>CP136057.1:646348855-646948855 GCA_032464435.1 Aegilops umbellulata
GGCGCTGGGACGGTTTTGCGCCCAGTCGTCGCCCCCAGCTCGCCCCCAGGCGCCGAAATTGGCCCACTTTGCAGCCCCATTTCGGCGAATAAAGGGCCCATATGGGCGAGAATAGGCCCATATTCGGCGTGGTTTCACCATGTCTTGGCGTTCAATTATCAACACAATTATTTCTTATCACATATTTCATCACAGAAAAATCAAATACTTCAATAAAATAGTACAACAACAAATAGTTCAATACAAATTATACAGTTCAACAAATAAAAACTCGCATTTCATCACACGGCGTCCCCCTTGAGCCTCCATAGGTGCTCAATCAGATCTTTCTGCAGTTGATGATGCACCTGTGGTTCTCGGATCTCCTGACGCATACTGAGATAGGCAGTCCAAGTTGCCGGTAGCTGGTGATCGACCCTGCCTGTAGTGTGGTTCAGTGTCAAACACTGGGTCTTCTTGCTCGCATTGCTCATTCTGACATCGCACAATTGTTCTAAAAAAGACCTCTAGTTACTAGACTTGAAGCTACCATTCCCGCAAGTGCGCACATGATTATGGTAGAACTTTCTACATGATGGACCAATCTTATCTCTATGTAGAACAAGCCAATTAGGCATGGACAAATGACTAAGAATGCAACGGACAAACCCTAGCCGCCACTCGTTCATCTACCCTTCTCGCCGCCGCTAGGGCGCGTCGCCGACGCCGGTGGGGAGGTCCATATCGGGGGTGGGGGGTGGGGGCTACTTTGGGGGCGTTGGAGGGTTGTTGTGGGACGGCGAAAGAAATGGGTGCTTGAGCAGCGATGCAGGGTATTCGCGTTGGTGAAGCCGACAACGATCAGTTTTGGATCCAAGGGGAAGGTCTTCATCGGTGGCCCGGCATTAGAGTTTAAAGCATGCACATGTTGTCAACCAAACCCAACGTTTCTACAAGCCCTTATCGATGTTTTTGATGGACATTCAGCAAGCTAATAAAATTCGGCTGGCTTTCGTGGCTAACAAGCTAATAAAATTCGGCTGGCTTTCGTGGTCTTTGTGGCTTTCAAAGTTTCTACATGCCCTTATCGATGTTTTCTTTTCTCTAGGGCGGCAATTTTTTTCGTAGATCGCGATTGTCGGCGGCTCGGCGCCTCCTGATCTGCATTGACGACTTCTCGGCCGATGCTTCTACAAGCACCTGGGTTTGAAATTTTTTGCTCCACTAAGGCGGAGGCCCAGAGGCGGCATCAAGTTATGCTCACGGTGCGCCGCCGGTGGATGCAACAAGAAGAACACTTTGTCACCCCAAAGATTTTGAATGTTTTTTTCAATTTTTCTGGAAGGGTGTATTTGTAAGGACCTTTGATAATTAATTTATGGCCTTAGGCTTTTTCGCAAAAAAAGTAGAACAAACCATTCTCGCGACGGTGAGTTTAGTTAGCTTGTTATTTTCTCTATGATGGACATCCTCTAGGTTGTATTGCTAGATTTGTAAGTTCATGCACAATATTTTATTCCAGAAAATTTGCCGAAGTTCTTGCACCCCAAATGAGAAGAAACGTATCATAGATGGACATATCAAATTATATCAATGCAAAAATACCGAAGACATTTTTTACATTCGCTTATGATTACCATATATAATGCATCAAGTACAAAGCATGCACATGTTGTCAACCAAACCCAACCTTCCTTGCTGATACTATTCAGCATGATTGTAATCCTATTCGGTGATTAATAAAGCTCAATGGTCCCCCCCTCCCCCCCAAGAAGAAACCCTGCAAGGCAATGCCAACGGTTCAATTTACATTCTACAATTTTCTATAAATACACTTACCTAATACTTTATTTGTTAGACTATAGGCTTAGATCTCAAGCATCGCTACGGGTAAATATTGTATGCCGAGTGTCGGGCTGTTTGCCGAGTGTATTTTATTGAGCTCTCGACAAACAAGCCCTTTGTCGAGGGGATCGACGACAACATTCAGCAAGAAAAAAATGACACTTGGCAAACAGATGCTTTGCCGAGTGTTACATTCAACAAAGTAAGGTCTTTGCCGAGTGTTTTTGTAATACACTTGGCAAAAAATAAAAGCAGCAAAATGCATGCGTTCATTTGAATTCTCAGGATACCATTTTTGAATGTTGAGTTAGTTTTTTGAGGGCACAATAAATATATATAAGTTCTTAAAAATGATTGTTTTTATTTAATTTATATATCATTATTCATATACATATAGTTCAAATTTGAACATTATTTGATAAATATCTGGAAATGCAATTCATGTCTTCAAATTAGCAAATGGTTCCAAAAACTGGCAAAATTTGGCATTAGCAACACAATGTAATAAGTTCCATGTGCAAAAATCAGGCATGTTCTACAAAAAAATGTTGCTATATTTAAGCAATTAAGTGTATTTCTTGGCATTAAAAAACAATTTTAAATTTAAACTGTAAATGCAGGAAAAAGTTGAGAAAATGGGTTAAAAATCATATTTGTGTTAACGAGTCTATGTTTAGACCTGATACAAGAAAATAAAAGGCAACCATCCCCCCCCCCCCCAACATTAGTGGGCCAAGACTCTGTCCCGAACATTGAGCTTATTGGACCTTGAAACTTTTTCTACACTCAACATACGCCACCATATGCTACATGTCATAATTTGGCATTTTCAGGTTTTGTTTGGTATATTTTAAGTTATTAAGTGATTTTCTAGACAATTAACAGATATGCTTCAAATTTGAACTGCAAGTGCATGAAAATGTTGCTGAAAATGAGTTGAGAAATTCTATTTGTGTTAATGAGTTTATTTTTAGATCTTATCTGAGAAAAAGAAAGGGCATCCCGAATATTAGGGTGCCAAGACTCGACCCAGGGCATTGAGCTTATTTGTGTTATAATTCTAGAAAAGGTAAATTGTAGTCCGAAGACATGAAACTTGGCATCAATAGGGGCTGATCAATGTTGTGTTGTCTTGCTATTGGACTCTTTTTCTTTATAGTATGTTTTTTTTCCTATGGATGCTTGCTCTTGTCCATATTGCTTATGTTTAATATATTTATAATGCGAACCAATTTGTGGTTGGATGGTTATGAGGACAGTGGCGCTCGAGGTGCTCATAGGGGTCGGATGTGTGTGCGTTCATAGAGGTGAGCGTATGCTTGTGTATGTGTGCGACTTTGATTGTACTGTGTTAAAAAATACATCTATAGTTAACTCTTCTTAATTTTCAAATTATGCGCCCTTCATTTGTATGGGTGATAATTACGACATTATTGAGGTCTATTATGGTCTCACCAAACATGAAATTAACCAGCACCAGTTGTATGACCATGCTTTGCTTCGGAATAACAAGGAGACGTATAAATTTGAACAAATTATTGAAAGGTCATACATTGCACAATTGCATTGCTTGCCCCCTCTCGCAACCATCACACGGCTCTTCATTTTCCATTCTCATCACCATGTGTTTCCTCTATCCTCATCCTGATCCCATCTCCATAATCTATTCTCGCCCCTTACCCTTAGCTTTATGTTAGGCTTCACCGTCGATAGCCCCCCCCCCCCAACACACACACACACAAATCACATTGCAGTGTCACCACGCGGTCTCAACTCTGATAAATCCAAGTGAATATTCTCTCCGTTCAAAAATACTTATCATTGGATAAAAAGAGATGTATCTAGACGTACTTTAATTCTAGATACATAATTTTTATCCATTTTGATGACAAATGTTTTTGAACAGAGGGAGTACTTGGAAACCCATTGCCTTTGTCTCGAGAGGCTGATGACAGTGTATGAAACCCATCACCTTGATGTGGATAATGAAGCAGACAACAAAGACGGCAGCCACCACGGGTCATCATTGTCTCTAGTTCCATATAAGTGGACACGTCCGGTTGTCTGGTTTGTTGAAGTCTCCGCCTCTGACTAGTCAAGAGCAATTGAAAAATAAAACCCAGTAATATCTCACGACCGGTAGCTCACGTGCAAGAACCTGTTAGTGTCCATTAGGGAATAATGTTTGCTACTGCTGTCAATTTGTTCCCAGTGTATGCATCCTACACTCGTATGTAACACTGAAATACGTCTAGATACATCTGTTTTAAATACATCTATTTCAGTATTAAAAAATAGATACTCCTTTTCCGGTGTTCATTTGCCCATACAAAGGACATGTGTACGAAAATCATATTTGTGCTCTAGAGTCTGTGGACACACCACACCTCGTCTTCAACGGGGCCGCGCAGCAACCGTGAATGTATTGGGAAAGATCGCCGAGGAAGAAACAATTGGTGTGCTGCTGATCTGATCCGTAACGCATCGGATATACTTTTTTTGTGGGATAACGGATCGGATACTTGACAAGGACCCAAGTGACGGTGACTGCGGATCTGGCCTGACTCAGCCACCTCTGCACGCCGACGAGGAGGACTCCCTCAAGTGGACGGCAGCCTTCCGCTCGTCGCCTCTCTACACCAGCTGACGTGTTCGCACGGATGGGGTGTGGACAAGCTGCTGATCAAAGTCTGATGCATGGCCGTGTCCAAAAACTGTACCGTTCCCTTGAATTCTGATAAATATATGCTGTAATTATCTCAGAACAAGTGATATTTTTTTTTGGCGAGGGTCAGAACAAGTGAATTAACGGATGAATTCGACAATTTTTTTCTCGATAAAGGGCGCTTTTATTATCTTGAAATGTAGCATCAAGCGGATACAAAGCATTATGAGTAACACCCGGCCTCTGCATAACTAGGATGCACACAACCCAACACGGAAAGTCTGCAAAATGAATGAAAAAAAAGACAAATCGGCGACAGTAGAGTCCTATAGACCGACACTATGCCTATGTCGCAAGGTATAGGTGGCCAAACGGGCCGGGATAGCTGGGCCGGCCCGGTAACACGACCGGCACGGCACGACACGTGCTAAACGGGCCAGGCCCGGCACGCGGCACGCCAGGGGCCGTGCCTGGGCCTGAAGGCCGAGCACACGGGTCGGCACGGCACGGCCCGATTATCTTTTTATATTTTTTTATCTATCCTAATGTGGCCCAACAGGTAAAAATGCCCAGTGCGCAAAATAGGAGGCAGATTAGCGGGCCTAGCGTGCCGGTGGGCCGGCCCGATTAGCATACGGGCCGTGCCTGGGCTGCAGGCTGCAGCACGCGGGCCGGCACGGCACGGCCCGTATAATAATCGTGCCTTGGCGGGCCGGGCCATGCCAGGAACGATTAGGATGGGCCGTGCCATGCCGGGCCGGGCCGGCCCGTTTGGCCAGCTATATCGTAAGGGATGATGGACCGATCCGGAGATTATGCTGCCACCCATGTTGGGTAAAAACCACCGTAGCCACCTGCTCCAACCGCGTACGTACCACCTTGAACAGCGATTGGTACTTCACTCGTTGTAGCATAGACCACGTACGAAGCGAGTGCGTACAACGGAAAATAACCTGCAAAGGAGAAGCACTTTTATCATTGAAAACCAAATCATTTCTACATAGCCAAAGCGACCATAGTAAGGCGTATGCTCCCACCCGTATTAGCGTTTTGAATCTATTTGGAATACCGTCCAACCAATGACCAAAAATATTGGCGACACTTGTGGGCGGATACAAATTTGATGCTATTTGGATGATTGACCATGTAGTACGTGCAAACTTGCATTGAAAAAAGAGGTGTTTGATTGTCTCTTCATGAGTACAAAAACAACACTTCTTACTCCCTGGCCAGCTGCATCGTGCGGGGTTGTCTTTGGTTAGCACAACTCCCCTACGAAGATACCACATGAAGATTTTAACTTTTAGTGGAATCTTCGACTTCCAGATTTTCTTATTGTTACTCACCGGTACCTCAGAATGCATGAGTGCACGGTACATAAAGTCTGCTGTGAATGACCCTGATGTAGTAAGGTTCCAGCAAAACACATCCCGACCTTGTGTAATATTAATCGAATCCAGACGGGATAAAAGATTGTGCCATGACATAAGTCCGGGGCCAATCAAATCCCGCCTAAACGAAATATTGGGTGGGGTGAACTGAGCACTTGCGCAATAGTAGTATTCTTTTCGCGAGCAATGTTGTACATGGCTGGATATTGTTCTCGAAGACTGGCATTGCCTAGCCAGATGTCTTCCCAAAAACGAACCTCCGACCCATCCCTTATCGCAAAAGACCCAAAGCGAAAGAGATATTTCTATGCCGCCATTAGGCCAGCCCAAAAGTGCGAGTCTCCAAGTGTCCAATATGCCTGAGACACTGCCTTTTGGCCTAGATACTTGTTGCGCACCATGGTTTGCCAAACACCATCCTCAGTAAGAAGTTTGAACAACCATTTACTAAGTAGGGCCTCATTCTTGATTTGCAAGTCATGAATTCCAAGGCCACCTTGGTCTTTCGGCCTACAAATCACACTCCATTTGGTCAGTCTATATTTTTTTCTTTTCACCATCTCCTTGCCAAAAGAATTTGGATCTAAAATAGTCCAGTCTTTGCAGGACCCCTTTTGGGAGTTGGAAGAAAGAAAACATATAGAGAACCATATTTGTGAGGACAGAGTTAATCAAAACCAGCCGTCCTCCAACTGAGAGCAATTTGCCTTTCCAACTGCTCAATCGTTTCTCTAACCGTTCGTCTACATGCTTTCACTCCGCAATGGTGAGACGCCGATAATGAATCGGTATTCCCAAATATTTAATCGGGAATTGGCCATGTGCGCAACCAAACAGGTCATCATATTCGGCCGCCGCCTCAGTGGCTTCTCCAAAGCAGAAAAGTTCACTTTTATGGAAGTTTATTTTAAGACCCGACATTTGCTCAAACGCTGACAACAAGATTTTAAGGTTTCGAGCCTTGTCCAGGTCATGTTCCATAAAGAAAATCGTGTCATCGGCATATTGCAGAATAGAGAGACCACCATCCACAAGGTGTGGTACTACTCCTGCAATCTGGCCGTCCTGCTTGGCGCGCTCAATCAGAATAGCCAACATGTCAGCGACAATGTTAAATGACATTGGAGACATGGAGTCACCCTGTCGTAATCCCTTTTTTGTTTGAAAGTAATGGCCTACATCATCATTGACTTTGATGGCCACACTACCTCCAGTTACAAAATTATGGGTCCACTCGTGCCATTTATCGGAGAAACCTTTCATCCTTAGGGCCTGTTGGAGGAAAGACCATTTGACCTTGTCATAGACTTTTTCAAAGTCAATCTTGAATACTGCTCCACTCATGTTTTTTCGGTGCATCTCATGGACGGTCTCATGCAGGATTACTACGCCATCAAGTATATTTCTTCCTTGCATGAAAGCCGTTTGAAATGGCCAGACAACATGGTCAGCTACCGAGTTTAACCTATTCGTAGCCACTTTGGTGAAAATTTTGAAGCTGACATTAAGGAGGCATATGGGTCTGAACTGTTGGATCCGTTCAGCCTCCTTAATCTTCGGCAACAAGACAATCTCACCAAAATTAAGTCTGAATAGGTCAAGGTTGTCGGCGTGAAGGCAATTAAACAACTCCATTAGGTCAGACTTCATTATATCCCAGAAATTCTGATAGAATTCTGCGAGAAAACCATCTGGGCTTGGAGCTTTGTTATGTTCCATTTGGAACACCGCAGCTCTCACCTCCTCTTTAGAGAATGGTGATGTAAGGATGTCATTTTCTTCAGCCGTGACTTGTGGGATATCATCTGTTCGGGTCTCATCAAGGGTGAAGTTCCCTTCGGCGGTCGCCCCGAACAGAGATTTGTAGTAGTTAGTGATATACTTTTTGAGCTCCTGCTGACCTTCGATCCGCCCCTCATCTTGTTGGAGACTGTAAATACATTTCTTCCTATGCCGCTCATTGGCGATCAATTGGAAGTATCTTGTATTACTATCACCCATCAGAATGAAATCAGCTCTGGATCTTTGGTAGTATTTGATCTCTTCTTCTCGCAAAAGACGTGCAACCTTCTCATTAGATTGATTTTTCAATTCAATCTCTTGTTGAGATAAGATTCGACAACTGGTCATTCTTCTTTTTTTCAACCTGCAACTGCTATTCACGGGACCATGGTGATGAAAATACGTTTAACTGACCGATTTCCGTAAAATGTTTGGTTGCATCTTTTCTGTGCTTGCATAAAGCAATCTCCTCTATCTTATTTAATGGAATAGAGTCCAACGTATTCCAATTTTTAAGTATACAACATCATTTCCCTAGGTTTCTGATAGAACTAGAATAATTGACTATAGTCCAACGAGGTCCAATCGACAGACAACAATAAAAACCAAGTTTCAATTTCTGTCTAGTTTTGTAACTATTACACATGTCACTGAGAGTACAACATGATGTATTATTGTTTTTGAAGTGCATGATGCGATTATCTGGAATTATATTAGAGGGCAATCTAGACTTTGTAGCGAACTTGTTGCTTGCTAATTACTCCCTCCGTTTTTATTTGGTCTGCATATTGGATTTGACTAAAGTCAAACTTTGCAAAGTTTATTCAAGTTTAGAGAAAATAATATAAATAGTTACTATAATAAATTTGTATGATGTGAAGTACATTCAATAAGGAATCTAATGGTATTGATTTGTTATTGTATATGTTAATATTTTTGTCTCCAAACTTTGTTAAAGTTTATAAAGCTTGACTTTGACCAAAACTAATACGCGGAGTAAATAAAAACAAAGGGTGTACATTACAATTATGTTGCAATGAAGACCCCTCGCTCAGAAATATATGGGTACAGAAGAATACGGCCATGAAAAACCAATATATTCCTTCCCCTCCATGAGCCGACGGACCCCCCTCCCCCCGCGCTCTGGTGGTTGACGGGGGGAGGGGAGTCTCGGTGCCTTGGTCCGACTAGTAGTTTTGGTTAGAGTTTTTTAGTCCTCGCAGGGGTGGTACTGTGACTGATGGCGTCACTTCATCTTTCAGCTGGTCTTTCGGACTTTGATCCTCCTCGAGTTTATTCATCGGGATGGAATCAACTAAGTTGTAGTGTAGATTCCTGTCATGAGTGCAAGACGGTGAAAATTAGTGTCAGCCACTTCGGAACAATTCAAGATCTCAATGTCAAAAGCTGCAGCATTGGCTCACTGGTCCTGAAGGGCACATGCACGAACACTTAATTCAGTTTCTGTAATCGGTGGTGACTATGGCACGTCAAAGTCTCGTTTTTTGCGGTAATGGACGTTCAATGGCTCAGGGATCTCGATGTAATTCTCAGTATGTTTGTGTGCTTTATACTTCTGATGAACCTTTATAATATATGTGGACCCTTTTCAAGATAAAACCAACATGTTCCTCCGTGATTTTGACCTAAGGGCATCTCCAACACCGACCCTCAAACCGCCTGCATGTTGAGGAACGTAGCAATAATTCAAAATTTCCTACGTGTCACCAAGATCAATCTAGGAGATGCTAGCAACGAGAGAGAGGGAGTGCATCTTCATATCCTTGAAGATCGCTAAGCGGAAGCGTTCAAGAGAACGGGGTTGATGGAGTCGTACTCGTCGTGATCCAAATCACCGATGATCCTAGCACCGAACGGACGGCACCTCCGCGTTCAACACACGTACGGAGCGAGGACGTCTCCCGCGCCTTGATCCAGCAAGGAGGAGGGAGAGGTTGAGGAAGAAAGCTCCAACAGCAGCACGACGGCGTGGTGGTGGTGGAGCAGCAGTACTCCGGCAGGGCTTCGCCAAGCTCTTACGAAGGATGAGAGGTGTTGGGGAGGGGAGGGGCTGCTCCTTGGGATGGGTGCGGCTCCCATGTGCCTCCCCACTATATATAGGGGTGGAGGGGGCTCGTTTCTTGCCCTCCAAGTCCATTGGGGCGTTGGCAAAGGTGGGGGAAAGAAATCCCATCATTTCGTTTCCCCATCGATTGTTATCCCCTTTTTTAGGGATCTTGATCTTATCCCTTTGGGATATGATCTCATTCCTTCTAAGGGGGAATCTTGGTGCGCCTTGACCAGGAGTGTGGGGTCTTGCCCCCACTACCCACGTTCATGTGGGTCCCCACATGCAGGTGGGCCCCATTATGGAACCTTCTAGAATCTTCCCGGTACAATACCGAAAAATTCCGAACATTTTCCGGTGGCCAAAATAGGACTTCCCATATATAAATCTTTACCTCCGGACCATTCCGGAACTCCTTGTGACGTCTGGGATCTCATCCGGGACTCCGAACAACATTCGGTAATCACATACAAGTCTTCCTAATAACCCTAGCGTCATCGAACCTTAAGTGTGTAGACCCTACGGGTTCGGGAAACATGCAGACATGACCGAGACAACTCTCCGGCCAATAACCAACAGCGGGATCTGGATACCCACGTTGGCTCCCACATGTTCCATGATGATCTCATCGGATGAACCACGATGTCGAGGATTCAAGCAATCCCGTATACAATTCCCTTTGTCAATCGGTACGTTACTTGCCCGAGATTCGATCGTCGGTATCCCAGTACCTCGTTCAATCTCGTTACCGCAAGTCACTTTACTCGTACCGTAATGCGTGATCCCGTGATCAACCACTTGGTCACATTGAGCTCATTATGATGATGCATTACCGAGTGGGCCCAGAGATACCTCTCCGTCATACGGAGTGACAAAACCCAGTCTCAATTCGTGCCAACTCAACAGACACTTTCGGAGATACCAGTAGTGCACCTTTATAGCCACCCAGTTACGTTGTGACGTTTGACACACCCAAAGCACTCCTACGGTATCCGGGAGTTGCACAATCTCATGGTCTAAGGAAATGATACTTGACATTAGAAAAGCTCTAGCAGACGAACTACACGATCTTGTGCTATGCTTAGGATTGGGTCTTGTCCATCACATCATTCTTCTAATGATGTGATCCCGTTATCAATGACATTCAATGTCCATGGTTAGGAAACCATAACCATCTATTAATCAACGAGCTAGTCAACTAGAGGCTCACTAGGGACATGTTGTGGTCTATGTATTCACACATGTATTACGGTTTCCAGTCAATACAATTATAGCATGAACAATAAACGATTATCATGAACAAGGAAATACAATAATAATCATTTTATTATTGCCTCTAGGGCATATTTCCAACACTGCATACATCCGGACCGCGCTGTCCGGACGTATTGTGCCATCCAACGTGGGCCTCTATCGGTCCGCCGAGTGATCCGGACGCACTTTTTCCCGCAAACCGGAAACGGGGGGAGGGGGGGGCTTTGCGGGACTCTGACACCACCGTCCCACTAAATCCCCCTCCCGGTCCCATTTCCTTCCATTCCGCCCCTTCTCCCCCTTACTTTGCATCCGATCCGCACTCTCCCACTTTGACGCCGCCGTTGTACCTCTCTGGCCGGCACACATGCATTACCGGACCTCCGCAAACAGCACCGACATGCCCGCTCGCCTTTACCTGCAAGAGGATGACGGGGTGTTTGTTTCTGATCGAAAGGCTCCACGCAAGTGCACCCGACGATATTTTTCTTGTAGATATTTTCTTCTGTATATGTGGTCAAAGTCATCAAACTTAGAAAGCGTTGATTTTTTGACTCATTTTATACGCCATCTAATTGGGATAGAGGGAGTATTTATCTATAGCGCTGCAGCATTTTCCCACAATTTTCTTATATATAATCGGATATAATCAGTCGGCGTAAGGAAAGTCAATGTAGCCCTTGCCTGCCCTAGGCCGGTCACAATCCGGCCGTCTCTTTCAAGATCTTCTCGGTTGGTGTACATGAGATGAGACGAGCGCGACAGTGCATCCTGACTTTTGACGACTGCAACTGCGGCCGCACCAGCACAGGATCAGTGAACTAGGCATATGTGACAAGAGCCGTGCATGTGCTTGCATAAGGAAATATCCTCTCTCTTGCTCAATTTACCTCTCCAGCATCCTGTCCACGACAAGCATTGGAGCTGTGCTCGTCTAGTTGCCACTACACGAGCTTGAGCCCATGCCACCCACGAGTAAACAGTAGCATTGCCCTCTAGGTTCCAGGGAGAAACATCCACACGCATTGATGGACTAGGGCCGAACTGTCCACGACAATTAGAGTTGAGAAGGAGGACTAGCCAGCATGAGTCCATCCCACCCACAGGTTTCAGTCGGCAGACAACAACAAAAACCAAGATTGAATTGTGGTCAAGGACTAATAGTGATCTAAACACTCTTATATTTGTTTAAGAATGGAATAGTGTTGAAGCACTTGCAGCAGGCATGCTTACGGCGCGCGCGCGCACACCCTATAAGATAGATGCACGGCCCAAGCAGTTTTGCCAACAACACTTGGGAATCACTTTGCATTCCAGAAAAGGTTTCCGGCCTAGTCGTTGCGTTTGCGGAAACGTAGCATACCACAGCCGAGTCCATGGCGAGATGCTGGCTGCTGCTCCTCTTCTGGGCGTTCCTCTGGCCGGCGGCCAGCGAGACGCCGTGCCACCCCGACGACCTCCGCGCACTTCGGGGCTTCGCCGGGGACCTCAGTGGCGGGGGCGTCCTGCTCCGCACTGCATGGTCCGGCGCCTCGTGCTGCAGCTGGGAAGGTGTGGGCTGCGATAGCGCCAGCGGTCGCGTCACGGTGTTGCGGCTCCCCTCGCGCGGCCTTACGGGGCCCATCCCAGGAGCCTCTCTAGCGGGCCTCGTGTGGCTCGAGGAACTTTTCCTTGGCTCTAACTCTTTCATGGGCGTCCTCCCAGAGGCGCTTTTCGGGCTCGCTAGGCTAAGGAAGCTTTCACTCGCATCCAACGAGCTCACCGGCCAGGTGAGCTCACGCCTCGGCGAGCTTACACACCTCACCTTGTTGGATTTGTCCACCAACCGCTTCTGCGGCCGCCTCCCGGACGTGTTCGACGATCTCATGTCGCTAGAGCATTTCGCCGCACACTCCAATGGCTTCTCCGGCTTCTTGCCGCCGTCTCTGTCATCACTATCATCTCTCCGTGAGCTCAACCTCCGCAACAACACCTTGTCCGGCCCGATTGCTCGTGTTAGCTTCTCCGGCATGCCACTTCTTGCTTCCGTTGACTTCTCCACAAACTACCTCACTGGGTGGCTCCCGAACAGCCTTGCGGGCTGTGGTGAGCTCAAGTCGCTCAACCTTGCCAACAACACATTGGTTGGCGCCATCCCGTCGTGGGTTGGTGAGTTTGACCACCTTTGGTACTTGGATCTCTCAAATAATTCATTCGTTGGCGAGGTACCCAAAAGTTTGTTACGGCTCAAGGGCCTCGCCACCGCGGGTCGTTCATCGGGTATGGTTTTCACTAACATACTATTGTATGTAAATGACAAAAGAAGAGCACTCGAAGAACAACCAAATACCATAACTGGGAGCAACAACACTGTCAGATCTGGGCGCAACAACAGCATGTCTGGGAATGATAACACTGTCATATCCGGAGACAACAACGCTGTGTCTGGGAGCTTCAACACCCTTGTATGTGGGGACAACAATGTTCTAACTGGTGACCACCATGTGGTATCTGGAAGCAACCATATTGTAACTAACAGCTACAATAAAGTATCTGGGTGCACAAATAATGTATCCGGGAGCCACCATACCGTATCCGGTAGCAACAATGCCGTATCTGGAAGCAACAATACAGTATCTGGGAGCAACCATGTCGTATCCGGGAGCAACAAAGTTGTAACCGACGGTTAATGATTTATAAGTGGATCGATTCCGTCTACAAGTACGAGATCCCAGATACATGGACCCCATTCCCATATCTTGTTCCAAGTTTGGGAGGGCGCCATAAAGATCTTTTGTATCTTTACTGTTTTTAGCATATTTAAATGTTCGTAATTATATACATCCGTATGTAGTTCGTATTGAATTTTCTAAAAGGGCTTATATTTAGAAACAGATGGAGTAGTATGTATTTCCGTACTTGCAATACTAATGTCAACTTCCAGCCTATCATGAGAATAATATCCAACAATGCACTCGTTGTCTATCGTTGAATGTCCCTCAACTATAAAACCAGACAACTTGCATCCTTAACTTTTAAAACCGGACAAGTTTCGTCCCTACTCTTGGTTTTGACTGGTTTTGTGCTGACTTACACTGGTTTTGACTTTTGACCGATACATGCTGACGTGGGAAAGAAAACCCCGAGATTGACCTCCTGATTTCGCTCTCTCTCTCTCGTACCCCCCTTCTCTCTACGCGGTTGGGCAAGCTGCGGGCAGGAGCACGGCGAGGAGCAAGCTGCTGGAGGTGGTGGTCTGGACAGCATGAGCGCGGCGCCGGGAGAGGGGATCGTTGGGGCTCGACCTGCTCGTCACCGGGATGGAGCACATCGCGGTCGTGGCCAGGCTGGGGCACCTCGTGGCTATGGTGGTGCGTGCCGTCCTCGCCCGCCGAGTTCGTCTCCGCCGACTTCCCCGCACCGCTCGCCCACAAGCTCAGCTCCGCACGTACCTCGCCGTCGAGCGCAGCTTGAACCCATCTCTCCCATCGTATTTTGTATTGCTCAGCGGCTGGGACCCACGCGGCAGCGGCGCCGCGTCTTCACCCAACATGCTATGTAGCTGCGCGTCCCAGTCTCCTGGCCATTCAACTCCCGGGTTCCTGCCGTCCTACTACACCAGAGAGCTACGGCCAGCAGGTGGTTGTGCGCGCGGACTCACATGGTTGCTTGGAGCAGCATGTTTAGTGGCCAACGGGGCAATCGGCGGTGCGTGGTAGTTAGCAGGGCCACCAATGGTGGCGGCACTGGCTCGTGGACTGACGGCCACGCTCGGTTGTGGCGCGGTGCAGCATTGCACGTCAACAGTTCAGTCCACACATGAGATGGATGAAGAGAAATAGAACTATCGCCATGTGGACATGACCCGGTCAAAACCATGCTGGGTTCGCATGGATACTGCTTCAGTTGAGCCGAGGGATGAAACTTGTCCAGTTTCAAGAGTTGGAGGTGCAAGTTGTCTGGTTTCGTAGTTGAGGGACGGAATCTAGACTTCGCCAAGAATTCAGGGAAGAAAAATATACTTTTGTCTTATTATTATTACTTATTAGATGTGTGAATCCTGTTGAATGATCCCTTACTTGATAGTTTCGAATTGGCCATGGCTATTCGGCGCCATTAGTGTTAACTGTCAACAACAGCTTATTCTTTGCGGATAGATGCAAATTGTGAGGTGGGGAAGTGGGTACGGACTGAAGTTGGGTAGGATAAGCTGTTGTTGCTAGGTTACGACGAGGCTGTGGCAGTGCATGGTTCATATACAGATGGGTTGGACGTTCGCATGTACCCACTTGCATGAGCTGCACTCGACCTGACTTTGACTGGCTCTGTCGATGCATGGCTTTGAGCTGCAGAAAATTATTGGTTTTGTCTTGTCCTTTTTCTTCCTCCTCCTTATTTTCCTCCTCTTGTTCCACGTACATCCTCTTCCTCCTCGTGCATTCTCTAACGAGATGGAAATACGATCGCTCCAGCTCCCTTCTCCTCGTCTCCTCGTTTCTGGCAAGTGCACGGCGCAGGGAGTTGTTGGCGAGGCGGCGAGCACGGGATCTGGGGGAGCAGAGGCTGGCCGCTGGCGGCTGGCCCACGGCGAGCCGGAGCCGGTCTATTCGACTATTCGTCCCCTCCTTCCTCTCCTGAGCAGTTCCTTCGACCTTCGGTAGGAGCATCTCTAGCAGACCCTGCAAAATCCCGACCTGCAAAATGCGTTTGTAGTCCGCGAAAAAACGGCTTTGCAGGTCGGTGCGGATGACCGCAGAGGTAGACCCCATAAAATGGACCCGTATAAAAGGATATTCATGGAATACGCTATTTTACAGGTCGGCTTTGCTGGGTCTGCTCTGGCGCCGCTCCCGCCGGCCCGCAAATCATAAATTTGCACCTCAATTTGACACAAGATCATGCATTTCTTTGCTTTTTCAACAACATCGGATACATAGGACATCACCAAATCTTTGCTAGAGTAGTAAGACCAAAGAAAACAAGAACCACAATTATGCATTTTAGAAGATTTCCAACTTCCATAAATGCTCCTACTAGTTGGACCAATATCTTCTCCATGCATTCATTGTTGATCTGTGGATTCTTGATTTTGCATTCTTCATTCTTCTTCTTTGGTTCTAAAGAAGTAAACGTTGCTTCCCCTCTAGTTGCACATGCAGTTGCTTCATTGCCTTGGATTGTACTAAGAAGTGCACGAACGTCTATTAAGTTTTTTTTCTATTAATAAATCAATGTGTTCACCTTCCCAAAACCAAAATGAGCATCAATCTTCCTACAAACATGATGATATTCGAAATGAGCTATCGCAATTGAACCAAAGAATGCGGTGCCAAAGCCGAATGAAAATAACACGTACCCCGTCGTTTTCGCATTTGAAGAACACCCATCCGGGGTGCTTCGGCGTGCCCGAAGTTAGCCGCAGCACCGTCCGCGTGCAGTCGTCGCACTGTATGAGCGGCATCGGCGAGCCACAGAGCCTCTGCGCGAGCGCCAAGCCTGGCGGACGGCCGGCCGAATCCATGCTTGCAGACCGTCGGCGACGGCGACATGACGAACCTGTACCTGCATGCGGCGATGGGACTTTGCCGGGGGCTGCGCGAGGTGCTCCCCGACCATTCCATCGCTTGGCGCAGCCACCGGCGGCCGGAAAAAGCCAAATCCGGCCGCCCGCGGCGATGGGCCGCAGATCTGCAACTTTCTGGCCCGCCGACGTAGCGGGGGGGAGGGCAACCTCATGCTTGTGGTGGCCTTTCGGCGTGATCCTGGCGGCTACTCTCGCCGGAATCGTGGGCGACGGGGCGAAGGGGAGAGGGGAGGTGGTAGGTGTGGAAAAGCATGGGCTGAAATGTTCTCCCCACCAACTGCTCCCGCTATATGCAGGGCACCGACGGGCGGAGGGGGGGGGGTGCGAGGGGACCCGCGTATTTGCGAGTTGGGGTCAAGATTTTGACGCGCCCCTTAGAAAAATCGTTTGCCGGGTCTCTTCGAACAGGATTTTCCGCACCGGCCCACATTTTGACGGTTATTTTGTGGGTCGGTACTTTTTGCGGAGTCTGCTAGAATGCTCTAAGATGCTTACTAAATAACTGGTATGGGTTGGGGATAAGGGGATTGAGAATTTGAGATTGATATACTTAGGGCTTATTTAGGGAATTTTCATTGGGGATGATGAGTGATAAAGTTTATACGTTCCGATCAATGATTGGAACCCAATATTGTTTTCTCAAATCCGTACTGTAAATCTGGATCTGAGTTACTGAGCCGTTTCTCCTGAATTTCTTTTTTCTAGTGAATTCTCCTGAATTTATGGTAAAGCTTCTGTGTACTATACAACACAAGCCTATTAGGTTACCCCTGAAATGTTGTACTTCCTCCGTTCCTAAATATAAGTCTTTTTAGACATTTGAAATGGACAACAACAAAAGGATGTATATAGACATATATTAGAGTGTAAATTCATTCATTTTGCTTCGTATATAGTCATTTGTTGAAATCTCTAGAAAGACTTATATTTGGGAACGGAGGGAGTATTTGAGAATTGAGATGGACTTGTAGCATGCACCATTAGGTCGTCGTTCTACTGTAGATGGGTTAAAATGAGGTGGCACAGTGAATGCTCCTGACGAAATGGCTACCGTACAGTGCATTCTTTCCATGTTTGAACAGATTTCTATACTTTTACAGTTCTACTACATCTCTTGCCAAAGAGAAACATTATTTGTTGGCTGTTTTTTTTTTTGAGAGAGAGACATTATTTGTTGACTGTTGGGAACTACATAGACTGTAAGTATGTGTGGTTTGTGGTCTGTCCGCTAGTAATATGGCAAGAAATAATTCGACTTCACTTTGGACATCACCAAAAAATATTTGATACTCTGATACATCTAGTTGATGCAAGTAGCTCTGTTCTCTGAACTTCTGGTAGCTCATTTTCTTTGCATGGCCTCATTCTGTGACTTTTCTTGTCAAGTCTCAAATTTATTTTCTCTAAGAAATGGGGCTATTATATTTGTGTTGTTACTTCGATATTAAGATGGATTTGTGTTTTGCAAGTTTGATGCTATATTATATATTATACCCGAACATCCGATTTTTTATTTGCATGTTAGAGATTCAGGCTTAAGTTGTCCAGGCTTCACAAAAGTTCTAGCTCCATGAAGTACGAGCGAGACGGGATCGAGGCTGCCTATGGTGATGATAATAGAGTAAGTGCAATGGAGGTACTGCTGTGGTGTATGAGCGAGGCGCATGGATGTGATTGGTATCTGACACAGAAGTTTTGACTACTGCTATGTTATGTGTGCTTATGAGGTCCCGGATGTTGACTGGCCTGAGCCGATGGTGTTCCCGGGCACCCGCGTGGAAATTCCCTCCTATATCCATGAAGAGGGAATGCCCATCCTCCTACCATACCCCGCTTCGCCAGGGAAGCCGTATTATTGCCCATCCCCGTAGCATGCTATTAGTGTCTTATCTTTGGGATGGTCCGCCTTGTGGATTCCCGTTTTATGTTGAACAATCATTTGCCCGGTCAAAAGATCCAAGGTTAAGCTGCTCGGGCGTCGTTGGAGGCAAGCAATACCACAAAACTTGCATTGTGTCCTAGTAGATGTATGAAAATGTGGTGGAAATTCAAACACCTAGGCCACTCGGGGGTCTTTGGAGGGTAGCAATCCCACCAAAACTTGCATTTTGACCTAATACATGTACAAAATTGTGGTGGGAGGTCTAAACACCCAATACCAAGCTCCTGAGTGTGATCCCCTTCACGGACGGTGACGGTGCAAAATACCGTCACATCCCTCGGTAGGGGTCCAAGTGCCGCTAGAAGTCTTAGATCGGAGGTTGCACAGAGGGTTTATCCAGGTTCGGGACTCCGTAGAGTAATACCCTACATCCTGCTTGCTTTCGTTATTCATGGTGGAGGGATACCTCATGCGAGGGGTTACAGTGATGTATGAGATTGCTACCAATAGTTGATATGTGAGATTAGATGCCCTAGAGGGTTGCCCGGACTCCCTTTATATAGGCAGGGAGGTCTAGGGTTTACATGGCAATAGATGTGATCTGGGGCACTGCCGCCCTTGTCTTGGTATGAAGGTCTTCGGCGCCCCCTTAGGGATCCTTCTTTGTCCTGGGCCTAGCAGGGTCCTGTTGACTCCGAGGCCGGGCCCCCTTGATGGAGCCACCCCTAGTGCAGGACACCGCCAGTAGCCCCCGAGCGTGGTAGAGGTCGCGGGAGACGTTCCCGGGACCTCCGGCGGGCTCTCACCTTCTTCTTTGTGTATCCCCTTTTTTTGGGAGCTCGACCGAGAGGGGTTGTCAGTGGCCCCTCCATAAGGCCCTTGGAAGCTCGATTGTGCGGGGCCTCTTCCATAGAGCCATAGTCGCAGCGTCACGGACCTCCGTGTTCTCTCTAGTGCCTCTTGGGTACGAAGGAGGGCCCGCTCACTTTTGCATTCCCCGAAGAGTCACGTCTGCAAGCCATCTTGTCAACACTACTCGAGGAGTCGGTTCGATCTTTTCTCATTATGACAAGCCCGCCCAGGTATGCATGCCCACGATCTGTAAAGCGGCGACTGTAGCGGAAAGTGGGGCACGTGGCGCGTGGGGACGCCTCGATTTCTGGCGGAGAATGGGAGATGTTTCCCATTCCACTCTGTCTTCTTCCTCGCGCCTCCGGCCAAAGCATTTTTCTCCCATCTTCGCCATTGCGAAATTTGTGGCTTTCGGGCCCACAACATCTTCTCCCGACTCGTCAATGATGGGAAATACGAGCTTCTCCTCCGGGGGCCATGACCAAAATGCGCAAGCGACCAGGGAAGCCGAGAGAAAAAGGAAAAGGGAGACCATAGCCTTCAGCGAACTGCAGTAGGGGGGCAGCGTGCTTGTCAACCAGTGAGCTCGCTCCCTCGCCTCGGAGGGAGAGGTCCAGAAGTTGAAGGCAGAGGGGTCGTTCCCTCCTTATTTGGCCTATCGCCTTCCTCTGTCGATGGAGAGCTTTCTGGCGCTGTAGCCCAGCGAATGCGTGCTCCGCCTTAATTTCTTAGGTCGATGGCTCGGCTTCCCCATGTACCCGTTCGTGTAGGGGCTCCTCTTTTTCTTCAGCTGCTAGCTTCATCACCTTAATCCCATGAGCATCCTCCACATTGCAAACTTTATCACGTTCCGCGAATGCTTTCTTGGGACCGCCCCTCATTTAAACTTGTTCCATCAGTCCTTCTGCATCAGAGCACAGGCGAGCGGCGGCATCATTCGTGATCGTGGTGGGGTGAGTATTCAACTGCGGCCATCTTCTCCATGCTTTCCTATGGACCTCCCAAAATCGATGGGGTCCTGGCATAAGAAATTGTTTTACGTGTTCGGCCATGAAGACGGCTTGCCGGCCTTCTCTGGCGGCTCCTCAGTGCGCTTGAACTCCTGGGAGTCCGTAAATGATCTTCCTAAGGATGCCAGGCTGCTGATGAAGGCCATAGCTAGCCTGAAGGAGAGAGTGGCCTGAAGGGAGTTCACAATGCGCAAACTTGGGTGGAGCGCCGTGTGCTTCCTCTACGGGCCCGTGGCGCGCTGATGTGCTATTACCATGGCCCGTTCGACCCCTCTTGGGTCTCAGCGGACGAGCTCAAAGAGAAGGAAGCCAGCCGCTGGCTCGCCCTTCTAAAGGGGCTGGAGGCCGGCAAGGTCCCAATGGAGGTTGCGGTGAAGGCCTTCTTTCTTGACACTTCACGAGGAGAGGTAAACCTCCTCTCTTGATTTCGTCTTGGGTGGCAGGGAAGATCCTTTGTCGTTTCTGATCTTCGGGCTCTTGATTCCACGGGAGCTCGCGGGTTCGGCACCCTCCAATTGCGGCCCCCGCTACAAGGTCAATCCTTGAGTCTAGAGATGTAGGACCTCCTACGTGTTGCGCTGAAGCGTCCTCCACCTGAAAAGAAGGGGAAAGGGTCCTCAACCTCTACTGGGGGCGAGACGACCTATGACGCGGTCGATGACGACGCCCTGAGAGATGATGGCTCATCCTCGGCTCTTGCTGATGCTTGGTTTCTGTTGGAAATATGCCCTAGAGGAAATAATATTGTATTACTATATTTCCGTGTTCATGATTAAGAGTTTCTATTCTATGCTATAACTGCTATATGCGATTCAGTGGAAAGCTCGTATGCACGTGTAGAATGACAAACGGTAAAATAAGATTCCTAGTCTTCCCTCTAAGACTAGCTCAAGTGTTGTTCGTGGTCATGTTTTCCGGATTTTGAGATATTTTTAAGAGTAATGATAGTCTCAAAACAACTTTGAGAGTATGACATTAGAAGAATGGTCATATTGAATCAACCCAATTCTTGTTTGTTATACTTTGAGATAAATCATAATAAGTATGTTATAACACGGAGTGTTAACGTGTGTTTTGGTTTCTCAGACCATAGAGTATCGTAGTCACTTCTAACCGTACAATGAGCTTTGGGGTTGCTCAAACGTCGTCTATAACAATGTGATCATAACGACAACTTACAGGTTCATCAGAAAGTCAGACAAGGGACACGATAGCTGGAGATTGCACTTTTCTCCTCCGACTATGGTGAGATATTCTTAGGGGCCTCTCGGTGTGACAACATCCATCATCGTCTGGCCAGACACAGGTGACAATGTTACGGGGATGCTGGAACATGACAACGAGAAAGAAGAACAAAACCGGTAACGAGGAGACCGATATAGTGAGCATGTGTATGACTCAAGAGGATACCGATATATCTCTCCTTGGGTTTTGTAAAGTATCGCAAAGCAAAGGGAACATCACATGATAACCAAAGGTTCACTCAAATGTATTCGTGTAGCCATAGGGATTGATATGGACGTCCACGGTTCCGCTATCGGTTATTGAACGAAGGGGTTTCATTCATGTCTATGTTTTATCGAACCTACGGGGTCACACGCTTAAGGTAATCACGATCTACTGAGTGTTAGTAGGACGAGAGTATCGAAGATTTATTTGTGAAATTGTTGCATTAATATCCGGAATACTTCCGAGAGGAATCAAAAGCGTTTCGGGGTCACCAAAAGGGTTTTGGAGTTTATCGGCAATACCGGGTATTCCCGATAAATAATATATATAGGTGGAAAATATTTTGAGTGATCTTAAATTAATAATAAAAGGCTCTAGTAATTGTTAGAACACTTCGTATTTAATTTAATATCAACGGAGCTTAAAAGGCCAAGTGGTGGAAAGCAACTTGGGCCACGATAGCCCAATAGATAGTGGCGCCTCCCCCCCCCCACACTTTCCTTGGAGGGGAGGCCGAATTGGCCCCTATGGCCGGTGCACCAAGGAGGGATTCCTTCCCTCCTTGGTGGCTGCTACCTCTTGAGCACTGTGTTAGTTTTCCCTTGAAGAGGAAAGGGTGATGCAGCAAAGTAGCGTAAGTATTTCCCTCGGTTTTTTGAGAACCAAGGTATCAATCCAGTAGAAGGCTACGCGCGAGTCCCTCGCACCTACAAAAAAATATAAATCCTCGCAACCAACGCGATAAGGGGTTGTCAATCCCTACACGGTCACTTACGAGAGTGAGATCTGATAGATATGATAAGATAATCTTTTTGGTATTTTTATGATAAAGATGCAAAGTAAAATAAAAGCAAAATAAAAAGCAACGGAAATAACTAAGTGTTGGAAGATTAATATGATGAAGATAGACCCGGGGGCCATCGATTTCACTAGTGGCTTCTCTCAAAAGTATAAGTATTTTACGATGGGTGAACAAATTACTGTTGAACAATTGACAAAATTGAGCATAGTTATGAGAATATCTAGGTATGATCATGTATATAGGCATCACGTCCGAGACAAGTAGACCGACTCCTGCCTGCATCTACTACTATTACTCCACACATCGACTGCTATCCAGCATGCATCTAGAGTATTAAGTTCATAAGAATAGAGTAACGCCTTAAGCAAGATGACATGATGTAGAGGGATAAATTCATGCAATATGATAAAACCCCCATCTTGTTATCCTCGATGGCAACAATACAATACGTGCCTTGCTGCCCCTACTGTCACCGGGAAAGGACACCGCAAGATTGAACCCAAGGCTAAGCACCTCTCCCATTGCAAGAAAGATCAATCTAGTAGGCCAAACCAAACTGATAATTCGAAAAGACTTGCAAAGATAACCAATCATACATAAAAGAATTCAGAAGATTCAAATATTGTTCATAGATAAACTTGATCATAAACCCGAAATTCATCAGTCTCAATAAACACACCGCAAAAGAAGATTACATCAAATAGATCTCCACGAGAGAGGGGGAGAACATTGTATTGAGATCCAAAAAGAGAGAGGAAGCCATCTAGCTAATAACTATGGACCCGAAGGTCTGAGGTAAACTACTCACACTTCATCGGAGAGGCTATGGTGTTGATGTAGAAGCCCTCCGTGATCGATGCCCCCTCCGGCGGAGCTCCGGAACAGGCCCCAAGATGGGTTCTCATGGGTACAAAAGGTTGCGGCGGTGGAATTAGGTTTTTGGCTCCGTATCTGATCGTTTGGGGTACGCCGGTGGAGCAACATGGGGCCCACGAGGGTGGAGGGCGTGCCTTGGGGGGGGGGATAGGCGCGCCCCCTACCTCGTGGCTTCCTGGAAGCTTTCTTGACTTAGGGTCCAAGTCTCCTGGATCATGTTCGTTCCAAAAATCACGTTCCCGAATGTTTCATTCCGTTTGGACTCCGTTTGATATTCTTTTTCCGAGAAACCCTGAAATAGGCAAAAAAAACAGCAATTCTGGGCTGGGCCTCCGGTTAATAGGTTAGTCCCAAAATAATATAAAAGTGAATAATAAAGCCCAATAATGTCCAAAACAGAAGATAATATAGCATGTAGCAATCAAAAATTATAGATACGTTGGAGACGTATCAGTGGCAGGCCCTCCCCCCTTCGACCTATATATACTTGAGGTATTGGCACCTTTTGAACACAAAAATTTTGGAGGCTCGTCTAGTTCATCTAGTTCTAGTTCTAGTTGATCCTAATTTATCTAATTAGAGCTAGACCTAGTTCTTGTAATGCTCATAATTAGAAGCCAAGTGTGGTTCTAATATCCTCCCTCTAATGCTCTAGCAATGATTAGCTTTGGACGGTGAAGCGCTGCCGGATCGGGAAGACCGTAAGCTTGCAACTAAGTAAAGAGGCCATGCTTTCGGTCTTCCGTTTGAGGGCGCTTCACAGGATCGTCATCAACAATTCGAGGGACTCCAAGTACGATCTTCGTCGACTCATCTACTTTCGCTGCACTCTGGAGTCGGTAACTATCGTGATCCAAACCGTTTATACTTCTTCATATTGTTCCTGGGTGTTCGTAGGGTGATTTTTTTTTTTCTACTATTTCCAACAGTTTCACCTTTGTAGGGAGCGTGTGGCCCCTGAGAGCTCGTCCTCCGCCATGTGGTAGTCAGAGGCGAATAAATCAGGACCGTGGGCAGCCCCCAGGTGATCCCTGAAGAGATCACCCAACTTATCAGCGGTACGGGTTGTGTACTTGTTGCGGTCTTTAAGACCTTCGTCTAGCTGCGCTCTTGACTCTGGCTTGCGATCAGTTTCGTAGCCGTGGAAGCCGCCGCCAGGTCCGGGCCTGGTTGTAGCCTGGCCATGACGGGACCTCTAACTGATCTCCAAGTAGCTCCGCCTTTGGGTGGAGCCGGCGGTACGCCCTCTCCAGAGGTCGCACCTCCCCACGAGAGTTGTGCGAGGCTAGTGACTAGGGCTACCACCACCTGCCCTTCTGACCCTGCAGCCCCCGCGCCGTTGTTCACTGCTGTGGTGGGCACGAAGGGTGTTCTTGGGTAGCTGAGCGTCATGCTAGAGGGGCTAAGAGGTCTTGCCGAGGCCAGCTGCAAGGTGAGGGCTTCTCCTACTTTTTGTTGTGATATTGGTACTTTTTGCTGTGATATTGGTAGTAGCCCCCCAGGCTGAGTGTGATGTTCATTTTGCACTCACGCTCAGACATTTTGTTGTTGCTGAAACTTTGTCTATCCGCACAGCGAGGAGAGCCTGAGAGCCAGGTCGTTGACCTGCACAAGCAGTTGGACACACAGCACCAGGAGAACGCCCATTTGTCATTCGAAGTTGCAGCAACATTGATGCTCCAACAAGACCACCGTACTAGTGTCATTGGTGCAATTGACGGTGAGAACCATGACATCAGGGTTGCAACAGTGTCGTTAAAGATGTAACAACTGATGGTGGCGATGTCAGCCGCAAGAACATCACCAAGTGAAGTGCGTCGGCCTAAAGAATCGGCGAGGGCTCACTGCTTTCGGTGAAGCACGACAGCATGAAGCACCAGCAAGGCTTGCTGTTTACAGCGGTGGTGGTGGAGGCGAAGCCTTGTATTCTTGTGGTCTCAGTGGGTTGCGTAGCGGTGGTGGTAGCAGCAAGCACCCTACAAAACAATAGCGAGAGCGAGAGAAAAAAAAGAGTCTGCATGAAGACGAGAATGAGTGGATGAAAGCTTTGTCTAGGGGATAAGATTTGGGGGGGGTGTGTGTGTGAGGGGGGGAGGGCGATGTGTGGGCCCATGGGAAATGTGTCCCCAATGTGAGCCAGCGAACGGGCCCACATTATTGGCCCACTGATGCTCCGGTCGATTAACATACAATCTACTCTGCTCAACCAGGAATCATGGCTTCTGTGGGCAAGTCCCAGCTTGCCAAGATCATGCATATTTTTGAATTGTTCAGTTCAAGCATTCGAGCCAAGCATCACTAATTCAAGCCCTATTGTATGTTGCAGTGAGGTGTTCCACCGACGGTGAAAAATTGGCTCACGGGTTGGCACCAATACATCAATTTGAATCGTCTTGCCTCATTTTTTATTAAACTAGTAAAAGGGCCCGTTCGTTGCAACGGAAAAAAGTCATAATCTCCAATGGCCATGGCCACATTTTGTTGCATCATGGAGATACACTATCACTCTTAATGTTGTGAAATCATGAACAATTTTTGAAATCATGAAAACTTTTTAAAACTCATGAACATATTTGAAATTGTGAACATTTTTCAAATTCATGTACACTTTAAAAAAATGTTGAACATTTTCTAAAAACAAGAATATTTTTGAATGCATGGACATTTTACGAATGAATAAACTATTTTGTAAGTCATGAACAGTTTTTGAATTTTCAGGATATTTTTTCATTCGTGAATCTTGTTTTAATTGGCAAAATTTTGTTCAATTTTATTAACAATTCTAATACACAGACCAATTAAAAAATCATAAACATTTTTTCATTTCCAAACATTTATTTTCAAAATTTGAAACATTTTTAATAAGAAAATACTTTTTATAAAAGTGCGAACATTTTTTGAATCTAGAAACATTATATGAAATAATAAAAAAATTCTTGCGAAATTATCATTTAAAAAAATGGAACTTTTTTAAGTCCCAAATTATTAAAATCAGCAAAACCATAAACTTAAAAAAGGAAAAATAAAAAACCAAATTTGAAAAACAGGCCGCCCGGACATTTGCTGGTCCAAATGGGTGTGCTGCATCATCTCCTGCGCGCATGGCCTAGTATAGGATGTCTCTACTGCATGGGCCGGCCCAGGTGGGGGATTCCCCTGTGTGAAACATTTTTTTATCACTTATTGTTGTTCGCAAAAGCGCCCGTGCGTTATAAAGGGAGAACGAAAAATCATAATATCCAATGTTCATGATCACATTTTACTGCATCACCGATATATATACTATCACTCTGCATTTCATGAAATCATGATCATTGCTTTAAACTCGTGACCGTATTTGAAATCATGATTTTTCTAACAATTTTCTTTAATCAGCGACCATTTTTAGAATGGACGAACATTGTTTTAGAAATCGGTGGAACAATTTTTGAAATTCACGAACATTTTTTTGATTTAACAAACATTAAATGCATGATTATATACTGAATCAATGAATATTTTATGAATGAATAAACTATCTTGCAAGACACGAAAATTATTTGAATTTATGGATTTTTTTTCCATTCATGAACATTTTCTGAATTGGCCAAATTTTGATCAATTTCATTAAAAAAAATGTTGAACATGTTTTATTTCCCAACCATTGGTTTTCCAAATTGCCAACATTTTTTTTATTAACAAAAATTTGATTATAAAATCGCGGATTATGATTTAAAATTCTCATTTTATTAAATTTTAAAAAATTGAAGTCCCAAATTATTTAAAGCAGGAAAAAAGAAAAAAAAAGAAAGCAAAACATCAATTTGAATCTTCTTTCCTCATTTTTTTATTAAACTAGCAAAAGGGCCCGTGCGCTATAAAGGAAAAAAGTCATAATCTCCAATGGCGATGGCCGTGTTTTGGGGCATCATGGAGATACACTATCACTCTTAATTTTGTGAAATTACGAAAAAAAAATAAAACTCATGAACATATTTGAAATCGTGAACATTTTTCAAATTCATGTACACTTTAAAAACATGTTTAACATTTTCTAAAATCAAGAATATTTTTTGAATGCATGGACATTTTATGAATGAGTAAAATATTTTGTAAGTCACGAACAGTTTTTGAATTTTCAGGATATTTTTTCATTCGTGAATCTTCTTCTAATTTGCAAAAGTTTGTTCAACTTTATTAACAATTTTAATAGTCAAACCAATTAAAAAACACTGAACATTTTTTCATTTCCCAAACGTTTATTTTCAAAATTTAACATTTTTTAACAAGAAAATTCTTTCTTTATAAAATTGCGAACATTTTTTAATCTATAAAAATTACGAAATAATAAAAAGTTCATTGAAAAATTATCAATTAAAAAATTGGAACTTTTAGGAAGTCCGTAATTATTTAAAGTAGAAAAAACGAAATTTTAAAAAGGAAATATAGAAAACCAAATTTGAAAAACAGGCCGCCCAGACATTTGCTGGTCCAAATGGGCGCATTGCATCTCTGCGCGCACAGCCCACTGCATGATCCGGCCCAGGTGGGGGATTTTCCTGTGTGAAACAATTTTTTATCACTTATTGTTATTCGCAAAAGCGCCCGTGCGTTTTAAAGGGAGAACGAAAATCATAATATCCAATGGTCATGATCACATTTTACTGCATCACCCAGATATATACTATCACTCTGCATTTCATGAAATCATGATCATTGATTTAAACTCGTGACGGTATTTGAAATCGTGATTTTTCTAACAATTTTCTTGAATCAGCGACCATTTCTAGAATGGACGAACATTGTTTTCGAAATCGGTGGAATAATTTTTGAAATTCACGTACATTTTTGTGATTTAACAAACATTTTCTGAAATGCATGATTATTTATTTGAATCAATGATTATCTTATGAATAATAATCAACATTTTCTGAATTGGTCAAATTTTGATCAATTTCATTAATAAAAATTAATAAACAAAATTTTTAAAAAATGTTGAACATATTTAATTTCCCGACCATTGGTTTGGCAAATTTCCAACATTTTTCTAATAACAAACATTTGATTATAAAATGACGGATTATGTTTTTGAATTCTAATTTTCTTAAAATTTCAAAAGAAATGAAGTCTCAAATTATTTAAAGCAGGAAAAAGAAACAGAAAAGAAAAAAATAGAAATCAAAACTTAAGAAACCAGGCCGGCCGGACATGGGCCGGCCCAAATTGGCGCGCTTCGTCTTTTACCAGCACGTAAAGCGTAGTATAGGAGGTCTCTACTGCATGGGCTTACCCAGGCGTGGGATTCCCCTGTGTTAAACATTTTTTATCACTTATAGGTGGCACTGATGTTTCTCAAAAAAAAAAGGTGGCGTTGATGGGCAATATTTTGCAACTTTGGGCATAATTTCCGTGACGTATCGCAAAAAACAATAATTCCTTTATTGTTAGGTATAGACTAATAAATGCATGTACACAGAGGCGGAGATAGGATTAGGGGGAAAAACTGATGTCAAGGACCAAAAAATTGTTATTCAGAAGGCGATGTGTCTCTTATAAAAGGGAACGAGCATTGGGTTGTACTTTGGCATGGAATCAGTCGCATGCAACCATAATTGTCAACAAAGATTCAAAGATGCCAACACTCGTTGGATTCTTCAAGGAGGCGAACAATGATACTAGTTATACTTGCCATAGCCAAGTACTATGTTTCTTGGATCGGCCGCTGTGCCTATTTGTTAATATTTTTCAGTTGTGTAACAGTTCCCCTGCACAAAGAGTTTTATCTTCAATATTTGGGTTCCAAGTTTCACAATGTCGCCATGATTTCATTTCGTCCGGGCACCCCTCTTTTTATGAAGAGTAGCAAACGGACTACATTCGGATGTATATAGACATATATTAGAGTGTAGATTTACTCATTTTGCGCTTCATTGAAAAGGCAGTGGCGCGAAGCTACCGTGTGCCGGATTATGACTGAACACCTCTAAGTCAGAATCTAAGGTAGCATGCGACATTTGTGCCCGCCGCCCACCCTGTGCCCGTGCCATTGGCTAAGACGGTCCGGCTAACGTGTCGCGGTCGGCCGCCTTGAAGCTCCCTTCTCAACGGGCGGTGGGCTGAATACTTTGCAGACGACTTAAATATGCGACGGGGCAGTGCTTCAGGCCGCGGCTGCGTCTTGACGACGCGGGTAAGCCGGGGCAGCGGTGTTGTTCCTCCTTCTCTAGGCTAGGGGCGTGTGGGGTGGTGCTGAGGCCGGCGCCATCAATCTGGCGCTCGGCGCCCAGACGTGCATGCTGAGGTGCCTGGGGTCCCCTCTCTCAGCCGGGGGAGCTGTGGTAGCAGTGGCGAGCTGCAGCTTTGGATGGCGGCGTGGCGGCGCCGCGATGGTGGTGGTGCTCTGCTTGGCAGACGGGCTGGGGGTGGCTGGTGCTATCGCTCGCATCCCTGGTGGTGGTTGCCAGGAAGAACGGCGACGCGGTGGCCGTGGCATGGTCTCTGATCTGGCCGACTTGCTAGTGGTGACTACTGTGATGCGATTGCAACCCTTACGGTTGCGGGGTTGGCATGCTTGAGCAGCTTCGGTGGGCGTTGGGTTCTTCATTCTGGGTTGGGAGAAATCCCTGCTTCAAATGAGGCTGACAACAGCGACGCCCGCAGGCGCCGTTCCCTTCCTGAAAGCGTTGTTTTGGTCCAGATCGGGATTCCTTGAGCTCGGGGAAACCCTCGGTCCGGCCACCGGACCAGGCAGCGGCGGCGTTCCCTTCTTAAAGGCGTTGTCTTCTTGCTGGAGGAGTCTCAACGGTGTGGCTTGAGTCATGGTCAGCTGCTGCTCTGGGCGTGGGCCACCTACGCGCAATGTACGCCATCACTGGCGCTATCTCGACGGCATGTTCCCTAAGAGTTCCCAGTCCCTGCCGTTCACTTGCCGACTTTCTCTTGGCACAGTGGGTGATGGTACATTGGTTTGTATTGGCCTAGGATCTTGGTCTTGTTGTAGAGGTCTCTGTGTTGGTTGTTGTGACACGGCTTGTTTGCTCTGAAGCTCACCTCATCACTATCGGCATGAGGTTGGACTAGGGAAGCATGTATCATCGTAGGCAAAGTGGGTGTGTGTGGTGAGTGTGGCGGCTAATTCTCATGATTAGCGTTGTATCTGTCTTTTATGCTGTTTTTTGTTAAATGCGATGATACGCATGCTTGTGCGTATTTAAGAAGAAGAAAAATCCGGTTGAATTAGTCGGCAACAGAAAGGACGACATAGTCCTTGCCTAGGCGGTCACAGTCCGCGGTCTCTTCTGAGATTATCCTAGGTCGGTGTACATGAGATGACACTAGCGCCATAGTGGGTCGTACTATCTTTTGACTTGTGCATAAAAATATCTTTCCAGTATTCTTTGCGTTCCCTCTTTTTCTGTGCCATGGAACTGTGGCCGCACGGGATCACTGCTCTGCCTAGCTAGGCATATGTGACAAGGAAACCTCCTCTCTCTCTCTCTCACTCAATTTACTTCTGAAGCGATAAAGAGGAAGAGAAAAGGTGGATTTGTGGCAGGGTTCGAGGTTGAGTTGGTGTGTCTACAACGTGTCTAGTCTCTCACAAACCACTTACATTTGCTTGAATGACATTGCATAGTCAACAGCTTAATATCCACAGATATTCTGTAGCCAATATCCTATACTTGGAAAGTCGGAATCTAAAACCTTTCTTTTATTCTCCTATCTTTTCTCTTTCAACTTAGCAAAAATATAATATGTAAACTCTTATAAACGATTTACATTATATATTGTACTTGCTCTAAAACAATCCTCACTCTCTTATTAGAGCATCTACAGCCGGGCGCCTCAAACCCGTCTGATACGGACCCCTCAAACGGCCCTTAAACGCTCGGGCTGACCGGCACCCTCCATATGCAGCCCAAATATGTGGCGGATATGGTGCGCCCGGACACGCCCGCCACGTCGAACTCGACAACCCGACCCCCCTCCCCCAAATTGCATCAAATCCACCCTGAAGAACATCCAGATCCATTTGTTATCTCCTCTCCTCCTCCTCTGCGCTGTCCATCTCGTGCTCCGCCGCCACGCCCGCTCTGCAATCATTCCCAGGCTCTCGGCCGCTAGCTCCGGAAGAGCCCTCCCGTCCTCGTCGCGGGGGACGTCGTCACCGGTTTGGACGACACTGTGGTACGTCCGGCAACTCTCTGGCTCCGCCTCACGCTTGATTTGTTCGACCGGATTTTTTGTGATTTTTTTCGGTAAAACGATGGATTCCGATGCTTCGTTGGACGAGGAGTATGGACCAACGGAGCTTGACCAAATGATTCAAATGAGTTCTTCAATTCGTCGTATTCGGACGAAGAAGTGGACATGATTATGCTCATGAGCATGCAAGAGGAAATAGACTACCAAGTGGAGCATATTCTCAACTTCAAGGGCTCAATCAAAGGGAGAAGAGTGATCGATCGGGACAGGTTGTCCGGAGCAAAGCTACTGCATAGGGACAACTTTGCTCCCAAACCTACTTTCCCTGATGATCCATGGTTTCATTGCCGTTTTCGCATGCAGAAACCATTGTTCTTGTGCATTGTGGAGGGAGTGGAGGCACTTGACAACTACCTCAAGATCGCAAGGGATTGCTACAGTCATCTCTCTTTATCGCCCAAGCGGAGATGCACGGCTGCTCTGAGGATGCTTGCACTTTGTAGGGCTGCAGATGCCGTTGGTGAGATGATCAGGATTGGAGAGAGGACGTGCCTGAAGACTACTGTCAGGTTTGCCCGCGTCGTGGTGGAGGTGTTTGGACCTGAGTATCTCAGAGAATCAAATGCGCAGGACACAGAGAAGTTGTTGGCTATTGGAAAGGCAAGGGGGTTCCAGGAATGCTCAGATCAATTGATTGCATGCTGGCAATGGAAGAACTGCCCCAAAGGTCTGTGGGGAATGTATCAAGATCACACCAGAGAGACCACCATCATACTAGAAGCACTGGCATCACATAACTTATGGATTTGGCATGCTTTCTTTGAAATGTCGGGTTCTCAAAATGACATCAACGTGCTTCAACGATCTCGGGTGTTTAGGAGGCTTTGCAATGGTGAATCACCACCATGCAACTACATTGTCAACGCCGAGACTACAACATGGGTTACTACTCCCTCCTTTTCGGTTTATAGGGCTCAATTAAAAGATCTCACCAACCAAGGTAGATGGTGAGTGGTGGTATATTTTTTGTAATTTGCAAAAGCACCCAATTAATGCTCTTGTTTTCCTCAAAAATTTATGTTTATCAATGTATTAATTGCAATGCATGCATGCATAATGTACATGCATTGGTCAATTTTCTCTTAATACTTGCATGCAATTATTTAATGCACATTGGAATCTGAACTTGTGATGGTGAACAACCAAATTGAGCCTTATAAAATGGAAAACTAAGATTTTGAGATAAGCCCTACAAACCGGAAAGGAGGAAGTATCTTGCCGATGGTATCTATCCTCAGTGGGCAGCGTTTGTGAAGATCATATCCGAGCCACGTGGCAATAAACAGAGCCACATTACAACAATGCAGGAAGCGGCTAGGAAGGATATGGAGAGGGAATTTCGTGTGCTTCAGACTCGTTGTGGAATTATGCGGAGCACTGCAGTGACGTGGGAATCAGAAAATTTGTGGCAGTTGATGACATGTGTTGTTCTGCATAATATGATTGTTGAGGATGAGGGTGATGGTGTAGCCCAAATCCATGATTTCGAAGCACCTGGAGAACAAGTTGAAATTCCGGAAGATCAAGATGCGGTTCAACTGATGAACTTTCTGCAGATGCATCCGAATCTTCAAGATCAGCAGGTGTACACGTAACTACTCAAATATCTTGTGGAGCACATGTGGACCCACAATGATAACCAAGGAAACAACGCTTGAGTTTGGCACTTAAAATAAATTTTATGTAAACGTTGTCTATGCTTCGTACCAACATTTGCTACTTGCGTGCATGTATTTGCCTGGATTTAAGATATGTGTACGTCCGGACAAAAATATGAGGCCCGTCCGGATACACCCGCGGGCGTGCTAGGTTACGCCCGCGGATGTTTGAGGGGCCAGATTTGCCAATTCCGGCTGTAGATGCTCTTAATGGACCAGAATCTAGCGGATTCCGACTTTCCAAGTATACTATAGCATTGCCCAAAGTTTTGGGGACAACAAAATCTAAGTTTGAATTTCTGTGTGGTTTGTGTAACTATTACACGTGCGATTATGAGTACAACATGATATATTATTTTTCTTAACTGCATGACTTTTTTTTCTGAACAATCATTGGCGGAGAGATCCCCACCTGGCATTACTCAAAGGCCAACTTGGCTGGCAGATGTTACAGGGGGTGCCACGATGCGCGAGGAGAGGTACTCCCGCCACGACGTGGCGATGACATTTTGGCTAGGTTCCTTGAACCTTTTTTTTCTCGTCTGCTACAATGTTCTTAATAGTTACAAATGTTGAATGTTGTTTGCCACGGCACACTTCGGTGTTTCTAGAGTTCCAAATCCTCGAGCGAATGGTGAGGGCACTGGAGCTCAAATGTCGGCATCGATGTGGTGCGGGTGAGTCCCACACAAGTGAAGCTTCAGATCAATTCAGAGGTTCAGTGGTGACAACTACAGCTATGGTGTGCTGCTCCTTTAACGGCATCTCCAGCCGCGCCTCAGGAAGGCTTTCCCAGGCGATTTTTTCGCGCCGGCGCCGAAAAAACGTCCCAGTCGCGTCCCCAGGAGCCCGATTTTCGTCGGCTTGGGCCGAAAACAACGCCGGCGGACCCAGGCTGAACCCGGCACGCTGGGGGGCGCCCGGGGGCGCCGGGGCGAGCTGTTTTGGTACGAAAAAGACGCGGGCCAGCCGCGTCAGCGACTCGGCGCCTCGTCTTCCCCCAACGGCCTCGGTTCCCGCGAGGAATCAATGGCAAGGCTGCACGGGCGGCGCGTTCACGGGACGGCGCGCCGACGCATCCACTCCCTCGCACGCGTACACACGGGCGCGACCCGGCTATAAAAGTCGGTGGCCTCCGCTCACCTGCGCCCACACCAGCCCCGCCCTCTACCTCTTCCGCGCCGCCGCCCAGCCCCTCCTTCCACCTCTTCCGAGCCCGCCCAGCCCCGCCTTCGCCATGGCAGAGCGCTTCCCCGGAGATACGGCGGCGGCCAACGGCTTCGGCCGCCGTTCGCTGCGCAAACAGGAGTCGTGGCTCCTGTTCCAGGCGAACATCCCGGCGCCGCCGGACATGCGCGCCGGGCCGACGGGGTGGAGGCTCAGCGCCGGGGGAGTGCCCATTCCCCCGGTGCCCGACGCCGCGGCGGACCCGAGGTACTTCGCCGAGGAGGTCGACATCGTGCGCGCGTCCCTCACCGACGCCGAGCTCTCCCTCCCCAGTACGCCGCCGACAACCACGCGGCCTGGGCGGCGTATTTCGAGCGCCGCCAGCAGCAGTGCTTGGCGTCCACCAACGACGCGCCGGTGGTCGGCGGCCGGCAGAACAGCGAGGGACGCTACCTCTGGTGGGGCGTCCCTGGCCACACACTCGAGGGCGTGCTCACGCACCTCGAGGGCGGCAACAACCCGCCCTTGGCGTACCCCCCGGCGAGGGCGGCTGCCTGGGCGCAGTACCGCCGCGCAGGGCCATGGGCTTCGAGAAGGTTCGACGCCTCCTCTTCTTCCTCCTCATCATCCCGTTCTTCTTCGCACTCCTCCGGCTCTCCGGCGCTGCTCGGCGTCAAGGCCGAGCCCGCGGCGGAGACGCCGCTCGGCCGGCGCACTCGCAGCGCCGGCATCGTCATCAACGAGGGCGGCCGGCGCGCCCCCTCGTCGGCTCCTCCGCGCTTCGTCAAGCCAAAGACGGAGCCGGGGCTGGCGCCGGTGAAGACGGAGCCGCTGGCGCCGGTGAAGGCCGAGCTCGCCAACGACGATGACGCCACCCTCGAATGGGCGCGCCAGGACTCCATTGCGATGGAGAAGGCGCGCCGCGAGAAGGAGAAGGAGCGCCAGTGCGCCGCCTTACGCCGCATCGAGGAGCGCCGACGTGGCCGCGAGGAAGGCGGGGTCGTCGTCCTATGCGACAGCAGCGACGACGACGACGCGCCGCCGCCTGTTCGCCATGGCGACGCCGGGCAGGGGTCCAGCAGGGGCGCCCGCGTCAAGAAGGAGAAGGCCGACGACGACGATGGCGGCGACGGCGACGACGACTTCCCCCTTTCTTTTTTTTAGATTAGGTTAATGTAATGTTTGGATGAATTTCGCCGAAATTTGTAATGTTTGGCCGAAATTTAAACTAGTTTTTATTATAACTTCGCCGAACGTTCTTTTTTTTTATTTTTTAATACGCGCCTGGGGCGGCCCTGGGGGCCGACGGCTGGGGGCCGACTCGCCCCAGGGCCATTTTTTATGCCGGCTCACCCCCAGACAGCGCTTTTAGACGCCCCCTGGGGGGGCCAACGGCTGGAAATGCCCTAAGGCCACATGTACGAATACTTCCAACCATCTATCGACAAGGTTTGGTTGGTTTCAGTAAGGGGCAGCGAGTGCGCTTCATCGACGACCTATTCTTATGGTGGTAGTGGTCATTCTATGGCGTGAAGATGTTAATGTAATCCACATTATATTTAGATGTTTTATACTTCTGATGAATTTTTATCATAAATTCACGCCCTTTTAGCAAAAAAAAATGAACATGATCCACGGTGATGTCGACCGTATGTTATTTCATAGTCTCGCCTGATTGCTAGAAACTACCATTTCATACTCAACAAGGCAACATGTATTACTTTCTCCGTTTCTAAATATAGTCGTTGTAGAGATTTCACTATGGACTACATACTGAGGAATATGAATGAATCTACACTCTAAAATGCATCTACATGCATCCGTATGTGGTTCATAATGAAATCTCTCCAAAGACTTATATTTAGGAACGGAAGGAGTATTAAGTAATTACTAGGACAATGCCCGTGCGTTGCAGCGCGGATATAATAAATATTCTACTGATTCAACATCAATTTTATCAAACATATACCTTTAGCATCGTCGTCTTTTCCTGAATTGGTCCACTATCTCCACCTTTCCAACCCCCAAACACGTCTTGACCTATGTTTTCCACTTGTTCTTCCGAAGAAAAGCATTATTGCATACTTATGTATCTTTTTTTTAGAGATTCATACATAGGTATCAAGATGATGAAACTTTTATTAACCATGAGCCATCATCAGAAAATGTTTCATCGAAAGCTGAGGACAATGCAAGCCATTAGCATATTAATTTCATCCAATCGCTTCATGTGCCAACAAAACTTTGCTTGAGCTTCGTCTCTTCAATAACCATGGCCTCTGTTGCCATGCAAGATTGATCATCCCAAAAAGTCAGTGTCCATGTTAGAATAAATCCGAGGCTATCATCATCGATCATCCGAGGACCAAGCAATCGCATGAGCAGGACACCGAGATTTGTTAATGAGGTTCACCGATATGGCTACATCCCCGGGGCCTCACTATGGGCGCTCCTCCCTATGACACCGCTATAATAGTGCACCCGGTCGCCCTGGACGTCGGCACAAGCCGCTGGCTTCCCATGCGTTCCTGTGCTATTATGTTGGCATAGGTTACATCGTGTGTCTACCCTCACTATATATGTGAGGCCTAGGGTACAAGTGTCCTACTTGGACACGACTCTATATCCTATCTAAACACAGTACAACTGTAAGTCCAACTGTAACCTACCTTGTACACTGTATTTGACACAACTCTACCAAACTCCACATTGGCGAATATTCTCCACCACCTTGAATTCGTCAATACGTCAAACTTCCATGTACATTTGGACTTGAACTTATCCCATGAGTACGACTGCTACTCCAAAGCCTCCATATGACTCCACATGTTGTTGGGGAACGCAGTATTTCAAAAATTTTACCTACGATCATGCAAGATCCATCTAGGAGATGCATAGTAATGAGCGGGGAGAGTGTGTCCATGTACCCTCGTAGACCGAAAGCGGAAGCGTTTAGTACCGCAGTTGATGTAGTCGAACGTCTTCGTGATCCAACCGATCCAAGTACCGAACGTACGGCACCTCCGCGATCAGCATACATTCAGCTCAATGACGTCCCTCGAAGTCTTGATTCCAGTTGAGGCCGAGGGAGAGTTCCGTCAGCACGACCGCGTGGCGACGGTGATGATGAAGTTACCGGTGCAGGGCTTCGCCTAAGCACTACGATGATATGACCGAGGTGTGTAAATGTGGAGGGGGCACCGCACACGGTTAAGAGAAACTTATGTGTTCTAGGGTGCCCCCGTATATAAAGGAGGGGAGGGGAAGGCCAGCCGGCCCCTGTAGGGCGCGCCAGGAGAGGGGAATCCTACTAGGACTCCAAGTCCTAGTAGGTTTCCACCTGGAGGAAGGGGGAAGAAGGAAGGGAGAGGGAGAAGGGAAGGAAAGGGGGGCGCCACCCCCTTCCCCTAGTCCAGTTCGGACCCAAGGGGGGAGGTGCGCGACCAGCCCCTTTGCAGCCCTTCTCTCTCCCCACTAAGGCCCATTAGTGCCCCCGGGGGGTTCCGATAACCCTTCGGCACTCCGATAGTTATCCCGTACCTCTCGGAACTCATCCGGTGTCCGAATAGCATCGTCCAATATATCAATCTTTATGTCTCGACCATTTCGAGACTCCTCGTCATGTCTGTGATCTCATCCGGGACTCTGAACAAACTTCGGTCATCAAACCACATAACTCATAATACAAGCCATCATCGAACGTTAAGCGTGCGGACCCTACGGCTTCGAGAACTATGTAGACATGACCAAGACACATCTCCGGTCAATAACCAATAGTGGAACCTGGATGCTCATATTGGCTCCTACATATTCTACGAAGATCTTTATCGGTCAAACCGCATAACAACATACGTTGTTCCTTTTGTCATTGATATATTACTTGCCCGAGATTCGATCGTCGGTATCATCATACCTAGTTCAATCTCGTCACCGGCAAGTCTCTTTACTCGTTCCGTAATGCATCATCCCGCGACTAACTCATTAGTCACATTGTTTGCAAGGCTCATAGTGATGTGCATTACCGAGAGGGCCTAGAGATACCTCTCCGATACACGGAGTGACAAATCCTAATCTTGATCTATGCCAACTCAACAAACACCATCGGAGACACCTATGGAGCATCTTTATAATCACTCAGATACGTTGTGACGTTTGATAGCACACAAGGTGTTTCTCCGGTATTCAGGAGTTGCATAATCTCATAATCTGAGGAACATTTATAAGTCATGAAGAAAGCAATAGCAGAAATACTAAACAATCATTATGCTAAGCTAATGGATGGGTCTTGTTCATCACATCATTCTCTAATGATGTGATCCCGTTCATCAAATGACAACACATGTCTATGGCCAGGAAACTTAACCATTTTTTATTAACGAGCTAGTCAAGTAGAGGCATACTAGGGACCCAAGTAGTCCCTTCATTTCTGTGGCCAGGAAACTGAACCATCTTGTAGTCCCTTCATTTCTTGACCACCGTCAATGCTCGAGCAAAATCAAGTTCCCATCTTACATTCTTAAGAAGTTGCTCCCCACTACAAGGCATTCTCTTAACATGCAAATGGTCCAACTCAGCATGCCATGTCATCAGATACCAGCCAATAACAAGTCAGCATTTACAGGAGGGACCCACCATAGGTTGAAAACAAATCATGTAGTTACTCCCGGTCACCGAAGATACCACCATTTCCTCTCCAATGCAGTTACAACTACAGAACGCACCCACCACAAGATAATCAGCGTACAACATGACCTTCTCTATCCTTCGTATTTTCCCCTCGCTATAATAGGGTGCTGCGTCTGGGATCTCATCTCTGTGTGAGGAAGCTCCTTCGGTCCAGATCGCCTCTACGGCTCTTCCTAATTTTCTGAGGTATGTTCCCCTCCGTTGTGGTGAATGTATCATCAAGATGGTGTCCGTGGTGCGCTGGCCCTCTCCATTCTCTCTCTCCGTTCCAGCCAAGATCCATTCAGTTCGACCGGATCAGCCTAAACGCTGCGGTTCTGGAGCTGGCTTTCTTTCCGATCAAGTGGTCATGCCAGCCTCTGCCATGTAGCTGAGGGCTTCTTTTTGGCCTTGAGGTTGAGGGGTCGTGTTGGTGACGACGCAGGACATGGCCTCCTTATCCAGCAAGAACTTGCAGGCGCCCTGGATCCAAATCCTTCCGCCGGTGTCGTCCCGGCTGATGCATAGATGGGCTTCTAGCCTTCTACTACGGCAATGGTAGCTTTGTTTTTTTGGCAAGCCGACCTGCAGTCTGATCTCTAATCTCTAATTTTGTATTCAATGTTCACAGTCCATGGCTCCTCTAGGTACCACCCATTCTTATGCTCTCATGTCTATATATCATGGTAAATTGGTAACCGTCAATACTGGGCTTTCAATAAGAAACCTTCCCTTGCAGCGGCGTGAGAGGCAGTGATTGGCAGTTGGCACACGAGTAGATCTACGAGGTGATGCCGGTGGAGGATTGGCGGTGACACACGTTCCATATAGGCAGGGGTTCTTTACGGCTGCCTTGGAGTTGAGCTCACGTGACTACGGCCATAAGTCTGGGTACCATTGCTTCCCTGCTGATGCATGTTGGTTAAAGAAATTTTGTTTTCTGAACATGCATATACTCCGTATCTCACAATAAAATCTTTCTCCCCTTATGGTAGGTTGTATACTACAACCTTTTCAAAAAAGGATGTATACTACAAGATGTGAGGTGCCTCTTCTTATTCAGCCGCAATTCTTTCATGAATACAATATGGACCATAATAAGTTTCAGTTTTACAAGCAAAAACATACTTCACATGCCATTGTTTTTTTCAGGCAACTACAGTGGACATTCACGTGTATCTTCTTTTACTTAATTTCCTACTTTTCATATTTGTAGTTGCTCTGATTTAGAATGATGATTGCAAGACTCTTGCCTGTACCTGGCTTACTCAAGCATCTTTGAGAGGGAAAAGAAGATGTTGAAGAAATGCTTAAACATTTTTGCATGGTCTCGTATGTACTGTAGTCTTATATTTTTCCAGAGGGCCCAAATTTCTGATGGGTTTATGTTGCGTGGCCGATCATGGAAGATGAAGAGGCATGCATTCTGCCCTTATATCTATTGCCTACAGCACATACATGTAAGCTTCCTTCATTTAGTTTCAATCTCTTCTTTTACCAAGCCTAGATTTCAGAGTGGTAGAGATCACTAATATTTTCTTTTCTTGCAGAGTTTCTACATAAAAATGGTTGGATGCCACTTGAGTATTAATTCACTGAGGTGACATCCTCTGTGATTGCACATTAGTTTCTAATTCCAATCCACAAATGCAGCCAATGTGTCTTCCTCCTTTAATTGCTTTGTATCATTTCAGGTTGTTCACCTTTGGTTACTCCAGAACTATTTTTGTTCTACATCTTTAGTTTAGCAATTTACTTATCCAAAACTGGTCATTCTCATTTCTATGTATCTATCTTCATCATCAAGGTTATGAAAGGAGAAACATGCGATTGACCTTATTTGGCATATTATATATTCTAACCATTCAATTATTATTATGAGAAAAGCAACGTTCAATTCATGAGTTGAAGTCATGGTCTGTGATTTTACGAGTTCTTAGTTTCAAGAGTCATGTACGAGCAAACTGATTCACATTTTTTTGTGTTTTCACTGTCCAGTATTAACCATTTAATTCTGCTTGCCCAATATTAATTGATAGTCTTTCCTTTTCCACATGCTAATTGGTCACTATGTTATTCGGACTTTTCGTACAATCAAAGTATTCTGATAGCCATTTGATTGCTCATTTCGCAAATAATTTGCAGGTGGAATATCTCCATGTTTCACCTCAGACTATGACCCCCTGCACTAATGTTATTCATACTCCATGTTTCACTTCGGACTATGACCCCCTTCACTGATGTATATTGTACTCATACCATTTTAAACCACATACTATTTCTATAACTTTTTGCCTTCTGAACGCTTCAATACACTTCCACGATATGCATTAAACACCTTTTATCACTCTTCATTACTTTTTGTTGTGTGCATCTTTTCTGTCCTCTGTGTGTTAACCGATTTATGATAATTTATGGTAGACAATGTCTTTCTCTACATGATTACTACTTGGCAAGCATTATTTGAATTGATTGAGTTTCCAGGATGGCAAGTTGCACCTTTATTTGAGGCATGAAGAAAGTACAAAAATTATCTATCATCCTCACAAGATGAAATTAGTTTTGTATCTTCTTCCGGACTTCTGTAACTATATTCTATGAAATGTCCTATTAGTTAGGTATCATTGAATTAAGATTTCAAAGTTTTGACGCATATATTGATAGATAAAATGATACCAATTCAGACTATTTTATAACCATGTGTGCGCCCTTTATATAGGTGTAAAGAGGCATAACCTTTTTACGGTTTTTGGGTCTATGACCAATTGCTAAATATTGCTCCACTTCAAACTACTATTCAAATCTTCAATTAGTGGTCACAATACTTAGTACATTTTTTTTCTTATTTTGCTAATCCAAATTGTTAGTTTGTACTGTAAGCAACCATTCTTATTTATAGGTCCCGCCGCAACGCGCGGGGTATCATCTAGTTACTTCTAGAATATCCGTCCAACGCCATCACACACTGATCACTGACCTGGGTGAAAAGTGAACAACTCACATATTGGGTGTCACACATAAGAGTTACCTGAACTCAACATCGCCGCTCCTTTCTTGACCGCATGGCTGAAACTTAAAAGAATTTCACCATTGCTTGTAGTCATCCCAAGTCAAATTCGCAGTTGTCTCACCACATGTATGATCACCAGAGCCCTGGCCTACCTCCATGCCTTGTGCATACCGCACGCCTCGCCGCTATTACCAAGTCGAGCCTCTCCTGTCCCGATCGAGTCTCAAGGGTCGCGAACCCACACCACTCAAACCCCACTGCAGAGTACCACCAATCATCACCGACCGATAACGAGTTTCACGCTTTCATCAGACCACTGAGCTCCAGTCCGAATTATCTATCCCTCGCTTTTCCCTTGCCGAAATAGGCTTCAATTATCGGGATCCTTACACCGTAGCCCCTCAATCCAGCTCCACCTTCAACATGACTCCATGATAGAAGACCAGTCCACTCTCGCGCCTCGATATCAAGCTCCGTGTGCACCGTCTTGATCAACCCCGCACCATAGTCTTGTCGAAGTCACACAAGCACTCAGGCATGTGCCACGTGTTTCCACGCCCAGATGTCGGTCACCATCAGCATCACACTCCAATGTCGTCGTCGCCGATCCCACCACCGTCTTCTGTACCAACCGGCTCACGTCGATTCGTCAGACCGTCCAAGTCTGACCCAGCTGAACATATCAACTGCAATCATGCTCCACCCTGCATCACAACTGCTTGCACATTTATGCATGTCTTGGACGCCCTGTGTTTGCATCATCCTGTATGACGCGCTCCAGGCTACCAAATCCTCAACCCTGACTGTCATCCGTACACAAATTGTGTACCAAACAAAGGAGACCAAAGTAAAATCCTTTGTAGCCTTCCAGTGTACACGTACCAAAGGAGATCTAGTCAAACTCCAATCCGTCACACGTTGCTTCTGGACTTGTATTTCTTTCCTCTTGTTAGATAGCATCACGCCTGATCCTTGGTCCTTGCGTCAATATTTTTGTCCAAACAAATCTCGTGCTCAGCTCCAAGCTCCACCCACGCGGGCCGCCGACAACGGCCTGGATCTCGTCCAGCCGTGCGCCCTGGTTCGGCCAGCACAGCCCATCACGCTGCTCGCTGCCGCCTTGCTACTTCCAGCTGTTGGCTCACCTTTCGAGCTATGTCCGTGTTACGTGCCACGATCGCACGCGCTCTCGATCGGAACAACCCGAGCTCGCCGAGAAACACGCTGCGCTGTCCCGATTGCTCCTCTCAATCTCGTCTGATCGCAGTGACCCGACGGCTTCCGCACAAGAATTCCCAATCAATCGTCATCGACATTGATACTGATTTCTTCGCATACCGTCTTCGCACCAAAACCGACGATGATCCATCCTGTAGATCAACATCCCAACGGCCTCTTTAAACCTTGCTCATGATATCATTTGTTAGAATAAATCCGAGGCCATCATCAATCAGCCGAGGAACAAGCAATCACACGAGCACGACATCGAGATTTGTTAACGAGGTTCATCGATATGGCTACATCTCTGGGGCCTGACTATTGACGCTCCTCCCCATGACACCGCTACAAATGCTGCACCCGGTCGACCTGAACGCCGGCACAAGCCGCCGGCTTCCCCTGCGTTCCTGTGCTATTATGTTGGCATAGGTTACATCGTGTGTCTATCCCCACTATATATGAGAGGCCTAGGATACAAGCGTCCTACTTGGACACGATTCCATATCCTATCTAAACACAATACAACTACAAGTCCAACTGTAACTTATCTTATACACTATATTCGACACAGCTCTAACAATCCATATCCCATCAACAGCATACTTCTTTGTCTTCCCTTTAAAATTTGCTGGTTTAAGGAAAGGAACGACAAAATGTTTTATTTGAGAGGAAATAAATTGTGCCCAACATTTTTTATTAGATTCATTATTCACATTTTTTTTATATGTAATGCTAATCTGTACATCGGGTCCATTTATGGAGCCTGTACATGAGAACAATGCCATCTTGATGTACCGCGAGGTAATTCTTCAAAAAAACAATCCATCCAAGTATTTCGTTCGATATAACTAAAAAGCAGAATTGACGTTCTTTCTCTCTCTCAAATGCCATTCGGCAAGGAAAAGCATCGACGGGCAAGAACATCACGATAAACATTTAGTGTATCACAAATACAGCGAAGAATTAAGGCACTCAATTTTCATAATGCCAATTTAAGACTTTCAAGAAAACTCAGACCTAAGTTGACTTCGAGCCTGGGTTAGGGCACTCAACCGTGAACATCTAGCTCAGTTGCTTGCTTATTTATGGGCTGATCCATTGGGAAGTAAAATAGGCGGTTATTAGGTAGGTAAAAGTTTCTCATAGGTGTAAGAGTGGGAGCTCCTAACGGGCGCCTTTAGCGCCAGTTGGCAGTTCGGGCGCCCACACGGCTGTGAACTGGGCCGGCCCAGCAAAAAGTCAAGCGAGCAAAGAACAGCCAAAAATTGGTCGCGACAGAGTATCGAACCAGGGCAAAGCCTATTTGGCGCTCGTTAGCATCAGAGTGTTGTGCTTTCACTGAGGGAGCCGTCGGTTGGGCCGGCCCAAGTACAGGATTAGCGTTTACAGTTCGATGCGTTCGCTGCCGCTTCTTTCTCTATTACTTGCGGGGGTTTTTTTTCGTTTTTCTTCTATGATTTTTTCTTCCAGTGTTTTCATTGTTTTGCCCGGTTTTCAGTTGTTTTTCCCCATTTTTTCTTTTTCTTTTTTGGTTCCTTTTTTCTTTTATGTTTCCTTTTTATTTTCTCTTTCTGTTTTTTTCTCTTTATTGCGCATTATATAAAAAGTTCACCGTGTATTTAAAAAATCTTCATCATATTAAGAAAATGTTCATCGTATATTATGAAATAGTGCACCTTGCATTCTAAAATTGTTCATCGTGTATTACAAAAATGTTCATAGTATATAATTAAATTGTTCAACATATATTAAAAAAAGTTCATTGTATATTTAAAATTTGTTCATCGTATATAAAAATTTGTTCAATCTATACTAAAAAATGTTCAGTTGTGTATTTTGAAAAAATTCAGTGTTTATTTTAAAAATATTCTCTGTATTTTAAAGTTTGTTCAACGCATATTATAAAGTATTTATTTTAAAAAATAACATGATTTGCCGCTGCCTTTTATACTTTAAGACAGTCGCTGCAATTTTACCGTTGTAGTTAGCTAGCTCGGCTGGTTGGCTCACTTGGATCCAGAATGAGGTCAGCAGTTCGATCCCACTTGTGCGCTTCGTTTTTGAATTTTTGCTCGACGCGTGCTTAATGGGCTGGCCCGTTTGTGCTTCGCTTCAGCGAAGCCGCGTCGCTCGGACGCTCACGGGCGGCGTATAGGAGCTCTCCGAACCAGCGCCGTCCAGTAGCGAACGACACGGGCAAACCAACTACACTAAACCGCACTACTGACAAAATCAAGGGAGACTGTTTAAAGTACTCTGTCGCCGCACAATTTATTCATATACATGTAAACGCACTGTAGCGCTTTGATTTTTAAATTATTTGAAAACATTTGGGAAAAATCTCATGAATTACAGAAAAGTTCATTGGTTTCGAACAAAAAGATCGTATTTCCCAAAAAAATCATCGCTTTTGTAAAAAAGGTTCATTGATTTTGAAAAAAGTTCATCGACTTTGAAAAAAAGATCACGATTTTGAAAAAAAAAGTTGACAATTTTGAAAATTTTCATCTGTTTGGAAAAGGGTTTGTCGATTTTGAAAAGAGTTCATTGATTTTGAAAAATAGTTCATCGGTTTTGAAAAACAGTTCATCGATTTTGAAAATAGTTCATCGATCTTGAAAGTGTTCATCGACTTGCAAAAAGGTTCATTGATTTTGAAAAGTGTTCATTGACTTTGAAAAAAACATCGTCGAATTTGAAAAAGAGTTCATCAATTTTGATAAAAAGTTGGAGTTTGAAAAAGAGTTCATCCATTTTGAAAAAAAGTTCATCAAAATTGAAAAAAGTTAATTGATTTTGGAAAAAATGTTCACTGATTTTCAAAAAAGTTCATCAAATTTGATAAAATTTCTTTCATTTTGAAAAAAAGTTCATTGGTTTGCGAAAAAGTTTATGAAAAAATTAAAAAATTCATTGAACCAGGATGAAGGGAAAAAAAGAAAAAAGGAAAGTAGATGGATAAAAAGGATGTGGAAGATGTATATATACACATTAGGTTGGGTGACGGGGTGGTCATTGCTTTCAAGCACGAAGGAGGAGGTTGCAGGTTCGATTCACGCTCTTGCCGAAATACTTTTTCCCTTTTAAATGCAGAAAAAAAACATAGACGGGCCAGCCCACCTGGATCGAGAGGAAAGAAGAGGGGTGTGCGCTGTTAAGGCGCCGTTTAGGGTTTGCCCGCGCTCTTGGGCCGGCCCAAAGCAGGTCCGCGACTGAAAGGAAAACAAGAGAAAAAACGGTCGTGCAGGTACAATCGAACCTACGACCTCGTGGTCGCAGATAGGCTGCCCTAACCACTGCGCTACTTAGGCATATCTGCCACGGTAAATCTTTTCCTGTCCTTTCTTGTTTCCTCTTTCGTTTTTCCCTTTTTCCTCTTTTCTTTTTTCCCCTTATAAGATGACATTTTTTCAATTCGTGAACTCTTTTCAACTCGATGAACTCTTTTTAATTTTTTATGAACCTTTTCAAATTTCACAAATGTGAAAAAGGTTCACTACTTCAAAAAAAAGTTCATTGGATTTAAAAAAAAAGTTCATTACATTTGAAAAATGTTCATCGATTTTGAAAAAAAAATGTTCAGCAAACCTGAAAAAAGTTCATCAGATTTAAAAAAGTTCACTAATTGGAAAAAAGTTCATCGGATTTGAAAATTTTTGTTAGATTTGAAAAAACTTCATCACATTCGAAAAAAGTTCATCGATTTTGAAAAAAAAAGTTCATCAAACTTGAAAAAAGTTCATCGAATTATAACAATTTTTTTTATCAAATTGAAAAAAAAATCGTCAAATATGAAAATTTTGATTTGAATTTGTAAAAAATCAACAAATTTGAAAAATGCTCATTGAATTTGGTAAAAGTTTCATAATTTTGAAAAGAGTTCTTCGTCTTTTTAATAAAAAACACGAAACTGTAAAATTATCGATTAAAAATGAATTTAAAATAGAATATAAAGAAAAAAGAAAACGCTAGTAAAAACCGCCCCGGAAATTACCACGAACCGGGACAAAGCCGGTTTGGGAAGCTTCCCAAAACCGGAGGATTCCCGCAGCTGAAGAGGAACAAATCGATGGAAACAAGCTATTGATCAAGAGTGGTCCTGTGGCGTTGAATAGGAATTGCCTGTAAGAGTAAAACTTGATGTTGTACCGTAGAACCCTGCAAAAATTACCGCTATGTTTCAGAATCATTCAGGGAATTGGAAGGAAAAAAATACTTCCAATACAAAACAAAATTGCCGCTGTACTCGAGTGCAGACGGAGCGCCGAGCTCGAGTTTGATGGGAAGCAGCATAGCTCAAATGCCCGCATCAGTAAAAGAAAAGTAAAATCTTCTCATAATATCAGTCATCCATGAGAACAAAATTTTGATAATTCACGAAGCCCATAGTTAGAACCTTAGAGGCATTATTCTCTTGTCTTGTCAGTGTACTACATAGCCATAGTCAGAACTCGTAAGTTGTTTACCGTTGTATGCTTGGACACAAATTTTTGAGATAGATTATTGCTTGCTTCATGGACTCATGCAATCAGAGTATCATAGTATCATTATTAACAATGACATGGACGAGCTTCTGAATTAAGTAGAAGCTTGCTTCATCCCTTCTTGAATGCTTTTTCAGAGAACCTGACAAACTAACAGGGCACTAAATAAGCCACCTAACATCCAAAATTATAGAACCAAAAAGATGCAGTATGCTCATTTCCTGATGATTTATAATAGAACAGTTGTGCCTATAATAATATAAGTTGGCTGACCTTAAGTACGTCGCGCAGACTATCCTCCGAAGCCATTCGTACACCACTTTTTCCTAAACCACGATGTTGGGACAGGACTTAATTCAGTAAAATGAAGCACTTGCTTGACTAGGACTTGAAGCCATAGTCAAAGGAAAACATTTTGGCTGCAATATTTTCGTAAAGCAAGTAAGTCCAGTCATGTAAAATGAAGCAGATATACATGGCTCAGTGATGCATTATCCCATATTAAGCAAAGTGTAAAAACTTAAACTGGGCCAAGGTAATACAATCTTGGAATTCTCACAATTATCTCCATGAAGGCATTCAATAGGACGTTCCAGCTGATCCCTAGCTTGTGCATCCCCACCAGTTCTTGCTGCAGTTACATATGCACAGATTTGACAGGGAACCATTAACTTCAGCAGAAGTTTTCTCAAGTAAACCCTCAAATTCAGACCTAGCACAGGTCAGGCAGTGATACAACTTAGTCAGTGGTGAATTGGATTACCAAAAAGAACATCAAGGAGAACATGTACAGCATTTCTGGAGCATGTGCTTAATGTAAAAAACCGCTCTTTTTAAGTTTGTTCATAGCCTCCCCAGCTAGCCGATAAACACCTAATGAATGTTCGAAATGTATGTGGACAGCCTTTGGTTCACCAGATGCGTAAGACCTAAAAACAAAAATACAAATTATACTGTTAATTCCACCAGAATTTGACTACCCAACAAAGAAGCTCACAGCTCCGGCCCTGGGCGTGGCGGTGGTGGCTACTTCCTTCGCCGGAGGTGGTCGGCCAGCTGGTTGTGGAATCACACGTCCAGTCCCGGCGCCGAGTGGGAGACGATGCTGCCGGTGAAAACTGTGCTATGACTTCGGTCAGGGCGGGCGATGGTGGCGTTTTTGTGCCGCTATGTTGACAAAGACATCGCCAATGTAGCTACCGTCGACTCGCTTGCGCTGCTCCGGGTGAAAACCTAGACCCGGGGTTCCTGGATCGAACGATGGCGACACTTTAGGCATCGTTCTCCCTCATGGGGGCATTGTTTTTGGAGCAGCGGCTGGATGGAGGAGACAAGTGGTGGAGCGGTTTTTCATTTACCACATCAAAGACAGCAGATCTCGGCGGCATGGCGCAATGGGGATTCGGTGTCCGATGCGAGGAGATGGACTCGTGCAGGAGGAGGATGCTGTCTGGCGTCATGGTGGCGTCGATGACAGAGAGGCCTGGCAAGGTCGGTCCGTTAGTCTTTGCTCTGAAGATGGATTGGTGGAAGATGGCAGCGACGACACATAAGAGTGCGTCGGACCGGTGTATACCCCAAACCCAGTATGTGGCTTGGTTGGGGCCTCCGGCTTCAGATGTTAGGCATTTGTGCGATGTTTGTTTGGTATTAGGCTCGGACTATCGGTACACCTTCATCAAGTGGATAGAAATAGCGACAGTTGTTGCTAGGATGGTGGCTTCAGACTACCTGATGTACTACTTTGTAAGTTTTTATGAATAATTAATAAAATGGCTGCATGCATTGCTCAGATGCAGAGGCCGGGGGTAATCCTCCTTTTCTAAAAAAAGAAAAAAAAATTAAAAACATCTAAATATCCATCTAAAATTTAGGAAGATCGACGCGCCACCGCAGCTCACGCTAGCCGCCCCTGCTCCTCCTCCCTCCCAACCCTAGCCGCCCCTCCTCCTCCCTCCTCCTCCCTAGCCGCACCTCCTCCTCTTCCCTTCCTCGCCGCCGCCTGAGGCAGCCGCCGGGCAAGCCCGTGGCGCCAAGGATGGTGGCGGCGGGGCCTCGGTTGCCCTGGCTCTGCGTGGGGAGTCACGGATCTGGAGCGGCGGCTCCATTGGCAAGGCACGGCCGGCTAGCAGCCGTGCGGGCGGTGGATCTGGCGTCCCGGCCGCGCGGGTGGCGGGATCCGGTGGTCGTTGGCGGTCGGCGGCGGTTTCTGCGGTGGCCGGTGTGCGCGATCTAGCGCCTCCCCTCCTCCCATGTTCGGCGTGCGGGCCAACCTCGTCGGGCCGCGCTTTCCTTGGGTCGCTGGTTCTGTACAGGAGGCACTGCTGGTGGCGGGAATCTAGTTCGGGAGAAATCCCTGGTCAGCCATGGCCGGCCACGTCGACGGTGACGCCTGAGGGCGCCATTCCCCTCCTTGGAGGCGTTGGTATGGACTGGTCCCTTCACTTCCCCTTTCCCTAGGTCTCCCGGACGAAAGCCCTAACTTTGTTGGGCGGCGACGGCGCTTACGGCGTCATTCCCTTCTTGAAGGCGCCGCTTTGGGAACCTTGGGGCTGGGTGGCGCTTGTGGGTGATGGGCGATGGCGGTGGTGCGGCTCTATCCTAGCATGGATCTGCGTCCGTTGCTTGGAGATGGACTCGCGTAGGTGAAGGTCGTCGTTTGTCGTCATGGTGGCATCGATAGCGGAGGCACCTGCCAAGGTTGGTACCTCAATCTGCTCTGAAAATGGACCAATGGAAGATGACGGTGACGACACATGTGAGTGCGTCGGACCGGTTTGTGTCCCGGGCCCGGTATGTGGCTCGGTCGGGGCCTCCGGCTTTAGATGTTAGGCTTAAGTGAGAGATCTGGGTATTTGGTCCAGCTTGCACCCCTTCATCATATGGATTGGAGTAGCGGCAGATGTTACCAAGATGGTGGATTGAGGCATATTGTTGTACTACTTTATAAGGTCCTCGAGAATAATCAATAAAATAGCCGTATGCATCTTTCAGATACGGAGGCCGGAGCTCATTCTCCTTTTCTTAAAAAAAAAGATAACAATTGTCGGCACCGAATCAGCCGGGCGGAGGCACACGAGAACGTGTTTGTACTGGCTACCGAGACAGGCTGGCAGCAAGGACATACTCATCTTTCCATCGCGTCGGTGGTTCAGCACCGTATAGTTTCCCCAGAATTTCCTTATAATCCGGTAGAATTAGTCGGTGCCAGAAAGTCTCCATAGTCTTTGCCCTAGGCCGGTCACAATCCGCCGTCTCTTCCGAGACTATCCACATCACATCTCATCTAGATCGGTGTACATGAGATGACACGAGCGCCATATATAGTGCATCATACTATCTTTTGACATCTGCATAACAAAATCTTTCCAGTATTCTTTGTGTTCCCTCCTTTTCTGTGCCATGGAACTGTGGCCGCACGGGATCAATGTATTTCACTGAGCCTAGGCATATGTGACGAGAACCCTATCTGTGCTTACATATGAAAATCTCTCACCCTCTCTCTTACTCAATTATCTCCAGAGTATCCCTGTCAACGACAAGCAATGATGGACATGAACGCCACGGGACCTGTAGAGTTGAAGAGTTGGAGCTGCTAGCTTGACGCCATGCAGCCCACGAGTACACTGTAGCATTGCCCTCGGTTTCGGGCACGTAGAAATCTCCACGAGCAGTGATGGACTAGGGCCGAAGCGTCCACGACAACGGGAAGGGACACGTAGAGTTCAGAAGGAGGAGTCGCCAGCTTCGGCCAAAATCATTGGGGGGTTTTCTTTCTCGGGAAGGCCAAAATCACTGTTTTATCCTTTTGACCAAAGTATAGTGCGATTTCACTCCACTTTAAAGTTGTAGCCGGCTCTGTTTTTTTCTCTTTTTCTTTTTTGCTCCCGCCATACAAAGCAGAATGTGGGTTACATGGGCGACGACAATTGTCCGTTTTTGCGCGGCGATCATTGTTTCAGAATTTTCATAATACAACTTTATTTTTAAATACATGATGAACATTTTTAAATAATGTTGAATTTTTTTGATGCACATTTTTAAATCAACAATGTACATTAAGTTTGTGAGCTTTTTTAGTTCCATAGACATATTTTAAGTTTCATGGATATTTTAAAAATTTGTGAACATTTTTAATTTCACGAACCTAATTTTAATTTTGCAAACAAAAATTTAATTTCTCGTTATTTTCTTTGTACTATAACATTCTTAGTCATGGTGTATCTTTTTATAGAACAACAACCTGGTGTCGCGTTCAATATAAAACCCATGGTGTCACTTGTGCCTATAAAAAAGAAACAACATGGTGCAATCATTATTTTCTGTCGTGTGTATTGTGCATGGGACTTTTTTCTAACTATTCCTAAGCCTAGATATGGCTTGTGTGACTTTTTCTTTGTATGGATATTTTTTCAATTAAAATGTAAATGTGTAATGTGTACCATTTCTTAGAAAGAGTTTTTTTACCTTGGGCGTGAAAATCTTTTTGTCTTGTGAAAACTAGTATTCCTTACAAAAAAAGACAACAAAAGCAAGTTGGGACAACTAATGTACCCGTGACTTCACTGACAGACCCATGTTGTATCATAGACTGGCTTGATTGCTAGAAAATAGTAAGTTTCTAAATATTCATGGAAAATTATTCATGCTAGCCGATCGGCCAGGCGCCACACCACTCATCTGCAGGCCATTCGATCAAACTTGATCCAACAGAGCAGGCGAACCTTCCAAGGGACCGGGTCCTCGCTGGCGCCACACACCATCCATCCCGCACATCCAACCTTATCTCTTTCACGCGAAGGGACGCAAACCTTTCCTCGCCTGACGCAAATCCAACTCGTCGTCCTCCTCTCCCCTTGCCAAATCCAACGCCATGTGTGACCATTGGGAGTGGGGAAAACCACAACCGCCGCGGCTACTTCCGCCGTCTGCACCTTCTCCGCCCCCAGCGCGCACACACCCCGAGGCCGACTGCCTTTTCCCTCCTGCTCCTACGGGAGTGGCTACAAGGGTTGGGTGTTCCAAGGCCAAAGCAAGGCCCACCACTATTGTCGCCACACACTACTACAATGACGAAAAACTAGACGATGCAACAGTCGCCATGGATGTGCCCACCCATCTTTGCTCCTTCACGAGCTATGGTCGAAGCTGTGACTGGCAAGCCATGATGTTGCAACCTGGGTCGAAAAAAGCTATGAACGGTTAGCGAGTGAAGAAGCTGCGACCCCCCTTTGACAGAGTTGCGACCAGCCAAACAGAAAAGTTGCAACCCACATGGGCGGAGCTACGACTAGCCATCAGAGAAGTTGTAACCATGATGCCTGCGAGCTGTGACAAAGACGACTATGAGATGCGATGGCACTATAACTAGCAACGGTGGCACGCTACGACCAGTCAGCGAAGAAGCTAGACAGGCGGTGCCCATGAGCTGCAACAACGACGATTATGGGATGCGACGGTGTTGGAACTAGTAGCAGGGTGCTCTAACCAGCAGTGTGGAGCTATGTGATCGCTTGAAGCTACAGCGGTGTGGGGATGTTTGAAACAACAGCCGGATGTGCTAGAAAAGGCAGGAGCCGGAGCTGTGACCAGTTACATCGGATGCTGGAACAAGCATGTCGTACGCTGGAACCGGTATTGCGGGAAGCAACAATTGATGGGATGTGTTGGAACCGAAACCCTGAACCCTAACTCTCTCCCTCACGCTAGCTGCGCTCCAACGACAGAAAGAAGAAGAAGGAAGGGAAGAAACACAGGGACACGGTAGATTGCCGGCGCACATACGCCCGCCGCAATAACGGCGATCTTTTTCTACTGAGCACGAACTCGACACCACCGCACGGTGAGCACACATACACTCCCAGAGACTACATCATCTCTCTCTGACTGCTATACAAAGCAGCACCGCGGCCACTTTTATACACAGAGACACACGGCCCAGGCGCCCAGATCGGCCACTAACCCATGCATTAACTACCTAGCTACATGCACGATACTAACAACCTGGACGTGGCTGGCTTTGTAGGCTGCAGGAGACGCAGCGCCCGCGCACCACGCATGCAGGAACTGTCGCACAGAGACCCGGACAGCTCGGAGACTACAACTCGCCACGGCCACGGACGCGGCCACGCACCGGCGTCCGGACGCGCATGCTGATCACCACCGTTGCCTGGCTTACTCCTAACAGGCTGGACCTGTGATCGGTGGCGCAGGGATGCCGGAACTTAACATTCTTTTTTGACTTTTTCACTATTTTAAAATACGAACCAGTGTTGGCTAATCTGCAGCCATGCATGTTGGTGGAGTAATATGCAATTGCTAGGGGAGGGGGCATCGTTCAAGGACGAGGGTGGCTTTGGAACTGCTGAGATGAATATCGAAGACAACTACCGGAGGTGCCGCGGTATGGCACCGAGCCACAGCGTGCGCAGGGGTACTGCCTTCTGCCTTGCTCACCAAAGCGTATGCGCGTGTGCGGGCTGCGGTGACGGCCAATGATATTCCCTCGCGCGGGGATGACGGGGTATTTTTTTGATTGAACGGCTCCGCACAAGCGCATATGACGATATTTTCGTAATGTATTTCGCTAATATTATAATTGTTTGTTAATGTTTTCTTCTATATATGCGGCCAAACTTAGAAAGAGTTGACTTTTGACTCATTTTATTTGCCATCATGAAATTGGAGCAGAGGGAGTAATTAATTATATAGCTGCTGCATTTTCCCGCGGCACAATTTTGTTAGTATAATCAAATAGATTTTGTCGGGGTAAGAAAAGTCGATGTACCCTTGCCCTTGCGTGCCCTGGGCCGGTCACAATCCGCCCGTCTCTTTCGAGATCAGGCACATCATCTCGGTTGGTGTACATGCGATGAGACGAGGGCATCCTAACTTTTGACGACTGCACAATTTAACCTTGCCAGTATTCCTTGTGTTCTCCCTTTTCTCTGTGCAATTGAACTGTGGCCGCACGGGTTCACTGAGCTAGCCATATGTGACAAGAGCCGTACCGGAAATCTCTCTTACTCAATTTACCTGTCCACGACAAGCATTGATGGACTATGGCGGAGCTGTCCACGTCTAGTTGCTACTTGCTACTACACCAGCTTGACCCATGCCACCCACGAGTATACAGTACTAGCTAATAAAGTAGTACTCTCACTTGTATAGTTCTTGAAGCTACATTTGTGGATGATTTGGTGAACCGTGTTGAAGATGCTCTCACATTTGCCATAGATAACATGTCAATATCATATAGCCAATAGCTGTATATCCACCGACATTCTATACTTGGAAAGTCATAATCTACAGCCGGTTTTCCTTATTCCCCTCTTTTCTCTCTTCCAACTTAATAGAAATATAAAATTTAAACTCTTATAAACCATTTAATTATTTATTGTAATTGCTACAATCCGGACAGGGCGTTTTGGTGCCCGAGCCCAGCTGGTCCCGATATCTCTGCCTTCCGTTGCACGCTCGGGATCCGCAAAATGATGGCTGGCGTGTCAGACGCGGCTCGCGGAAAATAGGAAGCGAGGCGAAATACGGGAGGGAACAGTGCGGTAGACGTTGGCCACGGGGGTACGTTTTGGACGGAGAATACGTGGGGCTGGTCTGGTCCGTGGCCCGGGACGTCTGGATGGGGAACAGGATTGGGCCCGAATAGCCGAGCCGTCTGTTAGACACGTTTGGGGCACACGACCGCAAGAACGCCCCGGCCGCCCCCCCACCCGTCTGACGCCGCACACCTCGAAGACGACCGGTAAGGGGATTGCTTGCGGCGGCGCTAGCTCGTCGACGGCTGTCACTGGGGGCCAGAGATGGAAGATGCAGGGATGGACTTCCTCCTCGATACCGTTGACAGGTATGTGATTGGGGATCGAAAAAAATTAGGAGGGGACTAGGTTGTATTCCAGCTGACTGTCAATGGGCGCCACCGTTGCCATTCTATGTTTGATAGGTTCCCACTGCTTCAGGAATTCGCGGACAGCCATGAGCACCCAGATCCGGTTCCTCTGGTTTTGTTGGCGAGCGACGGAGAAAGAGATGCAGTCCCTGCTGTATATAATGCCGGCTCTGGTTGTGGTCAGCAAATCGGCGGCGACGGCAATGGTGCTGCGCGTGCTGGGGACCGACGACCACCGGAGTCATCCTCGACGAGGTCTGCGCAGTCGACTGACAGAGTCAATCCGCAGGCCCCTGGGTGGACAAAAAGGTAGTATGAGAACAAGGATTCATTTACTATTCTATGCGTACTCATTTGAAATTATAGATTGCTCGGAAGTTTCAGACATGTCTTAGATTACCTTAGATGTGATTCAGTTAACAAACAAAGATAGAAACGACCACAGTTTCAGTGGTTCAGTGCCATGACCATGCTCCTAGGAAAAATGTTAGAAGGCACATATTGCCGATTGAATTTCCACGTCCTGTGTACTGTCGGAGTAATCAGAAACAAAACACATAGAGAAAACAAAAGAAAAGCAAACTGAAAAGGAATTCTCGAATCTCTGAACTGCAGATTAAGGCTGGGTAGTGCGCACTAGACAGAACACCATGTCCGTCGACAATGAGTGTTATGGATCGCAAATACATAGAGGAACCAACGAAAAGTGTTATAAGGCCTGAACTAGGTTTGAGTTTTGACTCACTGGGTGAGGCATGCGACTTCTGCAACTTGTATTCATTTGGTATTAGATATGGGAAGAGTAGATTGAATGCAAAGAGGACCAAATGCATGCAGGAGATCGTCTGCGGCTGCTCGGTGAGTTCTTGATTTCTTATAGTTTCATTGTTTCGGCATTGATAAAGTGTTCTGACCATGCGTTTTCTTTCAACAAATTCAAGGGCAAGCCAGATACGGAGAATAGCATGTCGTGCAGGTGCGATTGTCCGGCCTTGATTAGGTTGTTGCATGCTGCGGACAACAACTGGTATATTACAGAGCACCGTGAGAGCCATAACCAATCCATGTCGTTGATGATGGGCGAAAAAGTGCACTGGCCATCACACAAGCACATAGATGTGTACACCAAGGATCTGATACAGCAGTTAAGGAAGAATAATGCCAAGATGACGAGCAAACAACACAGAGAGAGTGCAAATCACATGCTGAAGACATACATGCTGCCGGCGAGTACAATGCACGTTTTTGTGAGGCAGTACATGAGCTGCAGTTTGATCGCGAGCGAGAGGAAAGCTATGAGGAGAAGAGGACGTGGTTGTAAGTAATTTTACTGTTTCTTTTTTAAGTTAAGGGCATGGCAGCAGTTATATTGCATCGAATTCCAGTGAAATGAAGTGTCATTCTTTAGTACTCCCTCCGTTTCAAAATAGATGACCCAACTTTATACTAAAGTTAGTATAAAGTTAAGTCATCTATTTTGAAACGGAGGGAATAGATCAGAAACAAAAAAAAAATGTTCCATCAAATGGTAGGGTGGAGCAGTGAGGAGGACATATTTGGCAACAGAACGTCATGCAAATCAGATTGACACTAGAGCAATGTTCGAAGAGTTCGGGCGTCCACTAATTGAGGCAACAACCTACAATGTCAACAAGATAGAGAAGATGAGGAAATATCTTACGGTTCACAACAACGCAGAAAAAAGAGAAAAATGGAGCAAGGCTTAGTATGAAGTGAACATAAATGATGGCCAAACAGAGTTTACATGTGAATGTGGTTAGTTCAAGCACACTGGGATGTTGTGCAGCCATGTTCTAAGGGTAAACTTCCGAAGTAAATTATTTCCTGTTAGGATGAAAATGTATTCCAGGACATGACAACTTCTTTTGTTTTATGAAATCTCACAGGTGATTGAAATACGTACTTCATTTTGAGGAGATCCCAGCTAAGCATATCGTAAAGCGGTGGACAAAGGACGTGAGGGACATACTGCCCCAGCATCTGGTTCAGTACCAGAAGGATGGGTGATGCGAGCGCAGCAGCGTTCAATCACATGTTTGCCGGGCTGCTGTTGAGTGATGTTTTGGGTTTCGAGGACCGAATGGTTGGGTTAACTCCTGGTACATTGCCTGTCAATGGAGAGATTGCGTATGTGGGTGATGAGGGTGCCGATAAATGCAATAGCACTGGACACCCTGCTAGTGTGAATGGTCTGCATGGTCTAGAAGCACCAGAGAAGCATAGTGGGGTGGGGAGACCGACAAAATAGCCGAGAAAAGACGCCGTATGAGGGACTCAGTAAGCGCACCAGATTTTGCAGTATATGTCGGTGCAAGGGGCACAAATGAACTACATGCCTTGTAAGAGGTGATTCCCCGAAGAAGCCACGGAAGCCGGGCAGATGCAAGAGTTGTCGTATGGAAGGGCACCGTCGGACCACATGCACAAGGCCTTTGGGGGTTGCTGCAAAATGAAGTCTGAACTTTATGTAATTTTTATTGAAGTAGTTCCGAGGATTTTATAGTGTGTTTATGTGAGCATTGCTCCACGCTTGTTCCTCAACTTGGAGAGGAGTGATGAGAACTATCATTTGTGAGAAATTTTTTCCCTGGAACCAGTGTAATATGACGTTTGATGAGTTAACTACTTGTGCGTGTGGGTTACTTCGGCAGCTGATATTCTCATACAAGTATTCATGTGCTTGCTGAAGACTCGATTTGAACTTCAGACTCAGGTGGCATGTTAGCGCGGTGGCAAAGAGATGGTGTGGACAGTATAAGAAATTAAAAATGGGTGCCACATTGACAGTCCACCATGGCGGCTGGGGAGCAGGAGGAGTGATGGGGATATTTTTTTTGACGAGTGGATAGGCTTGGGGGGAGGGGGACGGCTCAGCCGCTCAGGTGAGCTCATAGACAAGGCTGAGCCGTGCGGCATACTTCTGGTCCGGACGCACAGTGCTACGCGCCGTGACAATCAATGCTTCGCCTGTCAGTCATTTTTCTGAACGAAATACGGTGCGAAATACAGCTAAGGGCGTGCATCCCCACGCGACTGGACGACATAGATATAGGGATCAGCTGAGCCCGGGCTCAGAAACTGATATTCGCTACAATCCTCACTATCTTCTTAATGGACCAGAGTCTAGGGGATTCCGACTTTCCAAGTATAGTATAGCATTGCCCAAAGTTTTGTGGTAGAATAATGGACTAGGGTCTAGAGTCCAGTGAATTTCAGCCGACAACAATAAAATCCAAGTTTGAATTTCTGTGTGGTTTGTGTAACTATTACACGTGCGATTTGGAGTACAACATGATATATTGTTTTTCTTAACTGCATGGCATTTTTTTGAACAATCACGGGTCGAGAGAATCCCCACCTGGCATTACTCAAAGGCCAACTTAATTGGTTGGAAGATGTTACACGGGGTACGACGATGCGCGAGGAGAGGTACTCTCGCCAAGACGTGCCGACGACCTTTTGGCTAGGTTCCTTGAACCATGTTGTTCTTGTTTGCTATAATGTTCTTAATAGTTACAAACGTTGAATGTTGTTTGTCACGGAACACTTCGGTGTTTTTGGAGTTCCAAATCTTCCAACAAACGGTGAGGGCCATTGAAGTCCAAACGTCAGCATCGATGTGGTGCGGGCGAGTCCCACACATGTGAAGCTTTAGATCAATTCAGGAGTTCAATGATGAAAACTAAAACGCTGGTGTGTTGGTCCTTAAGGCCACTTGCATGAGCACTTCCCGCCATCCATCGACAAGGTTTAGTCGGTTTCAGTAAGGGGCGGCCAGTGCGCCGCATCGACGACCAGTAGTTATCATTCTATCGATTGAGGATGCTGGTGTAGTTCACATTCTATTTGGATGCTTTATACTTCTGATGAGCCTTTATACTAAATTCAGGTCCTTTTAACGAAAAAAAGAACATATTCCTCTGTGATCTCGATAGTCGCCTGATTGCTAGGAACTACTATATCATGCTCTACAGGGCACCATATATTATTTGAGAAACGATTCTCCTCAACTCATGGGCGGATTTAGGCGCTAGGCAGAAGGGGCGGCGGCCTGGGGCACTAGTAGAAAAGGGGGCAACGGTCCAGGGCAATATTCACATTAGTCCCGGTTCAGTCACGAACCGGGACTAATGTGAGCATTGGTCCCGGTTCGTGCGGCTAAGGCATTAGTCCCGGTTCACCTGAACCCGTTAGTCCCGGTTTAAGACACGAACCGAGACTAAAGGGTGCGATGCCCTTTAGTCCCGGTTTGTGTCTCAAACCGGGACTAAAGATTAGACCTTTAGTCCCGGTTTGAGATACGAACCGGGACTAAAGGGTGCGATGCCCTTTAGTCCCGGTTTGTGTCTCGAACTGGGTCTAAAGGTCCCATTTTCAAACTCCACCCCCCCGGACCGCCTTTTCAGTTTTAGAAAAAACAAAAGAAAATGATGGAAATGTCAAAAAAATAAAATAAAATAAGTTTCCCATGTGATATGTGGTCTAGTTGTTGGGAAAATTTACAAATATGAATTTCGACTTTATTTGCAAAATCTCTCTGGAATTTGTAAAATGGGCATAACTTTTGCATACGAACTCGGATGAAAAAGTATTTTATATGAAAAATCATCTACTCAAAAAGTTACATCCGAATTTAACATGGGGAACCCCGTTAAACATTTTCAAAATCTTCAAAAACCTAACAGAAAAAAAGTTACGGGGCTTTTACGATCTAGAGTGGAAAAAATCAAGAAAAAAAATCAAACTTACTAGTGGCGCATCATTTGCTAGGTGCACCACTAGTAACAGAAAAAAAATGTAGTTTCAACTTTTTTTTTGAAAAAAATGTGGTCAAATCTGGTCAAACAGTGGTCAAACTCTGGTCAAACAGTAGTCAAACTAATTATTCTAGAATATTAGTGTTACTAAATAATTATTTCAGTTATTTCGAATTTTAGTCAAATCTGGTCAAAATGTGGTCAAACAATGGTCAAACTAATTATTCAAGAAATATTAGTGTTACTAAATATTTTTTTTTAAAACAATAGTTTCAAACTCAAACAGTGAAATGTGTCACTTCATGCTCAAGCAAAATTCCTGAAGGTTAATAGGATTGACATCTTATTATTGTCAGGAAAACAACAAGTGCAGACTTGGAGCGAGGGAGAATAGAACCCGAAAGTTAAGCGTGCTCAGGCTGGGGGAGTGGGAGGATGGGTGACCGTTCGGGAAGTTAGATGATTTGGAATGATGAGGGGTGATTAGAGGATAAGTTGAGCAGTGATGAGGGGTGGTGATTACAGACTAGAGGTTAAAATAATTCAGAAATTCAAAAAAAAATCAATTTTTTTTCAAAAAAAATCATAAAATTTCCTTTAGTCCCGGTTGGTGTTACCAACCGGGACTAAAGGTGGAGCTCCACGTGGCCGCGCCCTTTAGTCTCAGTTCCTGTTTGAACCGGGACTAAAGGGGAGAGGCATTAGTACCGACCCTTTAGTCCCGGTTTGAAAACCGGGACTAAAGGGCCTTACTAACCGGGAAAAAAGCCCCTTTTTCTACTAGTGGGGTGTGAGGCCTATGTCCTTCAGATGCTTGTGCACTATGTAGCTACAGTGAATTGCTACAGTCGACATAGCTGCCTGGGCCTAGGCCCAGTTCGCCTGGGCCTTGGCTCATTCCTGGGTCCGCCACTACCTCAACTGGTTGATTTTATGGCTCCCGTCCGCAGCCTCGCTTGCATGATGCGTGTCCCACCTGACGTGCCCTTGGCTCCTGACCTTTTTTTTTTTCAACTTCTGCAACATCACCAACGTTGCAGAAGTTTCTCCCGTAACATCAGTTATGCTATAAAAAGGTGAAGATGAATTAATATTTTTGCAACAAAACCTCTGTGACAAAAAAAATGCAGCAACAAATCCTAAGTTGCAAAAAAAAAAAAATCTGCAACAAGACCTCTACTGCACAAATCCTAACAAATCCTAAGCTGCAGAAATTTTCTGCAAAAAAATTCTGCACCAAGACCTTTGCTGCAGAAATTTTCGGGGATGCTTGCTCAAAAATGTCACTAGAACTATGCGATTTTTCTTATATAATTATACCTTTTCCACAGTTTCCTTACATAATCCAGTAGAATTAGTCGGTGGGAGAAAGCTCGACATAGTCTTTGCCCTAGGCCGGTCACAATCCGCGTCTCTTCCGAGACTATCCACATCACATCTCATCTAGATAGGTGTACATGAGATGACACCAGCGCCATAGCGCATCATATGTTTTGACATCTGCATAATAAAATCTTCCCAGTATTCTTTGTGTTCCCTCTTTTTCTGTGCCATAGAACTGTGGCCGCACGGTATCACTGTATTACACTGAGCCTAGGCATATGGGACAAGAACCCTATCGTGCTTGCATATGAAAATATGTATCTCACCCCTATCTCTCTTACTGACTTACTCAATTATCTCCCCAGTATCCCTGTCCACCACAAGTAATGATGGACATGAACGCCACGGGACCTGTAGAGTTGAAGAGTTGGCGTTGCTAGCTTGACCCCACGCCGCCCACGACTATACTGTAGCATTGCCCTCGGTTTCGGGTACGTAGCAATCTCCATGAGCATATATCACTACAGTATCTAAGCTCCCAGGAATATAACCGCTGTGAGCGCTCCGTTTTTTTTTTTTTTTTTGAAAGTAGCTTAGTAGGAGGGTCAAATGACCACGTCTTTTTTTATAGAGAATCACTCAGTTTTTCTTAGGAGAACCATGGTCTCTTAATGTGTGAGTAGATATTGTTTACTGTTTGGGTCAACCATTCAACTATGTTTGTCCAATACTTGATGGGTTACGTGTCACTTATTTCTTGAACTAAAACCACGATATCTATTTTAGATTGGAGGGACTACTTTTTTGCGAGAAAAAAACGGTGACATGTCGCTCATGTACATCTGGACGAGGGAAATTAATAATGCGGCCAACTATATCCACACCTATGAAAGTGGTACCATTGCACAGCCACACGGGCACCGCTAGCTTGGCTCATCATCGTGTCCTCTACGTCACACGGCTGCACGGGCGCCGTCAGTCCACCACCACACCGCATGCCCCTGCCATCTATCTATCTTTCTCCCTATCTCTCATGGCGGCACGCCCTAGCCATCACCGTCTCCTCCACACCACACGGTTGCACGGACACCCGGCCCATCACCTGCTCCTCCGCATCACATGGTTGCACGGGCGCCAACAATCCATTACCGCGCCGCAGGCCCCGCCCATCTTTCCAGGTTTCTCCCCTCCTCTTGTGGCAGTGCACCCAGCCCATCACTGCCTCCTCGGCACCACACGGTTGCACAGGCGCCCAGCCCACACCGCCCCCTCCGCACCACAAGGTTGCATGGGCTCTGCCTGTCCACCACCGCGCCGCACACCCCGCCCATCGCTTCATCTTTCTACCCTTCTTTTGTGCGGTAATTAATATCCAACGACGACGAAGCTTGGGGCCTGGAGGAGCGGGTGACAAGGTATGCCGCCATGGGAGTGAAGTGCACTGTAGGTTCCTAAACTATTCGAGGGGTGTCAACCAGGTCCTCGTACTATGAAAATCGACATGTGGGTCCTCGAACTATTGTAAGTGTCTCAGTCACGTCCAAAACCTGCCCGACCCAGTCTGACCTGCCGTTGACTGTTGCCACGTCGGACAGGGGTAACGGAGGTGGATGGATATTTACAAAAAACACCCCGAATCGTTTCAGATCTCCATTCCCCAGTCCTTGCCTCTTCTTCTCCTTCTCTCCCGATCTCTCTCACGGCGATTTGGGGGCGGCGGCTGAAATGTGTTTTTAGTTGCCAAATGTGCAAGAAACATTGCCAGTGAACAATGTATGGTGCATGTAGCGATGACATTATGAAATATTTCCAGAATGTGCTTTGCAATATTCCCAGAATGTGTCAACATGACAAATTTTTGCAAGCATTTCATCACATTTTTTAACAAGCACTATCATAACAGGTTGTTCACAAAAGACATACATAATTGGCATGAAATCAGTCATCATTGATTAGCTGAATGCATAACAAGTTTTGTCACAAAAGAGGAGTGCATCCAAAAGAGAGGGACAATAGCATCTATCATAACAGGTTGTTCACAAAAGACACATATGCACTCCATACGCTATTACAAGGTGTGGATCAAAACCTACAGCCAAGACATGGGCATGAGCTCAGGTTTCCTTCAACACCTCAAGGAGCTTTTCTCTCTATGCATTAATCTTTAGGCACTTTCTTTGCCTTTGTTCTTCTGGCCTTTTTTGCTGCTTCAGTTACACCAACAGCAACATCTGTTTGGGAGGCTTGACTGGCTGCTCTAGGAGGCACAAAGGCTTGCCTAACCGTTGCTTTAGGAGTTGTCTTTTTCTTCTTAGTTTGTAGCTTTTTCTTCAGAAATTGTGCACTGTTTGTAGCCCTGGGCACTGGCAGCTCATCTCTCCTCGATGCAATGAAACAGCACTCAGGAAGTGGTCCTGGTGGTGCATCAGGTGTTACTTGAGATGCTTCAACCTACACAATTGACACCACGGATACATCCATTTGAGCGACAAGTATTTCCGGACAGATAAATATGTAAACAACATTTCCTTGGAACAAATGCTAACCTCTTGGAATAATGTTGACAGCACCGAACATGTGTGTGAACTATCCTCACCAGGTATCTAAATTCAAATGTAAAACCATGTCAATTCATTGCATTTGGATACACTACAAGTAGGCATTCAAGCATGGTTAGTTCAGTACCTGTGTGATGGTCATCTCAGTGCATTGGGAGTCCTGTGCAGTAGGTGCTTGAAGCAAATTTCTTCTCACAGGTAGTTTTTCTAGTGCAGGCACTCTATCAGATGGATGTAGTACAGTGCATTTTCTTCTATTGTGTTCTGTGGAGTTGCAGACACTGCAATGCATTATTACTCCATGCTTGCTAAACCTAGTGCCTTCATCCTTCTCTGAAGGGTGAACTATTCTCTTCTTCTTTTTCCTGCCTGCCTTCTTCTCATACTTTGGAGGTTCTACCGGAGGACCATTTGTTTTCTGCCACTCAGCTGGATCTCTGCAAGGCATGATGACATGTCCATATGCCAACCTGTATGCCTCAATACTATAGCAAGCAGCCACTTTGTCCTCTGGTTTAATTCTCTCAAACCTCAAACAAGCAATACTATGGCTACAAGGAATCCCTGTCAGCTGCCACCTTCTGCAACTACATTTGTTCTTGAGAATATCAACAACATATTCATTTTCACGGCTCATTACCTTGAACACGCCTTTGCCAGTAGGACGTTCATGGCAACTTTTTTCCCATTCAATGTTTTTGTCAAGTTTTTTCTTGATCTTTGGGCATAATGGTAGTTGAGACCAGTCATCCTCACATTGCTTTCTATTTGTATACCATCTTGTCATCAACTGCGCCTTGATCTTCCTCAACATGCTCAGAATTGGCAACTCCCTTGCATCAAGTATCCATTTGTTGAAGACCTCACAACTGTTGTTGAGGAGTAGATCACATTTAGGTAATTCTTCGAAAAATGCCCTACACCATGTGTTAGGGGCAAGGCCATCCAAATATGCCCATGCTTCTAGATTCATCTCCTTCATCTTCTCCATGTTCTTTTTCCATGTAGCCATATTGTTGCTTCTTGCTATTGCCCACAACTGGTTCTTCAATGTTTCACCCTTCCAGTTGGCATGGAAGTTCTGGTATAAGTGCCGTACACAAATCCTATGCTCTGAATCAGGGAACATATCGTCCACAGCATTAATCAAGCCTTTCTGCCTATCACGCATGATTGTCCATGGTATAGTGTTCTGAATTAACAGATCCTCTTTCAAGGTCTTGAGAAACCATGTCCAGGTGATGGTGTTTTCAACCTCAACTACTGCAATGGCTATTGGAATGATGCAGTCATTGGGATCAACTCCTATGGCTGTTAGAAGTATTCCTCCATGCTTTGTCTTAAGGTGGCAACCATCCAGACAAATTACTGGCCTACATCCTTGCAGAAAACCTCTCTTACATGCATCTATAGACATGTACAATTTGTCGAAAAGAACACCATTTTTCAGTTTCAAATAGAATGTGCTACCAGGATTTTGTGTTCTCAGCTCTTCTGCAAAATCCCACAACATATTGTACTGTTTTTGCTCATCTCCTCTAATCTTTTTGATTGCTTCTCTCTTTGCTCTAGCAAGCTTGCTCTTGGTGGCTGCCATATTGTAATCCTCTTGCACATTACTTCCCAGGGTTCTCAATGAAATTGATTCATCTGTCCTCACCTTCTCAACATACTTCTTTGCTATGTAACTAGCAGTGAATTGCTTCACCTCCCACTCCCTACTGCAAGTGTGCCCATCTATGTATTTTTTCAGCATTATGCACTTTGTTCTGCTGTCCTTTGAGGCAAAGAACTCCCAGGGGCAACCTGGGACACAATGAGCTTTCACTCTAATTTTGTCGTTTTTTGGTGTCTTTATAGCTACCCTGTTCTTAACAGCATACTCTGCCAAAGCTGTCCTAACCTCTACAATTGATGAAAAGACCATTCCTACTTTGAACACATGATTTTTCATGTCTTCAGGCCTAAAACTTTTGAACTTCAAACTGTTCTCACCTCCTTCTTCATCTGAATCTGGGAGGTCCAGCTCCTCCTCTTCTTCCACCAAATTCTTGCCCTTTTCCTTTGAGCTTCCAATATCCTTGTCCTTGTCCTTGTCCTTGCTCTGCTCTTCCTCCTCTGCATCTGCATCAACATACTTCTCATATAGGTTGTCATCATCTTTATCGAACTCATTATCGGAGTCCACAAACTCTGATCCACTACTACTGTCTTCACCCCCAGAACTGTCCTCTTCAACTTCTGGTTCAAACTGACCCCTCCTCCTATTGCTTCTCCTCTCATATGTGAACTGATGCCCTGCATTACTGTTCCATGCCTCAGCCTCTCTCCTGAGAAAATTTCTCTAAAGTTTTGCTCTCTGTTTGGGGCTGATGACATTATCATAGAAGGGTGGAATATCCAGTGGCTTTCTCTTTGTAGGAGTAAAAACCTTAGGCAGCTCAGGGCCTCCAGTCATTGGAATGTCATTATCACTGAATATTGATCTCTCCAGATCTTTATCATTCACATATAGCTCAAAAGTTTTGATCTTGCTGACCACAGACATCATATAATTTGTGTCAGCATCACACCCGAGCACTCGCAGACCACCAAACAATGATTTCCCTGGCAGCAACCAATACACTTCCAACCTTGTGACATCTGCATAGCCACACTGCCTAACAAAATCTTCTATCCAAAGCAGAGACCATGTGTCCACTTCACAACAATCAAATGTGTCAATACGCTCATCTACATATGTCTTGTTTGGGCCGTCACCACAAAAGAACCCACTGTGATGAATCTCTACTGAAAAGAGGTCGTCGTTCGGTCCTACGTGCAAAGAGAGGGAATCGAGCATCAGGAAGTTGCGCACAAACCTAACCCTAACCAATTCGGATCAAATCCTAACCCTAGTCACAAATCGATTGGGGGGACAGAGAGGAACATACCGTACTGTGGAGGAGGATCTCCAGGGAGCCGCCGTACCGGAGCCATCGACGCCTAGGCAGGCGCCGCCGTCTCCGTGCGGCCACACCAAATCGCCAGGGCGCCGCCGCCCCCAAATCGCCGTGAGAGAGATCGGGAGAGAAGGAGAAGAAGAGGCAAGGACTGGGGAATGGAGATCTGAAACGATTCGGGGTGTTTTTTGTAAATATCCATCCACCTCCGTTACCCCTGTCCGACGTGGCAACAGTCAACGGCAGGTCAGACTGGGTCGGGCAGGTTTTGGACGTGACTGAGACACTTACAATAGTTCGAGGACCCACATGTCGATTTTCATAGTACGAGGACCTGGTTGACACCCCTCGAATAGTTTAGGGACCTACAGTGCACTTCACTCCCGCCATGGCTAGCAACGGTGTTGGACAGGGACGACTATCGTCATTGGAACTTGGTCACGTTCATCAACACGCCATGGTCGACAAGGTCTGTAGTACAACTCCCGATACCTCCTTCCTCTCCCTCTGCCATCCTTTCTTTGGCAACCTGATTCAAATTTAATCTCGCTCACTTCGGGGCTAAACAAGTTGTAGATTACAGCGGGATTTTATCTCACTGTGTAAGGTTTCAATCTGAAAGCCGCATGCTTCATTGCTTGAGTACCATGTCCGTGCTTGTGGATTTACATCCTCCAGCAGTTTATACATGGCATGTTTTATGCCCCTTTGTTCCATATTGCAATGCATATTACTTTTATCAAAATTCAAAGATGTCCATAGTTGACCAAGTTTCTAGAATAAACTATCAATATCTGAAGTGCTAAATAAGTAAACTATAAAAGTAAACCTGCATGTTGATTTTGACTTTTTTTTCTTAGCGGTACTATTTAATTACGTGTCCAGTAGTCAACAGTAAACGTGAAAAGTGTTCAGTTGTACTCCCTTCGCCCCAAAATAAGCGAGTCAACTTTATACTAAAGCTAGTAAAAAGTTGAGTCACTTATTTTGAGACGGATGGAGTAAATGGTACCGTGTGTTAATAGTAGCCACCGGTGAACAGTACCCCATGTGCATAGTGTTTCACAAAAATATACACACTAGCTCAGAAAAAAGAACTAAGATTTTTTAACATGTTAAGATTTAGGATTTTTCTACACATCATTCCTCTCCACCGGCGTAGCGATGCAGAGCTGCCTCGATCATCACCCGCTCCTATCCGATGATGATGCTGCCAAGGAGCAAAATAGTAAACCAGAAAAGTGTATTTGCGTGAATAGTAATCGATGGGGAAAATAAGTTCTTCGCCGATTACTATCTGTTTTTCTGTTTTTTGACTTTTTTTTTCTTAGTGTTTGGTCAAACATTATTGATATGCTTGACTTTTCAAAACAAAGTATGTATTATATTTTAGAAAGGAGGGAGTATTAAATAGCATATGGTTCCACGTGTAAGGAGCACAGTCTCTAAATGAACTTAATTAACACTAAAACAATAAGATTGGATGATAACTAAGTTTTTATGTGAAGATAATTTGGTTAATTGTCACCGGGTCGCTTAGGTACACAGTTGATCAGGCCTTAATTCATCAGTAATGTTACATTCAAATGAAAACTGAGATCAATCACTTGTACTATTATCTCTTGATCCTCCCATTTCCGCCTCTTCCTCTTAGTGGCCGTTGTAAACATGCTTCACTCCCTTTCATGTCCTTAGTCTGTGCAAAACAAACTTTTATTTCAAATATGTTCTTTCTATTTTGATTCTAACTATGCATCTGAATGATCAATATTGAAAACGAGAAGCCGTATACTTTGGTGCAGTGCTGCAACTTCCACGTATTTCTCACTTCCACTACCCTTTCACTGTTATTGCAGACTATTATCATTGGTGTTTTGTATTATTTGTATGTGCCCAAGGTAAGTTATGAAATATTAGTTGGTCAAATCATAGAAATGTATGATTGTTATAGATGAATACTACAATCAGAAGCCTCGGTTACACATATCATAGTTTTGAATTAGTTTTGCAGATGAATATTATCATGTTCGTCCAGTACTATGGTTTAACTCTGCAGGTCTGGGACATGCCCGACGCCAACCACTACTTTGGATATGTTTTTGGCAGTTTTGCTAACATATCATTTAACAAAATTGTAAAAAAAAACTGAGTAATATCCTACCAAGTAAATTATGATGTCTCTTAGCATCTGGACATATCCTGCAATGCAATAAAGGGTGTTCTCACTTCAAAATTTTGGAAGCCAAAACACAAAAGGGCCATGAAATGAAGAACAACCCAACCCACAAATAGAGCAACAAGGAATTTATTTGTGAATTAACAATCAAACAAATAAATGATAGAAAAGTATAACAGCGCAGCAAGGCGTGCATATGTTTCTAGTAAGATAATTAAAGTGGCTAAGGAGGAGCTCCGTAGGTGCGTTTGCACTTGTGGGCATGAGCTTTCATATGATTGCCATGTTTTTCTATTAACTGGTTGACACGTATACTACACTTATATAATAAGGAATTAAAGGTTAAGCTTCGGCACCTGCTCTGTGTTTGTAGTGCTAGCCGTGAGCGACACTCTGTTCTATTTTTTAAACATAGTTCACTCCCGATTTCTACTGTGTTTAGACCACTAAAAAATAGTACATTATAGTACAGCTAATAGCATGCACGCTTTAGTGTTCTGAGCAATGCCTTGCTAGATTTTTCATGTACATAAGCAATGTGTGTTCAGTTTTTTCTCGGGCTCATTCTTCTTTTCTTGACACAGTTCATTCCCAGTTTTGCGGTGTGTTTAGACCACAGCAAATTATAGCACCGCTAATAGCATGCTCTAGCATTTTGAGCAATGACTCGCTAGATATTTTTGTGTACATAACCGACGTGTGTCCAGTTTTTCCACTGACTCACTTGGGATTTTTAACACAGTTCACTCTTAGTTTTGTAGTGTATTTAGACCACTGAAAAAATAAAACACTATAGCATCGCTAATAGCATGCTCTAAGCAATGCCCTCCTAAATAAATCATTGTATAATTTCTCGCTAATAGTGTATTTTAAAGGTAGTGCTATTTTCCTATTCGCGCTAATTTTTCCATTGGTTTGGACTAGACTAGACGTTTCTCGTGGACCCCAGAAACTGCGCAGGTCCCACCCAATCGCTGTATGCTCTTGCATCAATCTGGCGCAACCGCGTCTTCTTCTTTTCTTCATCCTCCCGGTTCAAATCCACCCCTCCCTATGCATCAGAAGCATCGACTTTCCCGTGGCCGTCTAACGACGCCCAAACTCTCTCCATGGCAGCATAGCACCACATGCCCCCAACCTCGGCTACTCCACCGCTCCTACCCTGGCTGGCTATGGGAGACAGTGGATACTGGCATGGATTCTTGGGATGGACTGCGTCACATCATGGCCTCACACCTGACCTCACCATCATGCTATCTATGCCAATGCCTCTCCCCGCTGGCCACGGGAGCCAGCACCATGAAGTCGACAACCTCGCCGCCCTCCAGTACCCGACACCCCTCCGTCGACCCTCATCGATTTCACCTACCTCGATCGTCTCCCTGACTCCCTGGCTCCAGCACCTTGCCTCGGTCGTTTCCACCTTGCCGACCGCCTCCACTACATCGGGACTGCCGCGGCGCCGACTTCAACTCTGGTAACCTCTTCCTCCTATTCGACCACATGCAGTTTTTTCTCTTGCCGGGACCTCCGCCCCTACTTCCAATGTGTGTTGGTGCAAGTAATCTTTGGCCACTTTCAGAGGCTGCAATTTTTTAGATTTTGTAGGATATACATTTAAATACGCCGATTTCCTTTGAAAGGAGGCATGCGCACATGTTTAATTTGATGCTTATCCCTTGTGGAATAGTACTAATAGTTTATAGTTAGCTTACAGAGGTTGCTTGACTAACATAATTGTTTTATCATTTTAAATTTTTTGTCAAATATTGCATGAATGAATATCCATGAGCAAACTTGTGATAGACATATATGAGGGGAAAATCTGTGAATTCTTTTCAAATTGGTCACTCAGTTTGGAACTATAACATAGATGATAGACATTAACCACTGCACTAAATATACTTCGTATCTTGCTCTATGTTGTATACTGACGCAATGATTCAGCGGGAGTTTGATTAATTAGTATCTACATCCTGATTCCGAACTCCAATTTCAATAACACAATTTGTCAGAAGGAAAGGACAACTAAATGCATGCCCCAACATAGAGAGAAAGAAACATGGCACTACTACTATGAGCCATGTGAGGTTGATAAAGAGCAATAGTCACATATTTTCCATCGTTGACTAGCTAAGCACAAATTTGACTCAAAACTAGAGGCTCTTCTGCAACATCAATTTCCCACTTTAGCTACTTCAGTGATTTTTTATTTCGGAGGGTCTGGTTGAATATGCGAGTTCCATTTCATTGAGGATTGGGATGAGTATGCGAGCTACATTTCATTCCCACATACAACAAAGCAAACATTTATAATATGTAACCAGAAATTTTTTGACTACTTGAGGTATGCACAATGTAGTAAATGTACTGTATACTTGGCCATATGTTATAGTTCAAATGCATGAAAGGCTCATGATCTTATCTTCTGAACGCGGAATTTCAAAAGAAAGGAAGGTACATCATATGTTGTTCTGATCATAGTGTCCTCTTCTATACAAAGAGTTCATCATCGATGCTTGGTAGCTTTACAATGTATGGTCCAAAGGAGGAGATAATGTTCTACTAATTGTTACCGCGTCACCTGATCGCCATATCAAGTGAATGCCAAAAATATGGGAAATACTTGGCATGCCAGCTATAGTTGAGGTTAGTGAATTATTTTTGCATTATCTTCTGTATATTCAAAGCCTTCAGCTCTCCTTTCTTACTACACTGAGTAATTCTATTTGCTTTTACAGAATAAATCAAATGTGTGAACGATAGATAACATTCAGTATATTGGCATCTATAATACTTTTCGGCGTTCGACATCATAAGCATAGTGGATTAGTGGAAGAGAGCAATCACGGGAGGATAATATGCGCGGACAGCTATCAAGCTAGAAAATCTAGTTATTTTCACTTTATGAAGTGTATAATCTTTTTTTCCTATATCCGCTTCATTGTACTCCTCCGTTCATCTTTGTATGTATGTCACCAGATTCTGTAATCGACCCTGACAATTTGTACAACTACAGAAACTAAACATGATCAACCAACAAATTAAGCTGCAATTTAGTCAACAACGGGCTCATACATTGGTGGGGCGTGCCGCCGCGCCTTTCGCCTGCTAGTTGAGACATAGGGGTGTCCATGACAACAGGAAGGGAGTAGAGTTGAGAATGAGGAATCGCCAGCATGGGCCAAAATCATTAGCCTTTTTTTTTTCGGGTTTGCCAAATCACTGTTTTATCCTTTTGACGGAAGTTTAGCGTGATTTCACTCCACTTTAAAAGTTTAACCGGATATGTTGTCTTTTTTTTGCTACCGCCATAGAAAGCAGAGGTAGGTTACATGGGGGACAATCATTGTCCATTTTTTACATGACGATCATTGTTTCAGAATTATTCTAAATACAATTAGATGTTTAAATACACGATGAACATTTTTCAAATATTCTTGAGTTTTTCTAAAATGCACATTTTTTGAAACATAGACGATGAACATTGAATTTGTGAGGTTTTTTTAGTTCCATGGACATCTTTAATTTCATGGATAATTTTAGAAATTTGTGAATGGAATTTTAAATTCATATAAATTCATGAATTTATGAGCATTTTTAAGTTCATCATTCGTGAATTCATATCATTTCTTTAGATTTCATGAACTTATTTGTGAGCTTTTCTTAGTTCCGTGAGCTTTTTTGTTCACAAATTTGCGAGCTTTAAAATTTATAAGAAGTGTATGGATTTAAAAAAGCTCATAAATTTTCAATTCATATGCATTCATATATGGAACGGATATTTATATGAACTGTGGAACTAAAAAAAGCTCACAAAACATCTACTTGCCCCGGCGCAGATCCAGGTCACCATCCTGCTCTCCCCTTGCAAAATCCAACACCACGTGTGACTGTTGGGAGTGGAGAAAACGACCACCGCCACAGCTGCCTCCGCTGTCGTCACCTTCTCGCCCCCCCCCCCCGGCGCGTGCACTCTGAGGCCAATTGTTTTTCCTTCCTCCTCCAGTCACGGGCTCCTATCGGAATGACTACAAGGGGTTGGTGTTGCAAGGTCAAAGCAAGGCTCGCTACTATTGCAGCCACACACTACTATAACGATGGAAAACTAGACGATGCAACAGTCGTCATGGATGTGCCCACGCATCTTTGTTCCTTCACCGGCTATGGTCGGAGCTGCGACTGGCAAGCCACAATGCTGCAACCTGCGACAAAAAAAAAGCTATGAAGGGTTAGCCAATGGAGAAGCCGTGACCCCCCCGTTGACGGAGTTGCGACCAGCCAACGGAAAAGTTACAACCCCCATGGGCGGAGCATGCTGCGACCAGCCGGCAAAGAAGCTGTGAAGGCCGAGTCCTGAGCTGCAACAACGGCGACTGTGGGATGCGATGGTGCTGGAACTAGCAGCAAGGATGCTGGAACCAGTACCGTGGCGTGCTGTGACTGCATGACCCGACCGCGCGGTGGGGATGTTCGAAGCAATAGCCGAACGTGCTACGATCGGCAGGGGCAGGAGCCGCGACTAGTTGCACCGGATGCTGGAACCAGCATGTCGTACACACGAATCAGTATTGCGGGAAGCTGCGCTGGACATGTGATCGGTGGCGCGGGCATACTCGAACTTAACACTTTTTTTTTTGAAATTTTCATGATTTTGAAATACGAACCAGTGTTGGAGATTCTGCAAGAAGCATGTTGGAGGAGTGATCTGCGAGGGGGACATCGTTCAACATCGGCTAGTGGGACGAGTGTGACAGTGCAACTGCTGTGACGAGTATCGACGATGACTACCGTGGGTGCCGGGATACAACGCTGAGCCGCAGCGTGGGCAGGGGGTATTGCCGCCATGCTCACCAACGCGCACGCGCGTCTGCGGCATGCAGTGACTAGCGGCCATTGAGATTTCCTCTTGCAGGGATGACGGGGTGGTTTTTTTTTTGATCGAACGGCTCCGCACAAGCGCATCCGATGATATTTTTATAATGAGTTTCATTAATATTATAATTGTTGATATTTTCTTCTATATATGTGGTCAACTTAGAAACGGTTTTCACAAAAAAAACTTAGAAAGAGTTGAGTTTTTGACTCATTTTATAGGCCATCATCAAATTGGGACAGAAGGAGTAATTAATTATATCGCTACAGCATTTTCCCACAATTTTGTTATATTCGGATAGAATTAGTCTGGGTAAGAAATGTCGACGTAGCCTTGCGTGCCCTAGGCCGGTCACAATCCGCCCGTCTCTTTCGAGATGAGGCACATCATCTCGGTTGGTGTACATGAGATGAGACGAGGGCCACAGTGCATCCAAACTTTTGACGACTGCATAAGTATTCTTTGTGTTCTACCTTTTCTCTGTGCAATGCAACTGTGGCCGCACGGGTTCACTGAGCTAGCCATATGTGACAAGAGCCGTACCTGTGCTTGCATAAGGAAATCTCTCTTACTCAATTTACCTGTCCACGACAAGCATTGATGGAATATGGCGGAGCAGTCCACGTCTAGGTGCTACACCAGCTTTATCCCATGCCACCCACGAGTATACAGTAGCCTTGCCCTAGGTTCCAGGGGGAAACATCCACAAGCATTGATGGACTAGTGCCGAACCTTTCCACGACAGCTAGAGTCGAGAAGGGGCTGTAGCCACCATGAGTCGATGCCGCCCACGGGTTTCCGTCGGCAGACCGCAACAAAAAACCAAGTTTGAACTGGGATTCAGTCGTGGGCCTAGTGCCCACGGACTAACAGTGCCAAACCACTCGCAGCACGCATGCTTACGGCGTGCACACACTCGCTATAAGATGGCATGCACCACCCAGCAATTTTCGCCAAGAACACTTGCGAATCACTTGCATTGCAAACAAGGTTTCTTACCGAGTAGTTGCGCTCGTGTAGTACACAGCATAGCAGACCACCTCTGAATCCATCATCCATGGCGGGATGCTGGTTGCTGCTCGTCTTCATGGCGTTCCTCTTGCCGGCGGCCAGCGCGACGCCGTGCCACCCCGACGACCTCCGCGCGCTGCAGGGCTTTGCCGGGGAGCTCGGCGGCGGGGGAGTCCTCCTCCGCACGGCGTGGTCTGGCGCCTCGTGCTGCGGCTGGGAAGGTGTGGGCTGCGACAGCACCAGCGGCCGCGTCACGGTGCTGCGGCTCCCCTGGTGCGGCCTCGCGGGGCACATCCCAGGTGCCTCCCTGGCGGGCCTCGTGTGGCTGGAGGAGCTCTTCCTCGGCTCGAACCATTTCGTGGGCGTCCTCCCAGACGAGCTCTTCGGCCTCGTCAGGCTAAGGAAGCTCTCCCTCGCATCCAACGAGCTCACCGGCGAGCTGAGCCCACGCCTCGGTGAGCTCACACACCTTACCTTGTTGGATTTGTCCGCCAACCGCTTCTTCGGCCCCCTGCCGGACGTGTTCGGCGACCTCACGTCGCTAGAGCATTTGGCCATGCATTCCAATGGCTTCTCCGGCTTCTTGCCACCGTCTCTTTCATCACTATCTTCTCTCCGTGAGCTCAACCTCCGAAACAACTCCATGTCCGGTCCGATTGCTCGTGTTAGCTTCTATGACATGCCACTTCTTGCTTCGCTTGACTTTTCCACAAATTCCCTGACTGGGTGGCTCCCGACTAGCCTCGCCAGCTGTGGTGAGCTCAAGTCGCTCAACCTTGCCAACAACATATTGGTCGGCACCATCCCGTCGTGGATTGGTGAGTTTGACAACCTTTGGTATCTGAATCTCTCAAATAATTCATTTGTTGGTGAGGTACCCAAGAGTTTGTTACGGCTCAAGGGCCTCGCCACTGCGGGTCGCTCATCGGGAATGGTTTTCATTAACATGCCATCTTTCGTAAATCACGAAAGAAGAGCACTCGATGAACAACCAAATACCATAACTGGGACCAACAACACTGTCAGATCTGGGCGCAACAACACCATGTCTGGGAACGACAACATTGTCATGTCCGGAGACAGCAACACTGTGTCCGGGAGCTTCAACACCCTCGTATGTGGAAACAACAATATTCTAAGTGGTGACCACCATGTTGTATCTGGGAGCAACCATATTGTTACTAACAGTTTCAATAAAGTGACTGGGTGCACCAATAACGTATCTGGGAGCAACCATACTGTATCCGGGAGCAACAATACCGTAACTGGGAGCAGCAATACGGTATCTGGGAACAACCATGTCGTGTCTGGTAGCAACAGAGTCGTAACCGGAGATTAATGACCTGTCAGTGACTGATTTCATCTACAAGTATGAGGTCCCAAAGCACATCAAAGAGAGACTCGTCAAGAGAAGAATAAGAGGTTCTCCGGTCTGAACTGGAAATCTAGGTAGATGGATACCCTAGCTTGTTCCAAGTTTGGGGAGGCTCCATAAAGACCTGATGTATCTTTACTGTTTTCTAGTATGTTTCAATATCCGCACTCATATTAGTATGTATTTCCGTACTTGTAATATTAGTGTTATCTTCGAGCCTATCATGAGAATTAGTATATGTTTTTCGATGAATGTCTTTATTACAGCTTATGGTTATTGTTATTTGATGTGTGAATCTTGTTGAATGATCACTTGTTACTTTTTAATTGGTCATGGCCGATGGATGCAAATTGTGAGGTGGGGACGTGGGTGCGGCCTGGAGTTGGGTTAGGATAAGCTAATGCTGCTAGGTTACAACGAGGCAGTTGATGGTTCATATACAGATTAGTTGGACGTTAGCATGTACCCACCTGCATGAGCTGCACTTGCATGAGCCCCCTGCCCGGACGTACATGCATGCTATGCTACTCATATGATTTGACAGGCTTTGGCTGCATGCCTCCGTCCCCTCTATCTCATGTAGTCATGTGAGTCCATGCATGGCCTTGACTGGCTGCAGAGAATCATTGCTTCTTTTTTTTGTCCTTTTTTCTGCTCCTCCTCCTCCCCGTGCTTTCTCTCTGTGTATGTGACATGAATGCACGTATGTCCTTGACTGTCTGCAGAGAATCATTTGGAGTATCTCAGTTGGTGCCGCTGCCAAACAAACACGCCACAACCGAGATGGCTCCATGATTACCGATTTGCCCCGCGAACGTATGTGGTAATCAATTATTCTACACACACTATGGTGAGCACAGGGTTATGGCTCCCAGCACAGGTGAAGAGAGATTGGATGTGGGTCGGCCACTACAAGCTTACATGATATAGCGAGGTTGACAATGCAACACTTCCATTCTCATCAAATTCCTCGGGCTCGCATCGATGAAGGGTTGTGAAGCAAATAAATTTAAGGTATAGGGTCTAGAATCCTGAGTCGCGGCTCGTAGATTTTGCAGTTGAGCTTGCCAACGTGTATAGGTCACTCGTAGTAGGTGCAACGGAGTGCATGAAAGCACTAAGACAACCTGTGGTGAAGTGGCTCATGACATGGTTGATCCTGACAGTCGATGAGATCTATGTGCACCGCGCGTCTTAGCTAGGTTGCGAGCCTTGACGTTCGTCGCACGCCTTGACGATGCTGGTTCCTAACGGCTGGGTAGCCACAATACACTATGCCGGTGCTACTGATTGCCATGGCTCCCAGGACGAAAGAGATGTCAGCACGCCAAGCAGGAAAGTGTCGGCGACAGGAGGCATTTGCGATTTTCAATTTAGCATATGTTGCCTTATCTACGTGCAAGTATTGATCGGAGCAGACTTGCCAAAGCGGTCATACATTGTCCAATGATGAAAAAGAAATGTGGGAGAAGTTGATGAAAACTTTGGTAGGCAATCAAGCATGCATATTAGAGTTTTCCTACACCTACGTAACTGATCTTACGTAATGTATGGGAGGGATGAGGTGCCAGCTTTTAATTGGATATATTGTAGGTTACCTATTGTAGGTCTAGCATTTTTGTTTGTTTTATTCCTCGCTTGTGGAGTCAATCAGGCATGCAAGATCCCCATAAAAAAACCCACATGCAGGGATATATGGAAGAGCTAAACATGCTCAAGTTGGTTATTGCTTGTGTGGGAATTAAAATGTTATTTGTTTATTTTAGGTGAGAGATATATTTTTCTTTAGCGTGCATGCATGCGTCAAAAAATCCATATGCATGCAGCAATACCACTAGTAGAAAAGGGGGCAAAGGTCCAGGCCGGGTCAGCCCATTAGTCCCGGTTCAGTCCAGAACCGGGACCAATGGGGGCATTGGACCCGGTTCGTGAGCCCAGGGGGCCGGCCGGGCCACGTGGGCCATTGGTCCCGGTTGGTGGGACGAACCAGGACCAATGGGCCTCGCTCCTGGCCCACCACCATTGGTCCCGGTTCATGCCACCAACCGGGACCAATGGGGGTTCCTATATATACCCCCTCGCGCAAGAGCAGAGCACACTGCTCTGTATTTTCTGGCCGAGGGGGAGAGGGCTTGGTGGTGCTCTAGCTCACCTCCTATGTACACAAGGTGTTCGATGGAATGCCCGAGCCACACTACTTAAGCTTTCTCCTCTCCAAGCTCGACCTCAAAGCTCTATTTTTCTCAATATTTGTCTAGGTTTAGCGGTCCGTCACGCCCCGTCCCCGTCTTCACCGTCGTCGATCACCCGCGCCGAGCTCATCGCCGGCACCACCGTGGTGAGCCTCTTGTTCTTATCTTCTTTCTGAAAGGAAAAAATATTCTTACTTGTATGTTTACATAGATACTTGTATTATTTTCTTACTTTTATTATTGCATCTTATATAGTGCGATGGTTTTGGTATCCGGCCCCGTCGGCCCTCGTCCTGTCTATGATTCGGATGTGGTATATATATTATCTTTATAACTATTGGTTCATTTATTGTTTATGAAAATTATGCCGACCAACGTGACATAGATTTTATTTATCTAGGATGTATGTGAACCGGAAATTCCAACCGACCCTATTGTCAAGAGGTTAAATTTAGTAGAAGAAGAAAACAATTTCTTGAAGGAAAAAATAAAAAAAATTGAGGAGGAGAAGATGACATTGGAGTTGCATGTTGCGGATGTCGTCGATGATCACAAGATCAAGATGGATGCAATGCGCTTGAAGATTAGAAAGATTAGAAAATATGACATTCATACCGAGGCCTGGTATCATTATGCCGTTGGATCAATTGTTACCTTGGTTGCGTATGATCGTATTTGTTTTTGCATTGAAATGTTTTACATAGTTTCAATGTATGGTTTAATTAATTAGATGCTCTGGAGAGCTATATGTTGTTAGATGAGAACTATGTATGTACTTTGGTTTTAATGTGATGATGAACTTCTATTAATTTGGACACTTAATTATATATAATGCACGCAGATGAACCGTCAATGGATGTACGGTGACAGACACACCTCCGAGTACATTAAGGGTGTGCATGAGTTTCTCGATGCGGCTAAGGCAAACAAGCAGAATGGTTTTATGTGTTGTCCATGCACTAAATGTGGGAATACGATGTCTTACTCTAACCGGAAAATCCTTCACACCCACCTGCTTTACAAGGGTTTCATGCCACACTATAATGTTTGGGCGAGGCACGGAGAAATAGGAGTTATGATGGAATACGGCGAAGAAGAAGAGTACGATGACAACTATGTGCCCCCTGAATACGGTGATGCTGCAACGGGGGGAGCTGGTGAAGATCAAAAGGAACCAGACGATGTGCCCAATGATGCTGCAACGGGTGAAGCTGCTGAAGATCAAGAGGAACTAGACGATGTGCCCGATGATGATGATCTCCGCCGGGTCATTGTCAATACAAGGACGCAATGCGAAAGTCAAAAGGAGAAGCTGAAGTTCGATCGCATGTTAGAGGATCACAAAAAAGGGTTGTACCCCAATTGCGAAGATGGCAACACAAAGCTCGGTACCGTATTGGAATTGCTGCAGTGAAAGGCAGAGAATGCTGTGCCTGACAAAGGATTTGAGAAGCTACTGAAAATATTGAAGAAGAAGCTTCCAAAGGATAACGAATTGCCCGACAATACATACGCAGCAAAGAAGGTCGTATGCCCTCTAGGATTGGAGGTGGAGAAGATACATGCATGCCCTAATGACTGCATCCTCTACCGCGGTGCATACAAGGATCTGAACGCATGCCCGGTATGCGGTGCATTGCGGCATAAGATCAGACGAGATGACCCTGGTGATGTTCACGACGTGCCCCCCAGGAAGAGGGTTCCTGCGAAGGTGATGTGGTATGCTCCTATAATAGCACGGTTGAAACGTCTATTCAGAAACGGAGAGCATGCCAAGTCGATGCGATGGCACAGTGAGGACCGTAAGAAAGACGGGAAGTTGAGAGCACCCGCTGACGGGTCGCAGTGGAGAAAAATCGAGAGAAAGTACTGGGATGAGTTTGCAAAGGACCCAAGGAACGTATGGTTTGCTTTAAGCGCGGATGGCATTAATCCTTTCGGGGAGCAGAGCAGCAATCACAGCACCTGGCCCGTGACTCTATGTATGTATAACCTTCCTCCTTGGATGTGCATGAAGCGGAAGTTCATTATGATGCCAGTTCTCATCCAAGGCCCTAAGCAACCCGGCAACGACATTGATGTGTACCTAAGGCCATTGGTTGAAGAACTTTTACAATTGTGGAATGGAAACGGTGTACGTACGTGGGATGAGCATAGACAAGAGGAATTTAACCTAAAGGCGTTGCTGTTCGTGACCATCAACGATTGGCCCGCTCTCAGTAACCTTTCAGGACAGACAAACAAAGGATACCACGCATGCACGCACTGTTTAGATGACACTGAAAGTATATACCTGGACAAATGCAGGAAGAATGTGTACCTGGACCATCGTCGATTTCTTCCGACCAACCATCAATGTTGAAAGAAAGGCAAGCATTTCAAAGGCGAGGCAAATCACCGGAAGAAGCATGCCATGTGTACCGGTGATCACGTACTTGCTATGGTCAATGATTTACACGTAATCTTTGGAAAGGGTCCCGGCGCACTAGCTGTTCCGAATAACGCTGAGGGACACGCACCCGTGTGGAAGAAGAAATCTATATTTTGGGACCTACCCTACTGGAAAGACCTAGAGGTCCGCTCTTTAATCGACGTGATGCACGTGATGAAGAACCTTTGCGTGAACCTACTAGGCTTCTTGGGCGTGTATGTGTTGGAAATATTCCCTAGAGGCAATAATAAAAGGATTATTATATTTCCTTGTTCATGATAATCGTCTATTGTTCATGCTATAATTGTATTGTCCGGAAATCATAATACATGTGTGAATACATAGACCACAATGTGTCCCTAGTAAGCCTCTAGTTGACTAGCTCGTTGATCAATAGATAGTCATGGTTTCTGTCACGACCGGTTTTCCGGACATTAATTTTCCAGAAAATGGCCGTCGAGCTCATCAGCCCCAGGATTACTGTTAGCTGATGAGGCATCAACTTGATACACAAATTCCAAGCAAGAGTACATAATATGTTGTACAAGACCATTGTGGCCTATGAGTACATCAAATGGTTTCTAGTGGTTGAGGGCGGAAGCGGTTTGTGGATCGCCACGATCTATGGGACTCCATTTCCCACGGGAACAGCTGACCAGGCCAACTCCTATCTTCGTGAGGCTGCTATCACCGTTGCTTAGGTTTCCGAGGCTGTCATCGCAACGCTCCTCTCCAAGCAAGCAATCTGGGCAAGACAATAGCCAGGGACAAGCCAGCGAGTACTTTGAATGTACTCGCAAAAATTAGGAACATAGGTATAATATAAATGATCAACATGCACAGAAATATTCTATGATCACATCGTCAATCATAAATAAAACCTTGATGCATGCAAGCAGATTATTCATATGTAACGGAAGTTTATGCAATGACAAAATAAAAATAAGGTGTGCTGATCGGATGTCTGAAGCGACATCTCGAAAGGATAGTAAAAATGAGTATGCCACAGTCGGGCGTCTCAGCGACACCACATAAAGGGCTTTAAAAGAAATGCCACAGTCGGGCGTCTTAGCGACACCACATAAAGGGCTTTAAAAGAAATGCCACAGTCGGGCGTCTTAGCGACACCACATAAAGGGCTTTAAAAGAAATGCCACAGTCGGGCGTCTTAGCGACACCACATAAAGGGCTTTAAAAGAAATGCCACAGTCGGGCGTCTTAGCGACACCATATAAAGGGCTTTAAAAGAAATGCCACAGTCGGGCGTCTTAGCGACACCACGTAAAGGGCATATAAAAAAATGAAATTATCATAGTGAATATCCAGGAGGTGGTACCGTCCCAGGGATATTCATTATTTCAAATCATGCAAAACGGTTAGTCCATAAAGATAATAATAATCATAACCATCATATATCACAAGTCATAATCAATAATCGAGTTTTAGTGGTTTCTCCTCCGAAGACCGACACTAAGACCGACGCTTGACCCATTCCAGACTGTAATCCTTAACCATGGACACGGCTATTCGAATATGTTTAATCTCTGCAGAGGGTGTACTCTTTACCCACGAGTAACGGATTCCTTTAGTCCATCGGGACTAATTCCGTCTACGGTCTTTTAATTGAAAACACACCTGACTTGCACACACCAGCTTAACTTACCGGTGTCTGGAATCACCCTCGGCACCTGTCAAGCAAACTCTAAGTGGGGAGGCTACAACCTCGCATAGCATGGGATCAAATTTCTTTCGCGCGCTCTAAGGGGTATCCCCCTCTCGGTCCCAACCGGATACACCCATGCCCCGGACCAGGTGGCCTGCCTACCGGATGCAGCCGGTGTCTTCCACCATGGCCTCTCTGTACGGTGTGTGCCAAGACAAGGGTTAACAACTTACTGAACCATACCCCACATACGGTAGGGACCAGTGGCAGTACGAAACAAGTATGGGGGTTACCGGAACAAGACTCGATCTATGGCCGACTCAGGAGGCTTATCAATGTTCCCTGCATGGTTAGCACAACAAAAATACTTCAACCAACAAATCACCACCCATTATACTTTACCATGCCATACCGGATGTAACCGTCCCGACGGAGACCGGCGACAAGCTCACACCTATCCAAGGCAGAGGATTTCCCGGATTCCTTACCGGCATGCATGTAAGGCACATGAGGATGATTGCCATCACACGGGTATGCTCATTTCCAACAGCAAGGAAATCACAATAATGCATCCATGCAAATGATCATATTACAATAAATAACAACACACCGAATTAAGGTGGTGTCATAAACGTGTCAACTAACACACCAAAAATATTATTCCGGGGTTCAGAATGCTTGCCTTTATGATGTAGAAAGGCAGGGTACACTCCAAATCTTTTGAAAGTGTTCTTCCTCTCTCCAAAAATCCTATTTTCAAAAATATGCAAATAACACATATTTCAAAAACAGCACAAAAAGTTGTTTGGAAATTTTTTCAAATAAATCTTAAAATAAACTAGACAGTATTTGAGAGATGTAGGAAAAAGAATTAATTCATTTAGAGTTATATTTAAAAAGATATAGTCAGTCAAAGTTCTGGTCAAAAACTGATTTAAATAAAAACACAAAAAGAAAACGTTTCAAACGAGAATACGCTTTCGGTCAGAGGAGGCGTACTTGAGGTTTTACGCCTCCACTTAACCCACGTGGACCGGCGCTGGGTCTCTGACGGTGGGCCCGCCTGGCCCACTGGTCAGGTTTGACCAGTCGCCCGCGTCGTCTCCCTCCTTTGCCCGAGCGGTGCGGGGCTCCGGCGATCGTCGCCGGCGAACGGCGGCACCGCTCGATAAACGGAGGTCATCCACGGGCTCAGGGGGTCGAGGCGGTTACTCCGGTGGTTGTTTTGTTCTCTAGGGTAGACAGAGCTGCCGACGGCGAGCTCCGCGGCGGACGGTGGTCGTCGGAAAAAGTGATATTCGCCCGCGGCGAGTCCCGATCAAGATTGAGTTGGGGCACGGACTCGCGAGAGGGTGAGGGGGTTCCTGGTGAAGAGAACGGAGCAGGGGAGGCCTTGGTGGCACCGGAACGGCCGGGGCAGTGGCGGCGGCTGGAGTTGCCGGAGACGGGGAAGAAAGCCTCCCTGGGTCGAATGCGAGCTAGGGGAGCGCCACTAGGGTGGCCTGAGGGTTGCCTGCGTGCTCGGGGGAGTTCGGGGACATCCTTTATAGTACGTACACGTCGGTTTGCGGCGGCCGGGGATAAGAATGGTGGCGAACCGCCTCTCTGTGCTGCAGGGCGACGTGGCGGCGACGAGCGCTAGTGGACATGGCTGCGGATGAGCTTGCGCTGCTCCAGGGGGCAGGTGGCGAGCGCTTAGGGCTTGGGCGGCGCTGGCTAGCGCAGGAGTGGTCGGGCGGCGGTTGCGGCCGCGGGCGTGCCGCCAAACGGCATCTGACGGCGGCGCTGTAGGGCGCCAGGGAGCGGTCGGGGCCTTTTGGCGTGACGCGGCGAGGGGGGAGTGCGTGGCGAGGTTCTGCAGTGCGGGCCAAGCGAGGGGCGCGCGACGCGGCGGCTCGGGTGCGCGGCTGCAGTTGGCGTGCTCTGGGTGCGCCCAGTGCACGCCCACCAGCTGCTCGGCAAAATGCCAGGGCATGCTAGAGGTCTCGGGTGAGGCTGGGAATTAGCAGACCTAGGTTATCAGTAGTGAGGAGTCTATTGGACAAGGTAGCTAGGCAAGGGAAGCAAGATCACAATGCAAGCTAAAACTCATGTCAAAACTGGTCGTGCCTATAGGGTGTTTGATAAAATGCTAAGGGCATTTAGGTAGTTCTTGGAGGGGCCAGAAACTCCAGAAGGTGGTCTCTTTAGACGCAAGAGAGGGTGGTAAGGTTAGTTTGTTTAAAGGAGAAACTTGTTAGTGCAATTTTTGCAAAACTCCAGTTCTGGACAGAAGGTAAATGGCATCACAACATGGACCAAAAGTGTTCCAAAGAGTGCATGCTCCTGGACTTAGGGGTTTGGTAGGGTTGGCTACAAGTAGGAAAAGGAATCATGGATAAAGGAGCAACTAAAAATGTGGTTGCTGTACAAACCATTATGTTGGACCAGAATGAAGATGAGGTTGATCCACTCAAAACTTGCAAATAACACCACTAGGTTTTTGCATAAAGTTGAATCATCTGCTGCTACTAACATCCCATAATTCTGGTGGAGGCTAGAAAGAAGTATTTAAAAGGGTTGTAGTGCAAAATTGCCCAGTGGACCAGAGAAGAAAAATGGGTGTAGTGCTCACAATATTTTATGAATAAAAGATATTTCTGCACAAAAGTGGTTTAAAAACATCACATGACATCTCCAAATTTTGGTGGGATTTTTGAATAACTTTTTAAAGAGGTTGTAGTTCAAAGATGGCCATATAGTCATGGGAAATCATTTTTTTAAGAAAATAACGACCAAGCAAATTAATTATGTAATTAGTTCTACTAATACAAGAAAAGTTTTTCTTGAGAGTTTAAACAAGTCCAAAAACATATTTGAAAAGTTTTCACTTTGGGGAAAAACTCCATAATAACAAGGTTAAAAATCAAAAGGGAGCTCAGAAAATAAAAGTTTTAATTCCTGGCAAAATTTTAGGTAGTAAAACAAGGTCAAAATTTTTGGGGTATCACAATACTACCCCCCTTAAGAAAAACCTCATCCTCGAGATTTGTTAAGGGTTGTTTAGAAAAACAAAAACTCTTCGGGATTTTTCGCGAGGGAAAACGGTTAAAATAAAGGAGCATAAGTCACCATACATATTTGTAGAAGCCGGATAATTTATTAGTCGCACAAGCTCAGGTTACCATGCAGAAGTTACAATACACAATCAAATGTTGCAATAATGAACACAGCAGCGACGTCTAAAATAGAAATGGTAACTGGACGTGGTCCTGAGAAAACGTCTCTGGCACTAGGACACATTCCTCTTCTATCGGGGAAAGGGGATTGAACAGTCGATGAATGTGTTTCTCCTGGCCGGGCCTCAGTGATCTGCCGATGGCGATCTGAGGATTTAAATCCGCAAGGCTCTGGAGATAACCCATCACATGTTGGGTTAAACGCTCTTGAGCGATGACGTACTGGACCAGGTTGGCTAGGACTGGGTCTCTCTCAATTCGTCCACCGGGAAAAGATGTTACTCCACCAGGTGTTGCACGGCCCGGGAAGTAATAATACCCTCGTTCGCTGGCATAGGGTACCGCGAATCGAAGGCGAGCAAGCGCCTCGTATGCAGCAGCTTCTATGGCCATAAGTGGGGTTGGCATAGATTTCCCCACGAAGGAGACCTCCATTGGGTCTTGGTCTGAGTTCACGCGAGGGATGTGCACTGCTGCCCAGTATCTTGAGGTGGAAGGGGTGATCCTTGACTTGAACAGCTCGTACTGGGGTGGCTGGGTAGCGCCCATGGTACTGCAGGTAAAATCCCATAATATTTTGACAAAACTACCCGGGGTTGCATCTGGGGTTCTCAGATGAATGCTGGGGCTCGGCATGGCAAGAAATGGTTGTGTGGATGGTGCACAAGATGAGAAGTGTTTTGCAAGGTCACGCGGTGGCATCTTTATAGAACCAGAGCTGGGTTATTTTTACTCTGGTGAAATGTAACGAAACTTCCAGCTCTGTTCCGCGGGTGGAAGTCAATGCCACAGATACACATATTTCACTGAGGTGACGTGTTACTGTGGGGGTTGTCGGGGAGATTTCCGGTATCTGTGCCTGGGATAGAAATGCTGGCATATCCATGCAAGGCTGCAGGGGCTCAACGACAGGCAGCATTTATATACAAGGTCACACGCTTACAAGCGAGGGTGCATTGGGACTCGATACGACCCGGGCGACCTAGTCTACCTCGTTTACATCCAAGCGGGCGTGCCTGGTGGATGTTGAGGCTTCTCCGCGGGTCTCACCGTCGGAATTAGCTGGAGTGGGCTGAGGGGCTGCAGGCTCGGGGTAGCGATGATGACCATCTCGGGGATTGTTGGCTACAACCCTGTTGGAGTGTGTCCCCAATATGCGACGAAGCACTTCTGGGGTTATCGCAACACTTTGGCCGATGGCTGGGGTAGGCCTCAGGGGCTCGATCGGTTGTCCAAACAGCACGACTGGGTTGTCGGCGTTGGGCTCGTCCTCTTCTCTTGTCGGGGCTCGACGAACCAGCCCTCCACGGGCTGCGATTAGATCAATGGTGATTTGATCGCATAGTTCCTCTAGTGCACTTACATAGCGTACTAGGTGCAATAATGCAGGATCCGTCTCGTGATCTCCGTTGGCAACTTGGGGTGGTCTCCCATACCCTTCACGTCTGGGGTAGTAGTGGAACGAGCGACAGTTAACTCTGGGCGACAAGTGCCGGAGATGAACTATAGCTTCTCGAGCAGCTAGTTGAATGGCTTGTGGCTCAAAGGAAGTCGTCCTTCCAGTGACCTGTAGGGACGCTCGGGTGCCAGACCCCTACCATAGATGTGTACAGTGGCCCAGAATTGACGGCTCTCACCGCTCAATGGTCCTTGGTACACAACATATTCTGGGGGCTCTTCTAACGCATAGGCTCGACGGGTGAGGTTTGCGAGTATGGTCACAAAACCTCCAAGGTTGGTTGCCGTAGTCTCAGTGTGCACGACAGGACCAGGCATTGTGGCTCGGTTTGGGATAGCGGCTGTGCTGTGCTGGGTTGAGGCTAGCGTGCCCTTTTTATAGGAAAAAGGGGCGGAGTCTTCCTTTGCACGCTTGCGATAAAGACTATTTATGGGGGCGGTCACTGGCGCGTGATTGACGGCTAGGTTGGTAGGTTGGGCACCGACTGCCAAATGGTGTCGGGTCACTATGGGGCTATCTTGCAGGAGAAGCTTGGCTGGGGTTTGGTTAAGGCTCGGTGGGTTGGTTTGCCTAGGTTTATTGACCTGGCTAAGATAGGATTAGCCAATGGTCAGCCTGGCTCTGATACCAAGTCTGTCACGACCGGTTTTCCAGACATTAATTTTCCAGAAAATGGCCGTTGAGCTCATCAGCCCCAGGATTACTGTTAGCTGACGAGGCATCAACTTGATACAGAAATTCCAAGTAAGAGTACATAATATGTTGTACAAGACCATTGTGGCCTATGAGTACATCAAATGGTTTCTAGTGGTTGAGGACGGAAGCGGTTTGTGGATCGCCACGATCTATGGGACTCCATTTCCCACGGGAACAGCTGACCAGGCCAACTCCTATCTTCGCGAGGCTGCTATCACCATTGCTTAGGTTTCCGAGGCTGTCATCGCAACGCTCCTCTCCAAGCAAGCAATCTGGCCAAGACAATAGCCAGGGACAAGCCAGCAAGTACTTTGAATGTACTCGCAAAAATTAGGAACATAGGTAGAATATAAATGATCAACATGCACAGAAATATTCTATGATCACATCGTCAATCATAAATAAAACCTTGATGCATGCAAGCAGATTATTCATATGTAACGGAAGTTTATGCAATGACAAAATAAAAATAAGGTGTGCTGATCGGATGTCTGAAGCGACATCTCGAAAGGATAGTAAAAATGAGTATGCCACAGTCGGGCGTCTCAGCGACATCACATAAAGGGCTTTAAAAGAAATGCCACAGTCGGGCGTCTTAGCGACACCACATAAAGGGCTTTAAAAGAAATGCCACAGTCGGGCGTCTTTGCGACACCACATAAAGGACTTTAAAAGAAATGCCACAGTCGGGCGTCTTAGCGACACCACATAAAGGGCTTTAAAAGAAATGCCACAGTCGGGCGTCTTAGCGACACCATATAAAGGGCTTTAAAAGAAATGCCACAGTCGGGCGTCTTAGCGACACCACGTAAAGGGCATATAAAAAAATGAAATTATCATAGTGAATATCCAGGAGGTGGTACCGTCCCAGGGATATTCATTATTTCAAATCATGCAAAACGGTTAGTCCATAAAGATAATAATAATCATAACCATCATATATCACAAGTCATAATTAATAATCGAGTTTTAGTGGTTTCTCCTCCGAAGACCGACACTAAGACCGACACTTGACCCATTCCAGACTGTAATCCTTAACCATGGACATGGCTATTCAAATAGGTTTAATCTCTGCAGAGGGTGTACTCTTTACCCACGAGTAACGGATTCCTTTAGTCCATCGGGACTAATTCCGTCTACGGTCTTTTAATTGAAAACACACCTGACTTGCACACACCAGCTTAACTTACCGGTGTCTGGAATCACCCTCGGCACCTGTCAAGCAAACTCTAAGTGGGGAGGCTACAACCTCGCATAGCATGGGATCAAATTTCTCTCGCGCGCTCTAAGGGGTATCCCCCTCTCGGTCCCAACCGGATACACCCATGCCCCGGACCAGGTGGCCTGCCTACCGAATGCAGCCGTTATCTTCCACCATGGCCTCTATGTACGGTGTGTGCCAAGACAAGGGTTAACAACTTACTAAACCATACCCCACATACGGTAGGGACCAGTGGCAGTACGAAACAAGTATGGGGGTTACCGGAACAAGATTCGATCTATGGCCGACTCAGGAGGCTTATCAATGTTCCCTGCATGGTTAGCACAACAAAAATACTTCAACCAACAAATCACCACCCATTATACTTTACCATGCCATACCGGATGTAACCGTCCCGACGGAGACCGGCGACAAGCTCACACCTACCCAAGGCAGAGGCTTTCCCGGATTCCTTACCGGCATGCATGTAAGGCACATGAGGATGATTGCCATCTCACGGGTATGCTCATTTCCAACAGCAAGGAAATCACAATAATGCATCCATGCAAATGATCATATCACACGAAATAACAACACACCGAATTAAGGTGGTGTCATAAACGTGTCAACTAACACACTAAAAATATTATTTTGGGGTTCAGAATGCTTGCCTTCATGATGTAGAAAGGCAGGGTACACTCCAAATCTTTTGAAAGCATTCTTCCTCTCTCCAAAAATCCTATTTTCAAAAATATGCAAATAACACATATTTCAAAAACAGCACAAAAAGTTGTTTGGAATTTTTTTCAAATAAATCTTAAAATAAACTAGACAGTATTTGAGAGATGTAGGAAAAAGAATTAATCCATCTGGAGTTATATTTAAAAAGATATAGTCAGTCAAAGTTCTGGTCAAAAACTGATTTAAATAAAAACACAAAAAGAAAACGTTTCAAACGAGAATACGCTTTCGGTCAGAGGAGGCGTACTTGAGGTTTTACACCTCCACTTAACCCACGTGGACCGGCGCTGGGTCTCTGACGGTGGGCCCGCCTGGCCCACTGGTCAGGTTTGACCAGTCGCCCGCGTCGTCTCCCTCCTTTGCCCGAGCAGTGTGGGGCTCCGGCGATCGTCGCCGGCGAACGGCGGCACCGCTCGATAAACGGAGGTCATCCACGGGCTCAGGCGGTCGAGGCGGTTACTCCGGTGGTTGTTTTGTTCTCTGGGGTAGACGGGGCTGCCGAGGGCGAGCTCCGCGGCGGACGGTGGTCGTCGGAAAAAGCGATATTTCGCCCGCGGCGAGTCCCAATCAAGATTGAGTAGGGGGACGGACTCGCGAGAGGGTGAGGGGGTTCCTGGTGAAGAGAACGGAGCGGGGGAGGCCTTGGTGGCACCGGAATGGCCGGGGCAGTGGCGGCGGCTGGAGTTGCCGGAGACGGGGAAGAAAGCCTCCTTGGGTCGAATGCGAGCTAGGGGAGCGCCACTAGGGTGGCCTGAGGGTTGCCTGCTTGCTCGGGGGAGTTCGGGGACCTCCTTGATAGTACGTCCACGTCGGTTTGCGGCGGCCGGGGATAAGAACGGCGGCGAACCGCCTCTCTGTGCTGCAGGGCGACGTGGCGGCGACGAGCGCTAGTGGACATGGCTGCGGATGAGCTCGCGCTGCTCCAGGGGGCAGGTGGCGAGCGCTGGGGGCTTGGGCGGTGCTGGCTAGCGTAGGAGTGGTCGGGCGGCGGTTGCGGCCGCGGGCGTGCCGCCGAATGGCATCTGACGGCGGCGCTGTAGGGCGCCAGGGAGCGGCCGGGGCCTTTTGGCGTGACGCGGCAAGGGGGGGGGGAGTGCGTGGTGAGGTTCTGCAGTGCGGGCCAAGCCAGGGGCGCGCGACGCGGCGGCTCGGGTGCGCGGCTGCAGTTGGCGTGCTCTGGGCGCGCCCAGTGCACGCCTACCAGCTGCTCGGCGAAATGCCAGGGCGTGCTAGAGGTCTCGGGTGAGGCTGGGAATTAGTAGACCTAGGTTATGAGTAGTGAGGAGTCTATTGGACAAGGTAGCTAGGCAAGGGAAGCAAGATCACAGTGCAAGCTAAAACTCATGTCAAACTGGTCATGCCTATAGGGTGTTTGATAAAATGCTAAGGGCATTTAGGTAGTTCTTGGAGGGGCCAGAAACTCCAGAAGGTGGTCTCTTTAGACGCAAGAGAGGGTGGTAAGGTTAGTTTGTTTAAAGGAGAAACTTGTTAGTGCAATTTTTGCAAAACTCCAGTTCTGGACAGAAGGTAAATGGCATCACAACATGGACCAAAAGTGTTCCAAAGAGTGCATGCTCCTGGACTTAGGGGTTTGGTAGGGTTGGCTACAAGTAGGAAAAGGAATCATGGATAAAGGAGCAACTAAAAATGTGGTTGCTGTACAAACCATCATGTTGGACCAGAATGAAGATGAGGTTGATCCACTCAAAACTTGCAAATAACACCACTAGGTTTTTGCATAAAGTTGAATCATCTGCTGCTACTAACATCCCATAATTCTGGTGGAGGCTAGAAAGAAGTATTTAAAAGGGTTGTAGTGCAAAATTGCCCACTGGACCAGAGAAGAAAAATGGGTGTAGTGCTCACAATATTTTATGAATAAAAGATATTTCTGCACAAAAGTGGTTTAAAAACATCACATGACATCTCCAAATTTTGGTGGGATTTTTGAATAACTTTTTAAAGAGGTTGTAGTTCAAAGATGGCCATATAGTCATGGGAAATCATTTTTTAAAGAAAATAAAGACCAAGCAAATTAATTATGTAATTAGTTCTACTAATACAAGAAAAGTTTTTGTTGAGAGTTTAAACAAGTCCAAAAACATATTTGAAAAGTTTTCACTTTGGGGAAAAACTCCATAATAACAAGGTTAAAAATCAAAAGGGAGCTCAGAAAATAAAAGTTTTAATTCCTGGCAAAATTTTAAGTAGTAAACCAAGGTCAAAAATTTTGGGGTGTCACAGTTTGCTGACTATGGACATGGCGATGTTATTGATAATGGGATCACATCATTAGGAGAATGATGTGATGGACAAGACCCAAACCTAAGCATAGCACAAAAGATCGTATAGTTCGTTTGCTAGAGCTTTTCTTAATGTCAAGTATCATTCCGTAGACCATGAGATTACGCAACTCCTCGATGCCGTAGGAGTGGTTTGGGTGTATCAAACGTCACAATGTAACTGGGTGACTATAAAGGTGCACTACAGGTATCTCCGAAAGTGTTTGTTGGTTTGGCATGAATCGAGACTGGGATTTGTCACTCCGTATGACGGAGAGGTATCTCTGGGCCCACTCGGTAAGACATCATCATAATGAGCTCAATGTGATCAAGGTGTTGTTCACGGGATGATGTGTTACGGGAACGAGTAAAGAGACTTGCTGGTAACGAGATTGAACAAGGTATCGGTATACCGACGATCGAATCTCGGGCAAGTATCGTACCGATAGACGAAGGGAATTGAGTACGGGATTGATTAAGTCCTCGACATCGTGGTTCATCCGATGAGATCATCGAGGAGCATGTGGGAGCCAACATGGGTATCCAGATCCCGCTGTTGGTTATTGACCGGAGATCGTCTCGGTCATGTCTACATGCCTCCCGAACCCGTACGGTCTACACACTTAAGGTTCGGTGACGCTAGGGTTGTAAAGATATTAGTATGCAGCAAACTGAAGGTTGTTCGGAGTCCCAGATGAGATCCCGGACGTCATGAGAGGTTCCGGAATGGTCCGGAGGTAAAGAATTATATATAGGAAGTGCCGTTTCGGCCAACGGGAAGGATTCGGGGGTCACCGGTATTGTACCGAGACCACCGGATGGGTACCGGGGGTCCACCGGGTGGGGCCACCCATCCCGGAGGGCCCCGTGGGCTGAAGCGGGGAAGGAACCAGCCCATAGTGGGTTGGTGCGCCCCCCATGGGCCTCCCCCCCGCGCCTAGGGTTGGAAACCCTAGGGCAAGGGGCGCCCCACTTGCCTTGGGGGGCAAGGTTCCCCCCTTGGCCGCCGCCCCCCTGGAGATGCATCTCCAGGGCCGGCGCCCCCCCTAGGGGGCCTGTATAAAGGGGGGGGGAGGGAGGCCAGCCGCACCCTGCAGCCTTGGCGCCTCCCTCTCCCCTGCTACACCTCTCCCTCTCTCCGTAGACGCTTGGCGAAGCCCTGCTGGAATTCTGCTGCATCCACCACCACGCCGTCGTGCTGCTGGATCTTCATCAACCTCTCCTTCCCCCTTGCTGGATCAAGAAGGAGGAGACGTTATCCCGACCGTACGTGTGTTGAACACGGAGGTGCTGTCCGTTCGGCACTAGGTCATCGGTGATTCGGATCACGGCGAGTACGACTCCATCATCCACGTTCTTCTTGAACGCTTCCGTTGCGATCTACAAGTGGTATGTAGATGCTCTCCTATCCCCTCGTTGCTAGAATACTCCATGGATAGATCTTGGTGATGCATAGGAAAATTTTAATTTCTGCTACGATCCCCAACTGTGGCATCATGAGCTAGGTCTATGCGTAGTTTCTATGCACGAGTAGAACACAAAGTAGTTGTGGGCGTCGAATTGTCAATTTTTCTTGCCGTTACTAGTCCTATCTTGATTCAGCGGTATTGTGGGATGAAGCGGCCCGGACCAACCTTACACGTACGCTTACGTGAGACCGGTTCCACCGACTGACATGCACTAGTTGCATAAGGTGGCTGGCGGGTGTCTGTCTCTCCCACTTTAGTTGGATCGGATTCGATGAACAGGGTCCTTATGAAGGGTAAATAGAGATTGACAATTCACGTTGTGGTTTTAACGTAGGTAAGAAACGTTCTTGCTAGCAACCTATAACAGCCACGTAAAAACTTGCAACAACAATTAGAGGACGTCTAACTTGTTTTTGCAGCAAGTGCTTTGTGATGTGATATGGCCAGAAGTTGTGATGAATCATGTATGTGACGTATGAGACGATCTAGTTATTGTAATAGGAATCACGACTTGCATGTCGATGAGTATGACAACCGGCAGGAGCCATAGGAGTTGTCTTTATTTATTTATGACCTGCGTGTCAACTTAAATCGTCATGTAATTACTTTACTTTATTGCTAAAGCGTTAGCCATAGTAGTAGAAGTAATAGTTGACGTGACAACTTCACGAAGACACGATGATGGAGATCATGATGATGGAGATCACGGTGTCATGCCGGTGACGACGATGAACATGGCGCCCCGAAGATGGAGATCAAAGGAGCGAAATGATGTTGGCCATATCATGTCACTATTTGATTGCATGTGATGTTTATCATGTTTTTACATCTTATTTGCTTAGAACGGCGGTAGCATAAATAAGATGATCCCTCATTAAAATATCAAAAATGTGTTCTCCCTAACTGTGGACCGTTGCTAAGGTTCGTCGTTCCGAAGCACCACGTGATGATCGGGTGTGATAGGTTCTTACGTTCGCATACAACGGGTGTAAGCCAGATTTACACACGCAATACACTTAGGTTGGATTGACGAGCCTAGCATGTACAGACATGGCCTCGGAACACGGAGGACCGAAAGGTCGAACATGAGTCGTATAGAAGATACGATCAACATAGAGATGTTCACTGATGATAACTAGTCCGTCTCACATGATGATCGGACACGGCCTAGTTGACTCGGATCATGTATCACTTAGATGACTAGAGGGATGTCAAATCTAAGTGGGAGTTCATTCATTAATTTGATTAGATGAACTTAATTATCATGAACTTAGTCTAAATCTTTACAATATGTCTTGTAGATCAAATGGCCCACGCTAATGTCACCCTCAACTTCAACGCGTTCCTAGAGAAAACCAAGCTGAAAGATGATGGCAGCAACTATGCGGACTGGGTCCGGAACCTGAGGATAATCCTCATAGCTGCCAAGAAAGATTATGTCCTAGAAGCACCACTAGGTGATGCACCATTCCCAGCAAACCAGGACGTTATGAACGCCCATCAGTCACGTGCTGATGATTACTCCCTCGTTCAGTGCGGCATGCTTTACAGCTTAGAACCAGGGCTCCAAAAGCGTTTTGAGCAACACGGAGCATATGAGATGTTTGAGGAGCTGAAATTGATTTTCCAAGCTCATGCCCGGGTCGAGAGATATGATGTCTCTGACAAGTTCTTTAGCTGCAAGATGGAGGAAAATAGCTCTGTCAGTGAACACATACTCAGGATGTCTGGGTTGCATAACCGCTTGACTCAGCTGGAAGTTAATCTCCCGGATGAGGCTGTCATTGACAGAATCCTTCAGTCGCTCCCACCTAGCTACAAGAGCTTCGTGATGAACTACAATATGCAGGGGATGGAAAAGACCATTCCCGAGTTGTATTCAATGCTAAAATCTGCGAAGGTGGAGATCAAAATGGAACATCAAGTGTTGATGGTGAATAAAACCACTAAGTTCAAGAAAGGCAACGGTAAGAAGAACTTCAAGAAGGACGGCAAGGAGGTTGCCGCGCCTGGTAAATCAGTTGCCAGGAAGAAGTTAAAGAATGGACCCAAACCTGAAACTGAGTGCTTTTATTGCAAGGGAAATGGTCACTGGAAGCGGAATTGCCCCAAGTACTTAGCGGATAAGAAGGCCGGCAACACCAAAGGTATATGTGATATACATGTTATTGATGTGTACCTTACCAGCACTCGTAGTAGCTCCTGGGTATTTGATACCGGTGCGGTTGCTCATATTTGTAACTCAAAGCAGGAGCTGCGGAATAAACGGAGACTGGCGAAGGACGAGGTGACGATGCGTGTCGGGAATGGTTCCAGGGTCGATGTGACCGCCGTCGGCACGCTACCTCTACATTTACCTACGGGATTAGTTTTGAACCTCAATAATTGTTATTTAGTGCCAAGTTTGAGCATGAACATTGTATCTGGATCTCGATTAATTCGAGATGGCTACTCATTTAAATCTGATAATAATGGTTGTTCTATTTATATGAGTGATATGTTTTAGGGTCATGCTCCGATGGTTAATGGTTTATTCTTAATGAATCTCGTACGTGATGACACACATATTCATAGTGTGAATACCAAAAGATGTAAAGTTAGTAATGATAGTCCCACATACTTGTGGCACTGCCGCCTTGGTCACATTGGTGTCAAGCGCATGAAGAAGCTCCATGCTGATGGACTTTTAGAGTCTCTCGATTATGAATCACTTGACACATGCGAACCATGCCTCATGGGCAAAATGACCAAGACTCCATTCTCAGGGACAATGGAGCGAGCAACCAACTTGTTGGAAATCATACATACAGATGTGTGTGGTCTAATGAGCGTTGTGTTGGGGAACGTTGCAGAAAATTAAAATTTTTCCTAAGGTTTCACCAAGATCCATCTATGAGTTCATCTAAGCAACGAGTCATGGGAGAGAGATTGCATCTACATACCACTTTGTAGATCGCGAGCGGAAGCGTTCAACGAACGGGGATGAGGTAGTCGTACACGACGTGATCCAAATCACCGGAGATCCTAGCACCGAACGGACGGAAACTCCGAGTTCAACACACGTACGGTCAGCGTAACGTCTCCTTCTTCTTGATCCAGCAAGGCAAAGGAGAGGTTGAGGAAGATGGCTCCAGCAGCAGCACGACGGCGTGGGGATGGTGGAGTTGCAGTACTCCGGCAGGGCTTCGCCGAGCTCTATGGAGGAGGAGGAGGTGTTGGAGAGGGAGAGGGAGGCGCCAGGGCAAGGGGTGCGGCTGCCCCCTCCCCTCCCCCCTTTATATAGGCCCCCTGGGGGGGGGGCGCCGGCCCTGGGAGATTGAATCTCCCAAGGGGGCGGCGGCCAAGGGGGGTGGAGTGCCCCCCAAGGCATGTGGGCGCCCCCCCACCCTAGGGTTCCAACCCTAGGCGCAGGGGGTGGGCCTTGGGGGGCGCACCAGCCCACTAACGGCTGGTCCCCCCTTCCCACTTCAGCCCATGGGGCCCTTCGGGATGGGTGGCCCCACCCGGTGGACCCCCGGGACCCATCTGGTGATCCCGGTATAATACCGGTGACCCCCAGATCATTCCCGATGGCCGAAACTGCACTTCCTATATATAATTCTTTACCTCCGGACCAATCCGGAACTCCTCGTGACGTCCGGGATCTCATCCGGGACTCCGAACAACATTCGGGTTACTGCATACACATATCTTCACAACCCTAGCGTCACCGAACCTTAAGTGTGTAGACCCTACGGGTTCGGGAGACATGCAGACATGACCGAGACGGCTCTCGGGCAATAACCAACAGCGGGATATGGATACCCATGTTGGCTCCCACATGCTCCACGATGATCTCATTGGATGAACCACGATGTCGAGGATTCAATTAATCCTGTATACGATTCCCTTTGTCAATCGGTATTTTACTTGCCCGAGATTCGATCGTCGGTATCCCAATACCTCGTTCAATCTCGTTACCGTCAAGTCACTTTACTCGTACCGTAATGCATGATCCCGTGATCAAACACTTTGATCACATTGAGCTCATTATGATGATGCATTACCGAGAGGGCCCGGTGATACCTCTCCGTCAAGCGGAGTGACAAATCCCAGTCTCGATCCGTGTCAACCCAACAGATACTTTCGGAGATACCCGTAGTATACCTTTATAGTCACCCAGTTACGTTGTGACGTTTGGCACACCCAAAGCACTCCTACGGTGTCCGGGAGTTACACGATCTCATGGTCTAAGGAAAGGATACTTGACATTGGAAAACTCTAGCAAACGAACTATGCGATCTTATGCTATGTTTAGGATTGGGTCTTGTCCATCACATCATTCTCCTAATGATGTGATCTCGTTATCATTGACATCCAATGCCCATAGTCAGGAAACCATGACTATCTATTGATCAACGAGCTAGTCAACTAGAGGCTTACTAGGGACACGTTGTTGTCTGTTATTCACACATGTATTACGATTTACGGATAACACAATTATAGCATGAATAAAGACAATTATCATGAATAAGGAAATATAATAATAATGCTTTTATTATTGCCTCTAGGGCATATTTCCAACAGTCTCCCACTTGCACTAGAGTCAATAATCTAGTTACCTTGTGATGAATCGAACACCCATAGAGTTCTGGTGCTGATCATGTTTTGCCTTAGGGAGAGGTTTAGTCAACGGATCTGCGACATTCAGATCCGTGTGCACTATACAAATTTCTATGTCTCCATATTGAACATTTTCATGAATGGAGTTGAAGCGACGCTTGATGTGCCTGGTCTTCTTGTGAAACCTGGGCTCCTTGGCAAGTGCAATAGCTCCAGTGTTGTCACAGAAGAGTTTGATTGGCCCCGACGCATTGGGTATGACTCCGAGGTTGGTGATGAACTCCTTCACCCAAATTGCTTCATGTGCTGCCTCCGAGGCTGCCATGTACTCCGCTTCACATTTAGATCCCGCCACAACGCTCTGCTTGCAACTGCACCAGCTTACTGCCCCACCATTCAAAATATACACGTATCCGGTTTGTGACTTAGAGTCATCCAGATCTGTGTCGAAGCTAGTGTCGACGTAACCCTTTACGACGAGCTCTTCGTCACGTCCATAAACGAGAAACATTTCCTTAGTCCTTTTCAGGTACTTCAGGATATTCTTGACCGCTGTCCAGTGTTCCTTGCCGGGATTACTTTGGTACCTTCCTACCAAACTTACGGCAAGGTTTACATCAGGTCTGGTACACAGCATGGCATACATAATAGAACCTATGGCTGAGGCATAGGGGATGACACTCATCTCTTCTATATCTTCTGCCATGGTCGGACATTGAGCTGAGCTCAATTTCGCACCTTGTAACACAGGTAAGAACCCCTTCTTAGATTGATCCATATTGAACTTCTTCAATATCTTATCAAGGTATGTGCTTTGTGAAAGACCTATGAGGCGTCTTGATCTATCTCTATAGATCTTGATGCCTAATGTATAAGCAGCTTCTCCAAGGTCCTTCATTGAAAAACTTTTATTCAAGTAGGCCTTAATGTTGTCCAAGAGTTCTATATTATTTCCCATCAAAAGTATGTCATCTACATATAGTATGAGAAATGCTACAGAGCTCCCACTCACTTTCTTGTAAACGCAGGCTTCTCCATAAGTCTGCGTAAACCCAAACGCTTTGATCAACTCATCAAAGCGAATGTTCCAACTCCGAGATGCTTGCACCAGCCCATAAATCGAGCGTTGGAGCTTGCACACCTTGTCAGCATTCTTAGGATCGACAAAAACCTTCCGGCTGCATCATATACAATTCTTCCTTAAGGAAACCATTAAGGAATGCCGTTTTGACGTCCATTTGCCATATTTCATAATCGTAGAATGCGGCAATTGCTAACATGATTCGGACGGACTTCAGCTTCGCTACCGGTGAGAAAGTCTCATCGTAGTCAACCCCTTGAACTTGTCGATAACCCTTAGCGACAAGCCGAGCTTTATAGATGGTCACATTACCATCCGCGTCTGTCTTCTTCTTAAAGATCCATTTATTTTGTATGGCTCGCCGCTCAATGGGCAAGTCAGTCAAAGTCCATACTTCGTTTTCATACATCGATCCTATCTCGGATTTCATGGCTTCTAGCCATTTGTCGGAATCCGGGCCCGCCATTGCTTCCTCATAGTTCGAAGGTTCACCGTTGTCTAACAACATGATTTCCAAGACAGGGTTGCCGTACCACTCTGGTGCGGAACGTGTCCTTGTGGACCTTCGAATTTCAGTAGGAGCTTGATCAGAAGTATCTGGATCATCATCATTAATTTCCTCTCTAGTTGGTGCAGGCACCTCAGGAACTTTTTCTTGAGTTTCGCCATTTTCCGGTTCAAGAGGTAACACTTCATCAAGTTCTACTTTCCTCCCACTTACTTCTTTCGAGAGAAACTCTTTCTCTAGAAAGGATCCATTCTTGGCAACAAAGATCTTGCCTTCGGATCTGAGGTAGAAGGTATACCCAATAGTTTCTTTAGGGTATCCTATGAAGACGCATTTTTCCGACATGGGTTCGAGCTTTTCAGGTTGAAGTTTCTTGACATAAGCATCGCATCCCCAAACTTTTAGAAACGACAGCTTAGGTTTCTTCCCAAACCATAATTCATACGGTGTCGTCTCAACGGATTTCGACGGAGCCCTATTTAAAGTGAATGCGGCAGTCTCTAAAGCATAGCCCCAAAAAGATAGCGGTAAATCGGTAAGAGACATCATAGATCGTACCATCTCTAATAGAGTGCGATTACGACGTTCGGACACACCATTACGCTGAGGTGTTCTAGGCGGCGTGAGTTGTGAAACTATTCCACATTTTCTTAAGTGCGTGCCAAATTCGTGACTCAAGTATTCTCCTCGACGATCTGATCGTAGAAACTTGATCTTTCTATCACGTTGATTTTCAACCTCACTCTGAAATTCCTTGAACTTTTCAAAGGTCTCAGATGTGTTTCATTAAGTAGATATACCCATATCTACTCAAGTCATCAGTGAGGGTGAGAACATAACGATAGCCACCGCGAGCCTCAACACTCATTGGACCGCACACATCGGTATGTATGATTTCCAATAAGTTGGTTGCTCGCTCCATTGTTCCTGAGAACGGAGTCTTGGTCATTTTACCCATGAGGCATGGTTCGCACGTGTCAAATGATTCATAATCAAGAGACTCTAAAAGTCCATCTGCATGGAGCTTCTTCATGCGTTTGACACCTATGTGACCAAGGCGGCAGTGCCACAAATATGTGGGACTATTGTTATCAACTTTAACTCTTTTGGTATTCACACTATGAATATGTGTATCATCACGTACGAGATTCATTAAGAATAAACCATTAACCATCGGAGCATGACCATAAAACATATCTCTCATATAAATAGAACAACCATTATTCTCAGATTTAAATGAGTAGCCATATCGAATTAAACGAGATCTAGACACAATGTTCATGCTCAAACTTGGCACTAAATAACAATTATTGAGGTTTAAAACTAATCCCGTAGGTAAATGTAGAGGTAGCGTGCCGACGGCGATCACATCGACCTTGGAACCATTCCCGACGCGCATCGTCACCTCGTCCTTCGCCAGTCTCCGTTTATTCCGCAGCTCCTGCTTTGAGTTACAAATGTGAGCAACTGCACTGGTATCAAATACCCAAGAGCTACTACGAGTACTGGTAAGGTACACATCAATTACATGTATATCACATATACCTTTTGTTTTGCTGGCCTTCTTGTCCGCTAAGTATTTGGGGCAGTTCCGCTTCCAGTGACCACTTCCCTTGCAATAAAAACACTCAGTCTCGGGCTTGGGTCCATTCTTTGGCTTCTTCCCGGCAACTTGCTTACCGGGCGCAGCAACTTCCTTGCCGTCCTTCTTGAAGTTCTTTTTACCCTTGCCCTTCTTGAACTTAGTGGTTTTATTCACCATCAACACTTGATGTTCCTTCTTGATTTCTACCTCTACTGATTTTAGCATAGCATATACCTCAGGAATGGTCTTTACCATCCCCTGCGTGTTGTAGTTCATCACAAAGCTCTTGTAGCTAGGTGGAAGCGACTGGAGGATTCTGTCAATGACCGCTTCATCCGGGAGATTAACTTCCAGTTGAGTCAAGCGGTTGTGCAACCCAGACATCTTGAGTATGTGTTACTGACAGAGCTATTTTCCTCCATCTTACAGCTAAATAATTTGTCGAAGACTTCATATCTCTCGACCCGGGCATGAGCTTGGAAAACCATTTTCAGCTCTTCGAACATCTCATATGCTCCATGTCTCTCAAAACGCTTTTGGAGCCCCGGCTCTAAGCTGTAAAACATGCCGCACTGAACGAGGGGCGTCAAGCGTTCATAACGTCTTGTTCTGCAGGGAGAACAGGTGTGTCACCCAGCGGTGCTCGTAGGACATAATCTTTCTTGGCAGCTATGAGGATGATCCTCAGGTTCCGGACCCAGTCCGTATAGTTGTTGCCATCGTCTTTCAGCTTGGTTTTCTCTAGGAACGCGTTGAAGTTGAGGACTACGTTGGCCATTTGATCTACAAGACATATTGTAAATATTTTAGACTAAGTTCATGATAATAAAGTTCATCTAATCAAATTATTTAATGAACTCCCACTTAGATAGACATCCCTCTTCTAGTCATCTAAGTATTACATGATCCAAGTCAACTAGGCCGTGTCCGATCATCACGTGAGACGGACTAGTCAACATCGGTGAACATCTTCATGTTGATCGTATCTTCTATACGACTCATGCTCGACCTTTCGGTCTTCTGTGTTCTGAGGCCATGTCTGTACATGCTAGGCTCGTCAAGTCAACCTAAGTGTTTGAATGTGTAAATCTGTCTTACACCCGTTGTATGTGAACGTTAGAATCTATCACACCCGATCATCACGTGGTGCTTCGAAACAACGAACTGTCGCAACGGTGCACAGTTAGGGGGAACACTTCTTGAAATTATTATGAGGGATCATCTTATTTACTACCGTCGTTCTAAGTAAACAAGATGCAAAACATGATAAACATCACATGCAATCAAATAATAAACGTGACATGATATGGCCAATATCACATAGCTCCTTTGATCTCCATCTTGGGGCTCCATGATCATCTTTGTCACCGGCTTGACACCATGATCTCCATCATCATGATCTCCATCATCGTGTCTCCATGAAGTTGCTCGCCAACTATTACTTCTACTACTATGGCTAACGCGTTTAGCAATAAAGTAAAGTAATTTACATGGCGTTTCTCAATGACACGCAGGTCATACAAAAAATAAGAAAACTCCTATGGCTCCTGCCGGTTGTCATACTCATCGACATGCAAGTCGTGATTCCTATTACAATAGCATGAACATCTCATACATCACATATAGATCATTCATCATTCATCACAACTTTGGCCATATCATATCACAAAGCACTTGCTGCAAAAACAAGTTAGACGTCCTCTAATTGTTGTTGCAAGTTTTACGTGGCTGAATTAGGGTTCTAGCAAGAACGTTTTCTTACCTGCGTGAAAGCCACAACATGATTTGTCAACTTCTATTTACCCTTCATAAGGACCCTTTTCATCGAATCCGCTCCAACTAAAGTGGGAGAGACAGACACCCGCCAGCCACCTTATGCAACTAGTGCATGTTAGTCGGTGGAACCGGTGTCACGTAAGCGTATGTGTAAGGTTGGTCCGGGCCGCTTCATCCCACAATACCGCTGAAGCAAGATAAGACTAGTAGCGGCAAGAAAGTTGACAACATCTACGCCCACAACAAATTGTGTTCTACTCGTGCAATAGAGAACTACGCATAGACCTAGCTCTGATACCACTGTTGGGGAACGTTGCAGAAAATTAAAATTTTTCCTACGGTTTCACCAAGATCCATCTATGAGTTCATCTAAGCAACGAGTCATGGGAGAGAGATTGCATCTACATACCACTTTGTAGATCGCGAGCGGAAGCGTTCAACGAACGGGGATGAGGTAGTCGTACAAGACGTGATCCAAATCACCGGAGATCCTAGCACCGAACGGACGGCACCTCCGCGTTCAACACACGTACGGTCAGCGTAACATATCCTTCTTCTTGATCCAGCAAGGCAAAGGAGAGGTTGAGGAGGATGGCTCCAGCAGCAGCACGACGGCGTGGTGATGGTGGAGCTGCAGTACTCTGGCAGGGCTTCGCCGAGCTCTATGGAGGAGGAGGAGGTGTTGGAGAGGGAGAGGGAGGTGCCAGGGCAAGGGGTGCGGCTGCCCCCCTCCCCTCCCCCTTTATATAGGCCCCCTGGGGGGCGCCAGCACTGGGAGATTGAATCTCCCAAGGGGGCGACGGCCAAGGGGGGTGGAGTGCCCCCCAAGGCATGTGGGCGCCCCCCCACCCTAGGGTTCCAACCCTAGGCGCAGGGGGTGGGCCTTGGGGGGTGCACCAGCCCACTAAGGGCTGGTCCCCCTTCCCACTTCAGCCCATGGGGCCCTCCGGGATGGGTGGCCCCATCCGGTGGACCCCCGGGACCCATCTAGTGGTCCCGGTACAATACCGGTGACCCCCAGATCATTCTCGATGGCCGAAACTGCACTTCCTATATATAATTCTTTACCTCCGGACCAATCCGGAACTCCTCGTGACGTCCGGGATCTCATCCGGGACTCCGAACAACATTCGGGTTACTGCATACACATATCTTCACAACCATAGCGTCACTGAACCTTAAGTGTGTAGACCCTACGGGTTCGGGAGACATGCAGACATGACCGAGACGGCTCTCGGGCAATAACCAACAGCGGGATATGGATACCCATGTTGGCTCCCACATGCTCCACGATGATCTCATCGGATGAACCACGATGTCGAGGATTCAATTAATCCTGTATACGATTCCCTTTGTCAATCGGTATTTTACTTGCCCGAGATTCGATCGTCGGTATCCCAATACCTCGTTCAATCTCATTACCGGCAAGTCACTTTACTCGTATCGTAATGCATGATCCCATGATCAAACACTTTGATCACATTGAGCTCATTATGATGATGCATTACCGAGAGGGCCCGATGATACCTCTCCGTCAAGCGGAGTGACAAATCCCAGTCTCGATCCGTGTCAACCCAACAGATACTTTCGGAGATACCCGTAGTATACCTTTATAGTCACCCAGTTACGTTGTGACGTTTGGCACACCCAAAGCACTCCTACGGTGTCCGGGAGTTACACGATCTCATGGTCTAAGGAAAGGATACTTGACATTGGAAAACTCTAGCAAACGAACTATGCGATCTTATGCTATGTTTAGGATTGGGTCTTGTCCATCACATCATTCTCCTAATGATGTGATCTCGTTATCATTGACATCCAATGCCCATAGTCAGGAAACCATGACTATCTATTGATCAACGAGCTAGTCAACTAGAGGCTTACTAGGGACACGTTGTTGTCTGTTATTCACACATGTATTACGATTTCCGGATAACACAATTATAGCACGAATAAAGACAATTATCATGAATAAGGAAATATAATAATAATGCTTTTATTATTGCCTCTAGGGCATATTTCCAACACGTTGAGGCTCGCGGAGGCTATCGTTATGTTCTCACTCTCACTGATGATTTGAGTCGATATGGGTATGTCTACTTAATGAAACACAAGTCTGAGACCTTTGAAAAGTTCAAGGAGTTTCAGACTAAGGTTGAGAATCAACGTGACAGAAAAATAAAGTTCTTACGATCAAATCATGGGGGAGAATATTTAAGTCACGAATTTGGCACACACTTAAGAAATGTGGAATCGTTTCACAACTCACGCCGCCTGGAACACCTCAGCGTAACGGTGTGTCCGAACGTCGTAATCGCACTCTATTGGATATGGTGCGATCTATGATGTCTCTTACCGATCTACCACTCTCATTTTGGGGCTATGCCTTAGAGACTGCCGTATTCACTTTAAATAGGGCTCCGTCAAAATCCGTTGAGACGACACCGTATGAATTATGGTTTGGCAAGAAACCCAAGCTGTCGTTTCTGAAAGTTTGGGGTTGCGATGCTTACGTCAAGAAACTTCAACCTGAAAAGCTCGAACCCAAATCGGAAAAATGCGTCTTCATAGGATATCCCAAAGAAACAGTTGGGTATACCTTCTACCTCAGATCCGAAGGCAAGATCTTTGTTGCCAAGAATGGGTCCTTTCTAGAGAAAGAGTTTCTCGCGAAAGGAGTAAGTGGGAGGAAAGTAGAGCTTGATGAAGTACTACCTCTTGAAAATCAGAGTAGCGCAGCTCAGGAAAATGTTCCTGTGGTGCCTGCACCGATTAGAGAGGAGGTTAATGATGATGATCAAGATACTTCTGATCAAGCTCCTACTGAACTTCGTAGGTCCACAAGGACACGTTCCGCACCAGAGTGGTATGGCAACCCTGTCATGGAAATCATGTTGTTGGACAACGGTGAACCTTCGAACTATGAAGAAGCGATGGCGGGCCCAGATTCCGACAAATGGCTAGAAGCCATGAAGTCCGAGATAGAATCCATGTATGAAAACAAAGTATGGACTTTGAATGACTTGCCCGATGATCGGCGAGCCATAAAAAATAAATGGATCTTTAAGAAGAAGACAGACGCGGATGGTAATGTGACCATCTATAAGGCTCGACTTGTCGCTAAGGGTTATCGACAAGTTCAAGGGGTTGACTACGATGAGACTTTCTCACCCGTAGCGAAGCTGAAGTCCGCCCGAATCATGTTAGCAATTGCCGCATTCTATGATTATGAGATATGGCAAATGGATGTCAAAACGGCATTCCTTAACGGCTTTCTTAAGGAAGAATTGTATATGATGCAGCCGGAAGGTTTTGTCGATCCTAAGAATGCTAACAAAGTATGCAAGCTCCAGTGCTCTATCTATGGGCTGGTGCAAGCATCTCGGAGTTGGAACATTCGCTTTGATGAGATGATCAAAGCGTTTGGGTTTATGCAGACTCATGGAGAAGCCTGCGTTTACAAGAAAGTGAGTGGGAGCTCCGTAGCATTTCTCATATTATATGTGGATGACATACTATTGATGAGAAATGATATAGAATTCTTGGAGAGCATAAAGGCCTATTTGAACAAGTGTTTTCAATGAAGGACCTTGGAGAAGCTGCTTATATATTAGGCATCAAGATCTATAGAGATAGATCGAGACGCCTCATCGGTCTTTCACAAAGTACGTACCTTGACAAGATTTTGAAGAAGTTCAAAATGGATCAGTCCAAGAAGGGGTTCTTGCCTGTATTGCAAGGTGTGCGATTGAGCACGGCTCAATGCCCGACCACGGCAAAAGATATAGAAGAGATGTGTTTCATACCCTATGCCTCAGCCATAGGGTCTATTATGTATGCCATGTTGTGTACCAGACCCGATGTAAACCTTGCCGTAAGTTTGGTAGGTAGGTACCAAAGTAATCCCGGCAAGGAACACTGGACAGCGGTCAAAAACATCCTGAAGTACCTGAAAAGGACTAAGGATATGTTTCTCGTTTATGGAGGTGCCGAAGAGCTCCTCGTAAAGGGTTACGTCGACGCCAGCTTCGACACAGATCTGGACGACTGCAAGTCACAAACCGGATACGTGTATATTTTGAATGGAGGGCAGTAAGCTGGTGCAGTTGGAAGCAAAGCGTCGTGGCGGGATCTACATGTGAAGCAGAGTATATGGCAGCCTCGAAGGCAGCACAAGAAGCAGTCTGGGTGAAGGAGTTCATTACCGACCTAGGAGTCATACCCAATGCGTCGGACCCGATGATTCTCTTCTGTGACAACACAGGAGCAATTGCCCTTGCGAAGGAGCCCAGGTTTCACAGGAAGACCAGGCATATCAAGCGTCGCTTCAACTCCATTCGTGAAAGTATTCAAAATGGAGACATAGAGATTTGTAAAGTACATACGGACCTGAATGTGGCAGATCCGTTGACTAAACCTCTCCCTAGAGCAAAACATGATCAACACCAAAATTCCATGGGTGTGCGATTCATCACAATGTAACTAGACTATTGTCTCTAGTGCAAGTGGGAGACTGTTGGAAATATGCCCTAGAGGCAATAATAAAAGGATTATTATATTTCCTTGTTCATGATAATCGTCTATTGTTCATGCTATAATTGTATTGTCCGGAAATCATAATACATGTGTGAATACATAGACCACAATGTGTCCCTAGTAAGCCTCTAGTTGACTAGCTCGTTGATCAATAGATAGTCATGGTTTCCTGACTATGGACATGGGGATGTCATTGATAACGGGATCACATCATTAGGAGAATGATGTGATGGACAAGACCCAACCCTAAGCATAGCACAAAAGATCGTATAGTTCGTTTGCTAGAGCTTTTCTGAATGTCAAGTATCATTCCTTAGACCATGAGATTATGCAACTACCGGATGCCGTAGGAGTGATTTGGGTGTATCAAACGTCACAACGTAACTGGGTGACTATAAAGGTGCACTACAGGTATCTCCGAAAGTGTTTGTTGGGTTGGCATGAATCGAGACTGGGATTTGTCACTCCGTATGACGGAGAGGTATCTCTGGGCCCACTCGGTAAGACATCATCATAATGAGCTCAATGTGATCAAGGTGTTGTTCACGGGATGATGTGTTACGGGAACGAGTAAAGAGACTTGCCGGTAACGAGATTGAACAAGGTATCGGTATACCGACGATCGAATCTCGGGCAAGTATCGTACCGATAGACGAAGGGAATTGAGTACGGGATTGATTAAGTCCTCTACATCGTGGTTCATCTGATGAGATCATCGAGGAGCATGTGGGAGCCAACATGGGTATCCAGATCCCACAGTTGGTTATTGACCGGAGATCGTCTCGGTCATGTCTACATGTCTCCCAAACCCGTAGGGTCTACACACTTAAGGTTCGGTGATGCTAGGGTTGTAAAGATATTAGTATGCAGCAAACCGAAGCTTGTTCGGAGTCCCGGATAAGATCCCAGACGTCACGAGAGGTTCCGGAATGGTCCGGAGGTAAAGAATAATATATAGGAAGTGCCGTTTCGGCCATCGGGAAGGATTCGGGGGTCACCGCTATTGTACCGGGACCACCGGATGGGTACCGGGGGTCCATCGGGTGGGGCCACCCATCCCGGAGGGCCTCGTGGGCTGAAGTGGGGAGGGAACCAGCCCATAGTGGGCTGGTGCGCCCCCCATGGGCCTCCCCCCTGCGCCTAGGGTTGGAAACCCTAGGGCAGGGGGCGCCCCACTTGCCTTGGGGGGCAAGGTTCCCCCCTTGGCCACCCCCCCTGGAGATGCATCTCCAGGGCCGGCGCCCCCCCTATGGGGCCTATATAAAGGGGGGAGGGAGGGCAGCCGCACCCTGTAGCCTTGGCGCCTCCCTCTCCCCTGCTACACCTCTCCCTCTCTCCGTAGACGCTTGGCGAAGCCCTGCTGGAATTTTGCTGCATCCACCACCACGCTGTCGTGCTGCTGGATCTTCATCAACCTCTACTTCCCCCTTGCTAGATCAAGAAGGAGGAGACGTTATCCCGACCGTACGTGTGTTGAACGCGGAGGTGCTGTCCGTTCGGCACTAGGTCATCGGTGATTCGGATCACGGCGAGTACGACTCCATCATCCACGTTCTTCTTGAACGCTTCCGTTGCGATCTACAAGTGGTATGTAGATGCTCTCCTATCCCCTCGTTGCTAGAATACTCCATGGATAGATCTTGGTGATGCGTAGGAAAATTTTAATTTCTGCTACGATCCCCAACAGTATGGAAAGACAAAAGATACACCTGAGGCACGGGAGGACCTGCAACGTTTGCACAAAAAAGACGGCATGCCTCCGAAGCAGTATGAAGGTCCTGCCAGCTACGCTCTTACGGAAGAAGAGAAAGAAATCTTCTTTGAATGCCTACTCTGTATGAAGGTCCCGACTGGCTTCTCGTCGAATATAAAGGGAATAATAAATATGCCAGAGAAAAAGTTCCAGAACCTAAAGTCTCATGACTGCCACGTGATTATGACGTAACTTCTTCCGGTTGCATTGAGGGGGCTTCTACCGGAAAATGTCCGATTAGCCATTGTGAAGCTATGTGCATTCCTCAATGCAATCTCTCAGAAGGTGATCGATCCAGAAATCGTACCAAGGCTAAGGAGTGATGTGGCGCAATGTCATGTCAGTTTCGAGCTGGTGTTCCCACCATCCTTCTTCAATATCATGACACACGTCCTAGTTCATCTAGTCGACGAGATTGTCATTCTGGGCCCGTATTTCTACACAATATGTTCCCCTTTGAGAGGTTCATGGGAGTCCTAAATAAATATGTTCGTAACCGCGCTAGGCCAGAAGGAAGCATCTCCATGGGCCATCAAACAGAGGATGTCATCGGGTTTTATGTTGACTTCATTCCTAGCCTTAAGAAGATAGGTCACCCTAAATCGCGGTATGAGGGGAGACTGACTGGAAAAGGCACTCTTGGAAGTGACTCAATAATATGCAGGGATGGATATTGTTGGTCTCAAGCACACTACACAGTTCTACAGAACTCTAACTTGGTGACCCCGTATGTCGATGAACACAAGAACAGTCTGCGCTCCAAACACCCGGAGCAGTGCCACGACTGGATTACATGTGAACACATCAGGACTTTCAGCAGTTGGTTGGAAGCACGTCTCAGAGGTGACAACACTGATTGTGATGAGTTGTACTTGTTGTCCAGGGGACCATCTTTGACTGTATTGATTTACAAAGGATACGAGATAAATGGGAATAGATTTTACACGATTGACCAAGATCAAAAGAGCATCAACCAAAACAGTGGTGTCCGCTTTGATGCAACAACCGAAAAGGAAAAGGACACATATTATGGTTACATAGTGGACATATGGGAACTTGACTATGGACAAGATTTTAAGGTCCCTTTGTTTAAGTGCAAATGGGTCAATCTGTCAGGAGGCGGGGTACAGGTAGACCCACAGTACGGAATGACAACGGTGGATCTAAAAAATCTTGGGTACACTGACTAACCGTTCGTCCTAGGCAATGATGTGGCACAGGTTATCTATGTGAAGGACATGTCTACCAGACCGAGAAAAAGAAAAGATAAGGAAGCAAATACATCATACGATGAGCCAAAGTGCCACGTAGTTCTTTCAAGAAAAAGGGACATCCTGGGAGTGGAGGGAAAGACAGACATGTCTGAAGATTATGAAAAGTTTCATGAAATTCCTCCCTTCAATGTCAAGGCTGACCCAAGCATCCTGATAAACGATGAAGATTATCCATGGTTACGGCACAATAAGCAAATGACACAAGCGAAGAAAAAGTGAAGACTTTCTCCCGCAACTATTATGATGATACCATGCCAACTTTGTAACAGACGAGTATGCTATGCCAACTTTTTCAGAGTTCATTTGAAAACTATGAATTTAGGTCGAATTTTCTCTATAGGTGCATCTATGTTCATTTTTTAGTAAAGTTAATCACAAACTTGTGATTCACACAAATTTCAAAGAATTCAAATTTTAACTATTCAAATTTGAAAACTAATGGCACAAACAAAAAGTTTATAATTTTTCTAAAACTAATGGCACTAACAGAAAGTTTATAATCTGACCTAAAAGCAAAAAGAATTAAAAAATAAAGCAAAAAACAAAAGAAAATAAATAATACAGAAAACAAAACAAAAACACTGGAAAAAAAATAATAAAAATAGCAACAATAACTATTTTGTTGTAAGTAGAAACAAAATAAATTAAATAAAGCAACAAAGAAAACAAAAAAACTAAAAAAGTGTTTTCAAACTTGAAAACTAATGGCACTAACAGAAAGTTTATAATTTTTCTAAAACTAAAAGAAAAAAGAATTAAAAAATAAAGCAAAAAACAAAAGAAAATAAATAATGCAAAAAACAAAACAAAAAAACTGGAAAAAAATAGGGCTCGCCCCAGGCCCATGACCATTAGTCCCGGTTTGTGCCACAAACCGGGACTAAAGGGTTGGTCCTCGTTGCGCTCAGAGTTTAGTCCCACCTCACCAACCGAAGGGTGGCCACACCGGTTTATAAGCCCGTCCCTCTCTGCCTTGTTGAGCTCCTCTCAAAGTGAAAATAGATGCCCCTATACAGGAAATTTAACCTAAATTCATAATGAATTTCTCTTAAATTCATAGAAATTGATTATGAATTTAGGTTGAATTTTCTTTATAGGTGCATCTATGTTCATTTTTTTAGTAAAATTAATCACAAACTTGTGATTCACACAAATTTTAAAAAATTCAAATTTAAACTATTCAAATTTTAAAACTAATGGCACTAACAGAAAGTTTATAATTTTTGTGACCTAAAATAAAAAAGAAATCACTAAAAAACTATAAGTATTTAGTTTTAAGTAGAAATGAAAAAATAAATAGCAAAAAAGAAAAAAATGCCTATTATATTTGTTATGACTAACTAAAATTACCAAATTGAGTATAATGATAAAACACAGTAATATTAAATAGCAGGAAAAAGAATGACTCAAAAATCAATTTTTATAGTAAAGTTATTCCTAAACTAGTAATTCACACAAATTTTAAAAAATTCAAATTTAAACTATTCAAATTTTAAAACTAATGGCACTAACAGAAAGTTTATGATTTTTGTGACCTAAAAGAAAAAAGAAATCACTAAAAAACTATAAGTATTTAGTTCTAAGTAGAAATGAAAAAATAAATAGGAAAAAAGAAAAAAAAGCCACCTACTGGGCCACCACGGCCTGAATACGACTAGAAGACCATCCATGGGCCAGGACTCAGGCCCGCAGGAGGCCCACACGCATAGCAGTGTGAGATTAGGCCCATATTCCTACAGTTCTGAGGAGTTCGATGGAGATGGCAAGGCAGCGCTTATAAACAGGTGCGGCCGCTCCTCAACTAGCGAGGTGGGACTAAAGATCCCACCGCACCGCGACTTTGGCAGGTGCAGGACATTGGTCCCAGTTCGTGCCATGAACCGGGACCAATGCATACCTTTGGTCCCGGTTCATGGCACCAACCGGGACCAATGCCCCCCTTTAGTCCCGGTTGGTGCCACCAACCGGGTCCAAAGGCCGCTGCTTCCCGCCCTTTGGGCTACTGAAAAAGTCCATTGGTCCCGGTTGGTGGCACCAACCGGGACTAATGCCCACCTTTAGTCCCGGTTTGTGCCACGAATCGGGACTAAAGGCCTTGCTATATAAGTTCACACTTAGGAAATTTTCACTCTCATCTCTCGCAGTTGCCGCCCCGACGCCGACGCCACCAGGCTGCCCTGACGCCGCCCGCCGCCCCCGCCGTCGCCGTCGCCTCGCCCGTGCCCGTCGTCGCCGGCGCCTGCGCCCTCACCGTCGCCCGCCGTTGCCCGCACCCCTGCCTCGACGCGCGCCGCCCCGGCCCGCCCCTGCCCCGATGCGCGCCGCCCCGGCCCGGCCCCGTCGCCGGCGCCCGCGCCCCTGCCCCGGCGCGCGCCGCCCCGGCCCGCCATCACCGTCGCCCGCGCCCCTGCCCCGACGCCATCCTCGCCGCCGACCCCGCGCGCGGTCCTCTTCTCAGCTTGGTCCGGCCGCCGGCGCCCTCCCTTTTCAATTTTTTTCATATATATATATGCTTGTTTTATATATATATATATGCTTGTTTATATATATATGCTTGTTTTTATATATATGTAATATTTTTTATAGAATATGATGTTTTTTCATAGATGATCACATATATGATGTATGCACGAATGTGGATGAAATATGATGTTTTTTTAATTCACAGATTTTTTTTGTTCATGAGGCGGGGACGTTGAGGGATAAGAGATGTATTTTTTAGAATTTTCTATCGTGCATAGATGGATTTTAGACCACGGGAGCACCCCCTCCCTATCGTTGCAAAATTTGCTAAGTGAGATTAAGAAGGAAGGAAAAGAAGGATAGGAAAGAAGAAAATAAGAACAGGAAAGAAAGAAGAAGAGGAGAGGAAGAAGAGGATAAATAAATATAAGAAGAAGAAAAAAGAAGAAAAAGAAGAGGAGAAGGAGAAAGGAATAGAGGAGAAGAAGAGAAAATAGAATATATTCTATTTTTTCTTCTTCTCCTCTATTCCTTTCTTCTTCTCCTCTTTTTTCTTCTTCTTTTTTTTCTTCGATCTTCTCCTTTAGCTATTCCTTTCTTCTTCTCCTCTTTTTATTTCTTCTTCGTTTTCTTATGTTTTATCGGGTCTGTCGTTGTGGATATACCCCTCCCGATAACTTCAACACGAGAGGGGGGGTGGATATACCCCCTCCCCGATAATATTATTTTCCCATGTACGTATGTCGTGTCGATATAAACTCCCGATAACTTCAACACGTGGGGGGTTGGTCGATATACCATCTCCCGATAACTTCAACACGTGGGGGGGGTCGATATACCCCCTCCCCAATAATATATATTATTTTCCCATGTACGTATGTCGTGTCGATATAAACTCCCGATAACTTCAACACGTGGGGGGAGGGTCGATATACCCCTTCCTAATAACTTCAACACGTGGGGGGGGGGTCGATATACCCCCTCCCCGATAACTTCAACACATGGGGGGTCGATATACCCCCTCCCCGATAACTTCAACACGTGGGGGGGGGGTCGATATACCCCCTCCCTGATAACATTATTTTCTCGTGTATGTATCTCGTCGTTGTCGATATTACCCCCTCCTTGAAGTGTTCTCGAGGCCACCCCTAACCCTTGAAGCGTTGTCGAGGCCACCCGAACCCCTAGAGAAGCAGCGTCGAGGCCACTAATTAATATGATTCCTTACTATGATTAGCTAGCTAGTTCTACGTTTGCCACTAATATATCCATCTGTCATGTTTGAATAATAATTGCCATGTTGTAAATATTTGTAGAAACTATGGTCGCCGCTCGAGACGAAGCAAAGGAAGCGTTGTTGAGGGACTTAATCACACAAGGAAGTGATGTTCTGCTCCTTGTTTCTCAACGACACCGATGTTCTGGAAGGAGAGGGTGAAGAAGCAGCTGGCTATGATTATGATGGCTCCGGTGACCCAATGCAGGTGCAAGAAGGAGACCGTGAGGACCCAATGCCGGTGCAAGAAGGAGACCGTGATGGCGGCTCTGGTGACCGAACCGAGTCTGGCCAGGTATATATATTAGTTAAGCCTGTGCTGACTAGCTAATTGATGCATTCATTGTTTTGGTATGTACACATATTAATTAAGTCTTTGTTCTTTTTTCTAGCCCTCCGGATCGAGCACAACTTCGATAAAGAGACGAGGCCCGAAGAAAAAGTTGAGCTTGGATGAAAGGTTTCAGATCATAGCAATCGCGCCCGACGGCCAACCGATTGAACCCATCCGAACACAGAACGCATTTGTTGCTCAGTGTGGGGTTCTGGTTAGGGACAAGATCCCGATCAGCATCCAGCAATGGTTAAAGCTAGCTACAGAAGACCTTGAGGTGTTTTATGTCAATGATATGCAAAAAATGAGCTTTGGACTGAGTTGAAGTCAAATTTCACCCTACCGCCAGAGGATGATCCGGAGAAGCTAGTTAAAGAGGAATTAATCAAGTCTTTTGCTCTTAAGAGGATGGCAGACCTATTCAGGAGGTGGAAGAAAGAGTTGAATAGGTTTGTCGATTAAAAAGAGACACCAGAATTCAAGGGCAGATATGAGAAGATCAGAGATCACTGGCCCACATTTGTGGCCCACAAGACATTGGAAAAGAGTAAGAAGATGTCGGTGACAAATAAGAAAAATGCTGGGAAGAAGAAGCTTCACCATTGCACGGGGTCAGGTGGCTACCTCGTAGCCCGGCCTAAGTGGGCCAAGGCTGAGAATGATCTGGTTGAAAAAGGGATCGAACCAGAGACAATGAACTGGCCAGACCGTTGCCGGACTTGGTTCTTCGGGGCTGGCGGAACCTTGGACCCTGTAACAGGGAAGTGCATTTGGACGGACGATCAATTGGAAATACCAGTCACGAGGCTTCAGCACTATATCGATGCAGCACAGCATGGGACGTTCGTTCCAGACAGAGAGAACGACGAGCTCACAATGGCCCTCGGGAATCCTGAGCCCCCTGGACGGACACGAGGCACGCCAGGCTCCATTCCGTGGAAGGCTGGGTTTCCGGACGCAGACGATTACAAATGTCAGGAGAGGAGGAAGAAAGTGCAGCAGACCGAACTGCAGGCGCTTAAAGCAAGGGTACAAGGGATAGAGGAACGAGAAGCAAATCGCAGCAAACGAACTGCCGAAGGTTCCCCCGAAGCTACCCCGCCATCTCAGTGGAGAAGCAGCATGGCTTCCACCGAGTTGCTTCAGCCGGAGCATATCTTGACGGCTCCAGCCAGCTATCCCATGGATGCTATCACGGAGTCTTAAAATTGCCACCTTATGACGCAATGGATTAATATGACGGTCAAGCGGCTGTTGGCTCTGTTTATCCTACTGAACCCGGCGCAACTTTTCACTGCCGGCCGATTCCAGAAGGATATGCTAGGGTGATGGTGGATGAAATAACGGAGGGATTTGAGGACCTCCCGCTTGACCACCCTACCGGTGAAGGGGAGACTCGGCTGGGTTCTGCTCTGAAGACTCCATGCCTATGGCGGAAGGAGCTCGTCAACCTTCCGAACTGGACGCCTCCGCCTCCATCTCCTCCTCCGGCGAGTCAGGGCACTCCGCCTCCTCCATCGCCTCCTCCTCCGGCGAGTGACGATCAGGGCACTCGGCCGGCTCCTTCTCCGGCGCGTGGCGGCACACGGCCTCCTTCTCCGCCTGCGCCGACGTGCCTGAGCAGCCAGCCTCCTCCTTCTCTGCCTCGTCAGCAAGGGCGGAAGAGACCCGCCGCCGCTCCGGCTGCTCCGGCGCGTCGTAGTCCTTCTCCTCCGCCTCGTAAGCAAGTACAGAAGACAACCGCTCCGTCTGCTCTGCCGGTGTCTAGCAGTACAGCCAGAGGCGGGAGGAAGTACAGATTCGGTTCTTCTCTGAAGACTCCAGAGAAGTTACCATACGAGATGACCCCGGAGGAGAACGTGAAGATCGCGCGAACCAAAGTGAAGGACTGGTTTGAAGGGTTGAAAGCACAGAGACATCCACCTCCGGAGGAGAAGGTAGATCTGGTGAAAGCGAAGCGCACTCTGGCTGCCCTGACAAAACCACCCAAGTCTCCGCCAAAAGGAAACTATGAGCGCATTATTGGAAAGACATGGGCTGAAGCGGAGTGGTTGGGAAGTACAGTCAGTGATCAAAGGATGAAAGAACGACTAGCACCTGGGAAACAAATTGCCCAGCTCGGCGAACAAGGGAATCAATCGTGCCCCCCGCTCAAGGTGCCTAGCGACTTCGTCGATCCGATGATGGTGCCCGGTTATAGCAATCTTGGAGATTACCTACCCGACGATGTCCATTATGATTTCATGGACGTGCAGATACGCAGATACGAGTACGGGAAGCCTCTCGTCAAAGATGAAAGATCTCTATCAATGATGATGCGAATATTGCATGATTGGTACTTGAAAATCTGCAGAGAGTCTGGGGGGAGGAGTACTTTGTATGTGAGAGTAGCATGACCTCGTTGGAATTGATCTATTGCCTATTCCATTTGAGGAGTTCTATCAGTTTTTCAATCAATTGGCCCTCGATAAAGCAACGGTCACCTGCTACTGTCTGTAAGTACTACTACTTTTGTCATTAAGTCTCTCTATATAGCTCAGCTCTTTCATTGCATGTATTTATAATTATCCTCACTATATTATGCAGATTGAAGATCGCTGAATTGAAGAAAAGACAAGTTGGTGATATTGCGTTCATTAACACATATCTCATAGATGCAACTGAGGTTAAATTTTATGCCGCAGATACCGAGGCCAACTTGCTACGATCATTCAAAATAAATGAAAACAAAGATATAATACTCTTTCCTTACAACTTCAAGTGAGTGTTACTGTCTTGTGCATATTCGGTTTCCCTTATATATTAGTCCAGGTTATAGTAATGTAATTGATGAGTTATGCATGCGTGCGCAGGTACCACTATATTCTCCTAGAGATTAGGCTTGAGCAGGGAGTAGTAACTGTCTTGGACTCTAAACGAAAAGATCCACAGGAGTATGCGGATATGACTCAAATACTCGAGAAGTAAGTTAAATCGATCATTATCCACCATATCAGCAACTTTGTTCATTTCTGATATCAAGTAATTGTTTTCTTTGTCTGGCAGGGTTTGGAGAAAATTCACCAAAAAAAGCTCCGGGACTGCCGAAGAAGCTGGAATTTAGACACCCGAATGTAAGTACTATAGTACGTAGCATGTTCCGCGCATCTCCTAGCTATTGATTCAAGCACTAGTTTCATCAATACCATTTGGCATTCTTGCTTATCTGTTTGATTGCCCTCTATTTTTTGTAAAGTTGTTGTGGCAGGAACAAGGGAATGATTTCTGTGGATACTACGTTTGCGAGTCCATCCACCACACGAGCTGTGAGCGGGGCTACTCTGACGAACAATATGAAGTGCGTAAATAACAATATTCACAATTTTATTTCATTACCATCATTTGTGTTGAGTTTCATTCATTCATATATATATATATATATATATATATATATATATATATATATATATATATATATATATATATATATATATTGACCCCCTTCTTCAAATTAGATGTTTCGGATGCGGGATGAACTCCTAGCACCAGATCGCATGCGAGCAATTCAAGAGGAATTGGTGGCATTATTTCTTGACCACGTTATCGCTGAAGACGGAGAATACTATGTGGACCATGCATCCGTAGTTTAGGAGATTATATTTGTAAGAGATAATTATTGTATATATGTAGCCGGTAGTGTCGGATAGATATACGAGAACTTGTTGTTCGACCAATCTCTCGGAGAAGGAGAGGTGGTCGATATCACTTCTCTCTGTATGCATATATGTTCATGACGACCTTCTGTTTCCTTCGTTTGCTTACTAGCTAGTTAGCGTGTCTAGTCCTCTCTATACGTATGTATAGTACGTAGCATCGACCAAGCACGGACATAAGAGAGGACACTTCTCTCTATTAATTAGCTAGCTGACACAATATATGAAATACCTAAATTAACCCCCCAAAACCCCCAAACCCCCCCCCCCCCGTTCAAAAAAGAAAACAAAAACCCCAGCCACAGAAATGCTGATGCGTGGATACCTATTGGTCCCGGTTGGTGCCACCAACCGGGACCAAAGGCCCTCCTGCCTGGTCTCAGGGCGCAGGCCACGTGGAGGCCCATCTGTCCCGGTTCTGGTTTGAACCGGGACTAAAGGGTCAGGGCATTAGTAACGACCATTTAGTCCCGGTTCAAAAGGCCCTTACAAACCGGGACGATAGGCCCGTTTTGTACTAGTGTACATTGAAGAGGCATTAAATGTGACCTAGTTGGTCACCCCTTTTTTAGTCTAGAGATCTTTTTTTTCTTTGACGTGTATGCATATGAGATATCTATAAATTATAAATTATGTGCATCGATCATGTCTATGTTACTTGACGTGTATATGTGTCAAGTTGTTTTGGATCCACCATATCGTGGTACGCAGATCAAACCGTTATAGATTAAAAGAATTAGACTATCCATCCAATCTAGGGTCAACATCAACATCATATGATTACGTAGAATTTTCTAGCATATTTCTCTTTTTTCTGGTTAACCCGTCAAGTACTTCTAATATATAAAAAGATAGAGATGGTATGTCATTATTGATTTATCATAAAAATTATTAAATAGACATGATCAAAAGTCTTTGATCTAAAAATAAAGCTCCATCAAGGTCTCTCAAAGTCAACATATTAGGATTCACATTCACTCTTCATATCATTCGGAGACATAACTCTTTCACATTGATGTCAAACATTTGCTCCACAAAAGTTATGAAAGAACAATACAGAGTCCGGCCGACTGCATCACCGACCCGGAGCCATTCGTGGACACATTGCGATGGTTCGACATGATGGCACATGCTGGTTAAGTATTTCATACGTGCCGCGCGGCAGAGCCATCCATCATAGTTCGACGTTCGCTGCTGCATGCATCATCATCATGTACCAACATGTTAGGAGAGTAATGGTTGTGTGGCTTTGCAGTCACTCGACGTCTCCGGGTTCATCCTGAAGCCCAAAATGATTGAGGTTGGAATGGCTTCTTTACAGGTTGAGCAGACTTTCACATCAATTACTCAGTGGCACACACAACCAGTCTCTGTCACCACACTGATATAAGCAGCAGGCATGCACTGTTGGCATATTGCGCGGGGATGGCATTAACAAGCTACTCCATGCACAAAAATCATGCGAACACAAACATCCAGTATGATCCCGTTATATATAGGATACGACTGCAAACAAGGTGATTCCCAATATGGATTAGAAAAATAATACAAATTAATACCAGAAGAGGTTTTGACATAAATCCATATTGCTCCCAAGCAATACATTTAGCACAATTAATACCTCAAACCAATTAAAAAATTTAGTGTTGGTCATTAATGACGTCTCCCACCCGTTGTGTCAATAGTATTTGATATTTCACCAAAATGTTTCACGGTCTATTTTTTGTTATGTTTAATAATGTAACCATACATTTATATGTGAAATAAAGGCGTAAGATACAATTCAGAAATGTATCAACGTCAAAAATATTTAGTACAATCCAATGAATTGGATAAATAGAAGTAAAAATGTCAACATGAGATAGAAAAAAAAGCAATCAGAATGATGCCCTCGCCCGAAAGTCCTATTCCGATCCCGAGCTCATTCACCCTTATGAACAGTAAAATTAAAAAAAGTAATTAATTCAATAAAAATCTTATTTTTGGGGGAACACTTTGCCAAATGTTTTCTATGCTTAACAAATTTCATCACGAAATAATATTTGTGGAAGTCATGGCAAAAAAAAATTGCACTCCAAAATATTTCCAAAAATAGCGTTTTTGCAGCATAGATTTTTGTTTTGCAACGATATCAAAAAATGTCATTTTGTTCTAAAAATTTGCAATCATACAAAATATTTGTAGTTTACCACAAAATAAATTCAAAATTTTAAATGCTTTTTACTGTTTTTTCGATTTTCATGTGGGAGAATTTGAGCTCGGGAGCAAATAATCCACGTCCGTCGTGGCCTACCTTTCCTAGTTATATGATAACAAGATAACCAGCAAACTATCAAAATGTGGATGATGCCCTCGGCTACGCTCCAGATAGATAGCAAAAGGATCAAGTACCGAGGAGAGAAACTATCAGCTACCCTAGTGTTCCCGTGATCGGAAGAGCCAGCTTGCTTGTACTAGCTAAAGCAGCAAGTCCCGAGCAGGTCATCATCAACTGGAGTACCTCAGTTACCAAGAACCAGATCAGTGCTACTATACTTCTCGTGAAGAAGCAAAACCACAAGGCACAGCTCGCAAGATCTAATTGATTTCTACCGAAAGCACTAGTTCACACTATGATACTACCGTTGTTGATGATGCAGCGACGTCTGCAGGCGTCGCTAGCCTCATTGGAGGCCGTCGTCATGGTGGTGGTCTGAGCTCCAAGGGAAACATCAGGTTTGGCTTGCCAGACCGGACAGCGGCCGTGTGTGGCGTTGTTTACCTCATAGGAGGCACTGTCTTGGAGCTTTAGCGATGATCTGGGAGGCATGGCAGCGTTGGACCTAGACTCTGATGGAAGGGTCGTTTGGTCCGAGGGAAATCCATGATCCGTATCGGGCGATTGCGGCGTCTGGCGCCGCTCACCCTCCTGGTCATGGGGGCAACATTCTTGGAGCAACTACTGGCTAAAGGGGTCCAAAGGTAGAGTTTTGTCGTTTCTACTGTGTCGACGTCGCTGTGTCTCGGCGGCACGGCGCAGCAGAGTCTCGGTGATGCATACATGATTGATGAGCACATGGTGGCATCAACGGCAGTTCAGCCTGGTGATGTCAATGCATTGATCTCCTGAAAATGGAATGGGGAAAGATGCCGGGGACGGATTCTAGAGCGTACACATGTGATGCCTGCGAAGGGTCTGCCTGACTGGTTGTTGCTCTCGGCTTACCATAGTGCGGTTTGGTGAGGCCGCCGAATTAGGTGGTGTGTGTTGATGCGGGATCTGAACACATCATAAGGTCTGTAAGTGTAGCAGCAGAGGTCGCCTGGATGGTGACTTTGGGTTGCTCCATGTATTTGTGTTCTTTTGCTGGGAAAATATCGGGTGCTATGTGCTCCCGTGCATGCTCGGCCGTTGGATCTCAATTCCAAGAGTTTCCACGAGATGGCCAACATTTTTGTAAAAAAGGTCCTTGAGTAGTCCCAGAAATACGCACAAGTACAACAACTACAGCAGCTCCTCAGAGGCCGTTGGATCAGATCTGGCGGCTCGGAAGGCTATATTAGGGGAGCACCTGTGTTCCCATATCACAGTGTACTCTCGCTTGTCTAGCTTTGTTGAATAATTTAATAAAGATGACTGTGTGCATTCTTGAATGCAGAGACTAGGGTTTTAACCCTCAAAAAAGAATGAAAAGAAAACACTATCATACTAGGCTTTTTATACAATTGCTATTTCCTGATTATTTATCTTGTGTAATTAATTAAAAAGATACTCCGATTGTTTCATAATGTAGTGCACATAGATATTTGAAAAAGTCAATTTTTTTGCAAACTTTGACCAAGTTTTTAAATAGAACTATTAATATCAACAATACCAAATGTACAAAATATGAAACTATTATGGTGAATCCGATAATATATGTTTGACATTTCAGATGTAAATGTTTTCCCCACAAACTTGGTCAAAGTTTTTGATGTTTGACTTCCAAAAACAACTTATATACACTATATTATGGAATGTAGGGAATAGTTACTTCCATCTTACACTACTTTGTGTACACAGATATTAATTGGCTCGTAGAGATCATGACATACGACCTTCTGGTACTGAGCTGTGACACAAGTTTTTCGGCACCTTGACGGTCGAGTCCAAGTTTGAGTCCTCCATGGCTCCTCCGAGGGCTTTGCAACGTTGTGGCTCCACCGACCCGACGTCGTTGCTCCACGTAGTCGGACCACGTCGCGCTGCTACTCCGTTAAGGCCGCCCTATCGCTCCACGGACTTGGACCTCATCATGTTGCCACTCCGCCAAGTCGACCTTGTCGCTCCGCGGACTCAGGATGAGTCGACTTCGCCACTCAGCCCAGACAACCTCGTCGTTCCACGGGTTCAGATATCGATGCACCAATATTCTGTCAAGCAGTCCTCGTCGTTCCATGAACTCGGACCTCGTGGAGCCGATGTTGTTGCATTGTGGACTCGAACGTCGTTGCACCATTACTTCATTGAGTCGGCCTCTTCACTCTGTGGACTCCGACAGGGTCACGTCATCACTCCGACCAAGTCGACCTCGTTGCTCCGCGGACTCAGATCATGTCACTGACGGCAGGTGCATGAAACAGCTGAGTCACTTTCGTGCTTAAGCTTCATATTTTCACTCCACGGCGTATTATTTTTTTTAGTTTTCAGAGCAACCCTCGGGCTTCTCAGCACCCACACCCACTGGGTGAGCTGCACCAATCATTGTCAGGTGTGTGGCAACCCGGCATACTCCCGGCTGCTTTCGTTTTTTCCACTGAAAAGTGTTGAAACGTGATTCACAGGGAGATCTTCAGGCTGCCTTGGGCGCTACTTTTAGTTAATAGAGATAGATTCTCTCTATATGTTTATCTTGTATCTATCTCTCTCTCTCTCTCTCTCTCTCTGTTATCCCTCCTATGACCGATACCTTGTAATCCATCGTGAGGACTCTTCCTCATCGTTCAATATAATAGCAAGGGCTCCCTTCCAGGGAAACTGAGACACTTCATAGAAATCTTACATGGTATACAGAGCAGGCTCTTCCCATCACATCTAGCTCATCCACCTCGACCGATCATCATCATCAACCTCCATCGATCATCCCCATCGCATCCATGTCCACCTCCGCTGCTATTCCCTCCACCTACTTCGGCTACATGCGGTCTCTCTCCGATAAGCTCGCGGTGGCAGGAAAACCGATCGGGCAGTCGGAGCTCATCTCCTTCATTGTATCCGGCCTTGACATGGAATATCAGCCGCTCATCTCAGCGCTGGACGTCCGCACCGAGCCCATCACGGTCGACCATCTCTTCTCCCTCGTGGACAACTTCGATCAGAGGGTCGAGTTGTACCACGACAATGGCAACGGTGGCTTCAAATCCTCGGCAAACGCCGCTTCCCACGGTCGCCAGGGAGGCAGAGGGGGCTACCGCAATCAGAGAAACGGGGGCAACAGTGGCGGCTCTCGCGGTGGAAGTGGTGGCAGCGGTGTTCAAGCTGGTGGCGGTGGCGGCTACCAAGGAGGTGGCTGCAGCGTCTATAATAACAGCAGTGGTGGCTACCAGAACGGTGGCGGCAGCTATCACCAGAATCATAGTGGTGGCGGCTATCAGGGAGGTGGCTATCAGGGCGGTGGCAGCGGCTATCATCCTAACAACAACCGGCGCCCTCCTTACAACAACAACAACAACAACAACAACAACAATAGGGGACGCAACTTCCAAGGTTATGAAGGCTATGAAGGGAAGTGTCAAATATGTAAGAAAACAAATCATATTGCTAAGGATTGTGATTGGCGCTACGCTGATGACAATTCCCAGAAAAAGAAAGTTGCAGCTGCAGCCGATGGGTCATATGGAGTCAACACCAACTGGTACATGGACACAGGTGCGACAAACCATATCACTGGAGAACTGGAGAAGCTGACCATGCATGACAAATATCGTGGTCATGATCAAATCTACACCGCAGCTAATGGTGCAGGTATGGAGATTAGTCGTATTGGTCATTCAATTATCAAAACCCCACATAAAGATCTTGTCTTAAAAGAAATCTTGCATGTTCCCGAGGCTTCCAAAACTCTTCTTTCAGTTCATCGCATTGCCCTTGATAATAATGTCTTTCTAGAATTTCACCCGTATTTCTTTTTGATCAAGGACCAGGTCATGAAGAAAGTTCTCCATAGGGGTGTCTGTGTTCAAGGGCTATATGCGTTGCTTCCTCAGTACTGCAAGTTTAATAAACAAGTCTATGGTGCCATCAAGCTTTCTGCTGAAAGGTGGCACAGTCGCTTAGGTCATCCGTCTTTTGCTACGGTTCATCAAATTCTTAGTAGAAACAAACTCCCAGTTGTTGGTGAGAGAAACTTAGAAACTATTTGTAATTCATATCAAAGAGCAAAAAGTCATCAATTGCCTTATCCTGTTTCCACTAGTGTATCTACCAAGCCTTTGCAACTGATTTTTTCTGATGTATGGGGTCCAGCACCCACTTCTGTTGGTAGACACTCTTATTATGTGAGTTTCATTGATGATTATAGCAAGTACACTTGGATCTATCTTCTTAAAAAGCGTTCCGACGTATTTCAAGTCTTTCATAACTTTCAAGCTCTTGTTGAACGTCAATTTGATAGTAAGATTCTTTCCATCCAATCTGATTGGGGTGGGGAATATGAGAAGTTGAATTCCTTTTTTCAAAAGATAGGTATTTCTCATCATGTCTCCTGCCCCCATGCTCATCAACAAAACGGTTCTGCAGAACGGAAATATCGACACATTGTCGAAGTAGGCCTAGCTCTCTTAGCTGCGGCCTCCATGCCTCTAAAATTTTGGGACACAACTTTTCTTACTGCCGTTCATCTTATTAACATGTGGCCTAGTCGCGCTATTGCTCATGAAACTCCCACTGAACGTCTTCTCCATGTCACACCTGATTATGCGACTCTTCGCATTTTTGGTTGTGCATGTTGGCCCAACCTTCGTCCCTACAACACTCGCAAACTTATGTTTCGCTCCAAACAATGTGTCTTCCTTGGCTATAGTGCACAACACAAGGGTGTTAAGTGTCTAGATGTTTCCACTGGTCACGTGTATATTTCTCGTGATGTTGTTTTTGAAGAAACTCAATTTCCCTTTGAAAAACAACATCCTAATGCCGGTGCTCTTCTTCGGAAGGAGATCCTTCTCCTTCCCTCTCATTTATCCGGTGTTGATTATGTGGGCAATGATGATTGTACTGATCCAACTACGACTAACTCTCCTAACTGTTTACCTGAGTTTGTTGCTGCAGAAAAACAATTGGGTGACAATAATGCATTATGGCGTCCTCCTGTGGTCATGATTGATCCGGTGCAATCTTCCTTGGGATCGGGCCGCCTGACCACAACAGGGCCGACAGGATCCTTCCCGGGATCCTCACCCCGTCAGCTGGCTTGCGGCAGCGTGTCGCCTCCACTCCCAGACAAGCCTTCCCACTCAGCATCTGCCACGCGGCCACCTCCTCTTGGCTCAGCCTCTGCGGACGAGCCGCACCAATCGGCGCCCGCGCCTCAGCCGACAGGGCGGTTTGCGCCTGTCCCGCGCGTGTACACCAGGCGGGTCCCGCGCTCCTCATCACCCCATGGCGCGCGGTCTGAGGCTGATCTGCCCGGATCTTCTATGTCATCTCCCTTGCGTTCGCCTACTTGCGCACCCGCAGAAGATCCGGTGGGCATCGGGGGCAGTTCCGCCTCGGGATCGCCTGGATCCACTGTCCAGGAGCGGCAGCAGGCAGGATCTTCTATGACTGGAACCGAACATGCTGCGGTAATACATCCACGGACACGTCTTCAACGAGGGGTCATTCAACCGGTAAATTACAAGGTTAAATTTGGTTTAACTGCTTCCACAGGAGAGCCACGTACAGTCCATGATGCACTCGCTGATCCCACATGGAAGAAAGCTATGAATGAGGAATTGCACGCTCTTCACAAGAACAGAACCTGGCACCTAGTTCCTCCTCAACAAGGCAAAAATGTGATTGATTGCAAGTGGGTGTTCAGGATAAAAAGAAGGTCTGACGGTACAATTGATCGTTATAAGGCTGGACTTGTTGCGAAGGGCTTCAAGCAAAGGTATGGCATAGAATATGAGGATACCTTCAGTCCAGTTGTTAAAGCTGCTACTATTCGTCTTGTTCTGTCCATTGCTGTATCCAGAGGATGGAGTCTTAGACAGCTAGATGTGCAGAATGCGTTTCTTCATGGAGTTTTGGAAGAGGAAGTGTATATGAAGCAACCTCCTGGGTTTGAAGATGAGAACCAACCATATCATGTGTGCAGGCTTGATAAATCACTCTATGGATTGAAACAAGCCCCCAGAGCATGGTACACTCGTTTAAGTACAAAATTGCAACAACTAGGTTTCGTTCCTTCAAGATCTGACACCTCACTGTTCATTTACAATAAGTCCAACACATCAATTTTTGTGCTTATCTATGTTGATGATATAATTGTCACAAGCTCCTCTAATGAAGCAATGAGAGCTCTTTTATCAGATTTGAATTCAGAATTTGCTCTCAAGGATTTGGGAGATTCACACTTCTTTCTGGGTATTGAAGTTAAGCAAAACAGTGAAGGTGGTTTGCATCTTTCCCAAGAAAAGTATGCGACTGATCTCCTGAGAAGAGCTGGATTGCAGGGCTGTAAACCTTCATCCACACCATTGTCCAGTTCAGAAAAACTATCTCTCACTGAAGGTGAACTTTTGAGACAGGAGGATAGCACCAGATACAGAAGTTTGGTAGGTGCACTTCAGTATTTGACCCTTACCAGACCAGACCTCTCTTTTTCAGTCAATAATGTTTGTCAGTTTCTTCATGCACCCACTACTGCCCATTGGACTGCAACAAAGCGTATACTGAGATATGTGAAAAGCACTTTGAGTGTTGGACTAACCTTCAGCAGGTCCTCATCCACTCTTGTGAGTGCTTTTACTGATTCTGACTGGGCAGGCTGTCTGGATGATAGAAGGTCAACGGGAGGATTTGCAGTTTTCTTTGGTCCTAACTTGATTTCGTGGTGTGCAAAGAAACAAGCTACAGTATCAAGGTCTAGTACTGAGGCAGAGTATAAAGCATTAGCAAATGCAACAGCAGAAATTATTTGGGTCAAATCTATTCTCAAGGAACTTGGTCTTCGTAACATTCAAACTCCTTGTCTTTGGTGTGACAATCTTGGTGCTACTTACTTGGCTGCTAATCCTGTCTTTCATGCAAGGACTAAGCACATCGAGATAGATTATCACTTCGTCAGAGAACGAGTTGCTAATAAGGAACTGGACATTCGGTTTGTACATTCCAAGGATCAAGTCGCGGATGGATTCACAAAAGCCTTGGCTACAAAACAATTTGAGGAATTCAAACGTAATCTAAACTTAAGGAAAAGTTTAGATTAAGGGAGGGTGTTGAAACGTGATTCACAGGGAGATCTTCAGGCTGCCTTGGGCGCTACTTTTAGTTACTAGAGATAGATTCTCTCTGTATGTTTATCTTGTATCTATCTCTCTCTCTCCGTTATCCCTCCAATGACCGATACCTTGTAATCCATCGTGAGGACTCTTGCTCATCGTTCAATATAATAGCGAGGGCTCCCTTCCAGGGAACCTGAGATGCTTCATAGAAATCTTACAAAAAGAACCCCCGTAATGTGTACGGCCAATCTGAGGTTGCTGAGAGCACTCTTCGTCCCCAACTACAGGCCGCAACCCAGCTGTCCGATTAGCAAGAACTAAACCCAAATTGTGACATTCTGAGTGCAGGTCCAAAGAAGGAATCATCATATACTTGGCATTCAAACTTTCAAAAGGGGCTGCATATGGCTAGTTAGCACGGGCTCAAAAATTGATATTTGGCAGGATCCGTCGATCCCAAGAAGTGAAGACAGGAGAGTTATTACGCCCAGGGGAGTTGCGCTACTAGGTAATGTGGATGAACTAATTGACCCACATACACACCAGTGGGACGTTGCCCTCATTAGTCATGTATTTTCACCGGTTGATGTCCATAGAATACTGCAAATACCACTACGGGTGGAGCCGTTGGATTACTTTGTGGCCTGGAATGCAACTAGATCAGGGACCTTCTCTGTAAAATCAGCTTACCATGTGGAATTCCAACAGCAGTTAGGGCATCACTGGAATAGGCAGGATGGCCAAGGTTGCATGCAAATTAATCCTATCTGGGAAATCGGCTTGGCGCCTCCGCATACCTAGGAAAGTTAAACATTTTGTTTGGAGAATTTTGAAAGGAGTTTTCCCCTGTTTCGGTGTTCTAGCATCTCGAGACATCCCAACGAGTGCTCAGTGTCTTATATGCAAAATAGGGATGGAAGATATCCAGCATTGTTTATTGACTTGCTCTCGAGTGAAGGAAATCTGGTCCGAGCTAGGTCTTGGAGAGGAGATCAACAGAGCAGTGGCTCAAGACCGTTCGGGCTCGGTAACAATGGAAATTTTGGGTAGAACCGAAGCTTCAATCGGCGAACTGCCTAAGGTGGAGCTAATCGCGCTTGCGGCATGGTACATCTGGTGGTAGTGCCGTCGGATTGTGATAGGAGAATCAGTACAAGCGCCTGATCGTTCCGCTCTTTCAATCAAGGTTCTTTCCACCAATTTTGTCAGATCATCAATGCCAAAATGTCCAACTAGGAAGCGAGATCATATGTGGAAAAAACCGATCTGAGGATCGGTGAAGGTGAATGCCGATGCTTCATTTTGTGCTGATACAATGTCTGGAGCTACAGGACTGTTGCTCGGGATGACAAGGGTGATTTCATAGCTAGCAGCCGCCACTTGATTCTTGCCTCATGTTTGTGCAGTCAGCCCTACGGGGATACATGCAATAAGGAATGGATTCTGGCTAGCATAGAGGATTGGCTGCAAGGATTGGCTGGAACTCTATGACAATCGAGTCATATAGCTCAACTACAGTCGAGGTTGTGAATCAAGAGGCTTATGGACCTGACGTTGCTGTGATTAATGAATGCAATCATTTGCTAGTGGAGTTTGCGTCGATGGCATGCGATCATTGCTTTCAGGAATCTAACAAAGTGGCTGATGCTTTAGCAAAACACTCTTTTAGTAGTAGATGCTCTGAATTTTGGGAAGATTCTATCCCTGATTTTGTTTCTCACCTTGTTGTAAAGAGCTATCCAATATTTGAGAAATAAAGTCTTTTAGCTGTAAATAAAAAAGCCAAAACTAGCTTGCACACCATCGGATTTGGCATAAAAATACAAGCAAAGGCTGTGCATAACTCAAGATTTCACTTTGGCACCTCCGAGTCTGCACTTCTTTGGGTGGGTGCGCCGGGTTCAGGTGCACTCAGATTATTTGCCTCTATCTTTTCGCTAATTCTAGAAATGTGTAAGCATACTTGAGCTAACTCTTCATCCCAACATACAATTTACTCCTTGGGTACTACGACTAGGTTGGCAGCCCCCAATGCAACTTTTGATTTGCTCCTCGGGGATACGACTAGTTGGCAAGAGCACACGCAAAAAGCACACTTACACACGGAAAATTATCATGCAAGGATAGGGATATGTTGAAGAACTAGCATTTAATTTTTCACCTTCATAGAAGTGTTCACCCATCCCTAGTTTTAGAAAAAAAAATTGCGTGTTCACTTTGTTTCTTGGCCTTCCAGGTTGTTTCAACACGTCGCAAAACAAAGCCAACCTCAACGCATACACACAAAAAACATGGGCAAATAGGAAAGTCATATAAGACCAAAGCTATGCCTAAGCAAGGAAAAAGAAAAAAATCAAAGCGATCAAATCCGTGATTGACAAGCTACAACAAGAACATATATTACCAGGTATGAACAACTCAGGCAAAAACCTAGGTTTTAACCCCAGAGCTAGAGATCGAGCATTTGAGAAGCGCCAGCATCAAAGTCAATCATGTGTTGTCTCCATCACTTTTCGGTGTCAAGCTGTGGTCCATATACTGCATCTCACCGTTGAGGCAACCACCAAAACCGGAGAGAGGAACACTCGTGAAGACCTTGTGGTGGTATCACAATCTGCAACGAGGCCGCCGCCACAGGACGGAGTGGTCGTCACACGGACCAACATTGACGGAGAAGCACATCACCACTAGTTGCCATCTCGCCAAAGATAGCCCTGCTCAGAACAGTTGGCCAATGGGTTGACATGGACTGGTCAAGAGCAAGGCAGATCAATTCATGGCGCCGGAGCTTGCCTGGCTGCAAGACCCGCACCAGATCCATCTGGGGCGGCGAAGAGGCAGGGATCTGGCAGGGATGGCGAGGCGACCCCGACTGGACACACAGCAGGCGCACACATCCTCGGACAGACACGGATGGAGCCCGAGTCATCGACAGCCCACTGGATCGAGGACTTGGTGGCCAACAACCATTACAGCTCTGGGGCCTTGCATCTGAGGGAGGGGCGAGAAAGATACCGGATACTCGAAAATTCTAAAATGAACTCGAGATCCATGGAGCCCTTTCTTTCAAAAGTTCAAGATTAAAAAAATTAGGTTTCAAAAATTCTGAAAAAAAAACATACATACGGATGTAAACTACTTGTCTGCAATGTTTAATTGTGAAATACCTTTTTATGCAAGCTACACAAAAATGATATAATCATGTATTTCTAACACATCCACCATTCACTATAAAAGTACTACTCCCTCTGATCCGAAGTAATTGACACAACCTTGTACAACTCTGCGTCAATTAACTCGGATCGAATGGAGTACATGATTTTGTTTTTTCAGCTCACATCAAAACGTATATTGTGATGAAATTTCACACGCGTCTAGTATACATCTACAAGTACTTGTGTATTTTTTTTTTCAGATTGCTTTGAAACTTAAAAAGCTGGTTTTTTTAGCCCAAGTGCAAAAGAAAACCCAAATATCTTGTGTGTGTGGGGGGGTGGGGGGGGGGACACGGATTAAAGAGCATATTACTCACCAGAAATAATGAACTAGGACCAATCTAGTCTATGACAATGGAACGGGACCAGCAGAGGTTGAGGAGCAGGACCATGCATACCACCCACCAACCGGGGGGGGGGGGGGACGAATTAAAGAGCATATTACTCAGCAGAAATAATGAACTAGGACCAATCTAGTCTATGACAACGGAACGGGACCAGCAGTGGTTGAGGAGCAGGAGTTGCCGGCTTGGGTACATGCATACCACCCACCAATTTCAGTCGACATACAGCACCCATGAAAATCGAGTTTGGCGCGCAGCTGTACCACCCACCAATTTCAGTCGACATACAGCACCCATGCACTGGTACTTGCAACGCATGGCCACCCACGAATTTAGTCGACGGACAGCACCGTGCATGAAAATCAAGTTCCAACCACCGTCACCTGCAAGTTGCAATGCATGCTTCCTTCCACGCGTGTATAAAATACGATGCAGTTTGTGCCAAGACAAGAGCACTTCTTGCTGAGTTATTGCGTTTGTGTGCACATAGTTACATACATACCACCATGGCGAAATCCTGGCTGCTACTGTTCTGCTTGGCGTTTCTCTTGCCGGCGGCAAGCGCAACGTGCCACCCCGACGACCTACGTGCGCTGCGGGGCTTGGCCTGGAACCTCACGGGCGGTGGCACCGCCCACCTCCACAGCGTGTGGTCTGGCGCCTCGTGCTGCGATTGGGAAGGTGTGGGCTGCCATGGTGCCAGCGGCCGCGTCACGGCTCTGCGGCTCCATGGTCATGGCCTCGCGGGGCCCATCCCAGGAGCCTCCCTTGCGGGCCTCACAAGGTTGGAGGAGCTCTTCCTCGGCTCCAACTCCTTCGCGGGCACCCTTCCCGACGCGCTCTTCGGCCTTGCTGGGCTGCGGAGGCTCTCCCTCGCATCCAACAACCTCTCCGGTCAACTGAGCTCGCGCCTCCGCGGCCTCAGAAACCTCACCTTGTTGGATTTATCCATCAACCGTTTCTCCGGCCACCTCCCTGACAACGTGTTCCGTGACCTCACGTCGCTCGAGCATTTGGTTGCACACTCCAATGGCTTCTCCGGATCACTACCACCGTCCCTGTCATCACTGTCATCTCTCCGTGAGCTCAACCTCCGGAATAACTCTCTGTCTGGTCCGATTTCTCATGTCAACTTCTCTGGCATGCCGCTTCTTGCTTCCGTTGACTTCAGCTCAAACTACCTGAGTGGGTTGCTGCCTGTTAGCCTCGCCGATTGCGGAGAGCTAAGGTCGCTCAGCCTTGCGAACAACAGATTGGTCGGCATCATCCCGTCGTGGATTGGTGAGCTTGACCACCTTCACTACTTGGATCTCTCAAATAATTCAATGATTGGGAAGGTACCCAAGAGTTCGACACGACTCAAGGGCCTCGCCACCGTTGTGGGGCATTCACCGGGTATGGCTTTCACTAACATGCCTTTGTATGTGAAGCGTAACAGACGCATACTCGGCCAACAACCAAATGTCATATCTGGAAGCCGCAACACTATCAGATCTGGGACCAACAATGTTCTATCTGGGAACGACAACACTGTCATATCCGGGAATGACAATGTTGTAACCGGAAGCAACAATGTCGTATCTGGTAGCGGCAATGTCGTGACTGAGAGAAACCATGTCGTCTCTGGGAGCGACAATGTCGTATCCGGGAGGAACAATGTTGTAACTGGGAGCAACAATGTTGTATCTGGGAGAAACCATGTCGTATCTGGGAACAACAAAGTCGTAACAGGAGGTTAGTTATCTGTCGGTGGAATAATTCCCTCTTCCCCGGAGGAGCTCATGTCCTTGTCCAAGTTCAATGTAGTTCACAATCGCTTGGTGGGGCCAATCGCGTATTTGTAACTTCATGGGTATAGCATGCTATTACTACTAAAATATCTACAAAACGTTTTACATCCACACTGAACTAAACAGCAACGGCGACTGGCATGCGGCCGATGTAAATCAAGCTTGTTTGCTTATGTGAAAATTTGCATCTTGGATGTCTAGACATGGTGAACCGGTCATTATTGCATCTCTTCTATTCTATGTGATGTGTGATGCTTTCATATATATGATGATTGGGCTATGGATCATATGGTTTATTATACCTTCTTGATGTCATCTAGCTATACACTTCGCTTGTGCAAGTGTCAATGTTAATCACATGCACCAATGTGAAATGTTTGGATGAAGGAGATGGAACAAAAGAGCTGGCATAAATGTTGTTGGCATCAGGTTACTTATGTAGTGCTAAACTTTTGACTATCCATCCACATAACAATAGGTTCAAGGCTGCATGGGTTCTTTTTTCTTATGTTCTTGTGTTGATGTAGTTTGCCAGTTGACACAATTTCAGACGGGGTCTCACATAACCCACTTTTTTTTGACAAATTTTGAATTTATTGGCTCAAAATGGAGCATCAAGAGTATACAAACATAATGAGCACTCACCCAGCCTCTACATAGATAGGATGCACACAACCAACACCAACGCACATATAATCACGCCGGCAAATAGCAAAGTCATACAAAATCAACACTATGCATAGGCGGAGAAAAAATAAAATGCAAAGTGATCAGCGATCGACAAACTACAACAATAGCATATCTGCACCAACCATAGCACCAAAGGACGACCATGTTCTTCTACAACAATGCATTTAGGAAGGGAGCGACACTCAAGCACCACCGTCACCCGATCCAACCACCAAAAGCTAGAATCCACATATGTCAGTGGTGATGCAATACGGATCCTTGGCCAGGTGCACCTTGTAGTTCGTTTGTGGCATGATTGTCTACACCTACATAGTTCTCAATAAATTAAAAAACATGTAACTATCTTAAAGTTTGATTATTACTTGGAACTAATGTGCATATAATTCTATGCCCAGTTCTTGGAAGTCGCAAGGAGGGTTGCCAAGATTAGCAGGGACATGACCATAGCGAAGATCTTTGCAAGCCATGGTCGCCTAGGGCAACGGCGAAGCCAGCCTCGGGGATCTGTGGTAATTTTGTTGATTATTTTCTTCACAATGAACAGTAATGATACAGTGTTTTGCGGCTGTTTTTCACAAAAGCTGTGGGGTCAGCTGACCCCACAGCTTACACGTAGCCTCGCCACTGGCCTAGGGTAGCATGATAGTTGGGGTTAATCTAACTATCTGAGGTCTAGGTAGGAATGCAAATCAGTGGTGCTATGCAAGGGTTTATTTGTAGATAGGTATTGCATATTTATGCGAACCACAACTGAGATGTATATGCGTATGGAATCTAGAAGTGTGAATTCAAAAATAACTATTATAAAATGTTATCAACCTTTGATTTTGACAGAGTGGGTAATAATAACTCTTGCCCTAATTGTCACTAGAGGGTTGTATTAGTGGGCTGTAATTCTGTTTATGTGGAATAAAACCCACATTATTCCGAAGGAAAAAAAAACCCTTCATGCTTCGGTCAATTCATCCAAAAGTTGCTCTTGGCTTGGACGCCATATTAAATTCATGTTTTAGCCAGTTCATTCAAAAGTCCAAACTTTTGGATGAATTGGTTGGAGCATGTATTCAATATTGGGCGGTGTCTGGTTCTCTCTCCGTGCATGCATGCCTGAAACCTGTAGTGCCCAAAAGCCTGAGCCAATGTTCATCATGTTTGTGGAGCAATCCGGTGCTACCTGCACTTGATTTAAGTGAAGATTGAGTGCTAATGAGAGCTTCCAAAATCCAAAGTAGTTGGATCGGATGTTCTTGTGTGGGCCCAGCCACAACTCTACCTTCATGTGACTCTATGCTTCTACACTCCTCGGCGATTTGATCTTCTTTTTCTGTGATCAGCACCGGGGGAGATGGGGCCAGATCCCGCCATGGTGGCAAGATCTGCTGCCTAGCGCGGGGCGGCAGGGCTAGTGCTCTGTGTGGCGGGTGATGGGCAAGAGGTGGATGGGAAGGGGATGAGAGGGCAATATGCGCCAACGTGGGAGATGACCGGAAACTTCACTCGTGCCACAAGTTTCATGGATGGAGTGCACTTAAAGATTGGCTTCCAAACTGCAAACATGGAGCGCCAGCCGCCAGGGCATATATGGAGCGCCCTCCAATGATTTTAGCAATGCAGTTCGCTTTGGCGACTCTGCTAGAGTAGTTTTTTTACCACCAAACCTCCATATTGGCGGTTGTTATGGAGTTCGGGGGCTTTGGTGGCAGTGCTTGCTGTAAGAGTCTCACCTCCAACTTCTTGTCTCATTTGCGACTTGCATTTTGTCAAACACTCATAAAAGAGAACATGAAAAATTAATCTATGCTTGCTTATGTTCTTGGAGTTGCATGGCTGATAATGTTGAGGACCCAAAGGACTTCACGCATGGATGATGAAATGGATGAATGAATGCGGCCATGCTCGAATGGAACTACATTATTATTTACCTTTCTATTTGTATCTAAAGTTTGAAATACTTGCATCGTGTACTCTTTTCTTGCTGAACTATGTGAAGTGTGAGCTACCATGTCACTGCAGCAGCCGGCCGTGTTTATATATTTTCCTTACTATGTTTCTTCTTCGGAAAAAGAGGATATCCACATGCCTCTGCATCATGTGATGCACACAGCCATGTTGCTAAGTTATGTGAACTTTGAACTACTACTGTGACCAAAGAACTATTGTGATATGAGCTGAACTGCTAGTCTGTGCGTCTGGCAGATTGCTTCCTTAAAGGTCAAATTATTGCCACAAATTTTAGAAGCATGCATACTGGTGATTTAATAAACTTACAAGCAAAGAACTAAATGCATACACACTGATGATCCAATTATTTAAAAACGAGATATTTGAGTACAATCTTAAGCTACAGATATAGAAAAAGACTGGAGCAGAGTAGTGTATGATTACCACAGCATAGTACGTACACGACGAGGCACAAGCTTAAGACAAGAAACCCAATAAGAACGAAGCAAACAAGCTTTCTCCTCCATCAGACATTCATTCATTCAGTTCATCAATGAATGGCCCAATCCCACACAAAAAGAACACTGATCCAAGATGATGTTTTAAAGCACCAACATAGTACCCAAGTTAGACCTAACAGTATGTCTCATTTATCAGCAGGTGGTTGAAACCCATGTAACCATTCAACTGCAGCATCTACGAACACAGGCGGATGACAAATGCAATCCCAATGTTCACCACAATACAACCAGGTGTGTCAACAGCATGCCAATGTGGATCAATTATAATTAAAGACAAAACATTTGTCCCAAAGTCAGGAAACCATTAAGAGTTACAGAACCAGTTGCTAACTAAAATAAATGCGGGTCAGGTCTTGTGCAAACTAGACAATGATTCTGCAAAGGAATTACTAGCCAGAACCATAAATTAAATTGGGGAACACCCATAGGTTACTTAGTAGACTACAGTCAGGAGGGAGCACCATACCATAGTAGATGGGGAAAACTGTGTCTTTTAGCACTGGCTGACCAAGATCGACGGCAGACCATGTTTCATCAGGACCTTCAGATAGCGTGGCAAAATAAATGGAGTTACTCTTTCCTCCCCATCTTTCCGGGCTCATGCAAGAAAATGTAGGATTCCTCCTATCGACGCTAACAAACAGAGCATGATTTTCCAGCCTCTCCACCTTCACCCACTCAGCTGGTTCAACAGAAAAGTCGAGGCGGAAGACCTTAATGGTTGTGTCAAATGAGCCATTCAATTCGCCAGAGCTTAACACTTGGACAACCATGAGAAGCATGTCACCACAGACCACTAACCATGAATGAAGAGGCGCAAACTCCAATTTAATTGCAACTTCTTGCATGCTGAACTGAGGCGTCAAGTGTATAGTGTGGAGTCTCATAAGACCATCTACGACAAAGATATCACCTTTGAAGAACACAATCTGATAGATGTTCCACGATCAAGAGCAAGAGGGTGCTCTGACCAGGAGTTGTGTTCCAACCTGCCACTCAAACATGGAAGCTTTCGAGCAAAGGAGGAGGCGAGAGTTGGGTGAATTTAATTGATCCGAAAGGATGCCTATGCCGCATAAGTACCCAAGTCTGTTGTTGGGCGGGAGTTTGGGGGGCTTCACCTTGGTACCAGTATACACATTGACAAGGAGGCAGTGCTCCTCGTAGGAGAAGATAAGATACCCATATGAGCAACCCAAATAGTGCATTGTATTTGGATTATTCTCAGACACTGAACAATCAAGGGATAAGTTTTTCTTGCTAGGATCACTGAGCTGCCATTTGCAATTAGATAAAACGATAGGTTTAATACCGCCACTATGTGGACGAACATAAGGACCATCTGGTTTCAAATGCAATGGCGGAAAGCTGAATGTATACACAGAGGGAAAGGTAGAGACTGCGGCGGGCCAAGAGCGGCAGGTGCCAGCGAAAGCAAGGAAGTCACGAAATGAGTTAAAGAGAGCAATAATTTTATGAAGCAAGCTGTCCAGGAGATCTGCACAAACATAAGGTCCAGGTAAAGCCAAGGAGGTAGAGGCTGAGGCAAGGCAGGTATTCTTAGAGGGCCTCTCCACAGTGGTAACTTCTCTGCCACATAAGAAATCAAGAATATATTAAAATAAAGAACTGAAATATAATAGAGTTAATAAATATTTTAGGAGTTAATATACTACAAGAAATGAAGTAAGTTTTAATTGAACAATAAGGCAAATGGGTGTGTCAACTGGGACATTCCAAACTTCAATCAGAAGAAACTACTCGAGAACAACCTACACCTTGATATATTTTTTCCTACAATAGCATAACTGTAAGATCTTCAGTGTGCCAACGCTATGTACAATTGTATATCTTCAAATCATGACAGAGGGTGCCTTGTAGAGTGTCCTCAAAATAAATAGGAATAAGTGATAATATTCCTTAACGTAAAAGCATAATACAATGCTCCCCTTCTTCTAGAAAACTTTTATGTGATCATTTACTTATGTGTGATTCACTTGGTCCTTAAACAGATGTAAGCTTGGTTCATAGCAGCACCATGACCATGAGAAAGATCAAACTAACAAGAGACCATATACATTTGGATCCAACCCAAGCGCGCAATAAACTGAATCACATCAAGTGATGAAATGAGAGACGCTCTTTGCTGACTCTACTTTGGATCCAACCCAACCACACAATGAATAGAGTCACATTAGGCAATGAATATACATTTCCTTAACACAAAAAGTATAATAATCCCTCCACTGTTTACGTGGAGAACCTTGATAAAAAAATTATGCCTTGTCAATAATCAGTCACCATAAAAGTATCCATCAAATCACACCTGAGGTCGAGTTTCGGTTCATGACTTAACCAAGTGATTACAATTCAAGGCAGCAGCCTGACCACGACCAAACAAAAAGTTATCAAAACTGTAAAACTCGTCTACGTTATAATTAAGGAATTTTCAAACTATTTTGAAATTAAGTTATCAACAACTGATCTGAGTGAACTTGTTCCATACTACGCTGTTAGTAGAAACACACTAAATAAGAATAGTACCAAGCTGACACACCTTGTATTCAGGGTAGAGCAAGAATGCCCTAAATTTCACTACGAAATAGATCCAAATCCATGAGCTAGCTACCTCTACTAATCCACAAAATACCCTAAATTTCACTGCACGAATCACTAGAGCAAGATTACTAACTGATGTGTGGTAGGTCATTCTCTCCTGATTCTAATTTCGATGAACTACCCTAATCAAGATGTGGAAGAAAAAAGAGAGACGGGGAGAGGGTGAGGGTGCAGACCTGGAGATGAGAGTGGTGTCTGCCGGCGGCGAGGGTTCGGCACCCTGCTGCAGCAGCCGCGCTCTTCCGCGGCGGCGGCGGCGGCGGCTTCCGACCATGGGGGCGCACCACTACTTTTTTGTTTTTGTTTTGAGCGTTCGGGGGCGCACCAGTTGCCTCTCCCCTGCTCCTTTTGGAGAGCTTTTGATGGCTTGGTTAGTATGGGCCTTAGCCTGCAGACAAAAGAGGCCCACTTCATTTTTTTCTTACAGATTATAAGAGGCAGAAAACTCTTCTAAAGATAAGAGGCAGGAAACAATAAAAAAAACTTTTCGACAACTTAAGGATAGTACAGAGTACTATAGTAGTACAACATAAAGTAGATGTATTTAGTGAAAATTTATGAACCACGGTCACAAAGAAGAGCCTCAAAAGAAGGAAAATTAGAAAGCATCATCTTCCTCGTTGTTGTCTGCCGGTGGCCACTACCATATCCTCGCCGCCACCCTAGCCTAGGTGCCGATGTCACTTCCTTGTATGATCCCTTGCTCTCGGCGCAACTCTGTGCAAACGGAAGCGAGAAGGTGGTTGTGGTGTCATGTTGCTCATTTTGACATCACACAGTTGTTGTAAAAAATGACCACTAGCGAATAGACTTGAAGCCAGACATTCTTGCAAGTGCACACCTGGTTGTTATAGAACCTTCTGCACGATCGACCAACTGGGGTGTACCACATGAAACTGCTCGCCACACTAGTAGAAAACAGGCCTATTGTCCCGGTTCGTAAGGGCCTTTAGTCCCGGTTCCTGAACCGGGACTAAAGGGTCGTTACTAATACCCTCATCCTTTAGTCCCGGTTCAAACCAAAACCGGGACAGATGGGCCTCCACGTGGCCTGTGCGCCGAGCCCAGGCAGGAGGGCCTTTGGTCCCGGTTGGTAGCACCAACCGAGACCAATAGGCATCCACGTGTCAGCATTTCTGTGGCTGGGGTTTTTGGTTTTTTTTGAAGGGGGGAGGGGGGTTTGGGGATTTTGGGGGTTAATTTAGGTATTTCATATATTGTGTTAGCTAGATAGCTAATTAATAGAGAGAAGTGTCCTCTCTTATGTCCGTGCTTGGTCGACGTTACGTACTAAACATACGTATAGAGAAGACTAGGCATATGCTAGCTAGTAAGCAAACGAAGGAAACAGAAGATCGTCATGAACATATATGCATACAGAGAGAAGTGATATCGACCACATCTCCTTCTCCGAGAGATTGGTCGAACAACAAGTTTTCGTATATCTATCGTCCGACACTACCGGCTACATATATATAATAATTATCTTTTACAAATATAATCTCTTAAATTACGGACGCCTGGTCCACATAGTATTCTCCGTCTTCAGCGATCACGTGGTCAAGAAAGAATGCCGCCAATTCCTCTTGAATTGCTCGCATGCGATCTGGTCCTAGGAGTTCATTCCGCTGCCGAAACATCTAATTTGAAGAAGGGGGTCAATACACACACACACACACACACACACACACACACACACACACACACACACATATATATATATATATATATATATATATATATATGAATGAATGAAACTCAACACAAATGATGGTAATAAACAAAAATTGTGAATATTATTTCTTACGCACTTCATATTGTTTCTCAGAGTACCCGCCCCGCTCACAGGTCGTGTGGCGGATGGACTCGCAGACGTAGTATCCACAGAAATCAATCCTTTGTTCCTGCCACAACCACTTTACAAGAAATAGAGGTCAATTAAACAGATAAACAAGAATGCCAAATGGTATTGATGAAACTAGTGCTTGAATCAATAGCTAGGAGACGCGGGGAACATGGTACTAAAGTACTTACTTTCGGGTATCTAAATTCCAGCTCCTTCGGGAGTCCCGGGGATTTTGTGCTGAATTTTCTCCAAACACTACCAGACAAAAGAAAACAATTACTTGATATCACGAAATGAACAAATTTGCTGATATGGTGGATAATGATCGATTTAACTTACTTCTTTAGGATTTTAATCATGTCCGCATACTCCTCGGGATCTTTTCGTCTCGAGTTCAAGACAGTTACTACTCCCTTCTCAAGCCTAATCTCCAGGAGAATATAGTGGAAACTGCGCACGCATGCATAACTCATCAATTACAGTACTATACCTGGACTAATATACAAGGGAAACCGAATATGCACAAGACAACACTCACTTGAAGTTGTAAGGAAAGAGTATTATATCTTTGTGTTCATTTATTTCGAATGATCGTAGCAAGTTGGCCTCGGTCTCTGCGGCATGATCTTTAACCTGAACTGCATCTAAGAGATTTGTGTTAATGAATCCAATATCACCGATTTGTCTTTTCTTCAATTCGGCGATCTTCAATCTGCATAATATAGTGAGGATAATTATAAATACATGCAATGAAAGAGCTGAGCTATATAGAGAGACTTAATGACAGAAGTAGTAGTAGTAGTACTTACAGACAGTAGCAGGTGACCGTTGTTTTATCGAGGGCCAATTGATTGAAGAACTGATAGAAATCCTCAAATGAAACATGCAACAGTCCAATTCCAACGAGGTCATGCTCCGGTTTAACTCTCACATAAAAAGTACTCCTCCCTCCTGACTCTCTGCAGGTTTTCATGTACCAATCATGCAATCTTCGCATCATCTTTGTTAGAGATCTTTCATCTTCAACGAGAGGCTTCCCGTACTCGTATCTTTGTATCTGCACGTCCAGGAAACCATAATCTACATCATCGGGCAGGTAATCGTCAGGATTGTTATAACCGGGCGCCATCCTCGGATCGACGCTAGGCACCTTGAGCGGGGGGCACGATTGCTTTGCTTGTTCGCCGAGCTGGGCAATTTGTTTCCCAGCTCCTCGTCGTTCTTTCAGCCTTTTATCACTAACTGTACTTCTCGACCGCGACGCTTCGGCCCATGTCTTTGCAATAATGCGCTCATAGTTGCCTTTCGGCGGAGACTTGGGTGGTTTTGCCAGGGCAGCCAGAGTGCGCTTCACTTTCACCCGATCTAGCTTCTTCTTCGGAGGTGGATTTCTCTTTGATTTCAACCCTTCAAACCAGTCATCCACCTCGGTTTGCGCGATCCTCGCGTTCTCCTCCGGGGTCCTCTCGTATGGTAACTTCTCTGGAGTCTTGAGAGAAGGACCGAATCTGTATTTGCTCCCGCCTCTGGTTGTACTGCTAGACACCGGCAGAGCAGACGGAGCGGCAGTCTTCTTGACTTGCTTACGAGGCGGAGGAGAAGGACTACGACGCGCCGGAGGAGCTGCCGGTGCGGCGGCGGGTCTCTTCCGCCCTTGCTGACGAGGCGGAGAAGGAGGAGGCTGGCTGCTCGGGCGCGCCGACGCAGGCGGAGGAGGCGGAGTGCCGCCACGCGCCGGAGAAGGAGCCGGCCGAGGGCCCTGGTCGTCACTCGCCGGAGGAGGAGGCGGTGGAGGAGGCGGAGTGCCCTGACTCGCCGGAGGAGGAGGAGGAGGCGGCGGAGGCGTCCAGTTCGGAAGGTTGATGAGCTCCTTCCGCCATAGGCATGGAGTCTTCAGAGCAGAACCCAGCCGAGTCTCCCCTTCTCCGGTAGGGTGGTCAAGCGAGAGGTCCTCAAATCCCTCCGTTATTTCATCCACCATCACCTTAGCATATCCTTCTGGAATCGGCCGGCAGTGAAAACTTGCGCCGGGTTCATTAGGAAAAATAGAGCCAACAGCCGCCTTGACCTTCAAATTCATCCATTGCGTCATAAGGTGGCAAATTTGAGCCTCCGTGATAGCATCCACGGGATAGCTGGCAGGAGCCGTCAAGACAAGCTCCGTCTGAAGCAGCTCGGTGGAAGCCATGCTGCTTCTCCGCTGAGATGGTGGGGTAGCTTCAGGGGAAGCTTCGGCAGGTCGGTTGCTGCGATTTGCTTCTCGTTCCTCTATCCCGAGTACCCTTCCTTTAAGCGCCTGCAGTTCGGACTGTTGCACTTGCTTCCTCCTCTCCTGGCTTTTGTAACCGCCTGCGTCCGGAAACCCAACCTTCCACGGAATGGAGCCTGGCGTGCCTCGTGTCCGTCCAGGGTGCTCAGGATTCCCGAGGGCCTTTGTGAGCTCGTCGTTCTCTCTGTCTGGAAGGAACGTCCCTTCCCGCGCTGCTTTGATATAGTACCGAAGATTCTTCAAGGGAATGTCATGTTGCTCGTCCGTCCAAATGCACTTCCCTGTTACAGGGTCCAAGGTTCTGCGAGCCCCGAAGAACCAAGTCCGGCAACGGTCTGGCCAGCTCATTGTCTCTGGTTCGATCCCTTTTTGAACCAGATCATTCTCAGCCTTGGCCCACTTAGGCCGGGCTACCAGGTAGCCACCTGACCCCGTGCGATGGTGATGCTTCTTCTTCGCAGCATTTTTCTTGTTTGTCTCCGACATCTTCTTACTCTTTTCCGATGTCTTGTGGGCCACAAATGCAGGCCAGTCATCTTTGATGTTCTCATATATGCCCTTGAATTCTGGTGTCTCTTTTTTCTCGACAAACCTATTCAGGTCTTTCTTCCACCTCCTGAATAGGTCTGCCATCCTCTTAAGAGCAAAAGACTTGATTAATTCCTCTTTAACTGGCTTCTCCGGATCATCCTCTGGCGGTAGGGTGAAATTTGTCTTCAGCTCATTCCAAAGATCATTTTTCTGCATATCATTGACGTAAGACACCTCGGGGTCTTCAGTAGCCGGCTTGAACCATTGTTGGATGCTGATCGGGATCTTGTCCCTAACCAGAACCCCGCACTGAGCAACAAATGCCTTCTTTGTTCGGATGGGTTCAGTAGGTTGGCCGTCGGGCGCGATTGCTATGATCTCAAACCTTTCATCCGACCTCAACTTTCTCTTCGGGCCTCGTCTCTTTACCTCAGTTGTGCTCAATCCGGAGGGCTAGAAAAAAGAACAAAGACTTAATTAATATGTGTACATACCAAAACAATGAATGCATCAATTAGCTAGTCAGCACAGGATTAACTAATATATATACCTGGCCGGACTCGGTTCGGTCACCGGACTCGTTTCGGTCACCGGAGCCGTCCTCATGTTCTTCTTCTTCTTGCACCGGCATTAGGTCACCAGAGCCAGCTTCTTCACCCTCTCCTTCCAGACTACCATCGGTGTCGTTGAGATACAACGAGACGGCATCACTTCCTTCTGCGATTATGTCCCTCAACATCGCTTCTCTTGCTTCGTCTCGGGCGATAGTGTCCATAGTTTCTACAAATATTTACAACATGGCAATTATTATTCAAACATGACAAATTGATATATTAGTGGCAAACGTAGAACTAGCTAGCTAGCTAATCATAGTAAGGAATCATATATATCGGAAGAAGAAGAAGAGGAAGAAGAGGAAGAAGAAGAAAAAAAAGAGGAGAAGAAAACAAAAAGAGGAGAAGAAAGAATAGAGGAGTTCCTCTATTCTTTCTTCTCCTCTTTTTTTCTTCTTCTTCCTCTTCTTTTTTTATCGGAAACGAGGGTCGTCGAGGGTCACCGAACGGTAGAGGAAACCCTAAATAGCAAGTATCGTGGGTGTGAGATACAAGTGGCCGTCGGTGTCGGACACTACATCCACGTGTTGGGGAACGTAGTAATTTCAAAAAATTTCCTACGCACACGCAAGATCATGGTGATGCATAGCAACGAGAGGGGAGAGTGTTGTCTACGTACCCTCGTAGACCGAAGCGGAAGCATTGACGCAACGTAGAGGAAGTAGTCGTACGTCTTCCCGATCCGACCGATCCAAGCACCGTTACTCCGGCACCTCCGAGTTCTTGGCACACGTTCAGCTCGATAATGCACCCCTAGCTCCGATCCAGCAAAGCTTCGGGGAGGAGTTCCGTCAGCACGACGGCGTGGTGACAATCTTGATGTTCTACCGGCGCAGGGCTTCGCCTAAGCACTGCAACGATATATTCGAGGTGGAATATGGTGGAGGTGGTGTCGTGGTTCTAAGTCTGACAGTGAGAATGGGGGGTAAGTATGGAGAGGCAAGATCCTAGCTATGGAGTAGTTGTATGCGCAAGGGGTTTTACGAGTTCGGGCCCTTCTCTGAGGAAGTAACAGCCCTACGTCTCGGGGCCCGGAGGCGGTCGACTGGATTATGCGTGTGTGTGTTACAAAGTTCCGAACCCCTGTCCTAGTGGAGGGGGGTGGCTTATATAGAGTTCGCCAGGACCCCAGCCAGCCCACGTTACAAGGAGTTTAATGTACATAAAGAGAGGGGGTTACTGGTAACGCCTGTAATAAAGGACCATGAAGGCCATAAAAGCTACTTATGAGATGACCGTTTGTGGGCAGCGCCTTTAGGCCTCCTTATAGTCGAGTGACTGTCTTCATGGTCGACTGCTTGTGCTTCTGGTCGAGTGCGCTCGTGTCCGTCGACTGGACTGACCAGGTCGACTGAAAACGTTGATACTTCTTAGAATGTCTTTCATTGTAGGAGCCATGTCTTTGATTGGGTACCTCAGGTATGATAAGTTTCCCTACCCTAGGTACGTATCCTCGTCATTAGCCCCCGAATGGGTCAGGGGTTAAGTGAGAATGGGGCCGAGCCTATGCTTTCGACTCAGCCCCCATGCTTTGGTTGCCTCTGTCTTTGGATAAATGGAAGTTACGGTGGGAACCCATTCTTCAGTTGCCTTGATCCATTCAGATGTCCGTCGAGTGGTTTCATATTACCGTCGGGTGTGTTTACGTGACGAATCTCTTGGGAGACTTAAGGAGACGGATCTTTTCGTCTGACAACCCGTCCTGTCGATCGCGGATCTTGCGGGATTTGAAAATTGGGGAGCGCACCGGACGGAGAAAATTGCGCGAATCGGCTGGATAAGGCAAGGGCGCCTCGATCTCCGCGCCACCTTTTTCGCCACGTACTGCGCGCGCGCCTGTTGCGGGATCTGGCCGGGAGGCGCAGGCCCACTGATCAGCCACTCGGGTGTGGCCTTATATAAGGCAATGATTCTGATTTTTTTTACTGTGCGCCCTTGTTCTTCTTCTCCCCTCCTCCGTAAGCTTCCGCCTCGCTCTCCGCCGCAATCTCGACACCGCCGCTCGGCCAAGACCTCGTTCGAGACGATGGGGACGGACAAGACGGCGGCGGCGGAACGCGCGAAGAAGGCCGCGGCAAAGGGCAAGGGGAAGAAATCTGGCCGAGGCGGGTCGTCCTCGTGGGCCGCTCTGCCGTCCGGCTGGTTGCAGGGGGATTGGATGCCCTCCATCCTTACTCAAGCGGATATCGACGACATGGTGGAGGGGGGACTCATTCCCCACAAGGCTGCTCGCCTTCCTGGGAAGGAGACGGAGCCGAAACCTCGCGAGGGTGAGCGCGTCCTGATAGCCACCCATGTCGACCGGGGGTTTTCCCTGCCCCCGAGTCCTTTTTTTAGGGCCTTTTTGAACTTCTTCGGAGCGCAGCTCCACCATTTCACGCCCAACTCCATAGTCTATCTTGCTGCGTTCGTGTCTCTGTGCGAGTGTTTCTTAGGCTGTCGACCCCACTGGGGCCTCTTCAAGCATATCTTCACTTGCCGATCCCAGTCGGTTAAAAGGCTTAACCCGGACGGGGAAAGGACGCAGGTGATCCAGATGTGCGGGGGCCTCGGGATCCAGACGAGGGGTAAGAGTTGTTTTCCTCCCATGACACTTCCCGATTCCGTGCGCGGGTGGCAGTCGACTTGGTTCTACTACAAGGACCAGCCGACCCCTGGCCACTCGACCGGCCTTCCTCCTTTTACCTTGGACCGAGTGCAGAAACCCGCTTCTTTGAAAGTGGTTCTAGAGGAGAAGGCTCAGGTGAAGGTATTAGTCAGTCGAGTGGTTGAGTTGGTTCGGGAAGGCGTGACCGGCATGGACTTGCTCGAAGTCTTCCTCCAGCGACGAATCCAACCTCTCCAGGCTCGGGATCACTCGATGTGGTTGTATTCCGGGCCCGACGACTCCACTCGGATCCACCCGGAGGCGGTCGAGGATTCTGTACTGGAGAGCTGGCTGACCAGTATGACCGGGAACAAGGACAACCCCAGGGGTTCTAGGAGGATTGCTCCGCTTGATGGGATGATGGAGACAGACAAGGTACGCTTTACTTCTTCCGACTGAAATTCTCACTCCGTCTAGTAACTGGCTTGCGATAAGTCGACTGATCCTTGCTCTGCCCGTTGTCTTGCAGGAGATCAACGACATGTATTCGATGCCGAATGGGAACCAGGAGCAAGTATCTGAAGGAGGAGGGAGTGGAGGCGAAGGAAGTGAGAATGAAGTTGAAGTCGAGGGTGAAGTCGAGGAGTGGGAATCTGATGATGACGTAGAGGAGGAGGCCAGCGACGACTCGGGTGATGAGGATGAGGAGGTGGAGGTCGATCCTCCTCGACTCGAGAGACGCTCCAAGAACGCTCAGGACCCCGCCGTGGGGCGCAGTCAGTCGAGTGCTCTGGTGGGCCAGTCATCCAAGCGCCCTCGGACCGCGTCGCCGGCCCCAACTGAGAAGGCACCCAAGCAGCCCAGAGCCGTCCCGACCAAGCCACCCAAGGCCTTGCCTAAGATCAGGGTCGCCATCCCTGTCATCTCCGGGTAAGCGACTGTTTTTATCTTTCTTGAGCCGACTAGAACGGATTCTTAGTCGATTCGCTTTCAAATTATTTGCTTGGAATCGTGCAACGCCGCTACTTCCGAGACTTCCATCCAGAATGTCGATGAGACGATGGAGGACGCCGTCACTTCCAACTTAGGTATAATCTTTGATATGATCCGACTGTTTAACTGCTGAGTCGATTGGATATTCATTTCTGGACTTTTGTAGCTCCGACCAACATTATTGACCTTCCGGATGATGAGGAGGAGGCGGAAGTGCCGCTCAGGCCTTTTGGGAGGAGAGGCCGGAGGACCCCGGTCGACAAGGCTCCTCAGACCGCGTCGACTGCCGAGGCGGTGGTCCAAGGGGGTGACAACACCGTCCGGACTACTGTGACTTTTGCTGAACCAGTGACGACTGCCCGGCCTTCGTCGTCGACTGTTCCCCCACTGGTCGACCCGCCCTCGTTCTTCGCCGCCTACCAGACCCCGGAGGATCAAGTGAGTGCTGCTAAGGAGGCTATACGTCAGGTGGGGCTCGTGATGGAGCAGACCAAAGCGGCTCGGGATGCCAGCCAAGCGGCCTATGACATCAGCTCGGCATTGCAGCAGAACGTCCAGGTTAGTTGGTCTTCACTTGCGTTGTACACCCACTGGGTGCTGTTGATCCGAAATTTCTCATTGGTGGGGGCACGCTAAGTGCACCCACTGGGTGTAGTCCCCGAGGCCACGGTCGACTGCTGGCAGTCGACTGCGGTCTTTATACTGTCTTTCTGTAGTTGTACTTCTTCACTCGGTAGGGTTTTCTGAGGACGGTTTGGTCAGGCCATGTCGAATGAAACTGTATCCGGTCGACTGCGGGCAGTCGACTTTTTTTTTTTGAAAACCAGTGGGGGCACGCTGAGTGCACCCACTGGGTGTAGTCCCCGAGGCTACTGTCGAATGTTTTGATTCGGCTGTAGTCTTAGAAGTGTTGTGCTCTTTCTTTCAGTCACTCGGGAGTAACTTATCTTTGATACCCTTTGTCGATTGACTCTTTGCAGAAGTCTTGTGAGCTTGTTGCTCAGCTCGCCGATCTGAAGAATAAGCAGATCCAGCTTAATCTTGATTTACAGTTTGCTCAGGAAAACGTGCAGAAGGCGAAGGATGAAGCAAAAGGTATGGCTGGTGAGGACTCGACGGCTGTCTCTGTTCTGCTGCCTGTTCTCAACTCTGTGCTCATTGTTGCTCTGCAGACGAACTGGAGAAGGCCCTGAAGAAGAAAGATCTTGACCTTGCGGAGGCACAAAAGGCGGCTGCGGAGAAGCTGAAGCTTGCTGAAGAGAAACTTGCTTCAGTCAATCAACTTGAGAGCGAGAACGCTAGGCTGAAGTCTGCTCTTGACTCGGCCAACAAGGAAGCGAGTCGACTGAAGACTGACAAGAGTACTCTGAACGACAAGCTCGGCCAGCTGGTAGGGAAGCACAAGGACTTGGAGGATTATCTTGGGGGTCTTGCCAAGAAGCTATACCTCATGCTTGAAGGTAACCCTCTTTGTGCGATTAATCTTGTTGTTGTCGACTCACCATTTGGTTACAGTTTTGATCTGTCGAAACTTCTTTCAGAATTCTGCCGGAACTTTGAGGAAGAGACCAGTCGAGTGGAGACCCGCCTGGACCCTATCAACTCTCCTGTGAAGGACGAAGTGGCCATGAATGTCTTCCGGTTGGAATCCCGTGTCGCTGGTGTGGTGGACTACCTGGCTCGACTGAAAGCTGCAGTGTCACGGATCGACTCCGCACTCTGGCCCAAGGAGACGCTTCAGAACGACCTTGAATCCTTGGTCACTCGACTAAGTGAGGTTCCAGGTCGAGTGAAAGAATGGAAGAAGTCTTCTGCTAGGTGCGGTGCTGATGTGGCTCTGTCACTGGTTCGTGTCCACTGCAAGGAGGCGCGAGAAGAGAAGCTGGCCACTCTCCAGGTTGCCAATACCAGGAAGCATAACTTTCAGGATTTCATGGAGACCTTCATCGCTGCTGCCACTCGGATCTCTGATGGGAACGACTTGGACGAATTTGTTGCACCATCCAGTCCTCCACCGGAGGAGTAAAAAACTGATGTTCCTTGCCTTAAATTTGCCTCGGAATGCCGAGTGGTTTATGTAACCGATAAACTCCGTCGAGCTTATAGCTCGAGTACTTTTATTTGCGATCTAGGATCTTTTGATTTTATCCGAACTTGGCTCGACGTTGAATGTCTTCGTGACTTGATCCGCCGATCTACTGTTCGTTGTTCCCTCAGAGGCTGCCTGGTTTGCACGATGCTTATCGCCGTGACGGTGTCTGTCAACATGGCTTAGGCGAGCACTGGGCTGCACCTAAGTCCCCGAGTGGGAGGTTTGCTCTCCACTCGGTAGGATTCCAATTACTTAGGCGAGTACTTGGACTGCAGCTAAGCCTCCGAGTGGGAGGTTTGCTCTCCACTCGGTAGGATTTTGAATACTTAGGCGAGTGCTTGGACTGCAGCTAAGCCTCCGAGTGGGGGGTTTGCTCTCCACTCGGTAGGATTTTGAATACTTAGGCGAGTACTTGGACTGCAGCTAAGCCCCCGAGTGGGAGGTTTGCTCTCCACTCGGTAGGATTTCAATTACTTAGGCGAGTACTTGGACTGCAGCTAAGCCCCTGAGTGGGAGGTTTGCTCTCCACTCGGTAGGATTTTGAATACTTAGGCGAGTACTTGGACTGCAGCTAAGCCTCCGAGTGGGAGGTTTGCTCTCCACTCGGTAGGATTTTGAATACTTAGGCGAGTGCTTGGACTGCAGCTAAGCCTCCGAGTGGGAGGTTTGCTCTCCACTCGGTAGGATTTTGAATACTTAGGCGAGTACTTGGACTGCAGCTAAGCCCCCGAGTGGGAGGTTTGCTCTCCACTCGGTAGGATTTCAATTACTTAGGCGAGTACTTGGACTGCAGCTAAGCCTCCGAGTGGGAGGTTTGCTCTCCACTCGGTAGGATTTTGAATACTTAGGCGAGTACTTGGACTGCAGCTAAGCCTCCGAGTGGGAGGTTTGCTCTCCACTCGGTAGGATTTTGAATACTTAGGCGAGTGCTTGGACTGCAGCTAAGCCCCCGAGTGGGAGGTTTGCTCTCCACTCGGTAGGATTTTAAATACTTAGGCGAGTCCTTGGACTGCAGCTAAGCCCCCGAGTGGGAGGTTTGCTCTCCACTCGGTAGGATTTTTTCAATCTTAGGCGAGTCCTTGGACTGCAGCTAAGCCCCCGGGTGGGAGGTTTGCTCTCCACTCGGTAGGATTTTGAATACTTAGGCGAGTACTTGGACTGCAGCTAAGCCCCCGAGTGGGAGGCTGGCTCTCCACTTGGTAGGATTTTAATTTCTTAGGCGAAACGGATTCGCAGCTAAGCCCCCGAGTGGGAGACTTGCTCTCCACTCGGTAGGGTTTTCTGAAAACTTAGGCGAAGCGGATTCGCAGCTAAGTCACCCACTGGGGGAAATTTGGACAAATAGAAAAAGAAATTCTTGCTTGAAACAAAAGAACTACAGAGGTACTTTTATTACATCTCAGTCAAGTGAGTTTTTAAGTGTAAAAAGGACGGAGCAGGTCTGCGTTCCATGCTCGAGGCTCGTCGATCCGTCGATCGATGTTGTAGAGGTGATACGCTCCGTTGTGCAGGACTTTGGTGATGATGAAGGGGCCTTCCCAGGTCGTGGCAAGTTTGTGAGGTTTTTGCTGATCCACGCGGAGGACCAAATCTCCTTCCTGAAAGGCTCGACCCTTCACATTTCTGGCGTAGAACCGACGCAACTCTTGCTGGTAGATGGTCGAGCGGATTAGAGCCATCTCTCTTTCCTCCTCTAAGAGGTCGACTGCATCTTGCCGGGCCTGTTCTGCTTCTGCTTCGGAATATAACTCGACTCGAGGCGCGTTGTGGAGCAGGTCGCTCGGCAAAACCGCTTCGGCTCCATAGACCAGAAAGAATGGTGTTCTTCCAGTCGACCAGTTAGGGGTGGTCCTCAACCCCCATAGAACTGACGGAAGTTCGTCGACCCAGGCGCCTGCTGCGTGTTTGAGATCACGCATCAGTCGGGGTTTTAGTCCTTTGAGGATGAGGCCATTCGCGCGTTCGGCCTGTCCATTCGACTGAGGATGAGCAACTGAAGCGTAGTCGATTCGAGTGCCCTGAGAGGCGCAGAAGGCTTTGAATCTGTCATTATCAAAGTTGGATCCGTTATCCGTGATGATGCTGTGCGGAACTCCATATCTGAATATCAATCCCCTGATAAAACTGATGGCAGTGCTTGCGTCGAGGTCCTTTATGGGTTTGGCTTCTATCCACTTCGTGAACTTGTCGACTGCAACCAACAAGTGGGTGAAGCCTCTCCTACCAGTTCTCAGTGGTCCGATCATGTCTAGACCCCAGACAGCGAAAGGCCAGACGAGTGGAATGGTCTTCAAGGCGGATGCGGGCTTGTGAGACATGTTGGAATAAAACTGGCACCCCTCGCACTTGTCGACTATATCCTTTGCCATTTCGTTCGCCTTTGGCCAGTAAAAACTCGCTCGGTATGCTTTGGCCACGATGGTCCGAGAGGACGCATGATGGCCACAGGTCCCCGAGTGGATGTCCTCGAGAATTATTTGTCCTTCTTCAGGTGTGATGCACTTCTGACCAACTCCAGTCGCGCTTTCTCTGTATAGCTGCCCTTTGATTACTGTAAAGGCTTTGGATTGATGGACGATCTGTCGAGCCTCTTCTTCATCTTCTGGGAGCTCTTTTCTCATGATATACGCAATGTACGGCACTGTCCAATCGGGAGTGGTGGTCATAACTTCCATAATCAGGTTGACCACAGCTGGTATCTCCACTTCGGTCGAGTCAGAGGCGCTTTTCGGTTGTGGAGGCTCTTCTGTGAAAGGATCTTCTTGCACTGATGGTGTGTGAATGTGCTCCAAACACACATCTTTAGAGACGGCCTCCCTTTTGGATCCTATCTTCGCCAGATCATCTGCAGCTTGATTTTTCAGTCGGGGTATATGATGGAGCTCCAACCCCTCGAATCGTTTCTCCAGCTTTCTCACTGTGCTGCAATACCCCGTCATGGATGGGCTTCGGACGTCCCACTCCTTCATCACTTGATTAACAACCAGATCTGAGTCGCCGTAGACCATGAGGCGACGGACGCCGAGTGAAATGGCCATACGTAATCCGTATAGAAGCGCTTCATACTCTGCCTCATTGTTGGAGGAATCAAAGTGAATCTGGAGGACATACTTGAGCTTATCTCCTCGGGGGGAAACCAGTACAACCCCTGCACCGGATCCGTTCAGCATCTTGGAGCCATCGAAAAACATAGTCCAGTGCTCCGAATGAACTTGAGTCGGAAGCTCCTGCTCGGTCCACTCGGCGAGGAAATCAGCTATTGCCTGGGACTTAATAGCTTTCTTTGCCTCGAACTTGATATCAAGGGGAAGAAGTTCAATTGCCCATTTCGCCACTCGACTGGTCGCTTCTCTGTTATGAAGAATCTCTGATAATGGAGCGTCGCTGACGACTGTGATAGAGTGATCAGAGAAATAATGAGCAACCTTCTTCGTGGTCATGCAAAAATTCCGTAAACAAGCTTCTGATAGTGGGGATATCTTTGCTTCGACGGGGTCAAAACTTCATAGAGATAATAAACTGGACGTTGAACTTTGAAGGTCTTTCCTTCCTCTTCCCGCTCGACCGTAAGAACGGTACTGACGACTTGTCCCGTGGCTGCTATGTAAAGCAACAATGACTCTTTGCTGACAGGAGCAGCAAGCACCGGCTGGGTGGAGAGTAGAGCTTTTAGCTCTGCAAACGCTGCATCAGCTTCTGGAGTCCATTCGAACGTGTCTGACTTCTTCATCAGTCGGTAAAGAGGCAGCGCCTTTTCACCGAGCCTGGAGATGAATCGACTTAGGGCGGCCAAGCATCCAGTAAGTTTCTGGACATCGTGCACACGCACGGGGCGTTTCATCCGGAGTATGGTGCCAACTTTTTCGGGGTTAGCGTCGATTCCTCGTTCGGAAACAAGAAAACCGAGTAACTTTCCTCCAGGGACTCCAAATGTGCACTTCGACGGATTGAGCTTGATATCATAACTCCTGAGATTGGCAAAAGTTTCAGCTAGGTCAGTCAGCAGGTCGGAACCTTTTCGTGACTTGACCACTATGTCATCCATGTATGCTTCTACATTCCGACTGATTTGAGTGATCAGGCACTTTTGAATCATTCTCATGAATGTAGCTCCGGCGTTCTTGAGACCGAAAGGCATGGTAACATAGCAGAAACACCCAAATGGGGTGATGAAGGCTGTTTTTATTTCATCGGGTCCATACAGACGGATCTGATGGTATCCAGAGTAGGCATCTAAAAAAGATAACCTCTCGCATCCTGCAGTCGAGTCGACTATTTGGTCGATGCGAGGAAGAGGAAAATGATCTTTCGGGCAGGCCCGATTGATATGCTTAAAATCGATGCACATGCGCAATGATTTGTCCTTCTTAGGGACCATCACAACATTGGCGAGCCACTCGGAGTGGAAGATCTCGCGAATGAATTCTGCTGCTAGGAGTCGTGCCACTTCTTCGCCAATGGCCTTTCTCTTCTGAACGGCGGACCGTCGGAGATGCTCCTTGATTGGTTTGACCTTTGGGTCGACTCGAAGGCGGTGCTCGGCCAGTCCCCTGGGCACACCTAGCATGTCAGCAGGCTTCCATGCAAAGATGTCCCAGTTCTCACGGAGGAACTGGACGAGCGCTTCTTCCTATTTGGAGTCGAGTGTAGTGGAGATGTTGGTTGGAGCCGCATTTGGATCGGTCGGGTGGATGTGGACTTGCTTGGTCTCACGAGTCGACTGAAATGCTGATTCCGTGGCGGGCTTCTTGGCTCGTAACAACTCACTCGGATCCGCAGTCTTCTGGTACTCTTGCATCTCTATCTTGGCCATCTGAGCATCAGCAATTTTGGCGCCTTTCTGGAAGCACTCCTCTGCCTTCTTCCGATTGCCGACGATCGTGATTACACCTTTGGGGCCAGGCATCTTCAGCTTGAGGTATACGTAGCATGGTCGAGCCATGAAACGAGCATAGGCTGGCCTCCCAAGAATGGCGTGGTACGCACTCTGAAAGTCCACGACCTCAAAGGTTAACTTTTCTTTTCGGAAATTCTTCGAGTCACCAAAGACGACGTCGAGAGTGATTTGACCGAGTGACTCAGCTCTCTTCCCAGGAATGACTCCGTGGAAGCTCATGTTGCTGGGGCCGAGTTGGGACATCGGAATGCCCATCCCCTTCAATGTCTCTGCATACAACAAGTTTAGCCCACTGCCGCCGTCCATCAGAACCTTGGTCAGTCGAGTACCTTCAACAATTGGGTCGACCACCAACGCTTGCCTCCCTGGGGTGGCAATATGAGTCGGATGATCGGACTGGTCGAAGGTGATGGCGGTCTGGGACCACTTCAGGTAATTGGGCGTCACCGGAGCGACCATGTTTACTTCGCGATTGATGACCTTCAGTCGACTCTTACTTTCGACATCAGCGAAAATCATCAGAGTGGAATTGACTTGGGGGTATTCTTCACCGCTGTCTTCTCGGTCTTCAACTTTGTCTGACTCTTTCTCTTTGTCCTTTGCCTGCTTCCCTTGGAACTGTTGCATCAGGAGTCGACATTGTCGAGTGGTATGCTTAGGGTAAATGAGATTTCCCTCTTCATCTTTCTTCGTGTGAATGTGGCATGGTAAGTCCAGCACATCGTTCCCGTCCTGGTCTTTCACTTTCTTGGGGTTCCAAGGACCCTTGGGTTTCCCCTTAAACTTCCCTGGGGTCACAGCTAAGGCTTCCCCGGGGGCGACTCGCTCGGCCTTGCGCTTCTGCTTCCGACTGGAGTGTCCTCCGCCGGCCTCATTGGCGGCTGCCTTATACTTGCCACTCCGGAGTCTATCTTCCTCTTCTCCGTTCGCGTACTTGGTGGCGATTTCCATCATTCGACTCAGGGTCATATCTCCGGTTCGACCAAACTTCAAAGTTAACTCTCTGTTTCTGACGCCTTCTTTGAAGGCGCAAACTGCCTGATGATCGGACACGTTCTCGACCGTGTGATTCAGAGTGATCCACCTTTGGATATAATCCCTCAGGGTTTCACTCGACTTCTGAACACATGACTGCAACTCTGTCAACCCTGCCGGTCGCTTGCAAGTCCCTTCGAATGTCCTGACAAACACCTGGGCTAGATCTTCCCAAGTATAAATACTGCTGGGAGCCAACTGATTCAACCACGCTCTGGCTGATCCTTCCAACATGAGGGGCAAATGCTTCATGGCCACCTCGTCGTCGCCGCCTCCGATCTGAACAGCCACTCGGTAATCCTCGAGCCATGTGTCCGGCTTGGACTCTCCGGTGAACTTGCTGACTCCAGCCGCCAACCTGAAGTTGGGAGGAATCACTGCAGCTCTGATTGCTCTGCTGAAACACTCGGGACCTGAGACGCGAACTCTGCTGCTGGATGGCGCGCCTCTGTCACGGTCTTCTCGGTGAGCTCTATTTCGGTCGACCAGACCTTGAACGATGATGGATCTCGCATCAAAGCCCGGTTCTCTGGGGTCGACTGGGACCCTCCGCCCAGTACTGAACTGGCGTCTGTCCTCTTGCCGTCGAGGAACGTACGACCCCGCTCTTGGGGGAGGAGAAGGCACTCGACGTTGATTGTTGCGATCGAATCGGTGCTCATATCGCTCGTGCCCTTGGTATTGATCCTCGTGTCGGCCTCTGTGTCCTTCACGCCTCGGGGGCGACCTTGGACTATGAGCCGACTGAACGGAATTCGCAGTGACGGATCGACTGTGGATCCTGTTGCGCGACTGAGATACGGCTGAATTCTGGTCACCCGTTGCACGAAGCAAATCTCTGATCTGCAACAGACCTCTCCCTGCCTCTGACTGTGAAGGCTGGATCGACTCCGCTATGCGAGCCGCAGCTGCTAAATTCTGAATCGGGGTACGGTATACCTGGGTCGGCGGCTGGAAGACGCGACGACGACTGGACTCGGGAGCGGGCGGTCGTGCGCGCTCGTCGAGTGCTCTCTGGAGATTCTCCAGTCGAGTACGTTCAGCCAAGTTGGCCAAGCGCGCCTTCTCCAGGGCTCGCGCCTCAGGGGTTTCTCCAACGATAGGAGTGTGAAGGGCGTCCATGTTCCGGCGACGGAGTTCCTCCCTCTGCACTGAGGTAAGGGGCTCGGGCCTGTACTCTTCGTGGCCCCGCGCCGGAATCCCCCCTGCGGCAACCTCTTCGGTGTGGGGGAATCCGGGGGGACTACGTGGTCCGTCGACCATTAGTACTTCCGCCGCTGGATCACTGCTGTCGCACTCGGATGCAGTCTCTACAGAGCCAGTCGATAGGTCGAACAGGCCGTAGAGTGACTCATCGGGCTCGATTGCCGCGACTTGGGGGATGGCCGACTGGCGGGCCAGTGCGTGCTTCACCCACCGCTGGAGTCTCGACCGACCGGTGCGCTTGCGCCGGTGGGAAACTGATGACGACGATGGCGAAACGAATGCCGACCCGTACTGGGTCGACGGTTGCCGCAGGAGGACGCCGCGGACGCATGCGCGAAAGTGCGTGGCTCCGCGGGCGGGAAGCGCGTCCACGTCGAGTGGAGCCTCCTGCAGCCAAGCAGAGTTGTCGACGATGAAGGAGAGAGCGCCGAGACGGATCTCGCGGCTCCCGACCATGACTCCGCTCGAAAACATGACGTGGGTTGAAAGAATCCCAACTCCTCCAACAAATCGCTAGAACACCTGCCCCACGGTGGGCGCCAACTGTCGTGGTTCTAAGTCTGACAGTGAGAATGGGGGGTAAGTATGGAGAGGCAAGATCCTAGCTATGGAGTAGTTGTATGCGCAAGGAGTTTTACGAGTTCGGGCCCTTCTCTGAGGAAGTTACAGCCCTACGTCTCGGGGCCCGGAGGCGGTCGACTGGATTATGCGTGTGTGTGTTACAAAGTTCCGAACCCCTGTCCTAGTGGAGGGGGGTGGCTTATATAGAGTTCGCCAGGACCCCAGCCAGCCCACGTTACAAGGAGTTTAATGTACATAAAGAGAGGGGGTTACTGGTAACGCCTGTAATAAAGGACCATGAAGGCCATAAAAGCTACTTATGAGATGACCGTTTGTGGGCAGCGCCTTTAGGCCTCCTTATAGTCGAGTGACTGTCTTCATGGTCGACTGCTTGTGCTTCTGGTCGAGTGCGCTCGTGTCCGTCGACTGGACTGACCAGGTCGACTCAAAACGTTGATACTTCTTAGAATGTCTTTCATTGTAGGAGCCATGTCTTTGATTGGGTACCTCAGGTATGATAAGTTTCCCTACCCTAGGTACGTATCCTCGTCAGGAGGCACCACACACGGCTAAGGAACGATCACGAAGATCAACTTGTGTGTCCATGGGGTGCCCCCTGCCCCCGTATATAAAGGAGCAAGGGAGGGAGGAGGCCGGCCCTAGGTTTGGGCGCGCCAGGGGAGTCCTACTCCCACCGGGAGTAGGATTCCACCTTTCCTAGTCCAACTAGGTCAAGGGGGAAAAGAGGGGAAGAGGGGAAGGAAGGGAGAGAGGGGCCGCGCCCCAAACCCCTTGTCCAATTCGGACTGGGCTTGGGAGGGGCGCGCGCCACCTCCTGGTCCTTCCCACTAAGGCCCATCAAGGCCCATTGCTTCTTCCTCGTATTCCCGTAACTCTCCGGTACCTCCGAAAATACCCGAACCACTCAGAACCCTTCCGATGTCCGAATATAGTCGTCCAGTATATCGATCTTTACGTCTCGACCATTTCGAGACTCCTCGTCATGTCCCCGATCTCATCCGGGACTCCGAACTCCTTCGGTACATCAAAACTCATAAACTCATAATAACTGTCATCGTAACCTTAAGCGTGCGGACCCTACGGTTCGAGAACAATGTAGACATGACGGAGACACATCTCCGGTCAATAACCAATAGCGTGACCTGGATGCCCATATTGGCTCCTACATATTCTACGAAGATCTTTATCGGTCAGACCGCATAACAACATACGTTGTTCCCTTTGTTCATCGGTATGTTACTTGCCCGAGATTCGATCGTCGGTATCCAATACCTAGTTCAATCTCGTTACCGGCAAGTCTCTTTACTCGTTCCGTAATACATCATCCCGCAACTAACTCATTAGTTGCAATGCTTGCAAGGCTTAAGTGATGTGCATTACCGAGAGGGCCCAAAGATACCTCTCTCACAATTGGAGTGACAGATCCTAATCTCGAAATACGCCAACCCAACATCTACCTTTGGTGACACCTGTAGTACTCCTTTATAATCACCCAGTTATGTTGTGACGTTTGGTAGCACCCAAAGTGTTCCTCCGGCAAACGGGAGTTGCATAATCTCATAGTCAAAGGAACATGTATAAGTCATGGATAAAAGCAACAGCAACATACTAAACGATCGGGTGCTATGCTAATGGAATGGGTCATGTCAATCAGATCATTCAACTAATGATGTGACCTTGTTAATCAAATGACAACTCCTTTGTCCATGGTTAGAAAACTTAACCATCTTTGATTAACAAGCTAGTCAAGTAGACGCATACTAGTGACACTCTGTTTGTCTATGTATCCACACATGTATTATGTTTCCAGTTAATACAATTCTAGCATGAATAATAAACATTTATCATGATATGTAAGGAAATAAATAATAACTTTATTATTGCCTCTAGGGCATATTTCCTTCAGTCTCCCACTTGCACTAGAGTCAATAATCTAGGTCACATCACCATGTGATTAACTCACATCACCATGTGATTAACTCACATCACCATGTGATTAACTCGATAGTTCACATCATCATGTGATTAACACCCATAGTTCACATCGCCATGTGACCAACACCCAAAGGGTTTGCTAGATTCAGTAATCTAGTTCACATCGCTATGTGATTAACACCCAAAGAGTACTACGGTGTGATCATGTTTTGCATGTGAGAGAAGTTTAGTCAACGGGTTTGCCACATTCAGATCCATTATGTATTTTGCAATTTTCTATGTCTACAATGCTCTGCACGGAGCTACTCTAGCTAATTGCTCCCACTTTCAATATGTATCTAGATCGAGACTTAGAGTCATCCAGATCGGTGTCAAAACTTGCATCGACGTAACCCTTTACGACGAACCTTTTGTCACTTCCATAATCGAGAAACATATCCTTATTCCACTAAGGATAATTTTGACCGCTGTCCAGTGATCTACTCCTAGATCACTATTGTACTCCCTTGCCAAACTCAGTGTAGGGTATACAATAGATCTGGTACACAGCATGGCATACTTTATAGAACCTATGGCCAAGGCATAGGGAATGACTTTCATTCTCTTTCTATCTTCTGCCGTGGTCGAGTTTTGAGTCTTTACTCAACTTCATACCTTGTAACACAGGAAAGAACTCTTTCTTTGACTGTTCCATTTTGAACTACTTCAAAATCTTGTCAAGGTATGCACTCATTGAAAACTTATCAAGCGTCTTGATCTATCTCTATAGATCTTGATGCTCAATATGTAAGCAGCTTTACCGAGGTCCTTCTTTGAAAAACTTCTTTCAAACACTCCTTTATGCTTTGCAGAATAATTCTACATTATTTCCGATCAACAACATGTCATTTACATATACTTATCAGAAATGTTGTAGTGCTCCCACTCACTTTCTTGTAAATACAGGCTTCACCGCAAGTCTGTATAAAACTATATGCTTTGATCAACTCATCAAAGCGTATATTCCAACTCCGAGATGCTTGCACCAGTCCATAGATGGATCGCTGGAGCTTGCACATTTTGTTAGCAACTTTAGGATTGACAAAACCTTCTGGTTGCATCATATACAACTCTTCTTTAATAAATCCATTAAGGAATGCAGTTTTGTTTTATCCGTTTGCCAGATTTCATAAAATGCGGCAATTGCTAACATGATTCGGACAGACTTAAGCATGGATACAAGTGAGAAACTCTCATCATAGTCAACACCTTGAACTTGTCGAAAAAAAATTTGCGACAATTCTAGCTTTGTAGATAGTAACACTACTATCAGCTTCTGTCTTCCTCTTGAAGATCTATTTATTTTCTATGGCTTGCCGATCATCGGGCAAATCCATCAAAGTCCATACTTTGTTCTCATACATGGATCCCATCTCAGATTTCATGGCTTTAAGCCATTTTGCGGAATCTGGGATCACCATCGCTTCTTCATAGTTCGTAGGTTCATCATGATCTAGTAGCATGACTTCCAGAACAGGATTGCCGTACCACTCTGGTGCGGATCTTACTCTGGTTGATCTACGAGTTCTGTAGTAACTTGTTCTGTAGTTCTATGATCATCATCATCAACCTCCTCACTAGTTGGTTTTGACGTCACAGAAACTGGTTCCTGTGATGTACTGGTTTCCAACAAGGGAATAGGTACAGTTACCTCATCAAGTTCTACTTTCCTCCCACTCACTTCTTTCGAGAGAAACTCCTTCTCTAGAAAGGATCCATTCTTAGCAACGAATGTCTTGCCTTCGGATCTGTGATAGAAGGTGTACCCAACTGTCTCCTTTGGGTATCCTATGAAGACATATTTCTCCGATCTGGGTTTGAGCTTATCAGGATGAAACTTTTTTTCACATAAGCATCACAACCCCAAACTTTAAGAAACGACAACTTTGGTTTCTTGCTAAACCACAGTTCATATAGTGTCGTCTCAACGGATTTAGATGGTGCCCTATTTAACGTGAATGCAGCTGTCTCTAATGCATAACCCCAAAATGATAGTGGTAAATCGGTAAGAAACATCATAGATTGCACTATATCAATAAAGTACGGTTATGACGTACGGACACACCATTATGTTGTGGTATTCCAGGTGGCGTGAGTAGTGAAACTATTTCACATTGTTTAACTGAAGGCCAAACTCATAACTCAAATGTTTTACCTCTGCGATCATATCATAGTAACTTTTATTTTCTTGTTACGATGATTCTCTACTTCACTCTGAAGTTCTTTGAACTTTTCAAACGTTTCAGACTTATGTTTCATCAAGTAGATATACCCATATCTGCTCAAATCATTTGTGAAGGTTAGAAAATAATGATACTTGTCGCGAGCCTTAATATTCATCGGACCACATACATCAGTATGTATGATTTCCAACAAATCTGTTGCTTGCTCCATTGTTCCGGAGAACGGCGTTTTAGTCATCTTGCCCAAGAGGCATGGTTCGCAAGCATCAAGTGATTCATAATCAAGTGATTCCAAAATCCCATCAGCATGGAGTTTCTTCATGCGCTTTACACCAATATGACCTAAACGGCAGTGCCACAAATAGGTTGCACTATCATTATTAACTTCGCATCTTTTGGTTTCAATATTATGAATATGTGTATCACTATGATCGAGATCCAATGAACTATTTTCATTGGGTGTGTATGTCCATAAAAGGTTCTATTCATGTAAACAGAACAACAATTGTTCTCTAACTTAAATGAATAATCGTATTGCAATAAACATGATCAAATCATATTTATGCTCAACGCAAACACCAAATAACACTTATTTAGGTTCATCACTAATCCCGAAAGTATAGGGAGTGTGCGATGATGATCATATCAATCTTGGAACTACTTCCAACTTTCATCATCACTTCACCCTTAACTAGTCTTTGTTCATTCTGCAACTCCCGTTTCGAGTTACTACTCTTAGCAACTGAACCAGTATCAAATACCGAGGGGTTGCTATGAACACTAGTAAAATACATATCAATAATCTGTATATCAAATATACCTTTGTTCACTTCGCCATCCTTCTTATCCGCCAAATACTTGGGGCAGTTCCGCTTCCAGTGACCAGTCCCTTTGCAGTAAACGCACTCAGTCTCAGGCTTAGGTCCAGTCTTGGGCTTCTTCACTTGAGCAGCAACTTGCTTGCCGTTCTTCTTGAAGTTCCCCTTCTTCCCTTTGCCCTTTACTTGAAACTAGTGATCTTGTCAACCATCAACGCTTGATGCTCTTTCTTGATTTCTACCTCCATCGATTTCATCATTATGAAAAAGTTCGGGAGTCGTTTTCGTCATCCCTTGCATACTATAGTTCATCACGAAGTTCTACTAACTTGGTGATGGTGACTAGAGAATTCTGTCAATCACTATCTTATCTGGAAGATTAACTCCCACTTGATTCAAGCGATTGTAGTACCCAGACAATCTGAGCACATGCTCACTAGTTGAGCGATTCTCCTCCATCTTTTAGCTATAGAACTTGTTGGAGACTTCATATCCCTCAACTCGGGTAGTTGCTTGAAATATTAACTTCAACTACTGGAACATCTCATATGGTCCATGACGTTCAAAACGTCTTTGAAGTCCCGATTCTAAGCCGTTAAGCATGGTGCACTAGACTATCAAGTAGTCATCATATTGAGCTAGCCAAACGTTCATAACGTCTGCATCTGCTCCTGCAATAGGTCTGTCACCTAGCGGTGCATTAAGGACATAATTCTTCTGTGCAGCAATGAGGATAAACCTCAGATCACGGATCCAATCCGCATCATTGCTACTAATATTTTTCAACACAATTTTCTCTAGGAACATATCAAAATAAACATAGGGAAGCAACAACGCGAGCTATTGATCTACAACATAGATATGCTAATACTACTAGGACTAAGTTCATGATAAATTAAAGTTCAATTAATCATATTACTTAAGAACTCCCACTTAGATAGACATCCCTCTAATCCTCTAAGTGATCACGTGATCCAAATCAAACTAAACCATAACCGATCATCACGTGAAATGGATTAGTTTTCAATGGTGAACATCATCATGTTGATCATATCTACTATATGATTCACCCTCGACCTTTCGGTCTCCGTGTTCCGAGGTCATATCTTATATGCATAGCTCGTCAAGTATAACCTGAGTATTCCGCGTGTGCAACTGTTTTGCACCCGTTGTATTTGAACGTAGAGCCTATCACACCCGATCATCACGTGGTGTCTCAGCACGAAGAACTTTCGCAACGGTGCATACTCAGGGAGAACACTTCTTGATAATTAGTGAGAGATCATCTTATAATGCTACCGTCAATCAAAGCAAGATAAGATGCATAAAAGATAAACATCACATGCAATCAATAAAAGTGATATGATATGGCCATCATCATCTTGTGCTTGTGATCTCCATCTCCGCAGCACTGTCATGATCACCATCGTCACCGGCGCGACACCTTGATCTCCATCGTAGCATCGTTGTCGTCTCGCCAATCTTATGCTTCTACGACTATCGCTACCGCTTAGTGATAAAGTAAAGCATTACAGGGCGATTGCATTGCATACAATAAAGCGACAACCATACGGCTCCTGCCGGTTGCCGATAGCTCGGTTACAAAATATGATCATCTCATACAATAAAATTTAGCATCATGTCTTGACCATATCACATCACAACATGCCCTGCAAAAACAAGTTAGACGTCCTCTACTTTGTTTGTTGCAAATTTTACGTGGCTGCTACGGGCTGAAGCAAGAACCAATCTCACCTACGCATCAAAACCACAACGATACTTCGTCAAATAGACTCCGTTTTAACCTTCTCAAGGACCGGGCGTAGCCATACTCGGTTCAACTAAAGTTGGTGAGACAGTCTCCCGCAAGCCATCTGTGTGCAAAGCAGGTCGAGGGAACCGGTCTCGCGTAAGCGTACGCGTAAGGTTGGTCCGGGTCGTCTCATCCAACAATACCGCTGACCCAAAGTATGATATGCTGGTAGGCAGTATGACTTGTATCGTCCACAACTCACTTGTGTTCTACTCGTGCAAATAACATCAAACCATAAAAACCTAGGCTCGGATGCCACTGTTGGGGAACGTAGTAATTTCAAAAAAATTCCTACGCACACGGAAGATCATGGTGATGCATAGCAACGAGAGGGGAGAGTGTTGTCTACGTACCCTCGTAGACCGAAGCGGAAGCGTTGACGCAACGTAGAGGAAGTAGTCGTACGTCTTCCCGATCCGACCGATCCAAGCACCGTTACTCCGGCACCTCCGAGTTCTTGGCACACGTTCAGCTCGATGACGCACCCCTAGCTCCGATCCAGCAAAGCTTCGGGGAGGAGTTCCGTCAGCACGACGGTGTGGTGACAATCTTGATGTTCTACCGGCGCAGGGCTTCGCCTAAGCACTGCAATGATATATTCGAGGTGGAATATGGTGGAGGGGGCACCGCACATGGCTAAGGAACGATCACGAAGATCAACTTGTATGTTACTTGCCCGAGATTCGATCGTCGGTATCCAATACCTAGTTCAATCTCGTTACCGGCAAGTCTCTTTACTCGTTCCGTAATACATCATCCCGCAACTAACTCATTAGTTGCAATGCTTGCAAGGCTTAAGTGATGTGCATTACCGAGAGGGCCCAGAGATACCTCTCCCACAATTGGAGTGACAAATCCTAATCTCGAAATACGCCAACCCAACATCTACCTTTGGTGACACCTGTAGTACTCCTTTATAATCACCCAGTTACGTTATGACGTTTGGTAGCACCCAAAGTGTTCCTCCGGCAAACGGGAGTTGCATAATCTCATAGTCAAAGGAACATGTATAAGTCATGGATAAAAGCAACAGCAACATACTAAACGATCGGGTGCTATGCTAATGGAATGGGTCATGTCAATCAGATCATTCAACTAATGATGTGACCTTGTTAATCAAATAACAACTCCTTTGTCCATGGTTAGGAAACTTAACCATCTTTGATTAACAAGCTAGTCAAGTAGAGGCATACTAGTGACACTCTGTTTGTCTATGTATCCATACATGTATTATGTTTCCAGTTAATACAATTCTAGCATGAATAATAAACATTTATCATGATATGTAAGGAAATAAATAATAACTTTATTATTGCCTCTAGGGCATATTTCCTTCACCACGTCCCACAAGTGACGTGGGCGTCGAAGCCCGCGTCACTTGTGGGACGTGGATGTAGTGTCCGACACCGACGGCCACATGTATCTCACACCGACGATACTTGCTATTTAATTAGGGTTTCCTCTACCGCTCGGCGACCCTCGTTCACGATAAAAAAAGAGGAAGAAGAAGAAAAAAAAGAGGAGAAGAAAACAAAAGAGGAGAAGAAAGAATAGAGGAGTTCCTCTATTCTTTCTTCTCCTCTTTTTTTCTTCTTCTTCCTCTTCTTTTTTTATCGGAAACGAGGGTCGTCGAGGGTCGCCGAACGGTAGAGGAAACCCTAAATAGCTAGTATCGTGGGTGTGAGATACAAGTGGCCGTCGGTGTCGGACACTACATCCACGTCCCACAAGTGACGTGGGCGTCCAAGCCCCCATCACTTGTGGGACATGGATGTAGTGTCCGACACCGACGGCCACATGTATCTCACACCGACGATACTTGCTATTTAATTAGGGTTTCCTCTATCGCTCGGCGACCCTCGTTCACGATAAAAAAAGAGGAAGAAGAAGAAAAAAAAAGAGGAGAAGAAAAAAAAGAGGAGAAGAAAGAATAGAGGAGAAGAACTCCTCTATTCTTTCTTCTCCTCTTTTTTCTTCTTCTTCCTCTTCTTTTTTTATCGGAAACGAGGGTCGTCGAGGGTCGCCGAACGGTAGAGGAAACCCTAAATAGCAAGTATCGTGGGTGTGAGATACAAGTGGCCGTCGGTGTCGGACACTACATCCACGTCCCACAAGTGACGTGGGCGTCGAAGCCCGCGTCACTTGTGGGACGTGGATGTAGTGTCCGACACCGACGGCCACATGTATCTCACACCGACGATACTTGCTATTTAATTAGGGTTTCCTCTCTACCGCTCGGCGACCCTCGTTCATGATAAAAAAAGAGGAAGAAGAAGAAAAAAAAAGAGGAGAAGAAAAAAAGAGGAGAAGAAATAATAGAGGATAAGAACTCCTCTATTCTTTCTTCTCCTCTTTTTTTCTTCTTCTTCCTCTTCTTTTTTTATCCTCTTGTTCCTGTCATGTTCGACGACCCTCGTTCCCGATAAAAAAAAGAGGAAGAAGAAGAAAAAAAAGAGGAGAAGAAAGAACAGAGGAGAAGAAGCTCCTCTATCCCTCCTTCTTCTTCTCCTTCTTTCTCTACTTATTTTCCTTTTCCTTATTTTACTTTTTCCTCTCCACTAACATAAAATGCACTAACCTAAAATGCAACAAACATAAAATGCACTAAATCGATCAACTAACCTAAAATCAATGATAAAATGCACTAACCTAAAATCGATATCTACTAACAACCTAAATAAAAAATTAATACATATATGAAAAAACATATATAAACAAAAAAATGCTATGAACATTATATTCATACATACATATATAGTCACATCCATTCATCATATAGCTATAAACAAAAAATTAATAAATATATGAAAAAACATATGAACACAGAGCCTCGACGGCGGCGGCTCACAACGGGGGCGGCCGGCGAGGGCGACGGCGGTGGCAGCGAGGGCGTCGGCGACGACCACGGCGGGCCGGGGCAGGGGCGTGGCCGGCGACGACGGCGACAGTGGGGGGCGGGTCATGGGGCAGGTGCGCGACCGGGTGCGCTCGGGGGCGACGGCGACGACGACGACGGGCGCGGTCGACAACGACGGCGACAGCGTTGGCGGGGGCGGGCGGCGGGCGGCGTCGGGGCAGGGGCGACGACGGGGGCGCGCGGACGGCGTCTGGGCGGCGGGCGGCGTCGGGGCAACTGGCGATGTGTTCGTCAAATTTTCACAAGTCCTGTATATATAGCAAGAGCATTGGTCCCGGTTCGTGGCACAAACCGGGACTAATGCCCACCTTTAGTCCCGGTTGGAGCCACGAACCGGGACCAAAGGCCTCTTTTCAGCAGCCCAAAGGGCGGGAAGCGGCGGCCTTTGGTCCCGGTTGGTGGCACCAACCGGAACTAAAGAGGGGGCATTGGTCCCGGTTGGTTCTACGAACCGGGACCAATGCAACATTTGGTCCCGGTTCGTCCCACCAACCGGGACCAAAGGCGTGTGCTGCTCCGAACCCAAATGTTTAGTCCCACCTCGCTAGTTGAGAGGGAGGCGCACCTGTTTATAAGGTGCGGTGCGCCATCCCTCTCGAGCTCCTCTCTAAAGCAGGCTTTCGGGCCTAACACTGCAATCTGTGCATGTGGGCCTACTGGGCCTCCCTCGGGCCTGAATCCTGGCCCATGATAGGGTTTCTAGTCGTATTCAGGCCGTGGGGCCCAGTAGGTGGCATTTTTTTTGTTTCTACTTAGAACTAAATACTTATAGTTTCGTAGTGATTTCTTTTTTATTTTAGGTCACAAAAATTATAAACTTTCTGTTAGTACCATTAGTTTTAAAATTTGAATAGTTTAACTTTGAATTTTTTAAAATTTGTGTGAATCACTAGTTTATGAATAACTTTACTATAAAAAATTCCTGCTATTTAATATAAACTTTTTTAGCTTTTAAACTTTTTTAGTTTTAGAAAAATTATACACTTTTAAACTTTCTTGCTTTATAGTTTTAGAAAAATTATAAACTTTCTGTTAGTGCCATTAGTTTTCAAATTTGAAAACACTTTTTTAGTTTTTTTGTTTTCTTTGTTGCTTTATTTTGTTTTTGCTATATTTTTTAATTATTTTTTCTTTTAGGTCAGCAAAATTATGAACTTTCTGTTAGTGCCATTAGTTTTCAAATTTGAATAGTTAAAATTTGAATTCTTTGAAATTTGTGTGAATCACAAGTTTGTGATTAACTTTAATAAAAAAATTAACATAGATGCACCTACTCGTCTGTTTTCAAATGAATTCTAAAATACTTGGCATAACATACTCGTCTGTTACAAATTTGGCATGGTATCATCATAATAGTTGCGGGAGAAATTCTTCACTTTTTCTTCGCTTGTGTCATTTGCTTATTGCGCCGTAACCATGGATAATCTTCAGCGTTTATCAGGATGCGTGGGTCAGCCTTGACATTGAAGGGAGGAATTTCATGAAACCTTTCATAATCTTCAGACATGTCTGTCTTGCCATCCACTCCCAGGATATCCCTTTTTCCTAAAAGAACTATGTGGCGCTTTGGCTCATCATATGATGTATCCGTTTCCTTATCTTTTCTTTTTCTCGGTCTGGTAGACATGTCCTTCACATAGATAACCTGTGCCACATCATTATTGGCTAGGACGAACGGTTCATCAGTGTACCCAAGATTTTTCAGATCCACTGTTGTCATTCCGTACTGTGGGTCTACATGTACCCCGCCTCCTGACAGATTGACCCATTTGCACTTAAACAAAGGGACCTTAAAATCTTGTCCGTAGTTAAGTTCCCATATGTCCACTATGTAACCATAATATGTGTCCTTTCCCTTCTCGGTTGTTGCATCAAAGCGGACACCGCTGTTTTGGTTGGTGCTCTTCTGATCTTGGTCAATCGTGTAAAATGTATTCCCATTTATCTCGTATCCTTTGTAAATCAATACAGTCAAAGATGGTCCCATGGACAACAAGTACAACTCATCACAAACAGTGTTGTCACCTCTGAGACGTGCTTCCAACCAAAGAAGATTTCTTTCTCATCTTTCGTAAGAGCGTAGCTGGCAGGACCTTCATACTGCTCCAGAGGCATGCCGTCTTTTTGGTGCAAACGTTGGAGGTCCTCCCGTGCCTCGAGTGTATCTTTTGTCTTTCCATACACGCCCAAGAAGCCTAGCAGGTTCACGCAAAGGTTCTTCGTCACGTGCATCACGTCGATTGAAGAGCGGACCGCTAGGTCTTTCCAGTAGAGTAGGTCCCAAAATATAGATTTCTTCTTCCACATGGGTGCGTGTCCCTCAGCGTCATTCGGAACAGCTAGTGCGCCGGCACCCTTTCCAAAGATTACGTGTAAATCATTGACCATAGCAAGTACGTGACCACCGGTACGCATGGCGGGCTTCTTCCGGTGATCTGCCTCGCCTTTGAAATGCTTGCCTTTCTTTCGAAATTGATGGTTGGTCGGAAGAAATCGACGATGGCCCAGGTACACATTCTTCCTGCATTTTTCCAGGTATATACTTTCAGTGTCATGTAAACAGTGTGTGCATGCGTGGTATCCTTTGTTTGTCTGTCCTGAAAGGTTACTGAGAGCGGGCCAATCATTGATGGTCACGAACAGCAACGCCTTTAGGTTAAATTCCTCCTGTCCGTGCTCATCCCACGTACGTACACCATTTCCATTCCACAGCTGTAAAATTTCTTCAACTAATGGCCCTAGGTACACATCAATGTCGTTGCCGGGTTGCTTAGGGCCTTGGATGAGAATTGGCATCATAATGAACTTCCGCTTCATGCACATCCAAGGAGGAAGGTTATACATACATAGAGTGACCGGCCAGGTGCTGTGATTGCTGCTCTGCTCCCCGAAAGGATTAATGCCATCCGCGCTTAAAGCAAACCATACGTTCCTTGGGTCCTTTGCAAACTCATCCCAGTACTTTCTCACGATTTTTCTCCACTGCGACCCGTCAGCGGGTGCTCTCAACTTCTCGTCTTTCTTACGGTCCTCACTGTGCCATCGCATCGACTTGGTATGCTCTCCGTTTCTGAACAGACGTTTCAACCCTGGTATTATAGGAGCATACCACATCACCTTCGCAGGAACCCTCTTCCTGCGGGGATCGCCGTGAACATCACCAGGGTCATCTCGTCTGATCTTATACCGCAATGCACCGCATACCGGGCATGCGTTCAGATCCTTGTATGCACCACGGTATAGGATGCAGTCATTAGGGCATGCATGTATTTTCTCCACCTCCAATCCTAGAGGGCATACGACCTTCTTTGCTGCGTATGTACTGTCGGGCAATTCGTTATCCTTTGGAAGCTTCTTCTTCAATATTTTCAGTAGCTTCTCAAATCCTTTGTCAGGCACAGCATTCTCTGCCTTCCACTGCAGCAATTCCAGTACGGTACCGAGCTTTGTGTTGCCATCTTCGCAATTGGGGTACAACCCTTTTTTGTGATCCTCTAACATGCGATCGAACTTCAACTTCTCCTTTTGACTTTCGCATTGCGTCCTTGCATCGACAATGACACAGAGGAGATCACCATCATCGTGCACATCGTCTGGTTCCTCTTGATCTTCAGCACCTTCACCCGTTGCAGCATCATTGGGCACATCGTCTGGTTCCTCTTGATCTTCACCAGCTCCCCCCGTTGCAGCATCACGGTATTCAGGGGGCACGTAGTTGTCATTGTACTCTTTTTCTTCGTCGTCTTCCATCATAACCCCTATTTTTTCGTGCCTCGTCCAAACATTATAGTGTGGCATGAAACCCTTGTAGAACAGGTGGGTGTGAAGGATTTTCCGGTCAGAGTAAGACTTCGTATTCCCACAATCAGGGCATGGACAACACATAAAACCATTCTGCTTATTTGCCTGAGCCGCATCGAGAAACTCATGCACGCCCTTAATGTACTCGGAGGTGTGTCTGTCACCGTACATCCAATGCCGGTTCATCTGCGTGCATTATATATAATTAAGTGTCCAAATTAATAGAAGTTCATCATCACATGCATTAAAAGCAAAGTACATACATAGTTCTCATCTAACAACATATAGCTCTCCAGAGCATCTAATTAATTAAACCATACATTAATTAAAACAAAGGCGATCATAATCGCAACCAAGGTAACAATTGATCCAACGGCATAATGATACCAAGCCTCGGTATGAATGGCATATTTTCTAATCTTTCTAATCTTCAAGCGCATTGCATCCATCTTGATCTTGTGATCATCGACGACATCCGCAACATGCAACTCCAATATCATTTTCTCCTCCTCAATTTTTTTTATTTTTTCCTTCAAGAAATTGTTTTCTTCTTCAACTAAATTTAACCTCTCGACAATAGGGTCGGTTGGAATTTCCGGTTCACATACATCCTAGATAAATAAAATCTATGTCACGTTGGTTCGCATAATTATCATAAACAATAAATGAACCAATAGTTATAAATATTAATATATATACCACATCCGAATCATAGACAGGACGAGGGCCGACGGGGGCGGATACCAAAACCATCGCACTATATAAGATGCAATAATAAAAGTAAGAAAATGATACAAGTATCTATCTAAACATACAAGTAAGAATATTTTTCCTTTCAGAAAGAAGATAAGAGCAAGAGGCTCACCACGGTGGTGTCGGTGATGAGATCGGCGCGGGTGATCGACGGCGGTGAAGACAGGGGTGGGGCGTGACGGACCGCTAAATCTAGACAAATCTCGAGGAAAATGGAGCTTTGAGGTCGAGCTTCGAGAGGAGAAAGCTTAACTAGTGTGGCTCGGGCATTTCATCGAACACCTCATGTGCATAGGAGGTGAGCTAGAGCACCTAAAGCCCCTCCTCTCGCCGGCCCAGAAAAACAGAGCACTGAGTGCTCTGCTCCGGCGCGAGGGGTATTTATAGGCTGCACCACTGGTCCCGGTTCCTGGCATGAACCGGGACTAAATGGGTACATTTGGTCCCGGTTCATGCCACCAACCGGGACCAATGGTGGTGGGCCAGGAGCGAGGCCAATTGGTCCCGGTTCGTCCCACCAACCGGGACCAAAAGGTCCAGACGAACCGGGACCAATGGCCCACGTGGCCCGGCCGGCCCCCTGGGCTCACGAACCGGGTCCAATGCCCCCATTGGTCCCGGTTCTAGATTGAACCGGGACTAATGGGCTAACCCACCCTGGACCATTGCCCCCTTTTCTACTAGTGCCACCCTTCAAGGTCAAGCATGCCTTCGGTTTGGGCAAACGTGAAGTCATGGAGCTAGAAAGTATCAAGGGATGGCGATGGTTTCCTAGTCTTTCGATCAAGGATTTGAATATATGTGGCCATGTAGCTCTTTAATTAGGTCTTCATTTCTCACCAACAAGAGGTATATGTTAATATCTCTTTACTTGTTATTTACTCAATTTTGTCCTATATGAGCATTAGAGAAGTTTTGGTTGTGTCAACCATGAAGTTACTTTTAAATTTAATTAACTTGCTTATTTTCTCTGTGTAGGGCTTGATTAACAGCATGAGGCTTGTTTGCTTACGGTAAAGCATAGGATGGGATCATGTCTATGCCAATTGGAGGGAGAAGTATATATAGTGGTCATGGCTTGTAGAAAAAAAATTAGTCCATTGCCAACGCTGCATATTGAGAAGATTTCAATTGTTATAAAGCAAAGCTAGCATTGGAAACTCCAGAAGGGCGAGAGATATCAAACCCACAAGGAGATAAAGGTACGATAAGTGTTATTTCTTTTTTTTGGGGGGGGGGGGGGGGGGGGGCAGGCGCCATATGTGGTGACGTTTGGAGATCGGATTGGAGGTTGGTCGAAGTGAACGTTTCCATTCAACCTGAGAAGCTCCTAGATCGAACGTCAGGTGCATATCGCGGTCCTTCAACAAACCATCCAATTCATAAGTATAAGCACACTGGTCGAGCATTACAAGATTAGCAAAGATATAAGCTAACAATGAAAAAGGAAACTATTCCGGCATCTAGTCCTTTAGACATGCCATCTCATACATATTTCCCCCTTCTTAATAAAAAGGCAGCGCTCCTGTCGGTTTCTCAAAAAGGAAAACCCTAACCTAACCTCTCATCAGACGAAGATCACCAGGTCTCGTCAACTGGACTAAAGCAAAACAAGATAAAACATCAAAATGAACTAAGGTATCCAGGAACTTATCCCTTAAGTAGAAGTAGCAACATCCAGTTTTTTTTCTCTTTTTTGCAAGGGATTGCATTATTATTATTTTTTAAGAAATGATGAATTTTATTGACTCGAATAAATCATAAAGTGGATACAAACACAATAAGCATCAAGTGTGGATACAAACTTAAAATAAGGCGTCAAGTGCATACATACACAATAAACACACGCCGGGCCATCGGACTCTACTTGATCATAATGCGGCTCTTGTCAAGTGAGAGTCAGGACGAGAAGGTGAGGCCAGATCCACGGAGCTTTTCCTCGAATATGGCATCGATGCGCCGGGCCATGTCAGGGGTGATATGGTTCACCCAGTCCCCCACGACCCCTTTCCTGAAGAAGGTTTCATGCGGGAACTGGATGAAGTTCCTACTGCTTCCTGTTTTGTTGGCGTCGAGGCCTTTCATCATGTCGATGCTGCACATCTTGGCAATGTCCATCGGCAACCCTGCCGCCTCCTCGGTCGGCGTGAACGGCACACCGAGGAACCGCGCAAGCCCCCGGACGGTGCTGACCGGATCGGCCAGCATCTCTTCGTACCTCAGGAACAGGACTCTCTCGGGAGTTGCTTTGCTCGCTCTCCAGTAGCCCAGGAGGTGGTTCCAGACGGGGCCATACACGTTCTTACCCTCGCAGGCCAACTCGAAGAGGTCGGACAACGATGAAATGCCAAGTCCTGCGTCTTTGATGAAGTGCCATGCAGAAACCAGCATATCCTTGGGCTCCCTACATGCAGCTATCCGTTGTCAAGCACAGAAAAGAGAAAAAGAAGCATCACCGTACATGCTCACAAACTTGTACTAGTTACCTGCACACGAAGACAATCTTGCAGTCGGGGTTGTCGGCGAGGGAGCGAGGCAGCATGGAGTGGTGCATGTGCGTGTGCAGGAGCCTAGGCGATGGCAGCGCCTCCAGCTTGGCTTCCTGGCCGGCGTTGAACAGGGCCTCCATGAAGGTGACGCACTCGTGCGGGTTGAGGCGAAGGAGTGGGTGGTCCGCATCGGAGAGCGGGTAGGCAGTCCGTGCCATGGTTGCGAAGGAGAGCGCCTTGAGCCAGGTGGTGCCGCATTTGGGAGGGCTCGCGAGGAGCACGTCCCCGGGACGGGGGATGAAGCGCTGCTGGACGGCGATGAAACCTGGGACAAGATCGTTGAACAACCAGACGTCCTGATACAGCTGTAAGCGCAAGTCCGGGCGGGCGATCATGTGGTCGTCGTCCCCGTTCACATCCTTGAACGGTACTGGGCCGACGAGGCAAGACCTGTGAGGAGCAGCCATGGCTATGCCTGTGTGCGCCCGGGATTGATATGCTTCGTGGCTACTTGAAACTTCTCATGGACTATGAGTTATTTATATAAGGGATCACGTTCAGTCCACTGGTCCTTTTTTTCTAATCTTGTTTATTATTCCGATCAGTTTCTTGAACGGCAACTGCGGTGTCATGTGTACTAAACTACTAATTCGTAGGGAATCCTAAAAAAAACTACTAATTCGTAGGGTCTGACATCCGAACTGCGTGGATCTTTCTTCTTCTTGCTTGAATCCGTCTGCAGGTTTTCCGGATCTTTTTTTTAACTCATCAAATCACTCTAACATTAAAGGATGCATTTTTTTATCAGTTTTGCTACAACTCATCTAGATGAGATATAATCTGGTCTCATTCATCTTTTATAGCCTTTAGATGTGATGCTATAAGATGCTATAAGATGCGTGTGCGCTGACGTGGGTTGTATCTATTCTTATTTTCCAAGTGAATGAGACCATATTATATCTCATCTAGATGAGTTCTAGGTACTCCCTTTTTTTATAGAGGAACTAAATTTTAGCGCGTTTCCAACGCAGTGCATCCAAATGCCGGTACACCAACGTCATCACATCAAATGTCACAGACCGGTCTGCATGTCTGAATGAGGCAAATCCGGGGGAGGTTTGCGGTCATCCCGACAACCACTATGGAGGCATGCAACACTCCGGACCCAACCAAAACTGAGGTGGAGCCCGCACATTTGTACAATTCCACACTGCTTCCGTATGAAACCTTGCCCTTTCCCCACTTTTAACCGCTCAATTCGCCGCAGCCCACCCACTCCAGTTCTCGCCCGTTTCGTCGCCCACGACCACGATGGTGCTAGAGGAGATGTTCATAGGCCCACTGGGCACAAAGCCAGAGAACTTGTTGGTGGTGGTTGTCCCCAAGGTCAACACGGCGACCCACAACACCCGCCTCCGCGAACAGAAGAAGGAGGATGCTTTGGCGGCAGCCGGTCACCCAGAACCTCCTCTGCGCAAGCGTGTGAATCGGCGGCTGCCAGTCTTGCAATCATGGCCGCCCAGCCCGACGCAGCTGCATCCGCCATACTACTACACCGACCGTAGCTCGGTCCGCAATAGTAGTCAGCATGCATGCATCTTCACTGTTGGCCATCACAGGCCATACAAAGTCGACCTCAACGCGGAGTACGCCTGCACAGAGTCATAGTTGTCGGCCCATGTCCGTTCTCGGTTGCCGACTCCACGTTCTCCGATGTCCGGTCTCTTTTTGCCAGAATGTCTCAACCGGTCACGATGGTGGATGAGGAGGATGCATTGATGAACATGATCAATGACAGTGGCGGCCACGAAGACGGGCAAGTGGAGGACTCCCAACAGGAGCCGGACACCCAGATGTCGAACACCCAATGGTCGTAGACCCAACCGGCGCACACCCATCAAGTAGACGACAATCAACCAGATGGTGATCCGAACAACATCTAGGTGCCCAGTGGCGGAGCCACCTCCCGGCTACCCGGGGCAGCTGCCCGGGCTCTGCCACTGACTCTTGCTTAAATGGTAGCAGTAAATGTACGGCTAAGCATGATTTGTAGGGGTAACCAAGTCATCAACTAGAGCGTAGTGTATTTTGCCCCGGCTCCCCGGTTGAGCTGGCTCCGCCACTGTAGGCGCCGTGTGCAGACCCAAAGAAGAAGAGGGGAGAAATTTTCAACTTGAAGGAGGATGAATTGCTGGTTGATGCATGGTTGGCCACAAGCCTTGATCTGATTCATGGCATGGAGAAAAAGGGCAAACATTTTGGACAAGTGTGCATGCTTGGTTCCATGAGCAAAAACACCATGATCCCTATCGCATGGAAGAGAACAATGACCGCAATCCAAAGTTTCTCACTAATCGATGGTACACCATTGAAGAGGCCAGAAGCAAGTATTGTGGCTATTATAGGCAAATGCAAATTCGGAGGCCTAGTGGCGTGGAAATTCATGAGTATGTAAGTTTGTTCTTGCTCTATGTGCGTTGGTCATTTGGTCGGATATGATATATATGTTGGTCATTTGGCTAGATATGCCAATTGTTGATCATTTTGTTACTTTCTAGTCCGGTTGTGCGTGCACATTCTTTTTTAGGACGAAGAGGAAGCACTGCACCTTCATGCACCGTTGACTGAAGATGAATGCACACCTCAAGTGGCTCAATGTCGTTACCAATTTTGTCAGTGTCGTTGCTAATTCCAAAGACTGCCGCCGCGGCCAACGTGTTGATAAGGATGGTGATCGAACAAAAGGACGTTTTGCTATGGGCAAAAGGATAGTAGGAACCGGGGGAAGAAGTGGGAGGAAGAGATGGAGAAGCAAAGGGTCGGCGGCTAAGATCACAGGGAGGTTCGAGGATATCATGGCGAAGAAGGAGGAGGTATGTGTCAAGCACAATCAGATGAGTGAGGAAAAGAAGGCCAAGAGATATGCAAGTTTATGGTGGAACAAAAGAAGAATATCAAACTCCAAAAGAAGAAGGATGAGGTCACGAAGATGTTGACAATGAAGATGTCGAACTTGGATCTCGATGCGGCAAAGATCGTGCAAGTCTACCATGCTAAGATGTTGAAGCGTTTGGTGGTTTATTTGGACGAGTTGATCAGTGAGGAGGAGCCAACTGCAGAAGGAAGACTTTCGTACGGACAGCCGGATTGAGAGGCAAAAGATTTGTTTTTCTTTTTTGTATGGACTGTCAGGCTGAAATCTTTTGAGATCAACCACATGTAAAAACCTATGAACATCCGACGCTTTTTAGTCGTGAGTGCATGCTTTTGCAGTTATATTGCTTTGTGATTTCACTGGGTAAGTTCTGTTGGATATGGGACTCCCTATCACAAGTCTCAGACCCACAAGCGATCCACATGAAGAAGAGTCCTTGAACTACAATGGGGAACCCAAATTTTATTCTGATTTCCTTGTCCATCCACCGCTCGCTATGGCAGAATTGTTCCCTTAGGAAGACATGCACTCAAACGTGGACAAGGATGCTCCAAGAAGGAACTACACTCAAATTACCGTCCATACTCGTTGAGCTGACCAATAGACCCCAACATCACCAAGCTGTCAGATGAAGAAACAGACGACGAGATCTTGTTCTCGTGGGTGGCCATGAACCCATGATGGACCAACGTCAGCCACGCACCAACATCACACCGCTGGAACAAGTAAACTTCCCGGGAGGCACCTAATATTCCCAACAAAGACCATCGTGCATGTTCGTGTGTGTATATTTTATTTTTCCAGATAGTAAAATGAAGAAAACAGATTTGCATGTTGCAGACACAATCTGTCTAGCTATATGATATACAACCATGCGACACGCTTGGTCAAAAAAATATACAACTTCACACCGCTGGAGCAAGTAAACTTCCCGGGAGGCACCTAATAATCCCAACAAAGACCATCGTGCATGTTCGTGAGTGTATATTTTATTTTTGCAGATAGTAAAATGAAGAAAACAGATTTGCATTTTGCAGATACAATCTGTCTAGCTATATGATATACAACCATGCAACACGCTTGGTGAAAAAAATATACCAAATTTCATGCAATGGGTTGGTAAGAGCATCTCCAGCCGTGCCCCCAACAGGCCCCCCCAGGCGACTTTTTTGGCGCCGACGCCAAAAAAACGCCCCAGTCGCGCCCCCAGGACGACGAAAAACGCCGGTTCGGCCCTTTTTTCCACCTGGCGTACACAGGCCGAACCCGCTACACTGGGGGCGATTGGGGGCTCTGGCGCAAGGGAAAAGCGCGGCTGGCCCACACCGTCAGGTGAAAAGTCAAATATTTTCTTCCCCGACTCGCCTTCCACCCCGCGCGCCCTCGGCCGCCACTAGTTATATCCCGGCGCCGCCCGCCGCCCTTCACCGCTAGATAGCCATTCCCCGCCGGAAAAATAGCAGAGGTTCGCCGCGGCAGCCCCTCCAACAGCAGCTGGGCGTTTTCAGCCGCCATTTCAGGCCTCGGAGTGGCAGTTTAGCGGCGGGTGCACGCCCACCGGGTGCAAGGTGTTCGGCGATTTGCCTGCCTCGCGGCGATGGACTCGCATGACGAGGCACTACTAGGGAAAACCCTAGCAGTAGCGCTGGTTTTGTGCTCACTAGTAGCGCGGGTAGGCGCGCTACTAATAAGGCGCTACAGCTATTGCTTAGCAGTAACGCGTGCCCGCGCGCGCTACTGCTAGGACAAATAGCTGCAGTGTTTGTTTACTCCCACGCTACTGCTAATGTAACTACTGGCAGCGTGTTTTCTCTCCATCGCTACTAGTATTCTTTTTTTTAGTGTATTTATGCGCCATCGTACAAATATTGGTCTGGGGTTTACATCATTATGTCCATAACAGTGTGTCAAATGAAGGTGGATTAGGTTCAAGTGGAGGCAATATGTGGTGCATGTCAAAAATATACTACTAATCCAAACTTGATCTAGTTTGAACTAGTAATACTTTAGATGTGCACCACATGTTGCCTCCACTTGAATCTAATCCGCCAGCACAAACTATTTAATCATCATCATAGTCATTACCACCAACAGTATTTATTTAATCACCACTAACACTAGCTAATAATAATCATCATAGTCATTACCACAACACTAGCTATTTTATCATCATAGTAATAGTGTAGCACATCATCATCCTCAAACTCATTTTTAGCTAGGTAATCACTCCTGCCGCTCTCTCTTAGGTAAAATAACATAAAACATGTGTAGCTCTCCTCCTTGATCAAGTTGGAGCATGCAGATGAACCTGTCTCCTAATTATGGGTAGCGCATCTGTTTGCTGCCCCCTAGTACTTCTCTGCGCCCCGCCCCCCCCCCCCCCCCCAATCACATATTTGGTCCAGTCTTGCGCTATTAAGCATCCGTCGCTGATCTTGAATGCACTAAAGTAACATGTAGGATATCTTGGTCGTAAGCTAATAATACTCATGGTACCTTTAGTCTCGATCCCATAAGGCACAACATTCATCGGGAGTCCCTGTTGAAGAACATCGTATGGTAACATACTTAGCAATGAAGTTTAGCTTAACAAATAATGTATGGAAAAGATGCACTGAAGACAAATAGTAAAAATCTTACAATCCTTCCTAAATAGATGTGACCGTAGTTCGTTACGAACACTATTGGTCGCACGTTTTCAGTATTAACATTTCTAAGTGCAGGAAGAAAGTTTGTCTTGACAGTATCAAGATCCTCAAGCCATGAAACATAATGACTTAGCTCCTCGCAGTTTAGTTCAGCCCTGGGACAGTAGTAGGTCCTGTCTACCAAGCGCTGGACATGTTTGCTTGCATCGAAATAAGCTGACAATACAAATTAGTTGTCAACTATTTTTGAATAAACAATATCAAAGACACAAATATGGTTGAGAAACTTACATAATGGTATAACTGGAGGCGTCTGCACATCGACCCAGACGTCGGTATTACCTTCAATATCATCTCCCGGACGAATATCAAAGGTGATAACCATATCAGGCTCAAATGCATAAGTCTTGCATAGTGCTCGCCATGTTTTGCATCCAAAATAGGTGTAGTCGTCTGAATTGTATAATTTTGCGTGGAAAATATAACCATGCTCGGTCTTCAAGTAAATTTTCTTTACCTCCATAGTATGACTGAAACCTATCTTATCCAATACAAACCTCTTGCATGGCAGGGGATACGCTAATAGAATAGTAAAAAAAATATAAGTTGAAGCAAATGAAGCAGATGTCATGCTTAATTACGAAAAAAGACTTGTCGTTGTGACTTACTGTATCCACTTCGAAGTTCTCGTCCAGCTTGATGTTGAAGCGCCTATCATCATCTAGGAAGATTCCGTCGCACAGGCCGCGCTCGTCTTCGCAGTATTTGCAAATACTGAAATCCTTTTCGTCGTCAGACATTTCCTATGTTCATAGTTAAAACATTAATTGAAAATCGATCGAAGACAACTACCAGGATACTCAACACACAAATCCGGGGCACTCGATATTTCCTACATATTCCGGCACAAGTCATGCCAAAATTCATGGAAAAATTTGGCATGATCTTTGCTAAAATAGGACACATCGAGTGCCTGAAATTTGGCGGAACGGAAATGAATCAACACTCCGGCAAAACATAGGCCACTCGGAGGTGTAACCTGCAAACATGACCGGCCACTTGTGCAAGCACATATCCTATTTGAGCAACACGAGATATACATTTCAAAATATCTTATAGGACTTAAATTAGCATGCATTCAATAAGCAAAAGTAAATCATCTCATGCATCCGTACATCGTCAAATATTATCACTAATACATCCCGAATAGTGTCATACATATAACATCACTAATACAACTAAAACCCTAGCACACGATGGGTATTGGCGCGGGCGGTGGACACCCACAGAGAAGGAACCATCACGGGGTCATAGCTCCAGTGAGATCCCTGGAGAACCTGCCAGGTATTGGACAACCTGTGCTCCAACGCAAACAAGTAGCGACGGACGTGCGCGTCCTCCTCACTGACACGGTGACACACCACCTCCGCGGGGTCCTCGAGCCTCTGGACCGTCATTGGCCCACGCGACCGCCACCAAAGAAGGTTCGGGTCAACGACAGGCTGGCTCCTCACCAACCTGCGCCCCCTGGTAGGTAGCGCCTCCCAGTACCACCCCGGCGGAGCCCAGTCCCGGACATGGCCCATCTGGTCAAGCAGATGTCGTCCTCCGCCGACTTGACGACGAGGATGTGGGATAGGCATCGTCCACGTTGATGCGGGAAAAATTGCTTTAACTAAAAAAATAGCAACAAGTTCTTACTAAATAGTTCTATTAATTCAACTAGTTCTTACTAAAAATAAACTTACTATAAATAAAAATATACTAGTACCTAATTAGTACCTAGTTCTTACTAACTAATTAGTACCTAGGAACTACTACCCTAATTAACATCTAATTTGATGAACCTATAGGGGTGGAAAGTGGTAGCGGATATTCCAATTACCCAACTATAAAGTGAAATAAGTGGTCAAATTGTACTCGTTTTTTGATTCATCTTAGAAATTTGATTCGTTTCCACCCTTACATGAATCCTAACTCATTGGAGCCGCATCCGCATCCAATTCGTTTCCACCCTTACATGAACCCTAACTAATTTGATGCAACTAAAATATAAAGAAACCCTAGGCAGAGGTAGGGGAGAGGGAGGAGCAGGCGTGCTCACCTCGGGTGCCTGCAACGAGGGAGGGGCAGGCGTCGTCGAGGTCGGGGTCGGGGCTCGGGCGCACGGCGGATGGCGGCGTCGAGGTCGGGGTCGGGGGCGGCGTCCGGGGCGGCGTTGAGGTCGGGGGCGGGGGCGGCGTTGAATCTGGGGTCAGGGGCGGCGTAGAGGGTGTGCGGAGAGCGTGCGGCGGCCGACGGGCGACGACGGCGGCGAGAGTGGAGAGTTGGATTTGGGGTAAGTGGCCGTGGGGAAGGACGAACTCCGTGGTTAAGTCAGAAGTAGCAGTAGCGCGTTCCAGAGAGGGCGCTACTGCTACATTAGCTACAGCGCATTCTGGGATACACGCTACTGCTACTCCTTTCTTTTTTTCCCTTTTTCATTTAGTTTTATTCACATTTTATTTTTTCCTTTCACCTTATTCTATTTCTTTCGTTTTCAATTACCTTTCTATTTGCTTTCCATTTAATTTTATATCCTTTAGCCGTAGTGAGTTTAGATTAAAACGCGCTGCTACAAAGAAAGTAGCGGTAGCGCAGTTCGTTATAGGTCGCTACTACTATGTGTAGCCTATCGGCTAAGCCGTGGGAATTTTAGTAGTAACGTGTTTAGAACAAGACGCGCTACTGCTAGAACTTTATCTGCAGCGCGGTTTGCACAGGCGCGCTACTGCTACTTAGCACCAGCGTGCTTATTTGACCCGCGCTACTGCTAAAGTTCTGTTTATAAGGTTTTCCCTAGTAGTGAGGAAGCGCTCGCCGCGCTGCTGGAGGAGGAAGCCGAGGCCGACGTCCAGGAAGAAGAGCATCTGATGGTGCTCACCGCCCTCGCCCTGAAAAGCCGCGGCGAGGTGGCTCGGCGCCGGGACGGGTGAAAGCAAAAAACCGGCATCGTCACGAAGGCTATTGCATGCTCTACTCTGGCTACTTCGCCGATGCTCCACATCACGGCGACAAAACATTTCGGCGCCGTTATCGGATGAGCCGAATTCTCTTCCTCAGAATTGTGAATTGCATCCGGTAGTTCGACAACTACTTCAAGTGCAAGATGGATTGCACCAGCAAACTTGGATTCACTTTGATCCAGAAGTGCACGGCAGCGATGAGGATGCTTGCATACGGAGCTCCCGGTGATTCACTCGACGACTATGGGCGAATGGCCGAGTCTACCAGCATAGAGTGTTTCTACAAGTTCTGTCGGGCAGTGGTGGCAGTGTTTGGACCGCAATACTTGAGAACACCCAATGCGGAAGACACTGCTTGGATCCTAGCACAGAATGTAGCAAGAGGATTTCCTGGGATGCTTGGAAGCATCGACTGCATGCATTGGAAATGGAAAAGTTGCCCATTTGCTTGGCAGGGGATGTACAAAGGCGCCAAACGCGGTTGCAGTGTGGTACTTAAGGCGGTGGCCACACAGGACCTCTGGATTTGGCACTCCTTCTTTGGTATGTAAGGAACTCACAATGACATCAATGTGCTGCAGTGCTCCCCTGTCTTTGCCAAGCTTGTTGAAGGTCATTGTCCTCCGGTGAACTTCGAGATCAATGGGAGGCACTACAGCAAGGAGTACTACCTAGATGATGGCATCTATCCGAGATGGTCTACATTTGTGAAGACTATCTCAAACGTTGTGCCAGGAGGCAAGAAGTCCCACTTTGCCAAGGTGCAGGAGGCTTGCCGGAAGGATGTCGAGTGAGCATTTGGTGTGCTCCAATCTCGATTTGCTGTTGTCCGGTACCCTGCTCAGACATGGTCGAAAGATCAAATGTGGGAGATCATGACTTGTTGTGTCATATTGCACAACATGATCATCGAGAGCGAGTAAGAAGACCCAGTGTTTGACACTGAACCATACTACATGCAGGGTCCTCTAGCCGAAGTTGATCACCAGCTACCGGCAACCTGGACTGCCTACCTCAGTATGCATCAGGAGATCCGAGACCCACAGGTGCATCATCAACTGCAGCAAGATCTGATAGAGCACCTATGGAGGCTCAAGGGCGACGCCGGGCGCGACGTGTGATGAAATATGAGTTTTTATTTGTTGAACTATATAATTTGTATTGAACTATTTGTTGTTGTACTATTTTGAAGTATTTGATTTTTTTTGTGATGAAATATGTGTAAAAGAAATTATGTTGATAATTGAACGCCGACCCACGGCGAACCATGCCGTGAACCACGCCGAATATGGGCTTATTCTCACCCATATGGGCCCTTTATTCGCCGAAATGGGGCTGAAAAGTGGGCCAATATGGGCGCCTGGGGGCGAGCTGGGGGCAACGACTGGGCGCAAAACCGCCCCCAGCGCCGAATGTATCGCCGGCTCGCCCCCCGGGGGCGATTTTTATGCATCCTGGGGGGGCCAACGGCTGGAGATACTCTAATGTGTCTCGGTAGATATTGTTGGTGTACCTTTTTTTAACATACCATAGACTAGCCGCTCATACTTTTTTTAAAGGAGGATGACCCTCGGCCTCTGTATCAGAATGTTGCATGCAGCCATATTATTAAGTAAAGTACGTAATGAAGTTTGAGGTTCAAATCTGGCTCACAAACGGAGCGTAACAAAAAGGGAAATAAAAGATACCACAGCCGGCAAAAATAGCAAGAGGCTAAGATGCCTACACACCTAGCCTATTATTAGCTCGTCATCCAAATCAGTTGAAGATAACATGTGCTACCATCTACCAACGGTTGCACCCAATAACCAAAACTCACTGGATTCTGCATGAGTGAGTAACGACCACGTACGTATCCAAGTAGTGGCTCTATAGATAACCTGCAAAAAGTTGATAAAGTTTTTCCTGTTAAAAATCATATCTTTTCTGTTGTTCATATAGCCGAAATGTCGGTGTCAAAACCGGCAGACCTCGGGGTAGGGGGTCCTGAGTTGTGGATCTCAGATCCAGGGTAACCGAAACGAACGAGACGATATTTACCCAGGTTTGGTCCCTCTTGATGGAGATAAAACCTTACGTCCTGCTGTTGTTTATATTGATGAAGATGTATTAAGTACAGAGTTGATCTAACTCGAGATCGTAATGTGTGGTCTATCGCTTGGGCTAGGTGAATGATTTTGCGTTGATGTCCCCTCTAATGGGCTAAACCCTATGGCTTATATACACGCCAGGGAGGGTATCTAGGGTTACAAGGTTGGTAGGTAGGAGCTAGGCGGCGGCAAAGATCTTGGAGTATACGTTAAGACTTCGGGGGAGGCAGTCCTGATCACGCCTCGTGCATACGGCCTCCGGAGTATTTCTTGACCACGAATGAGGGCCCGTAGGCCCAATCCGAGGATTGTGGGTTGACTAGGTTAGCACCCCCTAATCCAGGACACCGTCAGTAGTCCTTGAACGGGTCTTCGATGCCGAGGACAACTTTTGCTGAACTTCGATCCGGAGTCTGCGGCTCAATAGGCGAGTTCCCCTCCAAGGAGTCTTCAAACACCAATGGTCCTGCCATGCGGACCCGTACTTGCCGTACGGAACTCTAGTCCCTGACCTTGGCAACCGCACCTTTACGGGGAAGCAAGTCGCTTTATGGCGAAACGTCGAAGCGTCGGTCTCTTCGCCTTTATATTCATGGGCTAGATGCGTCGATTTACCGCACCGGTCAAACCCTTCCTTTCCAGTCCAATCACGCCAGCATCCCCTTTTCTCAAGTCCATCCCCCAAAGTTCTCATGGCAAGCGATGCAGGCTTCTCAAGGCGCCCCCACGGCTCCGTCAGAGATGATTGGGGCAGCTGCGCAGTCTCGTGCTTTCATCTGGAGCGATTAGCCAAGAAAGGTTATCTGCCTGATTTAGATCTGACTGCAACCCATGTAGGATTACATCCCTGAACGAACGGTCAAGTACACGCAGAGAATCACCCATTCCCTCGAGAGGGTGAGAGAGTATGTTTCATCTCTTTTTTACTGTGTGGATTAGGATTTCCTATTCACTCCTTCCTCTGAGGTCTGCTAGAGTTTTACGGGTCGCAGATTCTCCCAATGCTATTCTTCATATCGTGGGGTATGTTGCCCTTTGCGAGATGCACCTCGGATGCGAGGCGCACTTTGAGATGTGGCGGAGCTATTTCTGCATAATGCCCTATCTCCAGTCGAGAAGTTATGTGAGCTTGGGGCAGCCGAAGTCTGTCGCATCGAAGGGAACGAATATCTGCCCGGCTCACCTCGGCAGGATACCGACATCTGGCCAACCGAATGGTTCTATAAGATGGCATCCCTCTCTGGGAGCCAGTTCGTCCAGGACTCCCCTTATTTTCTATGGAGCCCGGGAAGAGGCGATATAGCTGGAGGACAAAGAGCACCGCCTCAGAGGAAAGTGCCGAGGTGACCAGACTGACGGCTGAAGTGACACAGCTAACACGCATCGGTCTAACCATTATTGATGTAATGGCCATGGTGATAGACCGGAGAGTCCAACCACTTCGGCAGCACCCCCATTTGTTGTGTGATTTCAATGGGACCGGCGATTCTTCCCAAACCATTCGGGAGAGTTTCTACGACCAAGCAACTTTTGGGACAGCACTGACCGAGATCTATCAAGGGGCGGCGAAAGACTTCGCCCGGCAAAAGTTTTGTGACGAGTTGTCTTATTACAATCGCGCCGAAATAGTAAGTTTATTCCTGATCTCCCTGCTTTCGTCAAGCTTATCTTATCATCTGACCCACCATGTACCGGCTCTTCGAACAGAGATGGAGGCGTTAGCTTGAGGGCATGAGTAGTCCGGCACCTGAGCCAGAGCTGCATTGTCGAGCAGAGGACCCCCTTTTCAATGAGGACGAAAGTCTAACTCTTATTTATGAAGGGAAGAAAGTTTTTCCTGGAGAGCCTTGACGCCTCAAGAGTTGCCATCACCCCTGACATGCCGGGGATGAAGCCTGCTTCATCGGTAACGCCCCCTTCCTCTAATCGAAAGAGAGCCCCTCGTCCTCCAGCCCCTAGTCGTCTGACTTCTCGAAAGGGGCGGCGCTCCAGACGCCCACGCAAAGAAGCAGCTCCACAAGAAAGGACCCCACAACATGCGCAAGAAGCCCAAGCTGAGGTCACAGGGGTGGGCGAAAGTGCCCCTTCGATGACCAGGTAATTTTTTATTACTGCCAATGCAAAGATATTTCTGATATTTAACATACTCGATCATCTTGCAGACAACCCTCAGCAACAAGTGCGACAGTCAAGGGAGCTGCGACCTCGTCTAGGGAGGTGAAAGTTCATGCCCCCGCGGGGATCGCGTCCGAAGACCCTCGACGTCAGGACTCGGCCACCAACTCAGCTACCCCCTCCGAGATCCAATGTGCCATGAATTACCGCCCATAGAAAGCTTCTCTAAGGAATCTGGCCTTCTCGGATCAGGAGTTCAATGCTCTAAGCGTGGTATATGCTTATCTCGGGCAGCCCAAGGTGCCTTCGATCAATCGCTGGACGTCTTGTCGCGAGGCCTGCGGGTAAGAATTTACCCAAATTCTTGGGACTTCGGAATTTCACGTATTTGGTCGAGAACAAATAGGAAATAGGACTAGCTAGGACAGTAGTAGCGCCTAAGGCTTGGTATGGGCCCAGGACCATGCCAAGTCTTGAATAACAATGAATGGCTACTGCCTTTTAACAAGAGGCTAAATGGAAGAATGATCAGCTGACCGAGGCGCTGGCGCAAACAAAGGGGAAGCTGGACGCCACTCTGACCAAGGTGGAGCAGGTGAAGAAATTCACCAGGGAGACGCACGGTAGGTGCTCATACCGACGTTTATTTATGCTATGAAGGGAATGAGATAGACCTAATGCTAAAATCCCTTGTAGCAACGGAAGCCCTAGGTCATCTTGAAAGGGACTTGAAGCAGGCCCGCGAAGATCTGTTGTACAGAGTCGCAACGTCAAGCCAGCCATCATGTGGCGAGCAAAAGGGTGGACGGCGTTAATGCGCTTAGGGCTGAAAAGGCCCGACAAGCCCAGGAGATTGAGAGCTTAAAAGCTCAACTGGCTGTCGCAGAATTAAAGAATCGGCGAACAGATGACATGATTTTTGGTAAGTCTATTTTTCCGAAGAATGTGTTCGCCATGTAGTTTTGCCGAGGTGATAAGTAGGTTGATGTTGTTTCTGTGGCAGCTTCCTTGTCCGGCTTGCCCCTGATGCCCGAGGTCCAATGCCTGACGAGATGGTGAATCATCTATCCGTGGTGCATGAAAGTGCATGGAAATCAATGAGGGATGTCTACCAGGCTTTATGGCTCGAGGTGGAGCAGATCCGCGAAGACATGGCCGGTCTGGCCGAAAAGCTAAAAAGAGCTCGGTGACGGATCCAGGCGTGGAAAGTATCCGCCTGCCGAGAATGTGCACGAGAGGCCTAGGCAATGGTAAAGACCCATTATACCGGTCTGAAGACAACGGATTTAGCAGAGGTAGGGCCCATGGGGCCTGACAGGGAGGAAATCCCCACCAGCCATGCGTACAAAATTGTAATGTTTGCGGCACGATTCTCGCAGAAGAATTGCGCACTTGACACCTTAATAGATGAGCTAGACCGTGTGTAATCATTTTGTATGACTATGTGTCGAAAACTTTATGTCAATTCTCATACCGTACATCCAAACTTTGTCAGCCAGCCTTCGGCTTCTACCTCCTCGGGCAATAGCTGAGGAGTTTCCCGTACTACTGGTCGAAGTCATTAGACCAGGTGCCTCGGGTGACAAGGGAATCGGGCTAAGCAACTTGAAAGACAAGAGGGTGACGAAAAGTTATGTTATATGTTCATCATGACTGCGGAGCAATCTGATGCTACCTGCACTTGATTTAAGTAAAGATTGAGTGCTAATGATAGCTTCCCAAGATGTGGATCGGATATTCTTGCGTGGGCCCGGCCTTAACTCACCCCTCATGCGACACTATGCTTGTACACTCCTCAACGATTGGAACTTCTTTTTCTGTGATCACCGCTAGGGGGAGGGGGGCAGATCCCACCATGGTGGCGAGGAGAGGTGCCCGGCACGGGGCAGCATGGCTTGTGCTCTGGGCTGCGGGTGGTGGGCAAGAGGTGGAGGGGAAGGGGTTGAGAGGTGGAAGGCAACATGCGCCTGGCGCCAACGTGCACTAGTAGAAAACCGGCCTTTTGTCCCGGTTCGTAAGGGCCTTTAGTCCCGCTTCCCGAACCGGGACAAAAGGGTCGTTACTAATGCCCTCGCCCTTTAGTCCCGGTTCAAACCAGAACCGGGACAGATGGGCCTCCATGTGGCCTGCGCGCTGAGCCCAGGCAGGAGGGCCTTTGGTCCCGGTTGGTGGCACCAACCGGGACCAATAGACCTCCACGCGTCAGCATTTCTGTGGCTGGGGTTTTTGGTTTTCTTTGAAAGGGGGGGGGGTTGGGGGTTTTGGGGGGTTAATTTAGGTATTTCATATATTGTGTTAGATAGCTAATTAATAGAGGGAAGTGTCCTCTCTTATGTCCGTGCTTGGTCGACGCTACGTACTATACATACGTATAGAGAGGACTAGGCACGCTAACTAGCTAGTAAGCAAATGAAGGAAACAGAAGATCGTCATGAACATATATGCATACAGAGAGAAGTGATATCGACCACCTCTCCTTCTCCGAGAGATTGGTCGAACAATAAGTTCTCATATATCTATCGTCCGACACTACCGCCTACATATATACAATAATTAACTTTTACAAATATAATCTCTTAAATTATGGACGCATGGTCCACATAGTATTCTCCGTCTTCAGCGATCACGTGGTCAAGAAAGAATGCCGCCAATTCCTCTTGAATTGCTCGCATGCGATCTGGTTCGAGGAGTTCATCCCGCTGACGAAACATTTAATTTGAAGAAGGGGGTCAATACATATATATATATATATATATATGAATGAATGAAACTCAACACAAATGATGGTAATAAACAAAAATTGTGAATATTATTTCTTACGCACTTCATATTGTTTCTCAGAGTACCCGTCCCGCTCACAGGTCGTGTGGCGGATGGACTCGCAGACGTAGTATCCACAGAAATCATTCCCTTATTCCTGCCACAACCACTTTACAAGAAATAGAGGTCAATCAAACAGATAAGCAAGAATGCCAAATGGTATTGATGAAACTAGCGCTTGAATCAATAGCTAGGAGACGCGCGGAACATGGTACTATAGTACTTACTTTCGGGTATCTGAATTCCAGCTCCTTCGGGAGTCCCGGGGATTTTGTGCTGAATTTTCTCCAAACACTGCCAGACAAAAGAAAACAATTACTTGATATCAGGAAATGAACAAATTTGCTGATATGATGGATAATGATCGATTTAACTTACTTCTTGAGGCTTTCAGTCATGTCCGCATACTCCTGGGGATCTTTTCGTCTCGAGTCCAAGACAGTTACTACTACCTTCTCAAGCCTAATCTCCAGGAGAATATAGTGGAAACTACGCACGCATGCATAACTCATCAATTACATTACTATAACCTGGACTAATATATAAGGGAAACCGAATATGCACAAGACAACACTCACTTGAAGTTGTAAGGAAAGAGTATTATATCTTTGTGTTCATTTATTTTGATTGATCGTAGCAAGTTGGCCTCGGTTTCTGCGGCATGATCTTTAACCTGAACTGCATCTATGAGATTTGTGTTAATGAACCCAATATCACCGATTTGTCTTTTCTTCAATTCGGCGATCTTCAATCTGCATAATATAGTGAGGATAATTATAAATACATGCAACGAAAGAGCTGAGCTATATAGAGAGACTTAATGACAGAAGTAGTAGTACTTACAGACAGTAGCAGGTGACCGTTGCTTTATCGAGGGCCAATTTATTGAAAAACTGATAGAACTCCTCAAATGGAACATGCGACAGTTCAATTCCAACGAGGTCATGCTCCGGTTTAACCCTCATATACAAAGTATTCCTCCCCCCAGACTCTCTGCAGGTTTTCATGTACCAATCATGCAATCTTCGCATCATCGTTGTTAGAGATCTTTCATCTTTGACGAGAGGCTTCCCGTACTCATATCTGTGTATCTGCACGTCCAGGAAATCATAATCTACATCGTCGGGCAGGTAATCGTCAAGATTGCTATAACCAGGTGAGGGAGTCCTGGATTAGGGGGTGTTCGGATAGCCGGACTATACCTTCAGCCGAACTCCAGGACTATGAAGATACAAGATTGAAGACTTCGTCCCGTGTCCGGAAGGATCTTTTCTTGGCGTGGAAGGCAAGCTAGGCGTGCGGATATTCGAGATCTCCTACCATTGTAACCGACTCTGTGTAACACTAACCCTATCCGGTGTCTATATAAACCGGAGGGTTGTAGTCCGTAGGACAACCATCATCATACACAATCATACCATAGGCTAGCTTATAGGGTTTAGCCTCCTTGATCTCGTGGTAGATCCACTCTTGTACTACCCATATCATCAATATTAATCTAGCAGGAGTAGGGTTTTACCTCCACCGAGAGGGCCCGAACCTGGGTAAAATAAAGTGTCCCTTGTCTCCTGTTACCATCCGACCTTGACGCACAGTTCGGGACCCCCTACCCGAGATTCGCCGGTTTTCACACCGACATTGGTGCTTTCATTGAGAGTTCCTCTGTGTCGTCGTTTTTAGGCCCGATGGCTCCTTTGATCATCAACAACGATGAGGTCCAGGGTGAGACTTTCCTCCCCGGACAAATCTTCGTCTTCGTCGGCTTCGCTCTGCGGGCCAATTCGCTTGGTCATCTGGAGCAGATCGAAAGCTACGCCCCTGGCCATCAAGTCAGGTTTGGAAGCTTAAACTACACGGCCGATATCCGCGGAGACTTGATCTTCGACGGGTTCGAGCCACAGCCAGGCGCGCCGCACTATTTCGAGGGGCATGATATAGCTCTGCCTCCGAATAGTACCCTGTAGGCCGCACACCCTCCGGCCCTGATCCTTGACTCGGAGCCCGCTGCGTTCTCCGAGGATGAACGGTTGGACGTCACCTCGGGGGCTGCGATCTCAAAGGCGATCGAGCCGAACGCTAACCCCATACTCCGCACGGCCCAGGACTCAAAGGAGCCGGACTCTTCTCCGAACTCTGGGCCTTCTGTGCCCTCGCCGATCGAATCTGATTGGGCGCCTGTAATGGAGTTCACCGCCGCGGACATCTTTCAGTGCTCACCTTTCGGTGATATCCTGAATTCTCTCAAGTCTCTCTCTTTATCAAGAGAGCCCAGGCCGGACTATGGTCTGCGAGGTTGGGATCCGGACAACGAAGAAATACAAAGCCCACCCACCACCCACTTAATAGCCACTGTCGACGATTTAACCGACATGCTTGACTTCGGCTCCGAAGACTTCGACGGTATGGACGACGAAGGAGGAGACGAACAAGAACCAGCACCTGTAGGGCACTGGACCGCCACCTCGTCATATGACATATATATGGTGGATGCTCCAAAGGATGCAGATGGCGATGGAATAGCGAAAGACGACAACTCGAAAAAACTGCCAAAACGCCGGCGCCAACGGCGCCGCTCTAAATCCCGCCACAGCAGAAACGGTGATTCCGGCACGGGAGATAATACTACCCCGGACAGCGCTGAAGAACACCAGAACCAGCAAGATTCGGCGCAGGAAGATGGAAAAGTCAGCCCTCAGGAGAGAGCGGCAGAGCAGGAGGTCGAGGATGATAACTACATGCCTTCCTCCGAAGACGAGGCAAGCCTCGACGACGACGAATTCGTCGTACCATCAGACCCCGCCGAACAAGAGCGTTTTCAACGCAGGCTTCTAGCCATGGCCAATAGCCTAAAGAAAAAGCAGCAACAGCTTAGAGCTGATCAAGATTTGCTAGCCGATAGATGGACTGAAGACCTTGCGGCCGAAGAGTATGAACTCGGGCGCCCCTCCAAAAATTATCCTAAGCGCAGGCCGCTATCCCAACCAGAGGGGGAAGCATATGACATGGCAGACCGACCACCCCGTGGCCGCGACAGAGAGGCCTGTCGAACCCTTAAGCAAGCCATGCCCCGGTGCCGTTCAAATAAGGCACGGGAAAATGAGCCAGACCTGCGAGACGTACTGGAGGATAAAGCAAAGCAAACAAGATCGATCTATGGATCGCGCGGACGCCCGACGACACGTGATGATCTTCACTCCGGACACAATAAATCCGACCGGGCCGAACACAGCAGGCACAGCTCTTCCGAGTTGCGTCGTGACATAGCCCAGTACAGGGGCGCCGCACACCCACTATGCTTCATAGACGAAGTAATGGATCATAAAATCCTAGAGGGTTTTTAACCCGTCAATATCGAGTCGTACGATGGTACGACAGATCCAGCAGTATGGATTGAGGATTATCTCCTTCACAACCACATGGCACGTGGCGATGATCTACACGCCATCAAATACCTACCCCTCAAGCTTAAAGGACCAGCCCGACACTGGCTTAACAGCCTACCAGCGGACTCAATCAGTTCTTGGGAGGACCTGGATGAAGGAGATATGCCCTAGAGGCAATAATAAAGTTATTATTTATTTCCTTATTTCATGATAAATGTTTATTATTCATGCTAGAATTGTATTAACCGGAAACATAATACATGTGTGAATACATAGACAAACAGAGTGTCACTAGTATGCCTCTACTTGACTAGCTCGTTAATCAAAGATGGTTAAGTTTCCTAGCCATAGACATGAGTTGTCATTTGATTAACGGGATCACATCATTAGGAGAATGATGTGATTGACATGACCCATTTCGTTAGCTTAGCACTCGATCGTTTAGTGTGTTGCTATTGCTTTCTTCATGACTTATACATGTTCCTATGACTATGAGATTATGCAACTCCCGTTTACCTTAGGAACACTTTGTGTGCTACCAAACGTCACAACGTAACTGGGTGATTATAAAGGAGCTCTATAGGTGCCTCCAAAGGTAGATGTTGGGTTGGCGTATTTCGAGATTAGGATTTGTCACTCAAATTGTCGGAGAGGTATCTATGGGCCCTCTCGGTAATGCACATCACATAAGCCTTGCAAGCATTGCAACTAATGAGTTAGTTGCGAGATGATGTATTACGGAACGAGTAAAGAGACTTGCCGGTAACGAGATTGAACTAGGTATTGGATACCGACGATCGAATCTCGGGCAAATAACATACCGACGACAAAGGGAACAACGTATGTTGTTATGCGGTCTGACCGATAAAGATCTTCGTAGAATATGTAGGAACCAATATGGGCATCCAGGTCCCACTATTGGTTATTGACCGGAGACGTGTCTCGGTCATGTCTACATTGTTCTCGAACCGTAGGGTCCGCACGCTTAAGGTTTCGATGATAGTTATATTATGAGTTTATGAGTTTTGATGTACCGAAGGAGTTCGGAGTCCCGGATGAGATCAGGGATATGACGAGGAGTCTCAAAATGGTCGAGACGTAAAGATCGATATATTGGACGACTATATTCGGACATCGGAAAGGTTCTGAGTGATTCGGGTATTTTCGGGAGTACCGGGGAGTTACGGGAATACGGGGGAAGAAGTATATGGGCCTTATTGGGCTTTAGGGGAGAGGGAGAGGCAGGCCTCGCGCCCCCCCCCCATTGGCTAGTCCGAATTGGACTAGGGGGAGGGGCGGCGCCCCCTCCTTCCTTCTCTTCCCTCTTCCCCTTCCTTGTCACCTACTCCTAATACATGGAAGGACTCCTAGTTGGACTAGGAAAGGGGGAATCCTACTCCCGGTGGGAGTAGGACTCCCCTAGGGCACGCCATAGAGAGGGCCGGCCCTCCCCTCCTCCACTTCTTTATATACGGGGGCAGGGGGCACCCCATAGACACACAAGTTGATCTTCGTGATCGTTCCTTAGCCGTGTGCGGTGCCCCCCTCCATGATATTACACCTCGGTCATATTGTAGCGGTGCTTAGGCGAAGCCCTGCGACAGTTGAACATCAAGATCGTCACCACGCCGTCGTGCTGACGGAACTCCTCCCCGACGCTTTGCTGGATCGGAGCCCGGGGATCGTCATCGAGCTGAACGTGTGCCAAGAACTCGGAGGTGCCGGAGTAACGGTGCTTGGATCGGTCGGATCGTGAAGACGTACGACTACATCAACCGCATTGATATAACGCTTCCGCTTTCGGTCTACGAGGGTACGTAGACAACACTCTCCCCTCTCGTTGCTACGCATCACCATGATCTTGCGTGTGCGTAGGAATTTTTTTGAAATTACTACGTTCCCCAACAATGGCATCCGAGCCAGGTTTTTTATGGTTTGATGTTATATGCACGAGTAGAACACAAGTGAGTTGTGTACGATATAAGTCATACTGCCTACCAGCATGTCATACTTTGGTTCGACGGTATTATTGGATGAAGCGGCCCGGACCGACATTACGCGTACGCTTACGCGAGACTGGTTCTACCGCCGTGCTTTGCACACAGGTGGCTGGCGGGTGTCAGTTTCTCCAACTTTAGTTGAACCGAGTATGGCTACGCCCGGTCCTTGCGAAGGTTAAAACGGAGTCTATTTGACAAACTATCGTTGTGGTTTTGATGCGTAGGTGAGATTGGTTCTTGCTTAAGCCCGTAGCAGCCACGTAAAACTTGCAACAAACAAAGTAGAGGACGTCTAACTTGTTTTTGCAGGGCATGTTGTGATGTGATATGGTCAAGACATGATGCTAAATTTTATTGTATGAGATGATCATGTTTTGTAACCGAGTTATCGGCAACTGGCAGGAGCCATATGGTTGTCGCTTTATTGTATGCAATGCAATCGCCCTGTAATGCTTTACTTTATCACTAAGCGGTAGCGATAGTCGTAGTAGCATAAGATTGGCGAGACGACAACGATGCTACGATGGAGATCAAGGTGTCGCGCCGGTGATGATGGTGATCATGACGGTACTTCAAAGATGGAGATCACAAGCACAAGATGATGATGGCCATATCATATCACTTATATTGATTGCATGTGATGTTTATCTTTTTATGCATCTTATCTTGCTTTGATTGACGGTAGCATTATAAGATGATCTCTCACTAAATTATCAAGAAGTGTTCTCCCTGAGTATGCATCGTTGCCAAAGTTCGTCGTGCCCAGACACCACGTGATGATCGGGTGTGATAAGCTCTACGTCCATCTACAACGGGTGCAAGCCAGTTTTGCACACGCGGAATACTCGGGTTATACTTGACGAGCCTAGCATATGCAGATATGGCCTCGGAACACGGAGACCGAAAGGTCGAGCGTGAATCATATAGTAGATATGATCAACATAATGATGTTCACCATTGAAGACTAATCCATTTCACGTGATGATCGGTTATGGTTTAGTTGATTTGGATCACGTGATCACTTAGAAGATTAGAGGGATGTCTATCTAAGTGGGAGTTCTTAAGTAATACGATTAATTAAACTTTAATTTATCATAAACTTAGTCCTGGTAGTGTTAGCATATCTATGTTGTAGATCAATAGCTCGCGTTGTTGCTTTCATATGTTTATTTTAATATGTTCCTAGAGAAAATTATGTTGAAAGATGTTAGTAGCAATGATGCGGATTGGATCCGTGATCTGAGGTTTATCCTCATTGCTGTACAGAAGAATTATGTCCTTGATGCACCGCTAGGTGACGGACCTATTGCAGGAGCAGATGCAGACGTTATGAACGTTCGGCTAGCTCAATATGATGACTACTTGATAGTTTAAGTGCACCATGCTTAACGGCTTAGAATCGGGACTTCAAAGACGTTTTGAACGTCATGGAGCATATGAGATGTTCCAGGAGTTGAAGTTAATATTTCAAGCAAATACCTGAGTTGAGAGATATGAAGTCTCTAACAAGTTCTATAGCTAAAAGATGGAGGAGAATCGCTCAACTAGTGAGCATGTGCTCAGATTGTCTGGGTACTACAATCGCTTGAATCAAGTGGGAGTTAATCTTCCAGATAAGATAGTGATTGACAGAATTCTCTAGTCACCATCACCAAGTTAGTAGAATTTCGTGATGAACTATAATATGCAAGGGATGACGAAAGTAATTCCCAAGCTCTTCGTGATGCTAAAATCGACGAAGGTAGAAATCAAGAAAAACATCAAGTGTTGATGGTTAACAAGATCACTAGTTTCAAGAAAAGGGCAAAGGGAAAGAAGGGGAACTTCAAGAAGAACGGCAAGCAAGTTGCTGCTCAAGTGAAAAGCCCAAGTCTGGACCTAAGCCTGAGACTAGGTGCTTCTACTGCAAAAGGACTGGTCACTGGAAGCAAAACTGCCCCAAGTATTTGGCGGATGAGAAAGGATGGCAAAGTAAACAAAGGTATATTTGATATACATGTTATTGATGTGTACTTTAATAGTGTTTATAGCACCCCTAAGTATTTGATACTAGTTCAGTTGCTATGATTAGTAACTTGAAACAGGAGTTGCAGAATAAACAGAGACTAGTTAAGGGTGAAGTGACGATGTGTGATTGAAGTAGTTCCAAGATTGACATGATCATCATCGCACACTTCCCTATACTTTCGAGATTAGTGTTGAACCTAAATAAGTGTTATTTGGTGTTTGCGTTGAGCATAAATATGATTTGATCATGTTTATTACAATACGGTTATTCATTTAAGTTAGAGAACAATTGTTGTTCTGTTTACATGAATAAAACCTTCTATGGTCATACACCCAACGAAAGTGGTGTGTTGGATCTCGATCGTAGTGATACACATATTCATAATATTGAAGCCAAAAGATGCAAAGTTAATAATGATAGTGCAACTTATTTGTAGCACTTCCGTTTAGGTCATATTGGTGTAAAGCGCATGAAGAAACTCCATGCTGATGGAATTTTGGAATCACTTGATTATGAATCACTTGATGCTTGCAAACCATGCCTCATGAGCAAGCACTACAAGAAATATGTCAACTTATGACCTTCTGTCAGTGACCCTCGAAGAATTGGTCATAAATTTATGACCATTTCAGACCAATTGGTCAAAAGCTGTTCGGGGGGCTCCAAACCCTAAACCATTGCGACCATTTTGGTCAGAAAGGTCGTAATTTCCTCACACAAAAAGGTCATAAAGCAAATAGTGCTAGTTCGCTGCCTTATTTCTAGTTGTTAACGACCAATATAGATGGTCATAGCCTTGTAAATTGTGGTGGGTTGCTATGACTAGGCGCCACCTCATCAGTTTTGCCTATGTGGCATGTCCATGTGGCAGTTTTTGCCCTAGGTTGTGAAGCAACCTATATTTCTGTCATTCCCAAAATTCCCAAAAAATTCTCATAAATTCTTTGGGTCATATATTCGTCAAATATGTAAAAGCCTTCCTTGCCTAGTTCAAAAATAATTCAAAAATATTCATTTTCCTATTCTGTTCAGAGTAACAGTTTGTGAAGGAAGTACCACTTTGGCATGTCCAAGTAGTATCCATTTTCTACAGTGCTTTCCTATGCCCAAATAACCATCCTCCACCAAATGCCAGCTCAATCCATTCATTATTTTGAGCCGAGCTTCAACATTCGTATTTATGTCCAGTGTGGTGGTTTGCAAAGCAAGTACCAGCTAGGATCCTCCTTTTGAGCTGAAAATTTGTGAAGACGGTCTTCTTAGTAACTGATCATCCTCAGCCAAAACTCACGCCCATTAGCCATGTACATTTCCTGTACCGCTAATCAAACACTTGGCTGCTAATTCATGTTTGAGCACCGATCGGTCTCCTCGTGAGAATCTTATGTTGTAATTTTCTTCCTAGCACCTACATGGGGAGTGTCCAACCCACTAGACATGTCTAGGCCACCCAGCACACATGGCAACACCACGGTCACGCGGTGACCACGCGGCGGGCATGCGAGCTTACGCGCTCTAGAGTTGGGGCCCTCGGCCACCGCCCAAACCTCGACGTATCGCCACCAAACCATGTATTTATGATTAAATAGGTACTTATGTAACTATAAATGATTTTTGGAAAAAATAAATAGCAAACTATGAGGCAGCTACAGTTCAAATTTGCCCCGCTTCCAACTGAATCGGCAGAAATTTGTCTTTTTCATGAGAGGTGGATCAAAAAAATTTAGACCCAACCATTTTTTCAATTGTGCATTAAATATGGCCTAGTATTTTATAAAAATGATTTGGTCCAATTTTGCAACAATTATTTGGTAGTTCCTTCACAAAAAAACCTCCTTTCGGGCACTCGGAAAATGGAAAATGTATTTTCCGTGCAAAGAAAATGAAAACTCCCTTAGGCAACATTGTTTGGAATTCCAATATGCACCCTTGTGCACAATATGAGATCATTTGAAAAAACTATGCCATGAATGTGGCCATAAGATTGATCATTTGGCTTGAAAGCCATTGATCTCCACACGTGATAGCTCGTTTCTGAGAACACTTTTTAAAAATAATTGCCGTATTACAAGTTTATTGTTTTTCCTGAGAACTTGGCCACATATAATGATACAATGTGAAGGTTTCCCAATTTTTTGATTTTTTTGAATTTTTTATGCCCGTTTCAAAATGCGGTCAAAACGGCGGGAATGACCGTTCCTAGCTAGTGGTTGAATCTTGGAAAAAATTTGGTGTTTCTCTGATTAAATAGATACTTATGTACCTAGAAATGATTTTTGGAAAAAATAAAGAGCAAACTACGAGGCAGCTACAGTTCAAATTTGACCCGCTTCCAACTGAATCGGCGGGAATTTGTCTTTTTCACCAGAGGTGGATAAAAACTTTTTGCACCCAACAATTTGGTCAATTGTGCATTAAATATGGCCTAGTATTTTAGAAAAATGATTTGGTCCAATTTTGCAACAATTATTTGGGAGGTCCTTCACAAAAAAACCTCCTTTTGGGCACTCAAAAAATGGAAAATGGTTCTTTCATCCAAAGAAAAAGAAAACTTCCTTAGGCAACATTGTTTGTCATTCCAATATGCACCCTTGTGCACAATATGAGATAATTTGAACAAACTATGCCATGAATGTGGGCATAAGATTGATCATTTGGCTCGAAAGCCATGAATCTTCACGCCTGATAGCTCATTTCTGAGAACACGTTTTTAAAATAATTGCCGAATTGCAAGTTTATTATTTTTCCTGGGAACTTGGCCACATATAATGACACAATGCGAAGGTTTCCAAATTTTTTGATTTTTTTGAATTTTTTATGCCCGTTTCAAAGTGCGGTCGAAACGGCGGGAATGACCGTTCCTTGCTAGTGGTTGAATCTTGGAATTTTTTTGGTGTTTCTCTGATTAAATAGATACTTATGTACCTAGAAATGATTTTTGGAAAAAATAAAGAGCAAACTACGAGGCAGCTACAGTTCAAATTTGACCCGCTTCCAACTGAATCGGCGGGAATTTGTCTTTTTCACCAGAGGTGGATAAAAAATTTTTACACCCAACAATTTGGTCAATTGTGCATTAAATATGGCCTAGTATTTTAGAAAAATGATTTGGTCCAATTTTGCAACAATTATTTGGGAGGTCCTTCACAAAAAAACCTCCTTTTGGGCACTCAAAAAATGGAAAATGGTTCTTTCATCCAAAGAAAAAGAAAACTTCCTTAGGCAACATTGTTTGTCATTCCAATATGCACCCTTGTGCACAATATGAGATAATTTGAACAAACTATGCCATGAATGTGGGCATAAGATTGATCATTTGGCTCGAAAGCCATGAATCTTCACGCCTGATAGCTCATTTCTGAGAACACGTTTTTAAAATAATTGCCGAATTGCAAGTTTATTATTTTTCCTGGGAACTTGGCCACATATAATGACACAATGCGAAGGTTTCCAAATTTTTTGATTTTTTTGAATTTTTTATGCCCGTTTCAAAGTGCGGTCGAAACGGCGGGAATGACCGTTCCTTGCTAGTGGTTGAATCTTGGAATTTTTTTGGTGTTTCTCTGATTAAATAGATACTTATGTACCTAGAAATGATTTTTGGAAAAAATAAAGAGCAAACTATAAGTTAGTTACAGTTCAAATTTGACCCGCTTCCAACTGAATCGGCGGGAATTTGTCTTTTTCACGAAAGGTGGATCAAAACTTTTTACACCCAACCATTTGGTCAAATGTGCATTAAATATGACCTAGTATTTTAGAAAAATGATTTGGTACAATTTTGCAAGAAACATATGGTAGGTCCTTCAGAAAAAAAACACATTTTGGTCACTCAAAAAATGAAAAATGGTTCTTTTGAGCAAAGAAAATGAAAACCTCCCAAATCAACATTGTTTGTCATGCCTAAATACACACATGTACAAAATATTGGTTTATTTGAACTAACTATAAGAGGTTAAATGTTTGCCTGAATAAGAGGGTATAAACTATAAGAGAAAAAACAAAAAATGCTTAATTCTGATTGGTGGAACCAGCTGTGGCATGGATCTGTGACATGGCAAACATCTGTCCATCCATCCATACATCCATCCGTCCGTCCATCCACCCCTCCGCTCTCTCAGCTAACCCTAGCGCTCGCAGATCCCTCCCCTCGCCGCCACCCTCCCCTCCCCTCGCAGATCCATCCTTCCCCTCCCTCCTTTCCCTCCGGCAAGATCGCCGTGCTTTACTCCTCCCTCCTTCCCCTCCTGTAAGATCCCACATCCATCGATCCATCCTCAACCGGAACCCCTCTCCCGATGCCAGATCCAATCCTCCTCCCTCCCTCCTCGCCCCGGCTCCCTACTCCCCTCCCCTTCCAGATCGCCGCCACCACCTCCCTCCTCCTCCCTCGCCCCGGTTCCCTGCTCCGCCGAGGCCGCCGCCGGGAGATCCGACTTCGCCGACGGGAATGGGGCCGGATCCACCACGCCCGAGCGCTCCATCCTCGTCGATAGGGATGACTACATCCTGGCCTCGGCGCTTCCGGCAGCGGCGGCTCATCTCCTTCCACGGCCGCGCCCTCTTCCACTACCCCCGCGTGCACAAGGCCATCGACGACGTGCTCGGCGGAGCCCTGGAGGCGCGCTCCGTCACCACCGCCCTCGACCCGGGGCTCGTTGAATCCTCCTCCCCCACTGCCTCAAGGTACGGCGATTCCTTCCCCTCTCCTCCCTGTATCGTCTAGATCCGCGTTTCTGTGGTGCTCTGTGATAGTTGGGCGTCTAGTATTGTGGAATTTGGCTCCGATCTATGGTTAGATCGGTGAAGATTTGGCGAGTTCGTAAGGATTTCGCGGGTACTAATTTGTAATTAATGGGTGGATGTGCTCGTGCACAGGATGGATGGTCGAAATCTATGCATGTTTTATGTACTAGTCCGTCAGTTCCTGCTCATAGATTCCCCCAAGTAGCTCCTGCCGTTTGTTGAGTCACTGGATTGATGTATAAGCCTATCTATTTTCGTGTAGATATTGTGTTTATTTTGTAATTTGTACTGAAGGGTTAGGCCTACCGTTTTCCAGGCGAATTCCTGATGCCGCATGGTTTCATCGGTTAATCTATGCATGTTTTATCTATTACAGCTAGTCTGTTCTGGTTTGATAGCTCTTTATGATCCAATTCAATAGTAGCTTGTCTGTGATTATCTTCTTCTCCGCACGCGTATGCTGCCTGATCTGTCGCTCTTGATCAGATTTCTGTTGTACCATTGAAATAGCAAATACACGTATGTTAGTGTCATATGTGCTTGATTTATTACCACGAAGCTAGGTTTCTCTTAGCTAATACAAGCATTTCAGGCAGCTATGTGGAATCAGAATCCCTAGATCAATGAAGTACTGCTGCATATCAACAAGAAGTACGCAGGGCTATTTGACCGACTCACTTACTAGCCGTAGTAGCCAGTGCTTAGCTCTGTATGGTGGTCGTTGCTTAGTTGAATTGCTTGGTGTTGTTGTAGCCGTAGTAGCCAGTGCTACTGTTTCCACAATCGATGCTTACTGAAAGATCATGACTAGTACTGTGACATATGCTCGATGACTAAAAATATATTCATTTATAAGATTTTTTCAGTAAAGCGGAACTTCTTAAATATTGCATGCTGAAGTAAACTTAAATGAAATGTGCAGCGCAGTACATTACCAGAAGCAGACTGGCCATGGACTCAATCATTCTTTGTGATTACAGTTTGACTGTATCTCCAGCATTGACAAATACCATTGCTTGTTCAAATTTATACTGGAGTTGCTTGTTCAAATACCATCTATGTTCTTCTGATGGTTCTCACTCTGTTTGGTAACAGACTCTGCTTTAGGAAAGTCTCACAGTACAGTACTACTAGTAGATAAGATACTCCTTAAACTTTGGATCAAGTAAACTGTCTCATATATTTTATGCTCCTCAAACTTCACAGTACAGTACTACATTGTTATGCTCCTCAAACTTCACAGTACAGCACTACATTGTTATGCTCCTGTTATCTCAACTCTTATAGTATGATGAATCAAGTAAACTAAAAGCACCACCCCGTTCTGTCTGTGCAGACTGACCTCCGCTTCCAGAGCCATGCGGTGCTGGCCCTTCAGGAGGCTGCAGAGGCCTACCTGGTGGGTCTCTTCGAGGATCCCAGGCTAGCTTGTGGCCAGGCAATTTTGCGTCAGCACGGCCAAACAACATTTGAATTGTGTCCGGTCACAGCAGAGAGACGTACATTGAGGTCTAGCAGAAATTATGTGTGCCCCTCCCACATACTTCCTCCGTTCGGAAATACTTGTCCTAGAAATGGTTGTATCTAGATTTGTTTTAGTTTTAGATACAACCATTTCTAAGACAAGTATTTCTGAATGGAGGGAGTACCTCGGTATTATAACACAAGCCTATATGTGGTTCCCAACATATGTGTGTGTAGCATTTTGTATTATAACATTTTCCTGGTTCGTTTCTCCTTCGCATGGCTCTGCTGAGTTCTTAGCAGCTTATTGTCTTTGCTCATTTCAATTCCATCTTTTTTGGATTTACCGTAGCAAGAAAAGTTTAGTGTACCATTGAGAATCATCTATTCATAATAAAATGTACAAATCAAAATTCGGTCGCTCTTTAAATTTATCTGGTCGGTAGAGAAAATTATGATGTGTGCAAAAGATTAATACAGATTACAATCTTCCTAAAAAAGCGGCGAGGTGCAAAGTGAGTGGAAGAATTGTCTTCTAATAAATTGTATAGTATGTGTGTGTAGTGTACATCTTTATACAGAAGAAGGCTCATAGTTACGAGCACGTACACTCAATTCTGCCCTTTTTTTGTCTCTGGAAAACTGGAAACATTTCAGCTCCAAACTTGGTTCCACGATTACAGAAAATGGTTTTGAGATGTACCTGGTGCGTGTTCAAGAAAAGACAGAGAGCATCATTTCAGAGGTTTGTTGAATATATGGCCTGCTCGGCACGCTTCCATGAACAATTCTGCAAAGCACAATGGGAACATGTCAAATATATTATTCCATGAAGGGCCATAGAACAACATTTCTCCATCGGATGCATGTTTTATGTAGTTTAGATTCGACATCCTACTAAATCACTCCTAGACATCTACATTGAGGCTAACACTCAGTTTTTACAGTCTTATAAGCGCATATCCATTCACAGCCAGTTTTCATTTAGTCGCATTGCACAATCCCCCAACAATATAATTTAACAGTAAATCACCATGTAACTGGGTCACAATCTCAGGAGAAGTTCATATGTGTTATCTGCATGCAGATATGGTCTGAGTCATCATCCTGAAGAAATCCCGTACCTGCTGATGGTCCTGAAGAAATCCCATGTAGCTGCAGAAGTGGCCGCTTGAACCACCCAACCCCGTCGCCACCACCCAGAGCCGCTCGCCGCCATGGACGGTCGCTAAGTATGTCTGCGTTGACTGCAGGCGAGTGCGCGCGTCCGACACATCCGGCCCCACCGTCGGTGACAACTGCCTCCTTCGCCCGTGCGTTGCTACGGGAGATACGCTATTGAAACCTTGTCATGATAGGGAAAATAGGATACAACTCACCATCAGTTCTAGAAGATATATATTGGTATGATCAGTAACAAACATACACGTGGACACACCAAGTAAAAATACACCCTACTAATCCCAATTGATATTTCATCCACCCTTGTCCCAAGCATGCATACTTATAGACAACTTAAAATGTCAGATCCTTCAAAACTATATGATATGATCGATTACTACAGAACAAAAAGATGAACCAAGTAAATTCATTTTTCTTTTATTAATTTCAATATGAGAACTACAGAACTCATTCCATGTAGACTTTCGTGAGTTAGAGTTCCTTCATAAGTCAATGAACTTGGTAATCAGCAGACAACTTACTAACTATTTACACATCTTGATTCAACAGAATGCAAGCACCTGATTTGTAACATAGCGATTGAACTGTAGAACCTCTAGAAGGGAGAGCAGGATACTCCAGTTGGCTGAATGTGGGAGGAATAGAACATTTTGAAATGCACCTGAACTCTTGGGGCATCATTCATTTGATTCGTACTCACTTGGAGTTCCACCGTATATATAGACATATGTATGGACACACCAGTGAAGTATCGTGTTCTCACTTCAATTTTGGTTGCTCCAAATACTTCTAAAGAATCAACTACCCTGCACCATATATGAAATCAATAAGTACATCTAGCACAAAATAGCTGAGATAATAGTTTTTTAGTTACAGAAGTGTGAAATTCAGCCTGCATCTTAAATAAAAAAATGATATCTGAATTATCATTCTAAGTGTCACTCTTAGCTATCAATATGAACAGACTGAATCACCCATCTATTACTGCATTCAAAATGCATATCATAGAGTGACTCGAGATTTTAAACAAAACACAAAGATGTCCATTCAGGATAAAATAACCTCGGATGCATTTACAGAGAAGTGATATGAATAGAAAAAGGCCATACTCTCTAGTGCTTGGTTGGTGTGAAGTTACTAATCTAAGATTGAGAAAAGTGTCATAATAAGTATTTAATTGCAGTAGAAAGAACGAGCCTAGGAGTATCTATTTTTTGTTCCATTATGCGTTGCATTTACAGCTCATTCTAACCTTACTGACTCATAACAATCAAGCCTAAAAACCATGATCTGACCATGGACAAAGACAAAGACAAAATGGCCAAAAAAATCTATAAATAGAATTGTAGCAATAGTATTGCGTACCAACGAAAACTAAATGGCAGACCCTGGTTCTTTTATAGGCCACTTGAAATTGAACAAAGATTCAGATTAGCACCTGATCGGCACCAATGCAACCGATGCGGACACGAGCTTGGACTCTTCACGGCGACGACAAAGTGACCGATGGCGCCCTTTGGTCATCTTCTCGTGGAAAAGAAAGTCACCGCTGCTCGCGGCCCTTGACAAGGTTGAGCTCCGAGTCATCCAAGTCGGCGCCGTCGTTCTGCTCTCATAGTTAAAAAAACAAAGGTAATGTACCACACCAACAGGCAAGTAGTCCGAATCAACTTTCAGATTTCATATGGTTAGATATAGTAGACTAAATTAATTAGGCAGGGTTTGTGTACACATCAGTAACAAAATCAATAAGGCAAAAAGTCATTACCCCTAATATTTGATAGAGACAAAGGCACCGACACAGGATCATGGCAAAGCAAAATCCATTTTTATCACCAACAAGAAATGAAAAAACAAATTATTGGTGCTTCCTTTCTCTGTAGTTCTGAACCACTACTTGCATTGTGTGGATAACAGGTAACTTACATATAACAAGAACGCTTTATAATTTGGAAGTATATGATATAAACATGGACAACAATGTTCTCTCAAAATCTGTAGCAATCAATGGAAAGAAGTAAAAGCTAATCTCCTAACACTACAATATTCTCAGGTATGTATAGAGAATAGGGGTCATCTTACTATGCCAGGTACAAAATTGACAGAGACAATGATACTGCTAGTAGTCATCCATTTAATGCTGCTGTAGAAAGACCACCAATAGGCACCCCTCAACTATACTGGAATTTTCACTCATAAATCCAGGGCTAGTATGCCTATAGAAGTGTTAGTAATACATCAGGTAGTTTTCTTTCCTTTAGATGGGATTTGGAAGAATTAGTGATACTAAAAACATGATGGCGTGAGTAGTTAAACCATTACCGCTCATTCTAACCTTACTGACTCATAACAATCAAGCCTAAAAACCATGATCTGACCATGGACAAAGATAAAGACAAAATGGCCAAAAATCTATAAATAGAATTGTAGCAATAGTATTGCGTACCAACGAAAACTAAATGGCAGTGTGATGGTAATGTGCATTCGACCCTGGTTCTTTTATAGGCCACTTGAAATTGGACAAGGATTCAGATTAGCACCTGATCGACACCAATGCAACCGATGCGGACACGAGCTTGGGCTCTTCGACGGCGACGACAAAGTGGCTGATGGCGCCCTTGGTCATCTTCTCGTGGAAAAGAAAGTCACCGCTGCTCGCAGCCCTTGACAAGGTTGAGCTTCGAGTCATCCACGTCGGCGCCGTCGTTCTGCTCTCATAGTTAAAAAAACAAAGGTAATGTACCACACCACCAGGCAAGTAGTCCGAATCAACTTTCAGATTTCATATGGTTAGATATAGTAGACTAAATTAATTAGGCAGGGTTTGTGTACACATCAGTAACAAAATCAATAATCAATAAGGCAAAGTTAGGCAAATCCACATACTGAAAAAGCATTGTTAATGCAGTGTGAAATAAGAGAGGGATGGAACATAGAATACCTGTTTTCATCATATGGTAAGAGAAGATGTGCAGCAAAACAAGTTCTGTCGTTTGAAGGTGAGTGTAACCATGGACAATTAGGTCAACATGTCCTGATGCTAACAAAACCAGGGACACCTGATTTAGTACTAAAATTATGTTAATGTCAAAAGTGCAAGGCCCCTATAAAAAACGCCCACTGTAACTATGTTTTAGTTCTTCATCACTCCTTCCACTTTCCTGAAAAAAGGAAAAGGAATAGGGCAATATTAACAAAGGGGGATATCTTACTGAAAAAAGGAAAAGGAATAGGGCAATATTAACAATGAATATCTTATACTTTTCAAAAATGTTGAAGTGGTATCCCAGGCCAAAATAATTAAAATTGCAATTGATCTAACACAAATTCATGTGTAGCTGAATCTGTAATGTTCATGTGAACGAATGTGAACAAATGACACAGCAGAAAACAACAGTACGCATGCCTGATATTTAAACCTGATTATAAGCAGAAGATGAACATCGTAACTGAAATTGAAGAAAAAACCTGAAACCGTTTGATGCAATTCAAAATCTTGTCAATAGCATCTTGACACCATTCTAAGATCCGTGGCAATTTGGCATTGCAGCTCCTAGAAGTATGTCAATAGAGAAAGGGGGAAGGCCGATTGAATACACGGACGATGACGAAGCGGCGGCGGCGGCCCTCGATGGAAAAGGGGGAAAGCAGAGGTTGGGATTGACGTACATGGGCCTCGAAATACCTGTGTTCGTCCTCCAAACAATGTAAGGCCAGCACGGTCTCTTCCAATCAGGGCAAAGCGACCACGCCCTTGGGGATCCACGGCGATGGCGGCGGCATCCCCGGGAATTCGCGGTGGCGGCGGTGGCGTGCGGCATCCCTGGAGCAGCAGATTCCTCGTGCCTGCGGTCGTTCGGCATGGTCGGGCGGCTAGGGTTTCTAGCACGAATAGGGAGTGAAGGAGGGCGGGCGGATCTGACCGGTGCCTCGGCTGCTCGGGTGGATCCGCGGCCTAGGAGAGGAGTCGTCGCCGGCAGTGCGTGATGGAGTGGAGGCCGGGGTTGGAGAGGAGGACGGTGGCTCGCTTGGGGGATTAGGGGCGAGGCAGGCGGAGGGAGCAACAGCGGAGCAGCGCGGCCAGGGACGGCGGCGGGCGGCGAACCCTAGAGAGGACTGAGCGACATCGAGCGATTTTTTTTTCGCTGGTTAATTTTCGCCGGTTAGTTCGTGTCACATGGGTGCGACGTGAGGTTAGGCGCACGGGGGCGGGTGTGGGACTCGGCACTGAGGGTTTTTCTTGGTTCATCGCGGCTGAGCGGGAGGTGGGAGCAGGTACCAAAAAAGACCGGGTGAGGTGGGACGAAAATAAAACCCGGAACGCGACCTACCAACTGAGACATTAGGAGTAGAGATACATGGAAGGACTCCTAGTTGGACTAGGAAAGGGGGAATCCTACTCCCGGTGGGAGTAGGACTCCCCTAGGACGCGCCATAGAGAGGGCCGGCCCTCCCCTCCTCCACTCCTTTATATACGGGGGCAAGGGGCACCCCATAGACACACAAGTTGATCTTTGTGATCGTTCCTTAGCCGTGTGCGGTGCCCCCCTCCACGATATTACACCTCGGTCATATTGTAGCGGTGCTTAGGCGAAGCCCTGCGACAGTTGAACATCAAGATCGTCACCACGCCGTCGTGCTGACGGAACTCCTCCCCGACGCTTTGCTGGATCGAAGCCCGGGGATCGTCATCGAGCTGAACGTGTGCCAAGAACTCGGAGGTGCCGGAGTAACGGTGCTTGGATCGGTCGGATCGTGAAGACGTACGACTACATCAACCGCGTTGATATAACGCTTCCGCTTTCGGTCTACGAGGGCACGTAGACAACACTCTCCCCTCTCGTTGCTATGCATCACCATGATCTTGCGTGTGCGTAGGAAATTTTTTGAAATTACTACGTTCCCCAACACTGGAAGCCGCATTCCTCGACAACTTTCAGGGGACCTATGTGCAGCCAGAAGAATCGGCCAGGCAATTCTGGACACGGTTCCTAACAAAGAAAAATCAGATAGTCGATTGTCCGGACGCAGAGGCCCTAGCAGCCTTCAAACATAATATCCACGACGAGTGGCTTGCCCGGCACCTGGGACAGGAAAAGCCGAAAACAATGGCAGCCCTCACGACACTCATGACCCGCTTTTGCGCGGGCGAAGATAGCTGGCTAGCTCGCAGCAACAACTTATCAAAGAAGACCGGTAATTCGGATACCAAAGACAAAAGTGGCAGGTCACGTCGAAATAATCAAAAGCGCCGCGTTAGCAGCGACAGCAATGAGGATACGACAGTTAATGCCGGATTAAGAGGCTATAAATCCAGTCAGCGGAAAAAGTCATTTAAAAAGAATACCCAGGGACCGTCCAGTTTGGACCGGATACTCGACCGCTTGTGCCAGATTCATGGCACCCCCGAAAGGCCAGCCAATCACACCAACAGGGATTGTTGGGTGTTCAAGCAGGCAGGCAAGTTAAGAGCCGAACACAAGGACAAGGGGCTGAACAGCGACGACGAGGAGGAGCCCAGGCCGCCGAACAACAATGGACAGAAAGGGTTTCCCCCGCAAGTGCGGACGGTGAACATGATATACGCGACCCACATTCCCAAGCGGGAGAGGAAGCATGCGCTACGGGACGTATACGCGATGGAGCCAGTCGCCCCAAAGTTCAACCCATGGTCCTCCTGCCCGATCACTTTCGATCGAAGGGACCACCCCACTAGCATCCGTCACGGTGGCTTTGCCGCACTGGTCCTCGACCCAATCGTGGATGGATTTCATCTCACAATAGTCCTCATGGACGGCGGCAGTAGCCTGAACCTGCTTTATCAGGATACAGTGCGGAAAATGGGCATAGATCCATCAAGGATCAAGCCCACAAGGACGACCTTTAAAGGCGTCATACCAGGTGTAGAGGCCAATTGCATAAGCTCGATAACACTTGATGTGGTCTTCGGATCTCCGGATAACTTCCGAAGCGAAGAGTTAATCTTCGATATAGTGTCGTTCCGCAGTGGCTATCACGCCCTACTCGGACGAACCGCATTCGCTAAATTCAATGCGGTGCCGCACTACGCATATCTCAAGCTCAAGATGCCAGGCCCTAGAGGAGTAATTACGGTCAGCGGAAACACAGAACGCTCCATCCGTACGGAGGAACACACGGCGGCCCTCGCAGCAGAAGTACAAAGCAGCCTTTCAAGGCAACTCTCCAGTCCGGCCGTTAAAAAACCGGACAATGCAAAGCGCGCCCGGAGTAACCTACAACAAGACCACCTGGCACGATCAGAGCAAGCGTAGCAATACGGCCCCGACCCCAGCCATCGCAATATAGCGGAGCAAGTACCTCGAGTACACAATTACGCCCTTAAAATTCCATGGGCACAGGGGGAGGGGCACATTAACGGCATGCCTACAACACGGCGTCAAACGTACTAGGGGCTGCCGGATTTTTCTTTTTTACCTTTTTTTTACTTTCAGGACTCCATACTCTGGATAACCTGTTCGGCATTGTTGCCGCACAGACGATGCAAGATCCAGGAAAGCAGATAAAGCTACGCCGCATTCCGGAACTCTCAGGTGGTCTCTATGTCGAGCGATATATCTGTTTCTAAATTCCGTGGCCTGTGCCTGGTCAGGACATGTTAAATAGTCTAATATCTTTTTTGCTCATCGCAATACTTGTATTGTTCGGCTTTGATAGATAGCCTCTTTATAAAGCAATGCATAGCTTTTTGTCTATTTTTTGCATTATCCCCTTTGAATATATGTGTTTATTACATAACATGATCGCACCCGTACACCATGGTATGGCAAACCACGCCAGGGGCTTCATTACCCTTTTATCTGGTGTGAGAAGTCCGTACACTTTCACAAGTGCGGTAGCCCGAACTTATAGCACTATATGCATCGGCTCCGAGTCATGATTTTGGTCACATGTTGGGTTTGCCCGGCTCCTATGTTTTGGTGCCTTACGTTCCGCTTTATCGGCTAAGGTAGCACTAGGAGAACCACTGCGATTGTGCCCCAGATCAGGTGGGTTGAGCACCTCAGTGGAGAAAGCTAAAACAGACTGTCATGATAAGGCGTGAGACCGGTCGCTGTTCGAGAGGTTTTTCGAGTCATTAAAGCCTTATGCTGCTTCGAGCGAGGAGCTGGCTATGTCCGGCCAAAGGCGTGGATAGCGCCCTGAATTCGGCCTTCCGAACTAGGGGCTTCGCCGAAATTTAAAATTATAATGTTCTATGGCTAAGTGAGAGTGTTCAAGCATTATAGTCCGATTGCCTGGTTCGTTGTGCTGAGCGCCTCCCTCGAAGGACCCAACTATGGGAACAAGAGCCCTCAGGATTATCCCGAACACCCCAGCACTAGTGGCATGGGGGCAGAAGCCGACGACTGGCCATCTCTCAATTTTTGATAAACGGCCGCATAGAAAATAATATTTTAAATTCAATAAGCATTGCTTAGCGCATATGAACAAGTTTTCAGCGCACAGGATACAAACGAGCGAGTTCATTCAAATATTACATCTTTAGTACATTCATCCGCGATAAGGCGGCCTCCGGCAAGAACATCCTTGTAGTAGTTCTCGGGCTTGCGATGCTCCTTCCCCTGCGGCGGCCCGTCCTTCACCAGCTTCTCTCCGTCCAGCTTACCCCAGTGTACCCTTACACGGGAAAGGGCCCTCCGGGCACCTTCAATGCAGACGGAGCGCTTGACGACCTCAAGCCGTGGACAGGCCTCCACCAGCCGCCGCACTAGCCCGAAATAGCTCTCAGGCAGAGCCTCTCTAGGCCACAGCCGAACTAGTAAGCCCTTCATGGCCTGTTCGGCCGCCTTGTGGAGCTCGACCAGCTGTTTCAGCTGATCGCTTAAGGGCACAGGGTGTCCGGCCTCAGAATACTGAGACCAGAACACACTCTCCGTCGAGCTGCCCTCTTCAGCTCGGTAGAACGCGGCGGCGTCGGATACGCTGCGGGGAAGATCGACGAACGCCCCTGGAGAACTCCGGATTCGGGTAAGTAATAGGAAGTTTACTTTTATATTCCTACTTTGCATTGAGAATGCCTTACCCGTTGCTATCTTTTTCACCTCCTCCAACTCTTGGAGGGTCTTTTGGGCTTCGGCCTTGGCACTCTTGGCGGTCTCGACGGCCGACGCGAGCTCAGATGCTTGCGTTTTTGACTCAAGCTCCAAACCCTCATGTTTTTTCATGAGAGCTTGCAGCTCTTGCTGCACCTCGCCGACCTGAACCCCAAGCCTTTCTCGCTTGGCGCGCTCCTCGGCCGTTTTCTTTTCGGCCTCTGCCAGCGCCTGCTTCAGGGTTGCCACTTCGGTTGCGGCTCCTACAATAAGCAGTACAATCCTGTTATTTCCTTTTGCAAACAACCCTCTCTATAGGCACCTTTTTTTTCTTTCTCTTTTTTTTAGGTATTTCTTACCTTCCTTCTCCTCGAGCTACCGTTTGGCAAGGCCGAGCTCTTGCTCGGTCCGCCCGAGGTCCTTTTTAAGGACATCCACCTGCGCAGTCAGTGCGGCGGTGGACAGCAGTGAAGCCTGCATACGCATATTTGACCTTTTTTGTTAGACTCCTGCGAAAATTACTAGATCCTCTATCCGGCTTTTCTTTCCGACCACCGAACAGAGCATCAGGGGCTACTGTCTATGCGGTAAATAATTTGACATATTTTTACTTACCTCGAAGCCTGTTAGAAGGCTAGCGCAAGCTTCATTCAGTCCGCTCTTGGCGGACTGAATCCTTTGGATCACCGTACTCATAACAGTATGGCGCTCCTCGTCGATGGCGGCGCCCTTAAGCACCTCCAGCAGATTGTCCGGCGCCTCCGGTTGGACGGAGGCCGCCGGCTCAGACGGCTTACTCCTCTTGGAAGGAGTTCGCCCACCGCGGACCGGGACTGTCGAGTCCGGCGCGGTGTCCGGCACAAAGCCGGACTTGGAGCCCTGGGAGGTTTCATCCCCTTTACTCCTGGGGTCCGGAGGATTGCCTTGTGGCTCCTCCAGGACCATCTCCCCCTGCCCCGAAGCTTGGCGGGGCGCCACTTCGGCGTCGTCCGCCCCGCAGGGGGAAACCGCGGGCGGAACAGAGTTCACGTCCGACGAATCCAGGGAGCCGCTCGACGAATCGTCGAGTCCGGCCCGGGGCGGGCTGCATAAATTACATTCGATATTAGGGAAAGCCGCACATTAAAAGAATATCATGAGTCACTCTGGTATGTAAGCACTTACGATGTCGCCGGACGCTTGGTTCGGTCCAGCCACTCCTCTCCGCCCTCTTCGGCGTCGGGGGAGTAGTCCGGCGGAGGGGTTTTCCTTTTCCTCGACCCCTCGGCCTCCCCTGTTGGCGCGGCCTTCTTCTTCTTTGCTCCCCTCGCTGGGGGGGAAGCTTCCTTGTTCCTCCTCCTCGTTTTCACGAGAGGAGGGCGTTGCGGACTCGTCAGATGACGAGTCCAACACCACCATGTTGCGGGAACTTTTTCGAGTCCCGATGGTTTTCTTCTTCTTGGCCTTCCTCTCCGGCACCACGTAAGGTGCCGGAGCCATTAGCTTTACCAAGAGAGCTGGGGTCGGGTCTTCGGGCAGAGGAGCCGGACAGTTAATTGGTCTGGATACTTCCTGCCAAGCCTGTCAAAGGTAAAGGGAGTTTAGATCCCGCATAGAGTTAATCTATGAAGAAGAGCTTGACAAACCTGTCAAAGGTATATATAGCTTACCTCGCTAGCGTTACGCTGCGAGCTGTATCCGCGATCCTCGGAGGCGGATGTGGGGGACTCGGCGCCTTTGGTCAGCACCTTCCAAACGTCTTCATACGTCGTGTCGAAGAGCCTACTGAGGGTTTGCTGCTGCGCCTGGTCGAATTCCCACAAAGTAAAATCCCGTTCTTGACACGGGAGGATCAGGCGAACGAGCATGACCTGGACTATATTGACAAGCCGGATTGGCTTGTTCACCAGGGACTGGATGCACGTTTGCAACCCAGTCACTTCTTCCTCGTTACCCCACGACAGGCCTGTCTCTTTCCAGGACATGAGCCGCGTGGGGGGTCCGGATCTGAACTCGGGGGCCGCGACCCATTTCGGATCGCGGGGCTCGGTGATGTAAAACCACCCGTCCTGCCACCCCTTTAGGGACTCCACGAGGGAGCCATCGAACCAGAGGACGTTGGCTATCTTGCCAACCATAGCGCCTCCGCACTCCGCCTGGGTGCCGGACACCACCTTGGGCTTGACGTTGAAGGTCTTGAGCCAGAGGCCAAAGTGGGGGCGGACGCGGAGAAAGGCCTCACACACGACGATAAACGCTGAGATGTTGAGAACAAAGTTCGGGGCCAGATCATGGAAATCCACGCCGTAGTAGAACATGATCCCCCGGACAAATGGGTGAAGTGGAAAGCCCAGTCCGCGGGGGAAGTGGGGAAGAAAAACTACCCTCTCATGGGGCCTTGGGGTAGGAAGAAGCTGCCCCTTATCAGGAAGCCGATGCGGGATGTCCTTGGACAAGTACCCGGCTTTCCTTAACCTTTTTACTTGAGCCTCCGTAACGGAGGAGACCATCCACTTGCCTCCCGCTCCGGACATTGTTGGAGAAGGTTGAGGAAGGAAGAGCGGACTTGGGCGCTGGAGCTTGAGTTCGCAAGAGATGGATTGGCAAAGGAGGAAGAAGGTGTAGTTTAAAAAGGTGAATCCTTATCCCTTTATATAAGCACATGCGGTTAGGCGTCCTCACCTACCTAATAAAACTCACTTGCCTCCCAAACGCCGTGGTAAATGGCGTGGTTGGGTTACCCACGTCCGTATTAATGAGAATCCCATTAAAGGGGGCTCATGATCTCTGCTTTGACAAGACGTGCCAAGGAAACCGCCTCGCTAAACGAGCTGAGGTGGAACAATGAAAGCAATTTATATAGAAGGCTTGGTCGCAGTGTTACGACGCACTGCGGGATACGTCAGCAGATTTGATTTGTGTTAATATTATTCTCTATATGGCAATATGTGGAAACTTATTTTGCAGAGCCGGACACCATTTTTTGGTGTTTATAATCTTCTTGAAGAACTTGGAGGAGGAACCCGCCTTGCAATGCCGAAGACAATCTACGCGCCGGACTCGTCGTCATTGAAGCCTGGTTCAGGGGCTACTGAGGGAGTCCTGGATTAGGGGGTGTTCGGATAGCCGGACTATACCTTCAGCCGAACTCCAGGACTATGAAGATACAAGATTGAAGACTTCGTCCCGTGTCCGGAAGGATCTTTTCTTGGCGTGGAATGCAAGCTAGGCGTGCGGATATTCGAGATCTCCTACCATTGTAACCGACTCTGTGTAACCCTAACCCTATCCGGTGTCTATATAAACCGGAGGGTTGTAGTCCGTAGGACAACCATCATCATACACAATCATACCATAGGCTAGCTTCTAGGGTTTAGCCTCCTTGATCTCGTGGTAGATCCACTCTTGTACTACCCATATCATCAATATTAATCTAGCAGGAGTAGGGTTTTACATCCACCGAGAGGGCCCGAACCTGGGTAAAATAAAGTGTCCCTTGTCTCCTGTTACCATTCGACCTTGACGCACAGTTCGGGACCCCCTACCCGAGATCCGCCGGTTTTCACACTGACACCAGGCGCCATCCTCGGATCGACGCTAGGCACCTTGAGCGGGGGGCACGATTGCTTTGCTTGTTCGCCGAGCTGGGCAATTTGTTTCCCAGCTACTCGTCGTTCTTTCAGCCTTTGATCACTGACTGTACTTCCCGACCACGACGCTTCGGCCCATGTCTTTGCAATAATGCGCTCATAGTTGCCTTTCGGCGGAGACTTGGGTGGTTTTGCCAGGGCAGCCAGAGTGCGCTTCACTTTCACCGAATCTACCTTCTCCTTCGGAGGTGGATGTCTCTGTGCTTTCAACCCTTGAAACCAGTCATCCTTCTCGGTTCGCGCGATCCTCGCGTTCTCCTCCGGGCTCATCTTGTATGGTAACTTCTCTGGAGTCTTCAGAGAAGGACCGAATTTGTATTTTCTCCCGCGTCTGGCTGTACTGCTAGACGCTGGCAGAGCAGACGGAGCGGCAGTCTTCTTGACTTGCTTACGAGGCGGAGGAGAACGACACGCCGGAGCAGCTGCCGGAGCGGCGGCGGATCTCTTCCGCCCTTGCTGACGAGGCGGAGAAGGAGTAGGCTGGCTGCTCGGGCGCGCCAGCGTAGGCGGAGAAGGAGGCGGAGTGCCGCCACGCGCCGGAGAAGGAGCCGGCCGAGGGCCCTGATCGTCACTCGCCGGAGGAGGAGGTGGTGGAGGAGGCGGAGTGCCCTGACTCGCCGGAGGAGGAGGAGGAGGCGGAGGCGTCCAGTTTGGAAGCTTGATGAGCTCTTTCCGCCATAGGCATGGAGTCTTCAGAGCAGAACCCAGCCGAGTCTCCCCTTCTCCGGTAGGGTGGTCAAGCGGGAGGTTCTCAAATCCCTCCGTTATTTCATCCACCATCACCTTAGCATATCCTTCTGGAATCGGCTGGCAGTGAAAAGTTGCGTCGGGTTCATTAGGAAAAACAGAGCCAGCAGCCGCCTTGACCTTCATATTCATCCATTGCGTCATAAGGTGGCAAATTTGAGCCTCCGTGATAGCATCCATGGGATAGCTGGCAGGAGCCGTCAAGACAAGCTCCGGCTGAAGCAGCTCGGTGAAAGCCATGCTGCTTCTCCGCTGAGATGGCGGGGTAGCTTCAGGGGAAGCTTCGGTAGTTCGTTTGCTGTGATTTGCTTCTCGTTCCTCTATCCCGAGTACCCTTTCTTTAAGCGCCTGCAGTTCGGACTGCTGCACTTTCTTCCTCCTCTCCTGGCTTTTGTAACCGCCTGCGTCCGGAAACCCAGCCTTCCACGGAATGGAGCCTGGCGTGCCTCGTGTCCATCCAGGGTGCTTAGGATTTCCGAGGGCCTTTGTGAGCTCGTCGTTCTCTCTATCTGGAAGGAACATCCCTTTCTGCGCTGCAGCGATATAGCACCGAAGCTTCTTCAAGGGTATGTCAAGTTGCTCATCCGTCCAAATGCACTTCCCTGTTACAGGGTCCAAGGTTCCGCCAGCCCCGAAGAACCAAGTCCGGCAACGGTCTGGCCAGCTCATTGTCTCTGGTTCGATCCCTTTTGCAAGAAGATCATTCTCAGCCTTGGCCCACTTAGGCCGGGCTACGAGGTAGCCACCTGACCCCGTGCGATGGTGAAGCTTCTTCTTCGCAGCATTTTTCTTGTTTGTCGCCGACATCTGCTTACTATTTTCCGATGTCTTGTAGGCCACAAATGCAGGCCAGTCATCTCTGATCTTCTCATATATGCCCTTGAATTCTGGTGTCTCTTTTTTCTCGACAAACCTATTCAGGTCATTCTTCCACCTCCTGAATAGGTCTGCCATCTTCTTAAGAGCAAAAGACTTGATTAATTGCTCAACTGGCTTCTCCGGATCATCCTCTGGCGGTAGGGTGAAATTTGTCTTCAGCTCAGTCTAAAGATCATTTTTCTGCATATCATTGACGTAAGACACCTCAGGGTCTTCTTTAGCCGGCTTGAACCATTGGTGGATGCTGATCGGGATCTTGTCCCTAACCAGAACCCCGCACTGAGCAACAAATGCCTTTTTTGTTCGGTTGGGTTCAATAGGTTGGCCGTCGGGCGCTATTGCTATGATCTCAAACCTTTCATCCGAGCTCAACTTTTTCTTCGGGCCTCGTCTCTTTACCTCAGTTGTGCTCGATCCGGAGGGCTAGAAAAAAGAGCAAAGACTTAATTAATATGTGTACATACCAAAACAATGAATGCATCAATTAGCTAGTCAGCACAGGCCTAACTAATATATATACCTGGCCGGACTCGGTTCGGTCACCGGAGCCGTCATCACAGTCTCCTTCTTGCACCAGCATTGGGTCACTGGAGCCGTCCTCACGTTCTTATTCTTGCACCGGCATTAGGTCACCACAGCCAGCTTCTTCACCCTCTCCTTCCAGAGTACCATCGGTGTCATTGAGATACAACAAGACGGCATCACTTCCTTCTGCGATCATGTCCCTCAACATCGCTTCGTTTGCTTCGTCTAGGGTGGTGTCCATAGTTTCTACAAATATTTACAACATGGCAATTATTATTCAAACATGACAAATGGATATATTAGTGGCAAACGTAGAACTACCTAGCTAATCATAGTAAGGAATCATATGTATTAATTAGTGGCCTCGACGCTGCTTCTCTAGGGTTTGGAGTGGTCTCGACAACGCTTCAAGGGTTTGGAGTGGCCTCGAGAGAGTTTGTCGGGTAGGGGCGTGGCGGGAGGGGGTAGGAGACCGACATCTTTTTTTCTAGGGTTTGGGTGTCCTCGAGAGTTTTGGTCGAGCGAGAGGGTCGGGGGGTGCTCCCGCGGTATAAGTTATTATCACAGTCAAGAGGGGGTATATATATCGACCGCCCCTCATGTCAAAGTTATCCGAGGGGTATATCAACCCCCCCTCGTGTTGAAGTTATCGAGAGAGGGAATATATAGAGAGGAGAAGAAGAAAGGAATAGAGGAGAAGATCGAAGAAAAAAAGAAGAAAAAAAGAAGAAAAAAAAGGAGAAGAAGAAAGAAATAGAGGAGAAGAAGAAAAAAATAGAACTTTCTATTTTTTTTCTTCTTCTCCTCTATTCCTTTCTTCTTTTTTCCTCTTCTTATTTATTTCTCCTCTTTTTCCTCTCCTCTTCTTCTTTCTTCCCCTTCTTATTTTCTTCTTTCCTATCCTTCTTTTTCTTCTAAATTTTAGCATATTCTAAATGTTCTTCTAACTTTCTATATATGAACAAAAAACTTTCTATGAACAAAAAACTTTATATATATATATATATATATATATATATATATATATATATATATATATATATATATATATATATATATATATATATATATATGAACAAAATTTCTATGAACAAAAAAAATTAAACTAACCACATACACATATACATACACATATACATTATACATAGACATAAACATACACATATACATACACATACACATATACATTATATATACACATATACAATATACATACACATATGAAAAAAAATTAAACTAAAAAATTAAGGGCAGGGGCGGCGCGGCAGCGAAGGGCAGGGGCGCGCGGCGACGAGGGCAGGGGCGGCGTCGGCGGCCAGTGCAGGGGGAGGAGCAGGGGAACGGGGCGGTGCTCACTGCGAGGTGGCGTCGGCGACGAGGAAGGCTCGGGGACGGCGGAGGCGCGCGCGCTCGGGGGCGATGGCAGGGGTGCGCGGGCTCGGGGACGGCGAGGCACGGGCGACAGCGACGGCGAGGCACGGTCGGCGGCGACGGCAGGGGCGGCGGACGGCGTCGGGGCAGCCTGGCGGCGTCGATGTGCTCGACGTCGTCGGGCGGGCCGGGGGGCAACTGGCGATGAGTTTGCCAAATTTTCCTAAGTGCTACTTATATACCCAGGCCTTTGGTCCCGGTTCGTGGCACCAACCGGGACCAATGCCCATCTTTAGTCCCGGTTGGTGCCACCAACTGGGCTGCTGAAAAGAGGCCTTTTGTCCCGGTTGGTGGCACCAACCGGGACTAAAGGGGGCATTGGTCCCGGTTGGTGCCACGAACCGGTACCAATGCACCCCTTTGGTCCCGGTTCGTCCCACCAATCGGGACCAATGTTCTTGTGCTGCCCCGCGCGCAAAAGTTTAGTCCCACCTCGCTAGTTGAGAGGGCTCGGGAGTGGTTTATAAGATCTGCTGCGCCCACCCTCTCGAGCTCCTCTCAACTGCAGGCTTTCGGGCCTAATCTGTCACTGTAATGCCTGTGGGCCTACTGGGCCTGCTGCGGGCCTGAATCCTGGCCCATGGTTGGGTTTCTAGTCGTATTCAGGCCGTGGTGGCCCAGTTGGTGGCATTTTTTTTTGCTATTTTTTTCATTTCAACTTAAAACTAAATACTTATAGTTTTGTAGTGATTTCTTTTTTATTTTATGTCACTAGTTTATGAATAACTTTATAATAAAAATTGATTTTTGAGTCATTGTTTTTCCTGCTATTTAATATTACTGTGTTTTATCATTATAATCAATTTGGTAATTTAGTTTAGTCATAACAAATATTATAGGCATTTTTCTTTTGTTTTTTGCTTTATTTTTTTATTCTTTTTGCTTTTAGGTCAGCAAAATTATAAACTTTCTGTTAGTGTCATTAGTTTTAGAAAAATTATAAACTCAAATTTGAATAGTTAAAATTTGAATTCTTTGAAATTTGTGTGAATCACAAGTTTCTGATTAACTTTACAAAAAAATGAACATAGATGCACCTATAGAAAAAATTCGACCTAAATTCATAGTTTTCAAATGAACTCTGAAAAAGTTGGCATAGCATGCTCGTCTGTTACAAATTTGGCATGGTATCATCATAATAGTTGTGGGAGAAAGTCTTCACTTTTTCTTCGCTTTTGTCATTTGCTTATTGCGCCGTAACCATGGATAATCTTCATCGTTTATCAGGATGCTTGAGTCAGCCTTGACATTGAAGGGAGGAATTTCATGAAACCTTTTATAATCTTCAGACATGTCTGTCTTGCCCTCCACTCCCAGGATATCCCTTTTTCCTGAAAGAACTATGTGGCGCTTTGGCTCATCGTATGATGTATTCGTTTCCTTATCTTTTCTTTTTCTCGGTCTGGTAGACATGTTCTTCACATAGATAACCTGTGCCACATCATTGGCTAGGACGAACGGTTCGTCAGTGTACCCAAGATTTTTCAGATCCACTGTTGTCATTCCGTACTGTGGGTCTACATGTACCCCGCCCCCTGACAGATTGACCCATTTGCACTTAAACAAAGGGACCTTAAAATCTTGTCCGTAGTCAAGTTCCCATATGTCCACTATGTAATGATAATATGTGTCCTTTCCCTTCTCGGTTGTTGCATCAAAGCGGACACCGCTGTTTTGGTTGGTGCTCTTTTGATCTTGGTCAATGGTGTAAAATGTATTCCCATTTATCTCGTATCCTTTGTAAATCAATACAGTCAAAGATGGTCCCCTGGACAACAAGTACAACTCATCACAAACAGTGTTGTCACCTCTGAGACGTGCTTCCAACCAACTGCTGAAAGTCCTAATGTGTTCACATGTAATCCAGTCGTCGCACTGCTCCGGGTGTTTGGAGCGCAGACTGTTCTTGTGTTCATCGACATACGGGGTCACCAAGATAGATTTCTGTAGAACTGTGTAGTGTGCTTGAGACCAAAAATGCCCGTCCCTGCATATTATTGAGTCTGCTCCTAGCGTGCCTTTTCCAGTCAGTCTCCCCTCATACCGCGATTTAGGGAGACCTATCTTCTTAAGGCTAGGAATGAAGTCAACACAAAACCCGATGGCCCATGGAGATGCTTCCTTCTGGCCTAGCACGGTTATGGACATATTTCTTTAGGTCTCCCATGAACCTCTCAAAGGGGAACATATTGTGTAGAAATACGGGCCCCAGAACGACAATCTCGTCGACTAGATGAACTAGGACATGCGTCATAATATTGAAGAAGGATGGTGGGAACACCAGCTTGAAACTGACAAGACATTACGCCACATCACACCTTAGCCTTGGTACCATTTCTGGATCGATCACCTTCTGAGAGATTGCATTGAGAAATGCACATAGCTTCACAATGGCTAATCGGACGTTTTCCGGTAGAAGCCCCCTCAATGCAACCGGAAGCAGTTGCGTCATAATCACGTGGCAGTCATGAGACTTTAGGTTCTGGAACTTTTTCTCTGGGATATTTATTATTCCCTTTATATTCGACGAGAAGCCAGTCGGGACCTTCATACTGAGCAGGCATTCAAAGAAGATTTATTTCTCATCTTTCGTAAGAGCGTAGCTGGCAGGACCTTCATACTGCTTCTGAGGCATGCCGTCTTTTTCATGCAAACGTTGCAGGTCCTCCCGTGCCTCAGGTGTATCTTTTGTCTTTCCATACACGCCCAAGAAGCCTAGCAGGTTCACGCAAAGGTTCTTCGTCACGTGCATCACGTCGGTTGAAGAGCGGACCTCTAGGTCTTTCCAGTAGGGTAGGTCCCAAAATATAGATTTCTTCTTCCACATGGGTGTGTGTCCCTCAGCGTCATTAGGAACAGCTACTTCACCGGGACCCTTTCCAAAGATTACGTGTAAATCATTGACCATAGCAAGTACGTGATCACCGGTACGCATGGCGGGCTTCTTCCGGTGATCTGCCTCGCCTTTGAAATGCTTGCCTTTCTTTCGACATTGATGGTTGGTCGGAAGAAATCGACGATGGCCCAAGTACACATTCTTCCTGCACTTGTCCAGGTATATACTTTCAGTGTCATCTAAACAGTGTGTGCATGTGTGGTATCCTTTGTTTGTCTGTCCTGAAAGGTTACTGAGAGCGAGCCAATCGTTGATGGTCACGAACAGCAACGCCTTCAGATTAAATTCTTCCTGTCCGTGCTCATCCCATGTACGTACACCGTTTCCATTCCACAGCTGTAAAAGTTCTTCAACTAATGGCCTTAGGTACACATCAATGTCGTTGCCGGGTTGCTTAGGGCCTTGGATGAGAATTGGCATCATAATGAACTTCCGCTTCATGCACATCCAAGGAGGAAGGTTATACATACATAGAGTGACCGGCCAGGTGCTGTGATTGCTGCTCTGCTCCCCGAAAGGATTAATGCCATCCACGCTTAAAGCAAACCATACGTTCCTTGGGTCCTTTGCAAACTCATCCCAGTACTTTCTCTCGATTTTTCTCCACTGCGACTCGTCAGCAGGTGCTCTCAACTTCCCTTCTTTCTTACGGTTCTCACTGTGCCATCGCATCGACTTGGCATGCTTTCCGTTTCTGAACAGACGTTTCAACCGTGGTATTATAGGAGCATACCACATCACCTTCGCAGGAACCCTCTTCCTGCGGGGCTCACCGTGAACATCACCAGGGTCATCTCGTCTGATCTTATACCGCAATGCACCGCATACCGGGCATGCGTTCAGATCCTTGTATGCACCGCGGTATATGATGCAGTCATTAGGGCATGCATGTATTTTCTCCACCTCCAATCCTAGAGGGCATACGACCTTCTTTGCTGCGTATGTACTGTCGGGCAATTCGTTATCCTTTGGAAGCTTCTTCTTCAATATTTTCAGTAGCTTCTCAAATCCTTTGTCAGGCACAGCATTCTCTGCCTTCTACTGCAGCAATTCCAGTACGGTACCGAGCTTTGTGTTGCCATCTTCGCAATTGGGGTACAACCCTTTTTTGTGATCCTCTAACATGCGATCGAACTTCAGCTTCTCCTTTTGACTTTCACATTGCGTCCTTGCATCGACAATGACCCGGCAGAGATCATCATCATCGGGCACATCGTCTGGTTCCTCTTGATCTTCAGCACCTTCACCCGTTGCAGCATCATTGGGCACATCGTCTGGTTCCTCTTGATCTTCACCAGCTCCCCCCGTTGCAGCATCACGGTATTCAGGAGGCACGTAGTTGTCATCGTACTCTTCTTCGTCGTCGTCTTCCATCATAACCCCTATTTCTTCGTGCCTCGTCCAAACATTATAGTGTGGCATGAAACCCTTGTAAAGCAGGTGGGTGTGAAGGATTTTCCGGTCAGAGTAAGACTTCGTATTCCCACAATCAGGGCATGGACAACACATAAAACCATTCTGCTTGTTTGCCTCAGCCGCATCGAGAAACTCATGCACGCCCTTAATGTACTCGGAGGTGTATCTGTCACCGTACATCCATTGCCGGTTCATCTGCGTGCATTATATATAATTAAGTGTCCAAATTAATAGAAGTTCATCATGACATGCATTAAAAGCAAAGTACATACATAGTTCTCATCTAACAACATATAGCTCTCCAGAGCATCTAATTAATTAAACCATACATTGAAACTATGTAAAACATTTTAATGCGAAAACAAAGGCGATCATAATCGCAACCAAGGTAACAATTGATCCAACGGCATAATGATACCAAGCCTCGGTATGAATGGCATATTTTCTAATCTTTCTAATCTTCAAGCGCATTGCATCCATCTTGATCTTGTGATCATCGGCGACATCCGCAACATGCAACTCCAATATCATCTTCTCCTCCTCAATTTTTTTTATTTTTTCCTTCAACAAATTTTTTTCTTCTTCAACTAAATTTAACCTCTCGACAATAGGGTCGGTTGGAATTTCCGGTTCACATACATCCTAGACAAATAAAATCTATGTCACGTTGGTCCGCATAATTTTCATAAACAATAAATGAACCAATAGTTATAAAGATTAATGTATATATCACATCCGAATCATAGACAGGACGAGGGCCGACGGGGGCGGATACCAAAACCATCGCACTATATAAGATGCAATAATAAAAGTAAGAAAATGATACAAGTATCTATCTAAACATACAAGTAACAATATTTTTCCTTTTAGAAAGAAGATAAGAACAAGAGGCTCGCCACGGTGGTGTCGGTGATGAGATCGGCGCGGGTGATCGACGGCGGTGAAGACAGGGGTGGGGCGTGATGGACCGCTAAATCTAGACAAATCTCAAGGAAAATGGAGCTTTGAGGTCGAGCTTCGAGAGGAGAAAGCTTAACTAGTGTGGCTCGGGCATTTCATCGAACACCTCATGTGCATAGGAGGTGAGCTAGAGCACCACAAGCCCCTCCTATCGCCGGCCCAGAAAAACAGAGCACTCAGTTCTCTGCTCCGGCGCGAGGGGTATATATAGGCGGCACCACTGGTCCCGGTTCGTAGCATGAACCGGGACTAAATGGGAGCCTTTGGTCCCGGTTCATGCCACGAACCGGGACCAATGGTGGTGGGCCAGGAGCCAGGCCCATTGGTCCCGGTTCGTCCCACCAACCGGAACCAAAAAGTCCAGACGAACCGACACCAATGGCCCACGTGGCCCGGCCGGCCCCCTGGGCTCATGAACCGGGACCAATGCCCCCATTGGTCCCGGTTCTAGACTGAACCGGGACTAATGGGCTGCCTCGGCCTGAACCGTTACCCCCTTTTCTACTAGTGGTGGGAGATGCCCGGAAATTCCACAAGTTTCATGGATGGTGTGCACTTCAAGATTGGCTTCCAAAATGCAAATATGAAGCACGAGGGCAAATATGGAGCGCCTTCCAATGATTTTAGCAATGTACTCCTTCCGTCCGAAAATACTTGTCATCAAAATGGATAAAAAGGGACGCATCTAGAAATACGTCTAGATACATCCCCTTTTCTTCAGGTGTTCTTAGAGGGCCTCTCTACAGTGGCAACTTCTCTGCCACATAAAAATTCAAGAATAGATCAAAATGAAGAACTGAACTATAATAGAGTTAATAAATATTTTAGGAGTTAATAGACTACAAGAAATGCAGCAAGTTTTGACTGAACAATAATAAGGCAAATGGGAGTGTCAACTGGGACATTCCAAACTTCAATCAGAAGAAACTACTCGAGAACAACCTACACCTTGATATATTTTTTTCTACAATAGCATAACTGTAAGATCTTCAGTGTGCCAACGCTATGTACAATTGTATATCTTCAAATCATGACAGAGGGTGCCTTGTAGAGTATCCTCAAAATAAATAGGAATAATAAGGGATAATATTCCTAAACATAAAAGCACAATACGATGCTCCCCTTCTTCTTGAAAACTTTTATGTGATCATTTACTTATGTGCGATTCACTTGGTCGTTAAACAGATATATGCAATGTTCATAGCAGCACCATGACCATGAGAAAGACCAACTAACAAGAGACCATATACATTGGAGCCAACCCAAGCGCGCAAAAACTGAATCACATCAAGTGATGAAATGAGAGACGCTCTTTGCGGATTCTACTTTGGATCCAACCCAGGCACACAATGAACAAAGTCACATTAGGCAATGAATATACATTTCCTTAACGCAAAAAGGATAATAATCCCTCCACTGTTTACAGACAACCTTGATAAAAAAAATTATGCATTTTCACTAATCAGGCACCATAAAAGTATCCATCAAATCACATTTGAGGTCGAGTTTCAGTCCATGACCACGACCAAACAAAAAGTTATCAAAACTGTAATACTCGTCTACGTTGTAATTAAGTTATCAATAGCTGATCCGAGTGAACTTGCTCCATATTACATTTGTTAGTACAGACGCACGAAATCGAATAGTACCAGGCCGACACACCTTGTAGACAAGTTGGTGGAGATCCAGATTCAGGGTAGAGCAAGAATACCCTAAATTTCACTACGAAATAGATCCAAAAAAATGAACTAACTACCTCTACTAACCCACAAAAATAACCTAAACTTCACTACGAAACCAGCGAGCAAGATGACTGACCCTCATTTCTAATTTCGATGGACCACCCTAATCAAGATGTGGAAGAAAAAAGAGAGACGGGGAGAGGGTGAGGGTGCAGACCTGGAGATGAGAGTGGCGTCTGCCAGCGGCGAGGGTTCGGCACGCTGCTGCAGCAGACGCGCTCTTCCGCGGCGGCGGCGGCGGCTTCCGACCATGGGGGCGCACAGCTACTTTTTTTTTTGAGCGTTCGGGGTTGCACCAGTTGCCACTCCCCTGCTCCTCTCTCTTTGGAGAGCTTTGATGGCTTGGCTAGTATGGGCCTTAGCCTGCAGACAAAAGAGGCCCACTTCATTTTTTCTTACAGATTATAAGAGGCAGAAAACTCTTCTAAAAATAATAAGAGGCAGAAAACAATAAAAAAAACTTTTTGACAACTTTAGGATAGTACAGAGTACTATAGTAGTACAACATAAAGTAGATGTATTTAGTGAAACTTTATGAACCACGGTCACAAAGAAGGGCCTCAAAAGAAGGAAAATTATAAAGCATCATCTTCCTCATTGTTGTCTGCCGGTGGCCATTACCATATCCTCACCACCGCCCTAGCCTAGGCGCCCCTGTCACTTCCTTGTATGATCCCTTGCTATGCATTTTAATAAGTTGTAGGTTTTTGTTCCTCAGGTCGGCGCAACTCTATGGAGACGAAAGCAAGAAGGTGGTTGTGGTGTCATGTTGCTCATTTTGACATCACACAATTGTTGTAAAAAATGACCACTAACGAATAGACTTGAAGCCAAACATTCTTGCAAGTGCACAACTGGTTGTTATAGAACCTTCTACATGATGGATCAACTAGGGTGTAGCACATGAAACTGCTCGCCACCCTTCAAGGGCGAGCATGCTTGTGGCTTGGGCAAACGTGCAATCATGGAGTATAGACTTGAAGCCAACCATTCTTGCAACTGTAGACATGATTTTTATAGAACCTTCTACATGGTCGATCAATTGGGGTGTACCACATGAAGCCGCTCGCCAGCCTTCAAAGTCAAGCATATGGCATAGGTTGTCATGGAGCAAGAAAGTACTAAAAATTTGTGATGATTCCTTGAGTTTTCAATCAAGGATTTGAATATAAGTGACAATGTAAGACTTTAGGTCTTCATTTCTCAGCAACAAGAGGTGTGCAATATCTCTTTACTTCTCAGTTACTCAATTTTGTCCTATATGAGCATTTGAGATTTTTTTTTTGTGTGAACCATGAAGTTACTTTTAATTTAAACAATTTGCCGCGAGGGCCTCTTAGGGACTACTCTCCGTGTCCATGATGGGTAAATTTTCTTGCAACGGTTGTACGTATCAATGGGTGTCTTATGATCAAAATAGTTTATTTGATTGTTTTGGGGGTTTCTAGTGTTAGCTTTTTTTTATCCCGCTGTAATGTGTGTTATCTTAGCTACAAGCACAAATTTAATACACAACCAGACTTGTAGTTAACCTATGTGTAGTGCAAGAGATGTTCATCACTGCTACCGACTAGCTCGAGGTTTGATCCCACTGATAAGGAGCTAATGGAGCACCTGGAGGCGAAAGTCAGGGATAACAGCCAGGGTCAGATCTCACCCTCTGATTGATCATTTTATACCCATGATGGAAATTAGAGAAGGGATACACCGATCCTTGGATTCTTCTAGGTTAGGCGCATATAAAATTGTCTGCTTTTCATCGGTGTGATCGCTGTAATTCTTCATTGCGGCATGTGATTGTGCCTTTGTGCAGGTGTAGACGTGGATGACAGGACCAAATATTTCTTATTCCTTCCTTCCAAGCCGTGCAGCGCTGGACCGAGGAAACATCGCAGGATTGACACGGAGCCCGGAGTGAGCGTGGCATGGCACAAAAACTGCTAATACACTACCATGTAAGGTCGAAGGCCGACATATAGGTTGGGAGAAGACGTTCGTGTTGTGCATTGAGTATGGTGACAAGAGGATGGATACCAAGTGGGTTATGCACCGGTATCATGTTGACAACGACCATAGTGTGAAGGAAGGAGGGCTCGTGGTACGCAAAATCTACAATCAAACACGGCAGGCGTAGCCCCACTCGGCCTCACTGTTATTTCGGCAATGCCCAGACGAAGGAAGGCTAGAGCAGGGGAAAAACACCTGCCATCATTTAAGGGTTGTTGTCACTGTTTGTTGTGTTTCTTCGTTTTTCTTTGTTTTTTGGTTGAATTTTAATGGTTTATTTTTTGTAGAACACACCATAACTGCGTTTTCAGTATACGTTCAACATTTTTGTTTACATTAGAAAAAAATACACGATTGACATTTTTTGAAAACCTATATCTTTTATCTCTACCTTTTTACATACATATGGTATATTCTAGGTATATGTCTAATGCATTTTTTCAAATACAATATGAACTTTTTTAATACATGGTCAACATTTTAGTATACACATTTAACATTTTTATCAAATGCTTGATTAACATATTTCAAATACAAGATTGATATTTTTTAATACATGGTCAACATTTTTCTATACACAGTTAACATTTTTCAAATACAAGATTAACATTTTTTCTATACACATTTAACATTTTTAAAATGCTTGATTAACACTTGTCAAATACTTATTTAACATTTTTTCAAATGCTTGATTAACATTTTTTTAAATACATGATCAACTTTTCTCACACACACACATTGTATATTTTTGCATACATTTTTCATATACATGAGAAACATTTTCTCTATACACATTTAACAATTTTCAAACATTTCAAAAACAATATTAACATTTTTCTATACACATTTAACATTTTTAAAATGCTTGATTAACACTTGTCAAATACTTATTAACTTTTTTCAATACTTGATTAACATGTTTTAAATACATGGTGAACATTTTCACACACACATTGTATATTTTTGCATGCTTTTTCCATATACACGAGAAACATTTTCTCTATACACATTTAACAATTTTCAAATGCTTGGTTAATTTTTTTTTCAAATGTTTTATGTAAAGTGTTTTTATAATATATTTATTTAGAATAGTTGGAAGTATAAACAAAAGCAAAAATAAGAAAGCAAAAAAGGTTAAAAAAATGTTGTGGTCTCCCACACGCCTAGGCCGGCCCATTTTGCGATCCACTTGACGCTAGGCTTCACTATGCCTCATTATAAGCGAGAGACATAGTGGTGCCCGGTGATGAAGATCCCTCCGAAACCTCCCTAGGCAGGCGGACAATTCGAAGGCCCTTAGTGGAATATTCTATTCTACGTTCATATCGAAGGATAGAGCGCATTCTTATCAATCACACATGGGCATTGTTTGTAGACTGGTCTAAATAGGACAATCTAGGGCATGGCTCTGTTGTTTTTTCCCCTGGATTCATTGCTTTTGTTTTTTCGTTGCCGGTTCTTTCTACTTTCTTTCCCCAATTTTTCCTTTTTCTTTACGGATGATCTTTGTTAGGATAAGTCAGATTGAAGCCACTCTTGGAGGCACGTCTCACGTTGATCCAGCTCATGCTCAAGTGACAAAAATCTTGAGGTCAAACTCGTGGTTGTTCATCATGGGGACATGGATAATAGCAGGACATGATTTTTACATTTTGTTAACATCGTTTAAATGCACAAACATATTTTTAATTTGCATTTTCTAAATGACAAACTGATTTCTTCCATTCAAAAATATATTTAAAAAACTGTCAGAAAAACCGGGTCGCATGTTTCCAAATTGGTTCCCCCAAAAATAGGTTTTCAAACCGGTTTTTTCTAGCGAACAGGCACACATTTGTGGGCGCCCCTATGTCTTGCTTTAAGCGAGACAGGGGGAAGCTCTCGCGTCAGGAGGAGCCCCGGATGGGCCAGCGCAGCCGCCCGGCAGGCCACGGTTTGTTGTTTTTGTTTCCTATTCTCGTTTTTTGCTTTATATTTGTACTTTTCTTTATACTTTAATATATATATATATATATATATATATATATATATATATATATATATATATATATATATATATATATATATATAGGGATTGACTATTCGTCATCCTGGGTGAGGAATAGTTATTTTTCACCCACCTCTATTTTAGCATCTATGCACCGTAATTTTACGTTTTGTAAATTTTGTCTTATTTTAGACATAAAAGGAGAACGTAAGAAAACCTATAATCGTCGTAAAAAATATTTTATGTTGCATAAAATTACAAATGTAAAAACATAGTGTAAAATGTACATAAAACACAATTTTTGACCTATATTTTATTTGTTATGGCAAATTTTATGAAGTAAATCAATATGAATGTAAGTATTTGTATTTCAAATGTAATTTATTTATGAAATGATCGTAAGATTACCTCGGGTGAAGAATAATTTATTCTGCACTGTAATATATATATATAAACTCTTCAAAACACATTTGAAAAATGTTGGACAAATATTTATAAAATGTTGAATTAGTATGAAAAATTGTTTAACAAGAATTTGGAAAATGTTGAACAAGTATTTGAAAAATGCTCAATAGTTATTTAAAAATGTTGAACGAGTATATGAAAATTTTTGAACAAGTATTTAAAATGTTCAATAACTATTAAAATTTTTGAACAAGTATTTCAATAATTTTGAATTAGTATTAGAAAATGTTGAATAAGTATTTGAAAAATGTTGAACAAGCGTTCGGACAATGTTGAACATGTATACAAAAATTGTTTATCACTTTTGAAAAATATTTTTCACATATGCGAAAAAGTAGAGTGAAAATAAATAAAAACATAAAAAACAAAAATGGAGAAGAAAAAAGAAAACCAAACAAAAAATGGAGAAGAAAAAAAGAAAACGAAATAAAAATAAAGAAAAACGAAGATAAACCTGTCAAAAAAGTTCAACAATGTAACATGAGAATGAGATTGACACCTAAGGACGCAAGTGTATATGTGCAAGCATAAAGTAATGAACTTACTTTTCGAAGCAAGGCACCATGGAGTTGTGCTTGTCCCGAGGAATTTGAAGAATTGTCTTGTGGAGGTAATTCGCCATTACACACTGACTTTTATCAGATTCAACATTGCCACAATGCATGGTATACAGATCAAGGAAGGCAACTTCTTCATTCCGGAGTAATGGATTTGTAGCATGCCATAGCGATCAAAGTCTCATTAAAGATGGATTGACTACATCGACGTTGAAAATTTTGTCGTTGAAAACACTAGCCATGCCCGCGCGGCGACACGCCGCGCCTGTTGATACGTTGTGTGAGAAATTCTAAATAACTACTCAGTTTTTCCTTGTTCATTTTTTTATCGCATGGAGGATGTAAGAATCTTCATTGATTGACTTGTATGAAATGTTGTAGAGATTATGTACCAGTAGAAAGAGGTTCTTGTAATAAATATCTTGCTATGAAGTTCATATGTCCCCCACTGTAATGATAACAGGGGAAAATCTCATCCTCTTTTATAATAAGGTAGGAATAGAAGTTTCGGATGACTGATCCTTGTCTCTTTCTTTAGCAACATTGAAATCCTCATGGACCTTTAGGAATTCAGACTTGTGTAACAACCAGGGCATATAGGAGATATCCTAATATTGACCAAACAAATAAGCAGAGTACAGAAGGGAACTTTCCAAACAAAATTCAGCGCAACACATAATGTGTTTTTCTTTTTACTCAAGTAACTGAAGCAGGCTGAATAGTCTGTACCCTAGTAGAAAAGAAGAAAAAAGACATGCTGATCCTATGTGTACTGTAGATACATAAGTTTTAAGGGTGCTATGATCAGGGAAAACCTAATATGCAAAGGCAATATGGTCAGAATGATAAATAAGAAGTAAAATTTTTCCAATGAGAAGCAGGTATCGCTGATATATGTAGATCATAGGTGATTTATCTATATCATACCTATGTTCAGTAGCAAATCATGTATATTTGTCAAAAAAGGTAATGCAAACATATAATGTGTTGTGCTAATCACCAACAAGGGAAGTAGGTGCTACCGCGCTCTGCAATAGGCAAAAACCAATAGATACAACCAAGGGTAATATGTGCAGAAGAAATAACAACACCTATAACAACATAAAAGGCTGACTGTATCGTGAGGTAAAAGAAGTAATCAGTATCTAACTGAACCATAAATCAGAGAAAGATATAATCATAAGTAACTCAATTTTTCTTCATTGTGCATTATTTCTTGTAGCATTGGCAACACGATCAGTTTTTTCAAATTGCACCATTTCTGTGGGGTAGGTCGACGACCTTCAGGCGGCATATGGACCTCCCACTGAACATGAACGCCGCGGGAATGATGCAGGTGCCGTTGGCGCACGTAATCATGAATTGAAATTAACACAACCTATAACCGCCAAGGTTAAATTCGGACGCAAATTAATGACATCAAAGAACCCAATTCACTCAAATGATAGCCAAACTAACTACTCTGTAACCGGTTAGGTCAAATTAATCAGTGTGGCTTGTAAAAAGACTTCAGAAAAACCTACAAAACGAAGCCTTTCCATCTGGCATGCAAGTATGTTCCTCACAATGTACATTTCTAGTTGTTGGAAGTGCAAGATACTTCCATTCTACAGTCATTTTGTGAAGTTCAGATTTGGAGTTCCCAACCATGCAGGCATCTATGTTATCTGAGTGCCCCTTCACATAATATCTTGTTATGCGAAAATGCCAAACGGAGACCGAGCTCCATGGAGGCCTTTATTTGAAAACTTTAAAATTCAAACTTTTCAATTTCAAAAAATTCTGAAAATAAATACACATATACCTAGATACATAATGACATGTGTGCAAATTTTGAGGTCGAAATACATTAAAATGTGAGCTACACAAAAAAGACAAATCTAGAGCCTTTTAGCATATGTACTGTTCATCTATAAAGTCCATGATTTTGGTTTTTTTGTACAGCTTGCAATTCAAGGTATTTCATCCTGAATTTTTTCACACATACACTTTACATCCTTGCATACATGTGTATTTTTTTTTAGAATTTTTGGAAACTGAAATTTATGAATTTTGAATTATTCAAAATAAAGGGCTCCATGGAGCTCGGTCTCCAAAATGCCCTACTCCTTGTTATGTGGTAGCCGTGCTATCTTCCCTCTAGAACTGTAGTAGTTAGGATGTTCTCTGAATCTTGGGTATTGCCTGAACTGTAGTAGTCTAGGATGTTCCCCATACACCAGCCTCCCCTGTCCAATACCATGTTGAGGGTGAAGGGAAGTATTGGGAAGCCAAACATTGCAGGCTTCAGAAATGACTTTGTAAACACATTTAAGTGGAGGGCTTAGCACCAACATACCATATTACACGGGAGCACCAGTTTCACTATCAGCCTCCCTGCCAGTAATTGAAGCAAAAACCACTGCAGAAGTAGCTATCTATCTTTTGGATTTGAATCATCTCTGAAATGTTAAAAAAAACATTCCTTCTGCAAATTCGCTTCCTGGAATGAATAAGCAGACGAACTCACATATCCCCAAGTGTAGTCCAGTCATTATAAACTGTTGCACCCCTCTTTGCAGATAAACTACCTTATCGTTATGAACCTGATATAACATTATTAGATCACAGCTATCCCTGGTTCGGGTCGAATGAGTTTGATAAATAGAGGAACATTATTTAATCTCATCTTCTCTCTGTCAGCCAAAGAATTGTTCAGAACTTATGAAACAAATGCTGACAATCTCAACTACTTGATAAACATTTATTTACTTTCTTCTCTAAAAAAACATTTATTTATTTACAGATCCGCACGACCTTCGACCGATCCTTCCGCTCGTCCCGCAGCGTCGTTCCTCCCGCTTCCACTGATTTTTTTTCCTTCTCTCAAAAACCGTAGTAAATTGCTAGTGGTTTTTTCTGGTTTTTCGCTGCATAATATGAAAAGAAAATAAAAGTGCTTGAAAGAGGATTCAAACCCAGGTCTATGTAATACCAATCTAGCCTAATAACCAACTAAGCCACCTTTTGTTGTTGTCTATTGTAGAATGACAATGTTATTTGAACCTTTCTTATTTCTGCCATATCAAAAGAAAAAATAAAGTTTGGCTTGGTAACTTTGGCAATGACCAGCGTGATAACTATGGTCTGAGTAACATGATAACTGTAGCATGATAAGGCTGGTAACTACAGTACGAGAAGGTTAAAAGCATGGGAAAGTATGGTAACTTAACATAGAAATTACCGGTGAAATGTTTCAAAAACTTTTTTCCCTTGGATGAAAGACACCATGGTGTTTAAACGTAAAATATTAGTTATCAAGTCTGCGATGATACATCATCATGTTATTTACACAGAAATTATCGGGTGTATGTTTTTCAACAAAAAAGTTTTAGGTCAAAAGTTACAGTGTCGTTTGTATGGGAGTTATCAATTTTGTATGTTTCTATTACCATGTTATTTACACAGAAATTAGCGGGGCATCACCCCCCCCTCGCCACAGTCGCCATATTACCAGGATCGGTACATAAGTTATCAAGTCTACGATGTGTGAGTTATCATGTTATTTGCATAAGAGTTATCGTGGTATGGTTCAACTACTCCTCCCACCCCTACCCCCACCGACAAAGTTATCAGGACTGGGTACATAATTTATCATGTCTATGATGTGTGATTTATCATGCTATTTGCATGGAAGTTACCGTGGTATGTTTCAACGACTCCCCCCACCCCTACCCCCACCGACAAAGTTACCAGGACTGGGTACATAATTTGTCATGTGTACGATGTATGAGTTATCATGTTATTTGCATAAAAGTTATCAGGATAGTGATGCGTAAACTATCATCATATTTACACAGAAGTTATCGAGAGTATATTTCATCATCAAAACCCCTCCCTTCGGCGGAGGGAAAAGTTATCATGTTTGCGGTGCGTAAATTATTGGGGGTATATTTCAGCACCCCTTCTCGCCAAAGTTACCAGGACCAGGGTGCATAAGTTATCGGGTCTCTGATGTCTGAGTTACCATGTTGTTCACATCAAAGTAACTGGGGATATTTCATCAACACCACTTCCCTTAAAGTTACCAAGATCGAGGTACATAAGTTTATCAGGTATGTGATGTGTGAGTTATCATGATATTCACACAAAAATGACCCGGGATATTTCATCAACGCCTCCCTCCCGATCACCGAAGTAATCAGTACCGAGTACATAAGTTATTAGGTATGTGATGTGTGAGTTACCATGCTATACACACACAAAAATTACCAACGGTATATTTCATCAACCTCCCCCACCAAAATTACCATGGTATCATCAACCTCCCTCATCACCGAAGAGATGGACATGGGGCAGCAGCCCACGTCCATCTCTTCGGTGGGTTCCATCTTCACCGGCCCGCTGAACGGAACCGCCATGATCAACTCCCCGTTCGTGGGGATCAGCGTTGGCTGTTGGGCTCGGCCTTGCACGGACGAGCCGGCTGGTGGAGAAGCAGGGGGTAGGAGACCACCATGGCCCGATCAGGGAGCTTGGGAAATGGGTCAGCGTAGGTGCGGCTGGGAGGAGATGGGCTGGAGACGAGGCACTCGACGAACGGAGGCAGAAGAGCAGCCAGCCTCGGGCGGAACGGCGCACAGCGGTGAGAAAGAGGGCGAGGCGAGGCGGCACGTGACGCGGAGCAGCAACCAACGCCATAGCTTCTCTGCTCGCGGATGAGCTGCGTGCAAGCAAGGTGGGACGCAGCCGGCGGGAAGGAGAGAATGGACGCTGAGAAGATAAGTACAGAAAACGCGACAGCGGACGGTCTGCCGACGGCGTGAGGCGAGAAGAAGGATTGGGAAGCAGACTGCGTGTGGATCGAGAGACAAGACGGATGAAGCGTTTTTCTTCACTTGGCGGTGGCAGGACTTGTAAGATAAGTGAACTATACACATTCTGTTGTGCCATGGCCGTACGATCTAAATCTGATGGCATCCACGTCGTGCGGATTTGTAGCAATCCACCAGTCGACTGGTGGATAGATTTGTCGTTTACTTTATACCAATATAACTGGTAATTTTAAATGAGTCTTACAAAACACAGTTTTCATCAGCAGTGTTAATATCCATTATTCAACCTCTTGACACCATTGACTTAAGATGGAAATATATCATTTTCAAATAACATATAACAGTTAGGAAGAGCAGAATCATTGGAGAAAGCAGAAGACATACATCTCCAATAATACAACCAATCTTACATCAGAATCATACAATTTGCCCGATATATAATTTAAACACAATGATTATGGACCCAACTACGTAGATAACACACCAATTTCAAATTAAACCTGAGCTTCCACATCATAGCCCTACTCAGAACAAACGCCGATATTCGAAATTCACACTAAGCCTATGCTCCGACCAACCCAATGGAAAAGGAACGCAAAAACAGTACTTATTGCCTAACGCCAAGTGATGAATACATGGCCAACAAGATGATGCGGCCGGGCAAAACATGAAATCAGGGCAAGCACGGAGACATGGTACGAACGCTTAGCGCCGACAGGATTTGTTCGCCGGTTGACACGGATCCAAAATTCAGAATTGATAAATTACTACAGATGTGGAAGGGGGGAATGTTGTGTGCTTACATATGAATTGCAGCTCGCTAGGCTGGATCTCGACGACGCCTTGTCCCATGGACATCAGATGCTCCAATTCGAGGCCACGTCACTACGGACGTTCCTCTGAGGCTGCAGCCACCGCTGGTGGAAGAACTCGATCGACATCTCGGAGGCTGACATGGGAAGAGATGTGGTAGCCGTGGCAGAGGCGGAACCAGGATTTTTCGAAGCCTAGGGCTATAACTAGCGGCAAAAAAATATCTAAGACTAGTATACCACATATATCAATGCATGTCAGAAATACACTACATATTTGCATTTCATAGGAAATATGAACTCCATTATTAAAACAAGAGAAAAGTCATAGAAATATGAGAATAGTTTAACAAAGTGCATCGTTGCATAAGCTAGTACCAAATTAATGAAGGCTTGATTAAGTTGATCCCATTTGTTTCTTCATCAGCAGTAGAAGGACCTGGAGCTGTCAAGGTAAAATTCAGTATTCAAAATACAAGACGATTAATTAATGGATATAGGCTAAGTCCATTGTTCATAACTTTTGAAAATAAGAACATAACAGACCATTCTCTCGAAGTGCGTAGTAGCATGGGATGTAATTGACCGAGTCTACTCGGTCTTGGATTTTTAGTTTCCTGTTGACAATGAAAGAAAATTGACTGAAGTTGTACAGTTTAACAAAATAAAATTGACTTAAGTTACACAGTACAATTTAACAAAACCAAGTAATTGATTTCGTCTATGATACAGAAGAATTAGGTAGGAAAGTATATACTATGAACAGATTTAATTTGGATGATATATACTTTGAACAGATTTACTCAAAAATATATACTAGGACGAGCAGAGGAATCGCTGGATGATTACCATGGTTTGGTAGTGGGCAGCTGAGAATTACACAACAAGAGGTAGCCAAGCAGATCGTTATGGCTCAGGGGCGCAGTAGGGGCTGCTCTGCGATGAGCGCCGAGCCGCCCTGACTAGGGGATACGACGCATCTGTGATTCAGGGTTCGTTTCCGATCGGACGAGATTTTCGTCGATTAGGCGAGTTGGACGTATCGCTGGGCCATTCTTTTTCGTTTAGCGATTGGTTGATTGGATTAGTGGGCTAAGCAAAATGCACGTCCATGCGCTAAGCTTGCTTGGCGCTGGGTTAGCAGGCCTAGGGCTGGGCCTCTATAACACCAAATTCTGAAAGAAATACAAACAGATGTATGTGTACTTGCTGGGCCACGACTGGGGCTATAGCCCCAGTTGCCCCAGGCCTAATTTCGCCCCTGAGCCGTGGCAGTCTTCCTGGATGGCCTGGGCGTGGAAGAGGACGCCAGCGGCCGGGATGGCGGCCGCTGCCGCCGCGGCTCCAGGACTCAATTGTGCTTATGTGGCTCGAGGTAACCACCTCAGCCGCGTCAGTCGCGCTTCCTGTATGCCATCTCCGATGGCTCCTGCCACCAGCTCGGCCATGGGGAGAGGAGATGCGTTTCGGAGCTCAACCGGGAGGGGAGACAGGAGCTCGGCGGTGGGATGGGGAGGGCCGCGAGGAGGCGAGATAGTGACGGCAGAGAAGATTAGGCAGAGGCTCGCTGCCGCATGCCGCAGGTCGCCGCTCATGGTCACAGCACAGGCACCAGCCGCCGTTGCTCCCCGAGCTCCGCCTGGCCGCGCACTGCCGTGATCACACGCGAGCCCCGCCAGTGCCCACCGCCCACGCTCGAACTGCGAGCCACCTGCACCGCTGTCGCCGCGCTACATGAGCCCGTCCATGGCCTCGTGCTCGTTGCCACTTGCCACAGTATCGCGCTGGCCGTCGCCATGGTCGTGGGGCTCTACGGAGCGCGAGCTCCGTTGTGAGCCACGCCGCGCGCCATGGGGACCTCGCCGACCTCCTGCACCACCGCATCCGGCCCTGCTGGCCGAGGCCTCACACAACCGCCGGCGCGTGTAGGAACCGCTGAGATAGATAATGGTGCAGGAATGAGCTCAACGGCCTATATAGGGAGGTACGGCGGCGAAGCAGCAGTTCGAGCGGTGGGCGGTGAAGTTGAGACAACGCGTGAGCCTTCCAGAGGGACCCACATGCTCTCGAAAGAGCGACCAAAGCGGCACCGCTAAATTATATGGTGAAAACGACAGCGCGAACAGCACGCAAGAAATCCGGGCGACGCAACACCGCACCGCTTCGGCCGATCACCGTCGGCCACTAATCCACTTTTTAAAAGATCTCGAAAACTTTGAATTTGAATTGAAGAATTTGATTATTCAATATTCGATTGGAGTGGATTCACAATAATGAAAAAAAATTATGATATGAGTTTTTTATCACCGATTCCGCTGCATGACTCGGCCCATATCTCTTGTCGTTTTGCTTCTGGAGGCAAGTGCGACTCTCCTGGTCAGTTCCAATTGGTCGATCGTCTACCACAGACGTCGCTCAATTAGCCTGCATGTATGCAACACCTGAAGTGAGCACATACTACCGATTCCGCTGCATGATCGCGCCCATACCTCTTGTCATTTTGCATCTGGAGTGAAGTGCGAATCGCCTGGTCAGTTCCAATTGATCGGTCGTCTACCACGCGGAATCACTCAATTAGCCTGCATGCATGCAGCACCTGATGTGACCTCCTACAATGCAAACACGTACATATAGTCTGTGTGGCACATGCTGACCTATTCCATGCTAGAACGGTGCAGACAAAGAAAGACAAAATTTTAAAATCTGCACGGTAGAGCTAAAATGACCAGTGGCACACGGTAAGAAAGCAATCACGTTCAAATAGCAGAAAGCGACGGCACATACACAGACAGGGACACAAACGAATTCAGACGACCCATATAAGAAAAAAGAACAACGTCAGCCTGGCCCACACACACTCAAAAAATGCTAAACCAACCAAAGCGACGACACACCAGTTCAAAAAATTTCAATCAAATAAGTGAATCCACAAGGCCATTCTACACACCTGTGTACCAAAATAATACCACGCGGCACATGCAAGATTCACCATGGTCACTTTCGTACAAGTGGTGTAACCTCACGGCGAAAACCTTGCCTGAAATAGAGGCTTGGGTATTATGAAATGCGAGATAAATTTTATCAACAGAGAACACGTTGACAAATCGAACAACCTTTATAACTTTGGCGGTGTAACATATCTCACCCTTTCGTGACCTAGCTACTATGTCTTTGTGTAGAAAATGAATTTCAATGCTTAGTGCTCTCAATTTGTGTTCTGGTAACATCGGTTCACCAAGCGTAAACATTCACCATAAGCGCGAACTAGTACGAATATTCACCACATTTTCTTCTGGTGTCTTATTGGCGGTAGGTTCATTAGTTGATTTCTTCTATCCTTTCTGCCCTTTTTACGATGCTGAGCTGAGGGGTCCATAGAAGATGCTTCTCCGGAATCCATTTGTTGCATTTGCTAAAATTTAGTGTGGCAATTATGAGTCATAAAGCATGAAAAATAAAAAATAGTGCTAAAATTTCGACATGACCTTTGCTAACAAGAGGACATAGTGAGTGCCAGAAATTCGGCAAAACAGAAACTAATCGACGTTTCGCGAAAACATTGGCACTCCTGTCATAACCTGCGACTATAAGCCAACACACTAGAAGGGATCCTAGGCACAAAATTGAAGAAAATTTTAACATGGCCTTTGCTAACTAGAGGACATAGTGAGTGCCAAAAATTCGGTGAAACGGAAGTTAATCGACGTCTCGCGAAAACATTGGCTCTCATGTCATAACCTGTGACTATAAACCAACACGCTAAAAGGGACCCTAGGCACAAAATTAAAGAAAAATTCAACATGACCTTTGCTAACAAGAGGACATAGTGAGTGCCAAAAATTCGGCGAAATGGAAGTTAATCGATGTTTTGCGAAAACATTGGCACTCATGTCATAACCTGCCACTATAAGCCAACACACTAGAAGGATCGTAGGCACAAAATTAAGAAAAGTTCAACATGACCTTTGCTAACAAGAGGACATAGTGAGTGCCAGAAATTCGGCAAAAATGGAAGTTAATCGATGTTTCGCGAAAACACATTGGCACTCATGTCATAACCTACGACTATAAGCCAACGATACTACAACAGATCTAATACACACTACTTAAATATAATCCATGCTAAATATCGATCAAAATGCAGTTCTATATACCCTAAAGACAAATAACACTAAGAAACATTTGCATGTATTTATAAACTACCGGTATTTACCGTGAATACAAATTTGACCATGCATACCAGAGGGGTGCGGCTCTTGATGTTCGAAGGCAACGCGAGGTCTCTGATGTTGGCAGAGGAGGTTGACATGGCCGTAGGGCGCCTATCCATCGGTGTAGAGCTCTGCGGTGGCGGCGGTGACGAGTCGACTCCTTTGGGTGTTGGAGGAGGAGGCCATGCCCGCGGCGGCACGAGGAGGGGAGCGGCCGCATGGAGCGATGGCGGCAACCAGGGGCGCGACTGCGAGGAGCGGCAGCGACGACGAGGGGCGCGACGGCGACTCGGGGCTAGATTTGAGGGGGAGGAGACGGAGCGGGGCGGGGGAATGCCTCTTTTGGGGGCTAATCGGTTTTTGGTTGAAAATTGAACCACCAGGGACGTGGGTTTAACAGGATAGAGCCCGCCACCCGAAAAGCGAGAAGCTGTGGCGGGAGTCCGTTGCACCTGCCATTGCTAAATGACCTCCTTTTGGTGGGTACCACAATTTCAGTTGTGGAGCGGAGGAAGGCTCGCCCACCATTGTTGGCCCACCGAGCAGTGGTGGTCGGTTTTGCTTGCCTGCTACTGTTAGGTTTCAACACGTGACCAAATCTGAAAATGCTTACCTGTGGTGGGCTCCGTTTTTCACCCACCATATATAGCTTACTAAGTAGCAGTGGCGGCCATGCATTATCACCCGCCATGCATTGTTGTCTTTCCAAATTAGCTGTGGCGGGTGATACACTACGCCCGCCACTCAATTGTGTTCACCTATAAGCCTTTTCCCGGTAGTGAAGGAGGGGCAGGACCCACCGCCGGGCGGTGGATGTACCTTGGCGGTATGCCGGATCTAGCCATTAAAATTCACGAAAAATCATATGATGCCAAAAATCCTCAATACCTGGCACGGTGCCGTCATACGACCCTTGTATGCATACATGATTAGCAGAAGCGTGACCGGAGGGTGTTTTCTGTAAATCTGAAGCATACATGATTTCAGCTTATTCAAAATTGGAAAAAAAATAGTATAACAATAAAATCCTTTCAAGATTTTGATAAAAACCATACAAAATTTGTCAAAATCGATGCAAGTATTAATTACTTGTGATTTTAACAAAGTATATCGAGCTATATACAAAAGTACATGAGGTCACATTTCTAACATACTCAAAAACAAAAACAAACTTAATATTCATAATCTATGGAAAATTCTACCCCAAATAAATATAAATTTGTGTATGTTTAAATTTAGACAAGTCGGATCAAATTTTAACCAAAAAAGAAAACAGCTTAAATTTGAAAAATAAAGATATAATCTACACCTACGGCCACCGTCAGGACCATCTGCATAGATTTGACGGCGTCAGCCGACCGTCGAAGACCGGGTAGCCAATGCCGCCTATATGCCGACAGTCTTTCTATAACGACGCGAGCCGTTAGCGTAGATTAAGGTATGCCGACGACTACCGTCGGCATAGATGGCGGTGTGCCGACAGCTTTTCTGTCTCGGCGGTTTTTCTCAAGCCATCGGCATACCTCAACTATGGCGACGGCCTAAACAAAAAGCCGTCGGCATAATGGGTTATTCCGGTAGTGATTCTAAAAAAACAAATCCATCGTTGCCTAAAAAAGCCTCTTATCCATCGCATATATTGCTCACAAGGAGAACACAACCCTAACTTTACCAAGGATCCCGTCCCAAGCGGCGGCGGCGCATAGAGATGAAGCGCAAAAAGAAGGAGCAGAGGAGGGCTGATGGAATCATCGATAGAGGTAGTGATTCGCTGGAGACCATGCGCCCGAACAAGAAGCGGAGGCTCGGCGGTAGCAGCGGTAGCTATGAGGAGACCTCGCCCTACCTGGTGGTAGGCCATGGGAGCGTGAGCCCTGCCTTCTCCGTGTTCAAGGTGGAACCCTACACCGACGGCGGCGGCGGCGACACCCTGGTGAGCATCCCGCGCCGCCTCGCCCGCCTCAAATGCAAACACAGCATGTGTTTCGTCCCTTTGAGATTGAAGGGCCGCCGGTGGATCGTCGGCGTCGGCGGCAGCTCAACCAAGAACTACTACGGCCCGGGGACCATAATTTTCGACACCGAGAAGCAGTTGGTGATCCGGGGCCCGGAACCTAAGTCGATCAAGAGCCTCCCGATCCTGCTACCCATCGACCAGAAGATCTACGCTCTTTCCCGAAGCCCCTCAGTGAAGGGACCGCTCGATTACTTGCCCTGGTTCGAGGTCCTGGACCTCTCCCAGGCACAGGCAGTCGACGGCTGTCTAACCAACTGCAAGTGGAGCTCCCTGCAGCGGCCGCCCTTCTTTCCCTGGGAGCTCACCCCACGGCAGTACTGTTGTCCACCGAGGGTTGCCGTCAAGTCATTCGTCGCCGTGGGCTCCCACATATTGGTTTCTGTGACCGGACGGGTGGGCACGTACGCTTTTGACACCAAGGGCTCGAAGAAGTGGGTGACGGTGGATGACCAGAACGACCTGCCGTTCAGCGATGGTGCCATCCCGCATGGCCGTGGGCTCTTCCTTGGCTTATCAAGCACCACAAAGGCCATCACTGGATACAAGATTATAATGGGCACTAGTTCACTCTCTGTTGTTGAGATTCCTGTGGTGTCCGACTTGGAAGATGAAGAGCCGGTCGCTCGCTCACACAATTTCGTGTCCCTGGGGATTGATAGTGGCTTCTGCTTGGTGACCTGTTGGAGCGTTGACGAAACGCCGTATCCCCCGCATCGCCGGGCGCACATCAGGGTGAGGACGTACAAAACCGATGATTTTGTGGAGTCGGAGGGGAAATGCTTGGTCATCTCCAAGCAGTGGATGCAGGTTTACAAGATCTGCGATTTGATCCAGACACAAGATGAGCCATGTCTGGTTGGTGTGGTCTACATATGAGTAAGCCCTTTTCACATCTGTCCGACTTCATGGATAATTTAATCTCATGTGATTGCAACTGTATTTGCACCTGTAGATTCTCGTGAATTTGTTAGAACAAGGTGCATATAATTCTGGATTGTCATGATAATTTTCTCTCACTTTCTGTTAAGTTATTACTCTTGTCATCTTGTTTAAAAATAATATTCCCTTCTTCCAATAGATTAGCAAACTACAGTATGTTATCATCAGTGGTTAGTTGGGTTTGGATGTTGGAGTTAGCTGTTAGAAATCCTGATGTTAATCATCATCACCGGTAGTTTTTCGAAGATGGCATGAATGGCTCCCGAATTGTTTATGTGTTAGCTCATATCTAGATGTCCATGAAAGGATTGATTTTGGACATGTATTTGGAAGGTAATTAGACTGGTAAAAATGCCACAGGAAGGCCATAGCCTCGAAAGTGGCACCAAGTTAAGGCACCTTGTGCAATTAAGTAAAAAATAATAATCATTTTGTGTACCCTTTTCCATATTTTCTTAATCTTCCATATCTTTAGCTAAAATGGAGCTGCAAACACTAGTTATACCAGATTCATGATTTGTGCCATTCCCTATGAAAACTAGAAAATACCCTGCGCGTCGCGGCGGGAATCCTCGAGAACTTTTATAGATAATCTGAGTAGTTGAGAAACAAATGGAAGTTAACAGCAAAAAAAAAGGAAAGTTAAAATGCATAGTGTAATACAACATGAAATATCTTTTGTTTTTGTTAATTCTCAATATTTTATGTTATAGCCACCAAGAAATCATCGAGACATGACACAGAGGTACTAACCCACATAAATAAGTTCTTAATCATAAGCAAAAGTCTGATTATCTATGATGGTTACATTGATCAAACACAATCAATAGAATATGCCAATGGATAGATAAAGTACATCATGAACAGGAGGTTAGGCTAGGAGACGAAGTGTTGATGGATCACATGGTTTCAATTGTAATGATGTGCAAGCTTGCATGTGAAGGAAAGATAGTTATTCAGGATCAATTTTACCGTTATAGGATAGAATACAGGGCCGTGTAGTGTCATAGAAAATTGAGATGTGTGCATGTATCAGTGCGTCGTTAATTGATATGCAGGTAAGGACCGTCTCACCTTGCTCACTTTCTTTCTGGATCATTTTATTCCGCTATTAGAAAATGAACTACAGTCTATGATCACAAATAAAATTAACAAACACTAGGCAGATCAATAAAGAAACAAACATTACAAAGGGTACAAATGAAGATAGGTAAGAACAATCTCACCTTATATGTTTTTTATGGCTCTTTTTATCCTGTTGTGCTGAAAAATTTACTGCAGTATATGATTCCAAATGAAAATAACACATACCGTGCCCATCATTAAAGAAATGAACTTATATCAACATGCAACCAAAGTGAGCTGATCTTTATACATATGGCATTATGTTAGAACTTATTAGAGGTAACAAAATGATCTATGAGCTTTACCTATCAATAACCATGCAGCAAGGTAGACTGAAAAAAAGGTCGTTATGATAAACTGTAGAATATCAAGGTTTGAGAAGAAAATGGTCTATATACTATTAGACTGAAAATACATGCAAAAGGCAAAGTCATACAAGACCCAAGCTATGCCTAAGCGGGAAAAAAAATCTGAAACGATCAACACAACGATGGATAATCTATGACAATGACCATATCCGCACCAACCATCTCTTGACACTACAAGGACAACGAGAAAGATTCTTCAACAGCAACGCCTTCAGGAAGGAAACGACGCTCAAACGTCATCATCACTGGATCCAACCATTAAAGGTCAGGCTCTAGGTTTTCACCTTCAAGAAACAAGTCTGAGTACATCCAAGCAATGCCCTCAACAAGGTAACGACGCAAAAACATCGCCATTGCCAGGTATAACCAGTTTAGGTCAGACCTCAGGTTTTCACCCCGGAACTCGAGACCAGGTACTCGAGAAGCACCATCAAATCAATGTCATCATGTCTTGTCGCCACCACTTTCCGCGTTCCCAGCTGCTACAGGCGTGGCATTATCACCATGGCTACACAACCATATCCTCTGCGTCAAGCCACCATCCATATAATTTATCTCACCGTTGAGTGCAGACTGACTGGAATGAGTGCAATCAAAACTCATAAAAGAGCCTTTTGGTTGCACCTCACAATCTCGCTCCAGTGGCCACCACAATCTGTAGCTTGAGTGGCCAGACGGTTCCGCCGCGGTCATGACAATGAATGCTCCTTCGCGATTGGACGAACCACCTAGCGGCCAAGCACCAAGCATCAGCATGCCAATCTGAGACCCGAGGCGCCACCATCAACCACCCGTGGCCTTGTGATATGCCGGTGGCGAGCGTCCTAGGTCTCCATAGGACACTGTGCTTCAGAGAAGGTGGACGACCCTTATCACCAACGCAATCGTGCTCAACATTTGGACAGCTGGAGTAGCAATGCGCCAGACTCCAAATAGGACCTTGACTGCACATGCTGTTGGAGCCTCCATGAAACGAACATCGAGGATGATGGCCATCTCCACCCAGGCCGTTGCCAAGGTTTGACCATGCCGCGTCCAGAACGCCACCCAGTCGTTGCGCGCAGATTGCTTGAGCCTCCCGCCATTGTATGAAGATCATTGCTGATTCGTCGTCCGCCCTCGCGCGTGCCTTGCGTCAAAGCCGTCGCCTGGAGCCCCGCCGCTGCCTTCAGCCGCACGAGCTTTGCCCGATAGTGTCGTCCGGCGGCGGCGAGGGAAGCGGGAGAGGTGGGGAGGTCGCGGAGAGATCAGATCGAAAGCCGCCCGTCCGGACGACGCGGGAGCGGTTGTGGCAATGAGCTATTGGTTGCTAGCACCAACCCCCTGTGTGGTAGATATGCAGATTGTTTGACTTGGACTTTAAGCGTATGTTTTTCTTTGTTGCTCGAAATTTATGTTCGTGACATATTTATGTTAGGTACTTATGCAGTATGGTAGTAGTTTTGTTATAGTTTTTGTAGTAGCTCTTTAATTACGTTCACCTCCACCCCCTCACCTCCGCGTCACATGTTGTTTTTTCCCTTCGATTTGGAATCAAATTGTAATTAATTATGTTGCCTCCATATTAACAAATCAAATCATAACTTGCCAATTAGCACTTACCAATTGATAATCTAAGTGCAAGGAATTGTCGCAACACTTTTCAAAGATGGAGGTGGTAATTATGGCGTATCGAAACCACAAGTAGATAAAGGTAGGATTAATATTCTCTTAGGTCCTATCTGTCACTGATACAATTCTACGTACACTATGTGTTTGCTTTACCTATAAAAAAAGTACTTAGCTAGTATGAAATGGTAGCTTTGCAAGATAATGAATACTTGTAAATAAAAGTTAGTTGCTGAGTTGTTAAAGAACTGTAAAATAAAGTTAACGGGTGTGGAAAAGCGGTGGTAGGATGTGCGGAATTGTCCCTAGGCAATTGGATATGAAACTAAAGTGATAATCACCTATTGCAGTTTTATATGCAAGAGAGGCCTATGTTAACATGTAGCAAAATCCATGTGCAAAAAAAAACCTTGGAAGAGGGCAACATAAACATAAGCGTGAGACAGACCTAACCTTTCGCTCCTGCCCATGTGCCAACTCCCATCTAGGGTTTCCTTGCCTCTCGCCGCCGGTCCGCCTCATCTCCTATGGTCCTTGGACCATGGAGGCACGATGGATCCCGACTCTTGCCGGCGGGAGGGCTCCGTTTTTAGATGGTTTTCTGAGTTTAGTTAAGGTTTGTGCCATGCTCAAGAAGATGAGGCGGCGGCGACTTCTTGAAGATGGAATAAGGTCCTCCCCGCCTAGCTCCCGTCACAATGACGTTTCAAGCATCATCGAAAGGCGTGTGGAGGTTTGTCTCTGGCGGATCTCGTGGGATCCAGTCGGTGTTTGTCTTCGGTGGATCCGACTGGATCCGGTCTTCATTCGTCTACGTCTGTGTGTCTGCAGGTTGGATCCCTCCGGTCTATGCTTATTTTCATCAGCGGCGGTTGCTGTTCTGGTGCACTGGTCCTATGGGGCCTTAGCACGACGACTTCCCAACTGTCTACTGCAACAATGTTTGCCCGGCTCCGATGAGGGAGGGGCGATGACGGCGGCGCGTCTTTGGCTCGCTCCAGTGCTTGTAGTCGTCGCTAGGTGGTCTACGGACCTGAATGTAAATTTTACTTCTAGTGTTCTTTGTACTATCTTGACAGTTGATGAATAGATCGGAAGTTTTCTCGCCAAAAAAAAAAGAGGAAAAAAATGAAGGCGGTCGAGTTAAATTTGGATCTCTTAGCTACATCTATACTTATTTTTTGCAATTGATTTCCATTTTCATGAACCCTTTTTCCCTTACTGACAGCAAGCACAAACTGATGGCAAGGTATGTAGAAGCCAAGAAGTTCGGGGCAAAGGAAAGAAAACAAGTTGTGGATGCAAAACCAAGTAGAAAGTAGAGAAAGACTACTAAAGGCCATCTAGATGTTGTCAATGAAAAGAAGGCAAAGAAGCGTCCGTGATGGAGCCAAAGGGGGCGTTGGAGGGGAGCATGCGCCCCCCCCCCCCCCCAAGATTGAAATTTTTCTACATATACCCTTGAAATCAAACAGTTTCTACTCCCCCCCCCCCCCCCCCCGGCGGTCATTCCTGGCTCTATCCCTGCTGGTATTGATTCTGTTTTGCCTTTGTGATCTCTCATACTTCGTGCAACCTGTTTAAATGACGGTTAGTCGTGCTAATATTATGTGTGAATGATACTTTTGATGTTTGTGATTTCTTGTTGTCAGTGAGTTGTTCGTTGGCCATATGATTTTTCCTATGTCTACAATCTCATCGTGTACATGCTCTATATCAAGTTTGTATTACTTGTTGATTCCGAGGCAAGTTTGCCAAGGGGACATCGTCATTTCCCGTGGCAGGCCTATACAATCAAATTTGAGCACCGCGCAATAGGCCATCCAAATCCGGTGAAGAAGAGCCCTCTGAAGCCAGGCAGGTGGACAACTAGAAGACCCTGAGCCGAATCTCCTATTCTTCACTCGTAACGAAGCATATAGTGCATTCGTATCAAATCATACATAGGCAATCTTTGTGGGCCCGTCGAAACAGGACAATGATTGTCGAACAAACGGATACCGAGGGCATGTCTCCGTTGTTTTTCCATGAGTTTTCTTCTTTTGTTTTTTCTCTGTCGGTTCTTCCGGTTTTCTTTCCGCATTTTTTCTTTACCAATGACCTCTGTTAGGATAAGTCAGATTGGAGCCACTCTCGGAGGCACCTCTCATGTTGATCCTGCTCATGCTCAAGCGACAAAATCGTTGGGGTCAAAGTTGTGGTTGTTCATCATGGAGACATGGATAATAACGAGGCTTCATTTCTTTATTTTTGCGAACGTTGTTTAAATGCACAAACATATTTTAAATTCATATTTTTTTTAAAAAATGACAGACTTATTTATTTCAAAACCTTCTGTTTTTTGCGGGGAAAGGTTTTCAAACCGGGTTTTCTAGGAAACGGGCTCGCATTCTTTTTCCTCACTAAAGAGCGTAGCTGCGGGGGCACTATTGGCCCGGCCCATTGAGCGATAATTGGTGGCCTCCCACACTGAGCCACTATCATCGTGAAAAAAAAAACCGCGGCGGATCAAAAGCGGACGCGGCAAATTAAAAAAGAAAAAAAATCGTCACGCACGCTATCGAATCGATCGCGTCGTCTCCACAGTCCGCGACCGGGGCGGATGCCGCTCGCTACCTCCGGCGATGGAGATCACTTCCAGCGACAAGCTACTCGTCGACGCATCAGCTGCTGAACATTGGCGCACTGTTTTTTTTTTCGGCGTGAGCAGGGCAGAGACGGCAGCAGGACGCGCGAGGTCAGGTCGACGAACGTCGCTCGATCGGCCGGCAGCCGAGATTCATGGCTTGGCTCGTCGTCACCCAACACCTCGTGATTTTTAATTTTTTGATTTGAAAAGAACACCTCGTGATTCTTGTCGTAATTTACTCTGTTCTCAGAAAAAAAACAGATAAATCATTCTGCCTCGTCTCTGTTCTAGGCTGGCAGTCGTGTCGTGTCGTCGCGGCGCCTCGCTCTGCCGCTGCTCTGTTCTAGCGGTCACCATCGCGCCGGTCGGCCGGTAGAATTCGGTTCGTGGTTAAATAAAAAGGAAATCAACAAGTATCGGCCCAACGTTGGCCCAGCAGGCAGGCAATCCGTATATATATCGAGTGAGAAAAATCTCGCTAGGGTTCGTCCTCCAGACGTCGGCCGCCGCCCTCTTCTTTCTTCTCCGCAAACCCAGCCGGCCATAACCCTCCGGCAAGGTATAAGCGCGTTCAAATCCATCACGGATCCGGCTCCGTTTGTTCGCATCTATCCATATCTATCTCTAACGCGGGGGTGAATTTGAATTGAATGGATTTCATGGTCCTCTGTCTGGCGCCCGGCCCGGGTCAGTAGCGCGCCAGATCTTCAAATTTCCGCGGGAGGACTGAATTCGACCCTGAATTTGAATTGAATTTCAGGGTCTGCAATCCGATTAGGACCCTCCCTCCCCCCCTTTCCGACTGGGAGGGGGCGCAGCGCTAGTCATTTTTTATTTTATAAATAGTGGCAGAATAAGGACGAGGATTGGCCTGTGATAATCGAGCATCCACGCTCAAAGCCTCGTCGGGTTTCAGCTTCCTACCTCGTCTAGACATCACACTCCATGGAGGCGAATGATAACGATTTTAGCGACAGTCCCCGCAGCCAAGTAAGTCCCCTCCACTCTTGTTCGCCATGCCCGTTTGTTCCAATTCTCTTCTTATATACTACTATTCCACTGTGCGTACAACGCCAATAGCTGTATAACTGTTAGCAGTTACTATATCGCGCCATGTAAATGTTGAATGTTCTGTTTTTTAAGTTGTTTGTCTAGCGTGTTATGAGCCAAATTACATAGTATAATTTACGTGGGTTTGACAGAGTGAAGAAGTGAATAAACAGAGCCAAAAATTATTGCCAGATTCGGGTTCAAAGTTTCGCCATGCCGCCGTGTCTTTGTTTTGTTTTTGCCCACCTTCAACATGTAGAACACTTACACGATCGTGTCGGAAGGAGATGTCTCTCTTTGTTCTGACGATATAAACCTCCAGTTTACATCTTCCAGTTGTAGCCAATGACAGTGATGGGAATGATTTTTATTTTCTTCTTTTGCACAACTCCTGCATCCATTCTATTGGCAGCATTTCGACGATTATTGACTTGTGTGGATTGGTGCATACTTTTCATAATAAAGTTTGCAAATGTCGGCGGGTGACAATTAGCGGGATTTCTTTATATGGCCACTGAGGTTGTACCTAGAACCATATACACAGCAGAGTGCACATTGCTTACTTTAGATGGTACAGTAGCGGCAAATTTAGCCGTCAGATCGTTACTAATCAACACACCATAGTTTTGTTTCCATCCTGGAATTCGAAGTTTCAGAGTTGGTATGCTGTAGTAGTAGAGACAATCAAGCAATTTACACGCCAGATAGATTTTTAGTTCCTGTCACCATGTGTAGATATTCTCCGTTTGGTATTTCTGAATAAAGTTATGGCAGCTAAATAATGGCTCCTTGATTTATGTTGCAGCAACTGGACGGCGAAGATAGGCTCAGCATGCTGACCGATGATATTTTACTGTCCATCTTGGGGAGAGTCAGTTCACTTATTGCTACAAGGACAAGTGTGCTCTCTACACGGTGGAGGCATCTGCCTTGGTTGCTGCCTGAACTCAGCATCAATGTCGAGGATTTCCTATCCGCTCCGCGCGCTGACCCTATTGAGGAAAATGATATGTAGCAAGCTATGGCCTCTTTGACCAAAGCAACCAGGAGTTTGTTGAATAAACAACAGAGAGAATCCACTATCTCAAGTTTGCACCTTAACCTCTATTTGATCAACACTTTCCTGTGTGAAGTTGGCCCACTGATAGGTGATGCAATCGACAGTGGTTTGTTGAAAGATTTGGATCTCAGTGTTCTTGATGAGACAGATGCTTTGGCCCGTACTGAGGAGGATATGCTGCAGCGAGCTCAAGAAATAGATTCTTTTTTCAGAGCTTACCCTAGTGTGCTCCACTGCCTCACAAAGCTTTTTCTAAAAAATGTAGGCTTTGATAAATTGGACATGCACCATGTCCTGTTTGCCTGCTGCAAGCAACTTCAGCATCTAAGCCTTTTTCATTGTGATACTGGTTCCTACTCTCTCTTTAAGATTGATGCACCAGACTCAAAACTTTGTGTCCTAGAAATTGAGAAGTGTCGCTTTGTGAGGATTGACCTGGTCTGCCTCCCGAAATTGGAGAAGTTCTTATGTGAGACCTGGGTATCTGAGTATGCCCCAGTGACCTTTGGTTTTGTCCCATCTCTTGGGGACTTAGAACTCTCATGTGGTTCAAATTGTGATCAACGCGAATTTAAATAAAGTGAGCTTCTATATGGAGTAACAAGTATACACACTCTCACATTGGATTTCCAAGGAGAAAATGTAAGTACTACTTCATTTTCGCTAATTGTGCATTCTTTTTGGTATTCCCTATGTCTTTCACATTGGATTTCAAGGAGAAAACGTCAGTGCTATTTTATTTTTGCTAAATGGTACTTTATTTGGTATTCATCATGTCATCACATTTATGAAAGTTATATCATGTACTCCCTCCGTCCGGAAATACTTGTCGAAGAAATGCATAAAAATGGATGTATCTAGAACTAAAATATGTCTAGATACATTCATTCCTCCGACAAGTATTTCCGGACGGAGGGAGTATGTGCTTGCAAACTATTCATTGTTATTTTGTTTGTTTGTTTAATGTTGTGATCAGCTTTGGTTGCAACCTGAAATGGAGGAACTCCACACCGCATTCAGCAAGCTAAGGAAGCTATCCTTACGTGGTATATTTGTTGAATTTGACATTTTATGGACAACAGCCTTTCTTGTAGCAGCACCATCTGTCGAAATATTGCACATTGAGGTGATGTCTTTGTCTGTATTTCTCTTCTTGTCCACATTTGGAGCTTTAGTTTTTCACAAATTTTAGTTCAAAAGTTGTTTAAAACTTGATTCCAATGACATATGCAGGTATGGGAACATGTGTGCGATGTGGGTGAGGGCAGGCTTGCTTCCTACCTTACCAGAAGTACTCCTCGGTGGGAAAGACACTTGGACAACAGCTCCGAGAACAAGCTTCTGAAAGAGCTAGAATTCGCTGGATTTAAATCACTAGAACACCATTTTACGTTTATAAGATCAATGATGGAGCGATGTCCCAACTTGCAGAAGATAGTTCTGATGGGAGACGAGCAGTGTAGTTCCTGTGACGCCCTTAAGCCATCGCGTCCTTCGAAATTTCCAAATAGGAAAGAGGAGCAAGAAATGGTGGTTAAGCGGATTAGAGATGGCATGTTCTCGCCAGAGATATTTTTTTACGAATAAGAAGAGATGCCAAATGAATTCCAGTGCTTATAACTTGTAAGAAACAGTTTGTATGCTCTGTTTCTGAGATAAGTCCGTTTAATGCCTCCAAGTGTGAGGCTTGCCTTTCTTTCAGTACATCTAACCCCTCTAACATGCTATGTCACCTTTAGTTTTTTGTGTTTGTTGAAGCTACATCGGACCCATGAGATACTCGAACACCATTCCCCACACATTCAGTGAATCACAAATATTGTGGAGCCTGTGACATTAAGCATCCCGAACGCCTACCACTTGAGGGGTACAAAAAGATGACAGAAGAAGAAGCTGCCATATCACTTGCCGCGTCACCCACAGGAAAAGTTGCATTCATGCAACTATTGTTCACGAAGCTGAAAAAGCCGGGGCGACGGTGAACCAACAAACAACAATTAATTTCCTCAAAGAAGCAAAAACAAAAATACAAACAGCAATAAAGTCTCCGCCAGGACAATCTCCTCTGAGATGAATAAACCAATGTATTGAGCAATAACCAAATGTACTCCAGAATCTATCTATGCATGCATCCACGCTTGAGTTAATGAAAGAATATCCAAATGTACTCATCCACCATACCTTGAATATACTAATGTAGTATTCCACTGATTTTCATTGTCATATCAACCCCAACATGCATAAACAGCACATCCTGCCCAGATTAGCAAAGTAAGCAGCCCATGCCAACGCAGAAACAAAAAAGCAATATATACTAACCATCCCTTATGACCAAAGTACTTACTAAGAAAAGGAGAAAACAAACCACAACGCCCTTGAAACCTGACAGACATCATATTACTCACAGAGTACAGAAATTTCCAAAGCATATATACATCCAGATATGCACAGAACACAGCACGAATCAAGAACTCTCTAGAATGACCCAGTTACTCGGTGTGCAGCTTAAAAACAGCTAGCCACCCAAAGCACAACACTCCTTGAAATGTTGGATGCAGGCACGCCGACAGATCATCAAAAAGTTATACAAAGTGAGAAAAAGCAACGTGGAGCGAACACCTGGTTCATGCAATTGTAAACACCCAACACACAAGCCAGTTTCAACCGCTATAAATGCACCCAACCGGAGAATGTTCATGAATCTACCAAAATCTAGACCGAAACTGCCAAGCTGTAGCAAGAACGAAAAAAAGGGCCGGCATAACATCACACCAGGACCAGGTAGTGCATCATGCATAGGCTTCCTCTACCTGCGCTCCAAAAAATCCACAAACACTGATCAACAATGCCACACCTATCTGCAGGTAGTTACACTGCTTCATGCATGCGAAACCATACTGCATGCCTAAACATTGATGTACTCTGCAATCATGTGAGCCAGGAAATAAACACTAAAACCATCTATAGCCAGCCTAAGCCAACCAAGCAAGAACATATCATATATAGAACACAGAGACAGCAATCAGGCCGCATCACAATCAAGGCATCAATTATGGTAACCAAAGAAACACAGTAATATATTTTGCCACGACGTGCGCAGAGCAGCAAAGAGTGAAAACAACCGCTTATTCCAGGAGAATAGCACTATACCGAAACAGCCAGCGTGAGCTTAGCGCAGAGCAGCAAAGAGGAAAACAACCGCTTATTCCAGGAGAATAACACTATACTGAAACGGCAAGCGTGAGCGTAGCGCAGAGCAGCAAAGAGTGAAAACAACCGCTTATTCCAGGAGAATAACACACACTATACTGAAACAGCCAGCGTGAGCGTGCACATCAAACTATGACATCCTACCCATAGCAATAGATGAGCCAATAACAACACGGTTTGCCATATCTAACTGCAGATGCACAGGAAAAACACCACCTGAAACATGATTAACTAGCTTACCAGTGTACATGTCTGAAGTGTTTAGTACTGACCAGTGTACATGAATGACCAAAATCCAAAATGCAGTACAAGTGTACAACTAAAACAACTTTCAGATCACACTAAAAACAGTTTGATGAGAAATATATCCAGCACACCCATGGATTAGCGAGTCACAGCATCAATAACAGAATCTAGAGCGTATTGCATCGCATAGCATATACACCACATGCATCAAAGGCTCGGTAAAGCAGCATCCAAATTAGATTGAACGAAGCTAGACACCATTTAAGAGGACATATATAGACCATACTTTACTAGATCATCATATGCAGATATCATCGATCGGTGGCAGAAATAAGAGCGCATCAAGTAGCACACACCATACAGTCGCAACGTACAGCCATGGATCATACGTACAGATAGCAATACGAAATCATGATACCGAGGAGGCGCGCTTCTAGATCCTACCAGATGATGTCGGGGCCATTACCAAAATTACGGTGCGTAGATCACAGTTACTTTTGCGTGGTCGCTGCCGAGTCGTTGGGCTCCTAGTCCTCCTCCGCAGCAGCCGCCTCCTCCTCCGCCATGGCAGCCGCAGCCGCCTCCGCCTCCGCCCTGGCAGCCGCAGCCGCCGCCGCCTCCGCCTCGGCCATGGCAGCCGCAGCCGCAGCCGCCTGCGCCTCCGCCCTGGCAGCCGCCGCCGCCTCCGCCTCCGCCCTGGCAGCCGCCGCCGCCGCCCTCTCCATGGCGAGGAGCTCCTTCTCGGTCGGCCATGAGAGCCCGGGCCTCCTCCTCGAGGATGGGGTCACCGCCGGTACGCATGACGTTGACGCGCATGGTGCTCTTGGCGCGGAACTCGTCCCGGTGCGCTTTCCCGAAGCGGCGGTCGCGGCCCATCGTCGAGCTCGAGGTGGAGAGGAGGACGGGGAGCGTGAGCGAGGTGTGGGGTTTGGGTTTAGTTTCTCTTTCTCTTTCTCGCTGGTGAGAGAGCGAGGTGGGGAGCCAATGAGGGGAGAGGCCTGGTGGGTGACTGTGTGTGTTATACAGAGCAGAGGTCCCGTGATCGGTGATCCAACGGTCCGGATATCTTTCGTGCGCCGGCGGAAAGAATAGGGGCTGTTGGTTCGATCGACCTCGACGATTAGTTCCGCAGCTAATTTACCCTTTTACCCTTTTGATTTGCCTCCCTCCCATTCCGGATTCCCCCAAAATTAATCCCAACCCCTGCGTCATGAAAATGTATCCGATGCATTTGGGGCTGAGGTTATTGGTACTACCGGTGCATCGGAGCCCGTTTAACATTAAAAAATGTTCAAAAAAAAATCCAGTAAAAATTTAGTGTATCGATACAACATCAATGTATCTTGTCACAAAAATTCAAATCAAAAATCAAAACAATGGTCAAGATACAAAAATGATAAATTTGACGTCAATGTGCTAATGGGCCAAAACTGAAGCCCAAGTTGTGTTATGTACTATTCAGTGTCAAATTTGTTATTTTTGTATCTCGAGCAATATTTCGAATATTGATCTACATTTTTGTGACAACATACATTCATGTAGTGTCAATGCATTAATTTTTTTCCTGATTTTTTCGAACATTTTTAAATGTGCAACGGACGGCCGGTGCACTGGTAGCACCAATTGCCTTGATGCACCAGATACATCCCTGACAACTAGAAGACCCTGAGAGGAATCTCCTATTCTTTGCTCGTACCGAAGCATAGAGTGCATTCGTATCAAACTATACATAGGCAATCTTTGTGGGCCCGTCAAAACAGGACCGTCATTGTTGAACAAACGGATACAGGGGGCATGGCTCCGTTATTTTTTTCTTGGGTTTTTTGCTTTTTTTTCTCCGTCGGTTCTTCCGGTTTTCTTTCCACATTTTTTCTTTACCGATGATCTCTGTTAGGATAAGTCAGATGAAGCCACTCTCGGGGGCACCTCTCATGCTAATCCTGCTCATGCTCAAGCGATAAGTCAGATGAAGCCACTCTCGGGGGCACCTCTCATGCTAATCCTGCTCATGCTCAAGCGATAAGTTAGATGAAGCCACTCTCGGGGGCACCTCTCATGCTAATCCTGCTCATGCTCAAGCGACAAAATCGTTGGGGTCAAAGTCGTGGTTGTTCGTCATGGAGACATGGATGAAAACGAGGCTTCATTGCTTTTATATTTGTGAACGTTGTTTAAATGCACAAAACATAAATTAAATTCTTGAACGTTTGCTAAAAAAATGACGGACTTATTTCTTTCAAAACCTTTTGTTTTCTGCGAGGAACGGTTCGAAAACCTAACAAAAAGACAAAAGGTTTTCAAACCGGTTTTTCTAGGAACCGGGCTCGCATTTTTTTACTCACCGAAGACCGTAGCTGCGAGATCGCTATCGGGCCCGGTCCATTGCGGGACAATTCGTGTCGCTCTTCGTGATTTCTCAAAAAGCAAATAAAAAAATAAAAATCGCGGCGAATGGAAAGCGAACAGGACGCGTCCACCCCTGTTCGAATCGATGGCGTCGTCTCCACACTCGGCGACCCGGGTGGATGCCGCTCGCTTCCTCCGGCGATCTACATCACGTCCAGCAGCTAACAATTCGTCGACGCATCAGTTCCTGCACATTGGCGCACTCCTGGTTTTTCTTTTTTCCTTTTCCGGCGGGAGCAGAGCAGAGGCGGCAGCACACGACGCGCGAGATCGATGAACGCCGCTCGATCGGCCGGCAGCCGAGAGAGCCAGCGTTCCAACGCTTGTCACCCCACATCTCGTGATTCTTGATTCGTTGGTTGCTCGTAATTTACTAGCGATTACCCTCTTCTCCCGACTAAATCACTCTGCCTCCGTCTCTGCTCTGTTCTAGCGGTTCGGTCGGTAGAATTCGATTTGTTTTTATTAAAAAGAAAGAAGAATCAAACAAGTCTCGGCCCAACGTTGGCCCAAGAGAGATGCGGGGAGGCAGGCAATCCTCCGTCCGTATATATATATGAGCGGTGCTAGAGATAAAAAAAAAACTCGCTAGGGTTCGTCCGTCCCTTCTCAGAGCAGAGCAGAGCAGAGGTGAGAGCCCAGACCTCGGCCGCCGCCCTCTTCTTCTTCTCCGCAAACCCAGCCGGCCATAACCCTCCGGCAAGGTAAGCACGTTCCAATCCATACCGGATTCGAATCCGTTTGTTTGCATCTACTAGTACCTCTCTAACGCGGGGGTGAATTTGAATGGAATGAATTTCAGGGACCTCTGGCGCCACATCTTCAAATTTCCGCGGGAGGACTGATGTGCTGCACGCTCCAGTCCACGCCGGATTCGACCCTGAATTTGAATTGAGTTTCAGGGTCTGCAGTCCGATTAGGACCCCTCCCTCCCTCCCTTTCCGACTGGGAGGGGGCTTTGCTGCTCCCTCCCGGTGCAGCGCTAGTCATTATAAATAGCAGTGGCAGAATAACGACGAGGATTGGCCTCTCATAATCGAGCCTCCAAGTCCGCCTGAAACATTCATTCCAAGCCTCGTCGGGTTTCTTCGCTGGAGTTGCGATAATTCGACCGAACCACCGAAATAGTGCTTCCCACATTGCCAATGGAGGCGAATAATAGCGATAACAACGACAGTTCCCGCAGCCAAGTAAGTTCCCTCTCTTCTTGATCGCCATCCCTCATTCCCTCCCTCTTCATATTTCCTTCTTGAAATGTAACACTGTAATAAACTCTTAACAGATATTGTAGCACGCCATGTAAATGTTGAATATCTTATTTTTGTTTGTCTAGCGTGTTATCAGCCAAATTACCTATAATTTACGTGGTTTTGGCAGAGTGAAGTAGTGAATAAACAGAGTCAAAAACTATGGCCAGATTTGGGTTCCAAGTTTCGCCATGCCTCAGTGTCTTCGTTTTGTTTTTGCCCACCTTCAACATGTAGAACTATGAACCTGGCCATAATTTTTATTTTGGAACATTTTACATAATCGTGCCGGAAGGAGAACAGAAAGCAATGCTGACAAAAAAAACACGCCGGTCTAAAGAGATGTTTCTCTTTGTTCTGATGATATAAAGCTCCAGTTTACATCTTCCTGTTGTAGCCAATGGCGGTGATGGGAATGCTTTTTATTTTCTTCTTTTGCACAACTCCTGCATCCATTCTCTTGAAAGCTTTTCGACGACTATTAAGTCCTGTATGGCCACTGAGGTTGTACCTAGAACCATACACAGCAGACTGCACATTGCTTACTTTAGATGGTACTGTAGCAGCAAATTTAGCCGTCCGATCGTTACTAATCAACACACTATAGTTGTGTTTCCATCTTGGAATTCAAAGTTTTAGAGTTGTATGGTGTAGTAGTGATAGAGATGATCAAACAATTTACGCGATAGAGAAATTGCAGTTCCTGTCACCATGTGTAATTATTCTCTGTTTGGTATTTCTGTATAAAGTTATGTGGCAGCAAAATAATGGATGCTTGATTTATGTTGCAGCAACTTTGCGACGAAGATAGGCTCAGCGCCCTCACTGATGATATCTTACTGTCCATCCTGGGGAGAGTCAGTTCACTTGTAGCTACAAGGACAAGTGTGCTCTCTACACGGTGGAGGCATCTGCCTTGGTTGCTGCCTGAACTCAGCATCGATGTCCAGGATTTCCTATCTGCTCCTTGCGCGGACCATGTTGAGGCAAATGATATGGAACAAGCCATGGCGTCTTTGACCAAAGCAACCAGGAGTTTGTTAGATAAACAACAGAGAGGATCCACTATCTCAAGTTTGCTCCTTAACCTCTATTTGATCAACACTTTCCTTTGCGAAGTTGGCCCGCTGTTAGGTGATGCAATCGACAGTGGTTTGTTGAAAGATTTGGATCTCGGCATTCTTGATGAGACACGGAGTCTCGACCGTAGTGACGAAGAGATGCAACAGCGAGCTCAAGACATAGATGATTTTTTCACTGCCCACCCTAGTGTGCTCCACTGCCTCACAAAGCTCTATCTAAAAAATGTAGGCTTTGACAAATTGGACATGCACCATGTCCTGTTTGACTGCTGCAAGCAACTTAAGCATCTAACCCTTTATTATTGTGATACTGGTTCGTACTCTGTCTTTAAGATTGATGCACCAGACTCGAAACTCTCTGTTCTTGAAATTGAGAAGTGTCGCTTTCTGAGAATCGACCTTGTCTGCCTCCCTAAATTGGAGAAGCTCTTTTGCGAGTCTTGGATATCTCGGTGTGCCCCATTGACCTTTGGTTTTGTCCCATCACTTGGGCAATTAATACTCTCATGTGGTTCAGTTTGTGAGGAACACTTATTTAAATTAAGTGAGCTTCTACATGGAGTAACAAGCATACATACTCTCACATTGGATTTCCAAGGTGAAACCGTAAGTACTACTACTTTATTTGGTTTCATCATGTCATCGCATATATAAATGAAAGTTATATCAAGGATGTGTTATGTATGATAGAGAACACACATAGCTGTAAATTCTTTGATGATCTCATCTATGTGCTTGCAAACTATCAATTCTTGTTTTGTTTGTTTATTTATAATTAATTAATGTTGTGATCAGCTTTGGTTGCAACCTGAAATGGAGGAACTCCGCACCGCATTCAGCAAGCTAAGGAAGCTGTACGTACGTGGTATATTTGTTGAATTTGACATTTTATGGACAACGGCCTTTCTTGTAGCAGCACCATCTGTCGAAATGTTACATATTGAGGTGATGTCTTTGTCTGTGTTTCTTTTCTTGCTCACACTTGGAGGTTTAGTTTTTCACAAATTTTAGCGAAAAATTATTTAAAACTTGATTCCTGTGACTGTTCTAATGAATTGCTCCCACAAATACAGGTATGGGAGCATACATGCGATGTGGGTGAGGCCAGACCCGCTTCCTACCTTGACAGAAGGAGTCCAAAGTGGGAAATGCACTTGGATAGCAGCTCTGAGAACAAGCTTCTGAAAGAGCTAGAATTCGCTGGATTTAAATCGCAAGAACAACAATTTACATTTATAAGGTCCATGTTGGAGCGATCTCCCAACTTGCAAAAGATAGTTCTGAGAGATGAGGAGCAGTGTGGTGACTGTGACGCCCTTGAGGTACCTCGTCCTTCCAGATTTCCACATAAGAAGGAGGAGCAAGAAGTTGTCGTTAAGCAGATTAGAGATGGCATGTTCTCGCCGGAGATAATTTTTCACAAATAAGGAGAGATGACATCCAAATAGTTTTTGATAGTTCTTATGAGTTGTAAGAAATAGTTTGTATGCTCCATGTCCTGTCACTTAACATTCCTCCTTGTTTCCTGGTCCCTGAGCATTTCAGATTAGTCTTGACTCCGCACATTTGTTGATCTTGTGTCAAAAATGAGCTCGGAGTTAATTCACATATATAATTAGGTGGTTATAGCGTCCAAGCGTCGTACGGGCGTGATCATCTGTACATGTCTCCTGCGTTGCCGCATAGGCACCTTTTGTAACAGACGTCCATTGGAAGCGCCCCAAACTCCAGGCAGAGCATGAACACCAAGAAACCTTGCAGCAATGAAAAGAGAGCGGCGTGTGAGGCGAACACCAAACCCTGATCTATAATCCCCAAAGCTCAGTTCGCACGGGGAGCTATCATGCCGAACTGATTACGATGGCGAGCAGAGCACGAACGGCAAGACAAGCTAGGTGAAGCCCTGCAGCAACGAAAAGAAGGGGCATGTGAGGACAAACTAACTGGAATACAAACCCACAAACATACTGATATATAGGCAGTACCAAAAAGAGAACCACAAATTTCAAACGAACAGTGAGCCCACCCACTCCGACAACCAACCGATAGCACCCGAACATATGAGCATGCCGGGCAAACATGCACAGGATGCATGCCTGGCCGCCGAGACAGCACAGACCGTTCCGGGTACACCCCATGTATCGAGCACCCACCCTCAGACCACCCGACTCCTAGTCATTGCGGAACAACACCCGGCTCGCGCAAGCCAAACAACACAGCAACTAATCGATGCCGATTTAGGCGCGCGCGCGTACTCGTCTCGCCCGAGCGAGACAGCCCGACAAGAGGCAAATGGTGCTGAAGGTCACACGCGGAGCCAGGCACGTGTGGGCCCGAGCCAATCAACACACCAAAAACTGACAGACGCCGACTTGGATGCACGCGCATACCCGTCTCATGCGAGCGAAACAGCCCGGTTGGGGCACGATGACGGGCCGACACAGCCTCACCTCACGCGCGGACAAGTGCGTGAGACGGTGCACGTGGGCGTGACGCAAAGCCCCGTAGCAAGGTGGCCCCGCGCGAGATGCAGCCCACGTGTCATGGACCCTCAAGGAAAACTGTCCGAGTGCAGAGCGGTCGCGGATATCGGAAGGCTGAGAGCATGCCAGGGGGCCAGCGGTGGGAGGCCAGCGCGACAGGATGGTGTGAAGGGCACTCTCGTGCACCGAAACCCCAGGAGGCGAGTACTCTAGCATCCTTTATAGGAGTAATGGACAAGGAGGTTGTTCCTAGAACCATGCACAGAAGACGGCGAATTGCTTACTTTAGATGGCACTGTAGCTGTGCAGCCAAGCACATTACTAATCAACAGCCCTAGTTGTGTTTCCACCTTGGAATTCAATGTTTCAAAGTTGGTATGTTGCAGTAGTAGAGACGATCAAACAATTTACACGCTAGAGAGACTGTAGTTTCTGTCACCATGTGTAACTACTAACTATTCCATGTTTGGTATTTCTACATAAAGTTATGTGGCAGCTAAATAATGGATCCTTGATTTATGTTGCAGCAACTGTGCGATGAAGATATTCTCGGCATGCTGACTGGCGATCTTTTACTGTTCATCTTGGGGAGAGTCAGTTCACATATGGCTGCAAGGACAAGTGGTTTTGTTGGAAGATTTGGATATCAACATTCTTGATGAGGCAGAGCCTCTTGACCGCAGTGAGGAAGAGATGCAACAACGAGCTCAAGACATAGCTGCTTTGACAAATTGTACATGCACCAATGCCATGTTTGGCTGCTGCAAGCAACTAAAGCATCTAGCTTTTGTTCATGTTCTATAGATCAAAAGTGTCGCTTTCAGAGAATTAGAACTCTCATGTTGGAGAAGTTCTCTGCCTCTCTAAACTGGAGAAGCTCTTTTGTGATACTTCGACATCTCAGTGAGCCCTGTATCCTTTGTTTTTGTCCCATCTCTTGGGGATTGGAACTCTCATGTGGTTCAGACTGTCAATAACGCAGATTTGAATTAAATGTGCTTCTACATGGAGTAACAAGCATACATTCACAAGCCAAATAATTCATGTTGGAACATACATTCACATTCACTAGAACAACAGTTTATATTTATAACATCCAGGTTGGAGCAATCCCGCAACCTGCAGAAGATAATTCGAGAGGCGAGGAGCAGTGCAATGACTGCGACGCCATCGAGGCACCTCATCCTTCGAGAGATAACTTTTCATGAACAAGAGAGACTACTATCTCAGGTCAAATAATTTTCCAGTAATTCTTATAAGTTGTAAGAAAGTTGTAAAACAATTCATCATGCTTGTTGGAAGGGGAGTGACTGGGGCTTGTGCAAATTGAGACATGTAGTCACCACAGTACTCAGTTCTCTTCACAGATCAGCAGATGCAAATATGGATAGATATTACTGACGAAGTTAACTAGAAGTAGATAACAAGCTGCTCCTGCATTACAGCCACAACGGTAGGTTGGCATGATCTCCCATCTGTTCTCGGATCATCCAACTCAAAGACCCATTTACTGAAATTCTACGACTACTGACGGTACGGTTGGTATGATCTCCCATCTGTTCTCGGATCATCCAACTCAAAGACCCACTACCAAAACGCTACTACTTGCTGACGAAGCTAATGGAATCCTCAATTACGACGCCGATATCCTAGATCCTGGAATTTACGAAACATCCTCAGTTGGCCTCTGGCGCCGGAGCCACCACCGCCGCCGCCGCCGCCTGCTGCGCCTCCTCGGCAGCCGCCGCCGCCGCCGCCGCCTGCTGCGCCTCCTCGGCAGCCGCCGCCGCCGCCGCCGCCTGCTGCGCCTCCTCGGCAGCCGCCGCCGCCTGCTTCTCCTCCTCGGCGGCCGCCGCCTCCCTCTCCAGCTCGAGGAGCTTGAGGGCGGCCATGAGCTCGTGGGCCTCGGCTTCGCGCACCGGGTCGACGCCGGTCTCGCCGACGGCCCGCTTGGCCTCGATCTTCACGTAGAAGCCCTTGAGGTGGGGCTTGCCGTGGGCGTTGACCTCGCGACGACGGGTGCTGCCGTCCGTGCCGCGATCCATCGGTCCGGCCGGTCCTGGTCCTGGCTGCAGCGTGGGTGGACTCTGGACAGTGGGCGTGCTGAGACCTGAGAGAGCGATTCGAGCGAGCGAGCGAGCGAGGTGGGAGGTGCGTTGCGGGTGGGTGGTTATATAGGCGAGAGCCGATCCAGATCTGATCGGACGGCTGCCGGTTCTTCTTGGAGAAAAGAAAACGCTCCGAGCCGTCCGATTTAGATTAGTGCGCTAATTAACTAGCTTCCCTTCCCTTTGCCCCGCATCGCGTCCACCTTTCCCCATTCTTCCCCAAAAATTTGCCCGCGAAAACCCTAGCTAACCCTCGCCCCCCGTCTCCGGCGAGCGAAATGCACGGCGCGCGGGCGCCGATCGAACGCGCCGGCGGGGTCGAGCGCTCCGGTGAAGCTGGGCGGCGAGGCGCTCTCCTCGGCGCCAAGACAGGTCGCGCGCGGGAGGCCACCGGGCCCTCGTCTTCGACCGCCTCGAGGGGATCAACGACAAGGTAACCGCCGCCCCCTCCCCTCCCACGGATCCGCGGATCTCGGCCGCCGGTGACGCGCGCGCGATGGGTCCTGCTTGCCCCCTGCTGTTTTTTGCGCGATTTGACGGGCTCCTTCCTTCCGCGTTTGATTTCTGGCTCTGCTCCGTGCAGGTCTACCCCGAGGGGACTCAAATCGTCATCCCGTGGCCAGGGCATCTCCGGGAGTCGGGGTTTCCAGATGGTAAATTCCTGCGGTCTCATCCCTCCTCACCTATCGCAGATGCCTGATTTACTGCGTACCTGCGTGCGAAATCCATGTTTGGGATCGACCAAGGGGTCTGCTTTTATTTGGCCGATGTCGTTCATATTTGTTGATATTCTGCAAGTGTATGTCAACTGATTAGCTAGCAATTTGGTGGACCGGTGGATGGAGTCTGGTACATGTAAACGGTTTTGGGATTGTCATTTTTGAGCATATTCTGTAACTGTAGTCTGCAAGATGATCAAGCACATCTGAATTCTTTACCAATTTGGATAGGTGGGTTTGGTTTGGTACATTAAGTCCAGGTACAGCTGTTATGGCACACCTAGCATCGGTGGAGTCGATTTTGTTGACTCGTTTGGATTTTAATGCAACCCATGCCATTTTGATCTATGAAATCCTACAGCATTGTTGCCTATGGACTGCCTAGTGTCTACTGCTCTGTGAATAAGCATTTTAGCTCATTTGCTTTTAATCTATTAGTGGTGGTCACCATTATATATTGCTTGTGAATAAGCATTTCAACTGATTTGCTTTGAATCTGTTAACAGCAGTCACAATTACTTTTCTGCTTCATCGCTATATGTTGCCATGTCGATTTAAGACGACTAGCTGATGCTAAACACTATCATTTTGACTATGTGAACATGCTACCGGTCATGCACTTATTTTCAAAAGTAGCATTTACACTGCAATTCCTTGCATATATTTGATACTGCTTGATAATTTGGACAGGTGAGAATTGGTCTCCGTGTTATTACACGACCCATGCCAGAGAGACTACCAACTAGGTACAGGACCCTGGGGGAGAACTATAATGAGAGAGTGTTGCCTTCAATCATTCATGAAACACTCAAAGCTGTGATTTCCCAATACAATGCCAGTCAGCTAATCATACACAGAGAGGTACATGTTCATTATGTTTGCTTTGCGCACATGTTTTCCATGCTATAGTAATAATAGCTGGTCTTACTTGGAATATGCTATTAACTTATCCTTTATGTAATGGCAAGCTGCTATAGTAGATAATAGCTGGTCTTACTTGGAATTTGTAACTGACTTATCCTTTATGCAATGGCAGGCTGTTAGCAGGGAGATCAGGAAGATTCTGACAGGGAGGGCGAAGAATTTCAATCTCTCTCTGGATGATGTGTGCATTACCAGTCTCAGTTTTGGTAAGGAGTTCGCCCATGCCATTGAAGCCAAACAGGTTGCTGCGAAGGAAGCTGAGCGTGCCAAGTTCATTGTTGAGACGGCTGAACAAGACAAGAAAAGTGAATTTATCAGGGCACAAGGAAGCAAAACAGGAACTAGATATGTTTCTTTCACACGATTTCACCTACTTATCCTGTTGACTGTTTCAGTTGTAGTTACTAGAGGCATATTGTCAGTGTTCTTTATGTCTTGATAGCTTCATCCTATATTTCAGTACACTTGTTGAGATTTGGAGCATTTGAGTCTAACACTGGTAATCATGTGCATTCCATTTGTTAATTTTAGGATACATGCTTTCCATTTGGCTTCACCTATTTGCGATGTCCATAGTTTCAGACTTTCAGTGCCAGATAGTAGAGGCATATTGCTAGTGTTGTTTATGTCTTCATATCTTCATATATATACTGCATTTGCCATTTGCTGAGTTTAGGAGCACTTGAGCCTGACTCTAGTGATTTTGTACAATTCATATGATAGTTGATTGCTATGTCCATAGTTTAGCTTCAGATTTTCAGTGGAACGTTCATACGACTTTACATAGTTTCAGACATCCAGTGGTATGTTCGTATGACTGAACATAGTTTCAGACTTCCAGTGGTATATTCATATGACTGAATATAGTTTCAGACTTCCAGTGGTATGTTGGTATGTTCATACTACTGACCATAGTTTCAGATTAACCATTTTCTATGTTCATAGTGTCACTTCCAGTGGTAGTCAGTATAGGCATATTGCTGAGTTTGGTAGTGTTGTTTATATCCAGCTTTGTATATTTCCTTACATTTGCTGACTTTGGTAGCACTTTAGCCTAACACTGGTTGTCTTTTACATTTCACTTGTTGAGTTTCAGATCACCTGATCCAAACACTGATGCTTCTTTCTATATCTGAACAGGGAGAGGCCAAGAGTGCAGAGCTCGTTGGTGCTGGTGAAGCTGGGCGGCGTGGCGCTCCCCTCGGCACCAAGAGAGGTCGCGGGAGGCAACCCGGCCCTCGCCTTCGACCGCCTCAAGGGGATTAATGACAAGGTAACCGCCAACCCCTCACACGGATCCAGGGATCTTGTCCGCCGGTGAATCGCGCGATGGGTTTGGTTGCTCCCTGCTGTTTTTTGCGCGATTTGGCGGGTTCCTTCCACGTTTGATGTTTTTTGCTGGTCGCCTTTTCCTTTGGGCGCTGCTCCGTGCAGGTCTACCCCGAGGAGACTCACATCGTCATCCCGTGGTTCGAGAGGCTGATCATCTACAACGTCCGCGCACGACCCAACCTTGAGGAGAGCACCTCTGCGAGCCGGGATCTCCAGATGGTAACGTTCTCCAGTCTCAATCCCTCCTCACCTAGCACAGATTCCTGATTTACTGCTTATCTGCGTGCCAAATCTATGCCTGGGACCGATCAAGCGCTCTGATTTGAGTTGGCCATGTTGTTCATGTTTGTTGATATTCTGCAAGTATATGTGAACTGATTAGCTAGCAATTTGGAGCAGTGGATGGAGTCTGGTACATGTAAACGGTTTGGCATTGTCATTTTTGGGCATATTCTCTAACTTTAGCCTGCAAGATGATTGAGCACATCTGAATTGTTTACCAATTTGGATAGGTGGGTGGGGTCTGGCACATGTAAGATGTTTGCCATCATCATCTATGGAATCAATTTTTGATGATTCATTTGGATTTTAATGCAACCCATGTCAGTTGATCTATATGAAATCCTACATCATTGTAGCCTATATGGACTGTCTAGTGTTAACTGCTCTGTGAATATGCATTTTAGATCACTTTTAATCTATTAGCAGTGGCCACCATTATATATTGCCTGTGAACAAGCATTTCAACTTGTTCGCTTTGAATCTGTAAACAACAGTCACAACTCAGAAGTTTTTTTTTGCTTCATCATGTTCTTACATGTGCCATGCAAGAGAGACTACCAACTGTGTACAAGACCCTGAGGGAGAACTAAAATGAGGGTGTTGTCTTCAATCATTCATGAAACACTCAAAGCTGTGGTTGCTCAATAAAATGCCAGTTAGCTAATCACACAGAGAGAGGTAAAGCTTCATCATGTTTGTTGTGTGTACATGTTTTCCATGCTATAGTTTTAGTTTCAAATAGGCATCTGCTATTGCACAAATTAAATGTCATTACTTTTTGTTAATGATCTAGAAATATACACAATAATCTAGTGTTTTTACAAATCCGCTATGTGGACGTAGCGCCAGCAGTACCGCCCGCTATCCGCGTTCCGCTACGCGGATCCCAATCCGCTACCATCCCGCTATCCGCTATCTAAAACCAGCCCTATAGTAGATAATAGCTGGTCTTACTTGAAATATGTTACTTACCCTTCATGTAATGGCATGCTGTGAGCAGGGAGATGAGGTAGGGTGAAGAATTTCGATATCGCTCTAGATGATGTCTCCATTACCAGCCTCAGCTTTGGTAAAGAGTTCACTCATGACACTGAAGCCAACAGGTTGCTGCCCAGGAAGCTGAGCGTGCCAAGTTCATTGTTGAGAAGGCTAAGCAAGATAGAAAAGTATCAGGGCACAAGTAAGCAAAACAGGAACCAGATATTTTCCTTGCACATGACTTCACCTACTTGTCATGTTGATGGTTTCAATAAAAGTTACTAGAAGCATATTATCAGTATTCTTTTATGTCTTCAAAGCTTCATCATATATGTTGCCATCACCATTTAAGACCATTAGCTGATGCTAAACAAGTTATATACATTTTTTGAGCCTAACACCGGTAGTCATGCACATTCCATTTGTTGAGCTTATGATTTGCTTCACCTATTTGTGGTGTCGTTTCAGACTTTCAGGCCTAGTTTGGCAGCACAGTTTATCTAAAACTGTAGTATTACAAAACGTCGGTATTCTAACGCGTGGATGTTGAATACTTCAGTATCTAAAAACCGCAGTTTTCCAAATCGTTTTTTTCTCAGTTTTCTCCAATTGTCACCTGTTGTTAGGTTGCATGGACAACCCTGAAGATATCGAGCTGAACCGAACTCAGTTACACGATCTGGCCAGCTTGTGCTCATGGCTGATGTATGCATGCAGCGCTATGTAGAGAAATTGACGAGATCAACGACAAAGTAGGCGTACAAGGGCACGTACCTTCCTTCCCATGTGTTGAGCTTTAATTGTTTATTCATAGCTACAGAGAAATGAAGTATAACCACACTAATTGACGTCCGGAAAGATGGAGTTGAGAGACCGACGTGAGCGATCGTTTCTCTGTTTTTAAAAAAGAGGTCCAGACCTCTTTTTCTAATACCGTGAAAAAACCATGGTTTTGGAGATACTACGGTTTTGTAAACTGGAGTATTTGTTGACGCCAAACGCATCAAAGTATTTTAAACCGTGGTTTCTAAAAATACCATGGTATTTTTCTAAAACTTCAAAAATACTGTGGTGCCAAACGCAGCTTCAGTGGTAGTTAGTCGAGGCATAGTGCTAGTATTGTTTATGTTTTCATGTCTTCATATATGTCAATATGTCACAGCATTTGGTGAGTCTGGGAGCACTTGAGCCTGACTAGTAATTTTGTAAATTTCATATGATAGATGATTACCATGTCCATAGTTTAGTGTTAGAATTTCAGTAGTATGTAACATAGTTTCAGACTACCCTAAAAAAAGCATAGTTTCAGACTTCCAGTGGTTCGTATGACTGAACATAGTTTCAGACTTCCAGTGGTATGTTTGTATGACTGAACATATTTTCAGACTTCCAGTGGTACATTCATACGACTGAATATAGTTTCAGACTTTCAGTGGTATGTTGGTATGTTCATACTACTGAGTATAGTTTCAGACTTACCATTTTCTATTTTCATTGTCGCGTCCAGTGGTAGTTAGTATAGGCATACTGCTAGTGCTGTTTATATCTTCATAGCTTTGTATATTTCCTTGCATTTACTGAGTTTGGTTGCACTTGTGCCTAACACTGTCTGTCTTGTACATCTCACTTGTTTTGTTTTAGAGCACTGATCCAAACACTGTTCTTTCTATATCTGAACAGAGTGAGGCAAAGAATGAAGATCTTATTGGTCAGGCCATCGCCAACAATCCTGCTTTCGTCGCGCTCAGACAGATTGGGGTCGCCAGGGAGATCACACACACCATCTCAAGCTCCTGGCAACCTACCGCTTGGGCTCTAGTCGCTGAAGATTTTGGGCAACAACAAGAAATGAGGCTGTTTCCTGTCATGCATGTTACAGTTACCGTCGGCTCTCTCCATGTAAGAAGAGTACTTTTAAGAGGAACGAACACTTGTCTCTAGGACTCGTGACCCGAGAACATTTAATTTTAGCTCATTTGTTTTAAATCTATCAGCAGTAGTTACCATTATAAGTGTTTTATGGTTACCACCGGCTGTTTCTGTGCATAAGCATTTTAGCTCATTTGCTTTTAATCTATTAGCAGTGGTCACCATTATATGCTGCCTGTGAATAGGCATTTGAACTTGTTCGCATTTCATCTGTTTACAGCAGTGGCAAGTAATAATTTTTGCTTCATCATTATATGTTGCCATCACCATTTAAGACCATTAGCTGATGCTAAACAAGTTATATATTGCTGACGATGTGAAATTGCTAGTGTTCATGTGTGTCTGTAGGTGTAGGTTTTTTGTTTTGCACTTCTTAAAAGAAGCATTTACACAAGGAGTTGCAGTGTAAATGCTACTTTTAAGAACACAACAACAACACGGGTGAGAATTAGTCTTCGTGTCCTTACACGACCCATGCCAGACTACCAACTATGTATAGGACCCTAGGGGAGAAGTACAATGAGAGAATGTTGCCTTCGATCATTCATTAAACACTCAAAAGCTGTGGTTGCCCAATACAGAGTGAGGTACAGCTTCATCATGTTTAATCTGTGTACATGTTTCACATGCTATAGATAGTAGCCGGTCCTCTTAGACTATGTTACCAACATATCCTTTTATGTAATGGCAGGCTGTGAGCTGGGAGATCAGGAATATTCTGACAGAGAGGGCCATAAATTTCAATATTGCTCTGGATGATGTGTCCATTACCATTCTCAGTTTTGGTAAAGAGTTCACTCATGCCATTGAGCCAAACAGGTTGCTGTGCAGGAACCTGAGCATGCCAAGTTCATTGTTGAGAAGGCTGAGCAAGACAAGAGAATTGCAATTATCAGGGCACAGATAAGCAAAACAGAAACTAGATACTTTTTCTTTCATACAACTTCACCTACCTGCACTGTCAGTTCCAGTCATAATTCCTAGATGCGTTGCATGCCAGAGTTCTTTGTCTTTAAAGCTTTATCATATATCTCATTACACTTGTGCACTTTCGGAGCATTTGAGCCTAACACTAGTAGTTCTATCCGTTCCATTTTTTGAGTTTATGATGCATGATTTCCATGCGACTTCACTTATTTGCTATGCCATTAGTTTCAGACTTTCAGTGGTAGTTACTAGAGGCATATTGCTAGTGATGTTTATGTTTTCATAGCTCATAGATAATTGTGGAGTTTCACTGCATTCGCTGAGTTTGGGAGCACTTTAGGCCAACACTAGTTTTCATATGTTAGATGATTGCTATGTTCACAGTTTCAGTTATCGCTCATTTTTAATACATCTAGGACTTGTGTGGTTTCTGTACTTGTTCTTAATTTGTATGTACATGGCTTCTTATGTTCATTTTGATGATTGATAATTGAGAAGGCTTATTATGGTATTAGTGAACATCAGAGTAATCACCGTTTGCTTTGTAGTTTTTATGAGCGTTTATATTAATGTTTTTCAACATAGGTACACTATGAATTTTGTAAACCGGTTTGTGCTCATACCCATATGCTCTACTTTTATCATCATTTGGTCTATCCTTTGAAAAATTATTACACTGCACTGCCTTGTAAAATTTCATTCTCTACATAAACTGTTTGCTGAGCCATATATTCATATCTATGCCAGGAAATTCTTTGTTCGGCTTTGACCAACCTGAAGGCATGGGAATTGATAGAAGGCATGGGAGTTCTACAATAAGCCTGAAGCAAGCTTAAGGTGGGTCCTCAAGTGCATACACCCGGTTTGACCCAACCATTGTTAGAGGGCGCCAGCTCATCCATGACCCGCTGTCTTGTGGGCCCAGCCCCTTCTCTAGCTCGCATCTAACAGACCATCTATTCTGTCAGCACATCCTACATCGATGGCTCGGTGGAGGGTGGTGCAGGCGTGAAGATGAGGAAAATAACCGTATGTCTGCCTCCTTGGGAGCCCACGCCAGCGGGCCCCTCCAGGGAGAACTGGATTGCCAAATGGCAGCGCATCTTCGATCAGATCATGACGAGGTTGCCTCGCGTTGAGGAGCTGGCCCTGGACCGGCCTGGAGGTGGTGAACAGGATACTGTAAGGCTTGTCGGAAGCCTGCAACAACACCCTACATGCATGCTTCCTTACCTTCACGCCTTTTATGATTTCTATTTATGGTAAACCATGATCGCCTTTTATGATTTTTATTTATCGGGCTTGTTCAGGCCTGATGCTGGGTATTGTGTTTGTGCGTAGGGTGGAGGCATCCAGGACCGCAAGATGAGGTGGAGCCTACCTGGAGCTGCCTCCTGGTGCTAATCCCAAGCTCACCGGTAAGAAATCATCGCGTACCACTCCTTTCTTAGTGCTAATCTGCAATTTCTGCCCGTGATGATTTTTCGATGAAAATTGTCGTGTCTTCCTGTGACTTATTGTGGAAGACCTTTTCAGATGGGACCTTTGTTGCTTGTTGTGCAAAATTTTATACCGTTTTGCCTTTTTTTAGTCTGATCACACTGCTAAGCGATTATGGGCATTATTTTACTTCTGCCCAAAGCACCTCATCTCTATGGAAGTTGTGTTGCAGCTGATATCGTTACTTTGTGTGTTCAATATAGAGCTCGAAGAGAATCACTTGGAGGATTCAAGGAACTGCAAAGTTCTTTTTGGCTTTTGATAGTAAGTTCAGTACCAAAGCTACTTGCATTAACATCAGTTCGATAGGGCTTGCCCATGGCATCAATTTCTGAATTATTGTTTCTGTCCATGCTTGTTGATACAAGTGGCAGGCCTGAGATAAGCACAACAAGCTCGGGGTGAAGACAGGCTACTGGTAATGCTTTTAAGGAGAAAAAATGTTGAAATCAGAAAACTCAAAGATGGGAATCTAATATTCTGCATCGCAACTGTGCCTCCTCTATCAAATCTAAGTATTTTTCCAGCACAAACTAAACATTGTTTTCTCTTCATAGTTTTATGTTTAGTGACCTTTCCTGCCATACTTACAACAGCAAATGAAATTGAGCTTGTGCTAATTTTCCATGTCATTGCTGCTGGTGTTTATTATATCCGATTACAAAGGGAGTACTATTTAGCACCTAAGTAATGCCTTTACTTTGTGATCACCTAGATGGCCGGTTGTTGCCCCAAACTTTGGATTAAATACCTCCGGATCTACACCAATATGATGTCCTTTTGCCTGCATCAGTTTCTACCTCTAATCCATTTGATTATATCGCTAGGTTGGTAATTTGCTTTCCAGAGTACGAGTTTTTGCTGGTTTTTATTTGTTTATAAGCTGGTTTTTATCTGAGTGTATGTTAGTGCAGACAAAGTTATCAAGTTCATTTTTAGTTTTATATTGCTGTCAAGCCTTAATAGGTGCAGCTTAAGCTTATCCTTTGTGCTTTTATACCTGGTTTGAAGGAAGGACGACACAGGAAGTTATGGTTTGTTTCAGGTGTATATAGGTTGTGTCAAGGTTTCTATGCACGGGCTTCCTTTCTCGTGCATTTTTGTTGGTTTACAATGCTAAATATGAGTTCGTTGTTGCTAAATCATTTTCTGCTAGATGCTAGGTTTGTAGTAAACCTGACTGTTGCTTTGATCATCAATCTGTGAACCCATTTTCTGCTAGATGAAGTGCACTGAACGACAACGGATTTTTTCCTGTTTGAAACCTGAATTTGGAATCACCAAACAAACCTTCTAACAACATGCAGAGCTGGCCATACTCATAGGAACACAGTATCGTGTCAGATCACATAGGCACATTTGTCAAATAGGCATGCATGTGCTTCTACTACTGCCACTTCATGAAGCCAGCTAAAATTGTGTTGTCACCTTAGCACTCAGAACCAGAATTCCTAGCAGTACATATACATCCCGCCCAACTGGGCATCAAGTGAAAGAAATGATAGGTAACGGTGGTTGCTAACCCCGTATCAACCGTATACGTCCCGAGGACACTTAAGGGCCTGCTTTTCCTTAGCTTTGGTGTCGGCCTTTGCCTTTGCACCCTTGCACCAGTTTTGGTGCATCAGCATTGCTTCTATGCTGTAGAGGGTATTCGTGCCACAGTTGTGGCAGCTAACAAGACCACCTACAGCACCCTTGATAGGTTTCGGCACATGCTTCTTCGGCATCTTTTTTCCTGCACAACATGACCAAATGTATATAAGCATTTGCTGTAAAACCCCCCTTTTTAACTAACCATGACTGTTATCATGCAACCAAGGTTTTTGAATCGCCGACTAATCTCGCCGACTAATCGCCTAGTCGTCGCGCCGTGACTGGCATGCGCGGGCGACTTGGCTCGTGGAGCGAGTCGCCCGACTCGCTGGCTCAACAGCGATTTTCTGCGATTAATCGCTGCGATTAGTCGATTAATTGACTTGCTGGCTCGACAGAGAGAGGGAAAGGGAGGGAGCTCAGGAGGAGAGGAAGCCATGGCGCTCGCGGCCGTGACCTAGGAACCGCCGCCGCAGCTCGCCGCGACGCACCCCCTTCAGATCGACGGCGGCTGGACCTCCGCGGCGACGGCCGTGACCTCGAGCGAGGCTGCGGCGGCGCAAACTAAGGCGGGGGAGGAGGAGATGAAGCTGCAGGACTGAGCCGGAGGCGGGTGAGGCTGGGGAGGAGGCGGGGGAGGGAGAGGAGGCGGGGGAGGAGGCGCCGCCTCTCCTCGCCGGCGGCGCAGAGGAAGAAGTTCGAGGGGAGAGGCGCAGATGAAGGAGTGCGGGCTGGCAGCGCTAAGTTTAGCGAGTGGATGAGGGCCGGGAGTGGTTAGCTGGGCCGTGCTGGGCCTGTTTGGCCTGATAACTTTGCTTATCTGGCATTAATGGGCTATGCAAAGGAGGGAAACAGGTGCGGGAGTGCACTGTACTGCCATAGCGACTTGGGGCGATTAGTCCAGGCAAGTCACTGACTCAAGCCAGCAAGCCACTAGCCGCAGCCTTGGCGACTTGACTTGACTCGGCGACTCAAAAACCTTGCATGCAACTTCAATGTATATAAGCTTTGATGGGAAAAGAAACTAGCACTAGTTAACTGAAGGTTAAGCTTCATGATATAATGTAATTGTGCCAGAAAAAAGAGGATATAGATGTAAAGTATGTTTATTCTAGTTGTCACTAGTACTATTAGTTGTAGGTGTCACTATTCTCTTTCATTTCTTCCTGAACAAACATCAGCAGAATGTATATATGCACATATATAGTTAGGTGAGGATGTTGTGTTTCTAAGTAAACCTGCTTGAGCAATTGTTACATTGATATAATGCAATGTTTCATCCAATTTACTACTCATGATATAATTTATCAGCTCATGATGTGTGACCACACCCTTTTACTGATACGTGCAGGCCAATAGTCTAGTTTCTTTTATTGATCTAAAATCATATTAACCTGTGCATGACTGTATGTTTTATGTTTTGAGAAGGTGTATAAGCATCCTATTTCTTGATATGCTGCATACGTGAGCAGTATGTCACTGGAAACATGAACCAATGATAAAATGAGGAATTGGGTTTGCTTTCTATGATATCTGATCTTTATAGAACCAGCCACTTCTAGGGAGTGCTAATAGGCAGAGTTTGTTTTGGAACAGATGACTAGTAAGGTGCAGGAAGGATACCAGTGAGATGCATAGAGAACCTATTCAGCAACATAAGTCTACGGATCTCTGATGAGTTTCCCTTCACTACCTTTTTTCACTCCCTACTCCATCTTTGCTCGGTGCATACCGCATCCACCTTGTTACTTATCTCATATGATCCAGTAAATTTTGCTGTTTAATTTGCTCCTAAACAATTTTGTAGTGCTATCCTTTAAGAACCGAGCAGATGTAAGTTGTGATGACACTCTTATATTTCTTTATGGAGGGAGTACATCTGAGTGGATCCAACTTTGCTCACACACTCAGCGGTCCATTAATCTTCTACATGAAAATTATAGTTGTGGTCAGCCCTCTATGATTATATGACATCAAATGTATAGTTCAACACTTAACTTTGCCGCATACTTGTTATGCAATTGATGGATCTAATTACAAACATTGACACTTTGGTGGCCAGTGTTGAACTGATGTGATGGTATTCTAAATCATAATACATTGCTGTTGGTGAGTTTACCAAAATATTCAATTCATAGTATAGCTGTTCTCCAATATTTTGTACTCTCCGTCCGGGAAAACTTGTCCACAGGGCAGTGTATTTGTTTTTTTTGCAAAAAACCCACGGAGTTTTAAACACATCACGAAGAACTCCATCTCCTTCCTTTCTCCCTTGTCGCCCGCACCCTGCAGCCATCGTCGGTTACCCACCTGCGCCGCCGCCAACACCAGCGCCGTGGCCCAGCGCGTGACAAACAACAGCGCCGTGGCTTCCCACCTGCACTGCCCGCCATGAAAGCGACCTGCGCCGGCGCCTGCCTCTAGGTACGCCGCTGTCATGGCCGCCCACCTGCTTCGCCCACCGGCGGCATGGTCGCCCACTTGCTGCTGCCCACCTGCTCTACATAGCCCACTGTGACCTGGACTTCTTTCGCTTCAGCCATTGGCTGCTGGTGGTGGTGGGCGACACCTCTGCTTCTGCTGGTGTTGATTCCTTGCGCTGGCCTCTGCTGTTTCTTCCCTGTCCCCGTCCCCGCCTCTGCTGCTGCTTCTTGTGGTGAGTCGAATCAAATTGAACTGAAATTGAAAGTGAAGGCAGTGAACAGAAATTTAAATTCAAATTGACTAATCTTCACAATATATTGACATTGTGGTGTCCAAAATCGATGATCATCTACACACGAGCATCTTACTCTAAATTGTCCAATCCCCTGCAGATTGTTAGACTGCAAATAGTTACAGATTTGAGTGTGCTAGACTGCAGATTGCTTATGTGTGCTTCGGCGATTTTGCCTGTATGTGCCCTCCTCTGGTCAAATTCCAACAGAAACATTATCACCCTATTCACCCTATTCGGCGATTTTTCTTTTGTGAATGCTTACACACTGTTGATGTTGCTCACTCAGTAGTAATCATTTCTCCTGTTACATGGAGTACAAAGTGAATGTCACTTACTCAAGATAGCAGGTTTACTAGGGATGTTGATCTTGCTGGGGCTGGAGCCACTGACTTGGTCTTGCTGAACTGAGAACTGCTTGAGATCACGTCATGGTTTGTCATGTGTCATTTTCTTCTTCTTCATACAAGTTGATGTCAAACTTGACACATAAATAAAATTTGATATTAATGAAATTTAGACAGTGAATACAGTTTGGACAGTACTCCACTGTCAAATTTTCAGTGAGCGAAATTCAGTTTTGACAGTTTGGAGAGCGATGGAGTAAAATTCAGTCTTGACAGTTTGGGAACAAGCCTACTCTATTCTACTCCACTTCTTGGATGGCTGTGATTAGTCCACAATGGCCAGGCACCAACTTTGAAGCACCAGCACCTGATCATTCCTCATGAGCAGCTAGCTAGACACTGAAACTACATATTCTAACCTCAGCATCAGCAGCAGCTACACACTGAAGGAAACCTCCAAGATCAAAATGCACTGAGCTAGCTAGACACTGAAACTACATATTCTGATCCTGCATAATTAAAGGGAAATCATGCTACCAAACTGAACATACTAACAGAACAGAGTATGCATGGTTCCAAAAAAAGAAAAGAACATTTGACAGTAAGATTAAGAATTTGTTAACTGACATTTAGAGAGAAAAATCTGTAGATTTCTGAACATTTGTTAATTTTCACAATTTAGAGAGCAAAAAACTGTACATTTGTTAACTGACATTTGCTTCAACTGAATGCTCTGACTGAAGTAGCATTTGCTTCAATTTACATCTGTGACCAAATGTTCAGAGACCAAATTTTTTTTTCCGATAAAAGGGTCACATGGCCCCCATTTTCATTAAGAAAATAGAAGTCTAGATACAACTTAGACTTACTCTTAATTATTGGATCATGAACTCTGAATCAGCAAGCTAGCTAGACACTGAATCATTGTGTAGCAAACAATATAAGCAGCAAGTCTTGAGATGTTGGCAAAATTGCAGCACTTAATTTGATCTTCAGGTTCTGTTAACTGAAAATATTCAGGTTCTGTTCTGTTAACTGAAAATGTTCAGATTCAGAAACATTGTTGGACCGACAGGAACATTGTTCGACAGAGTAATCTACACCTATAAGCCTGACCAAGAACTTGCAATACTGAAGATCAATCCAAGAAGATGGCATCAATCTACACCTTTAAGCCTGACCAAGAACTTGCAATACTGCAATGTTGAGGGACAATTCAGCAATCCCTATGAACCTCAGTACGAAAATCTTGAATCACTGATGTGATTATTTCTACGCAAATTGCTCTCAGATTCTTGCAAGTAGAGGAACAAATTGGGCATACCTTGGATGGGGTAGGCGAACGGGAATGAAGAGGAAGAGGAGTACCCGGACTATGGGGCGCCGCCTTCACCCTGGCAACCGGCCAAGCTTCTCCGCCGGAAAAGGAAAGGTGAGAATTTTGCTCGCCGCTGTTCTCCCCAACATGAAATTTTGCTCTTCGCTGCTCCTCCTGCCAACATGAATTTTTGCTCCTCCTGCACTCCCCTCACGACGGCGGCGAATCGACAGCCAGGTGAAAATTTGTGTCGCTGCAAAGCACCGAATCGACGGGCAAGGGTGGAGGAAAGGTTAGTATTTTAGGGAACAAATCGAAAGGCGGGGATGGGGTCGCGGCGGTGCGGCGTGGTGGAGCTACGGGTTGCGGCGGCGTGGTGGAGCTACTGGTCGCGGCGGCGCGGTGTGGCGGGTGGAGCTGGCCGGCGTCGCCAGTGTCGCGGGGGAGCGATGCAGCGGAACGACGCGAGTGGAGCTGCGCAAGTGGAATGGTGTCGGAGGGGATTATGGGCTGCGGGTTCAGTCGGACTTTCTTTGAGGTTTTTTTTTTGAAAAAAGCCACGGGAACAAGCTTTTCCAGACGGGGGAGTAGAATTCACCATACGTGTACAGCACATGGGCGTTCTTTTATATGCATTTATCAGGTAGTAATTAAGTTTGTGCATTTACCATCTATGGATTAATTTAGAAGGGTGCCGCAGAATATATGTGGCTGATCTGACTCCTATATGAGGGGGTGTCTGGTTCACCCAAAGACTAGAAAAAGTCCCTAGAAACCAAACGGCAAACGGGAGGGACTTTTTCTATAGGGACGGGAAAAAGACTCTACTGGAGAGTCTTTTTTGATTAGTCACTGTGACTAGAAAAAGTCCTAAGACTTCTAAACCAAACACCCCCTGAAAGAAGAAAGGCCGTAGGATTCTTGACTAATGGTTCTTTATGTTAAAAATAAATGGATCCCGGGTCACCTATCTCAAGAAAATCTGAAAGAATTATACATGTACATATAGGTGTGTAGCATGTACAGACGAATTTTCATCAATAAATCTTTTCATCCATGGTGTTCACAAAAAAGATAAATACGCTGATTAAAATAGTGACTTTGTGCTTTTTTGAAACCACTGATTTGTCTTTTTCTTGTGGGAGTGCAAACTAATGTATTACTCCCTCCGTCCTAAAATAAGTGTCTTGACCTTAGTATAATTTGTACTAAAATTAGTAGAAAGTTGAGACAGTTATTTCGGGACAGAGTATTATTTAAAATTTTATATGTATGGCGAACACATCTGTGCGTATATATGGAAAATATTTGTAAATTTGAGAAACTTAGAAATATCATTTCCATTTTTTTCAAAGTATCTGGCACCAAGTGAGACAGGAGACGAAATTGCCTCGCTCATCTTTATCAGATTATCAATCAAATTTGTATTAGATACTTGATCTTCTCAACAAGTTGTTTTGTATCTATGAATCGCTCAGAGTATAAAACATAAAATTCTGATGTTTGACCAGTAGAAAGATGTACTAGTATAATTCTGTTTTTTCACTAGTCTATTCTATTATTTCATTGAGGGAGCAAGAAACTGCAACATATTTCATCATAAAGTTTTACAAAGATGTACTCCCTCCGTCCCATAATATAAGACGTTTTTTGACACTACTAATTTTAAAAAACGTCTTACATTACATGACGGAGTAGTAGTATACATGTGTATTTTTTCCAGAATTTTTTGAAACATAAAAGAAAATGAGTTTTGTATTTTTCAAAAATCTGCGCTCCATGGAGCCTACGGTACAAAAGCAACCTTTTGGCAAGTTTAAATGTTTTAGTTATTTAGCCTCTGGATCTGTTTCTACACTGAATTGTGTGCAAGCTTTGGCTCTTGTCAGCCAAACAACCAAGTTGCTGGTGTAGTTGGAGACGAAGGGTGTTCTCGGCAACTAGATAGCTGGATTGTGGCTGTAGTTGGAGTCGAATAGTTGGTTGGTTGTACAAATTATGGAGTTCCTTGTAGGGAAAAAAGCGAAAGGAACTAGGAGTACGCTGGGTTGTGACGCACCGGACAAAGATTGATGCAACCCCGGGGGCTACCCAAGGAACATAATTAGTGCGACCAAAGAACAAAGGAAAAATGGGAACTTGGCTTGGAGCGAAACATCTTTATTCATAAGGTGATCGAACTAAAACATAATTGAAAAAAATGGAAAAAGTCTACGTATACAAACAACGCAGCTTGGTGATTTTCCATGTTCTCTTGGTGACTTCACCGGTGTTAGATCCTGAAGCCGGCAGGTGCCAACTTGTAGCATTTCATGAACTGTGCACGGACGGCTCAGATTGATTGTGCGTAGTACATCGGGAGTGTTGTTGTAGCATTTCATCAACTTGTAGCATTTCATGAACATGAACATATGCTTTTATATATCTTTTCTACTACGTTATCAAGGTGATGTACCTTGATAACGTAGTACATCGGGAGTTGAACCTTCTATGTTCGGCCTTTCTCCTCATGTTCTACCACGAGAACACTCACGACTTGTGTAGTAGCAAAGATATATAAAAGCATATGTTCATTATCTCTGGCTATGACCAGAGCGGGATTCCTTGTCAGTAGTCGTTTGAGGTCGGCTAGCATTCGGCTTCATGGATCCAGTCGAATTTGTCTGACATCTTGAGGAGCTGGTATAGCGGCGGGCCTTCTCGCCAAGTCAGGAGATGAAGCGACGATGTAGCAAGCTAGCTTCTGGACCTTCTCACGCTCTTGGGCTTGCCAAGCTTGGAGATCGTCACGCTCTTGCCAGGATTTGCTTCGATGCCACGTTGGGAAGCGACGAAGCCAAGTACCTTTCCCCAAGGGAGCCCGAAGATGCACTCTTCTGGATTAAAATTCATGTTGAGTCGGCGCAAGTTAGCAAATGTCTATGCTAAGTCGGCTAGGAGACTATCCCGTTTCTTTTCTTGACCATGAGCTCGTCGACGTAGGCCTGGACGTTGGTGCCGACTGCCTAATGGAGGCACTTTTGCATGGTACGCCAGTAGGTGGCACAAACATCCTTGAGCTCGAAGGGCATCGTAGTATAAATAATAGAAGACTCCGAAAGGGGTGATGAAAGAGGTTTGTTCTTGATCCGGTTCCTTCATCCTGATCTGATCTGGTGGTAGCTTGAATAGGAATCCAAAAAGTTGAGGCGCTCACATCCGATAGTGGCATCAATCACTTGGTCTATACGGGGGAGCACAAAGGGGTCCTTGGGCCATACTTTGTTGAGACCAGTGTAGTTAACACACATGTGCCATGTCATGTTCTTCTTTTGGACAAGAATTGAGTTCACCAGCTAACCCGATGGCTAGAGGCTGGGCTAGCTATGTCCTCCCATATAGCTCTACGCCATTCTTCGGTGAATCGGTGCATGGTTTGTTTCATGGACCGCGTGTCCTTCATGATGTTTAAGGATGCTTGGCGATGTTTGCTGGTACACCAAGCATGTTAGAAGGCTTCCATGCCAAGATGGCCCAGTTCTCATAGTGGAAATCAATGGATGCGCTTTCTTGTGCGTTGCTCAAGTTGGCGTTGATCTTAGCGGTCCTGGCTGCGTTGTCTGGCTGCACCTGAATTTTCTTAGTGTCCTATTCCGGCTGTAAGGTGGAAGTCAAGTTGGTCTTCTTGCTAGGAGGGGCTACTTCCAGATCTACTGCCTTCCCGAGCTTGGCAACTTGGCGATGTCAACGTTAGCCACCTCAGAGTCATGCGGGCATTTGAACTTTTGTAGTCGCTGCTAACCGTGATTATCTTGTTGGGACCCGACATCTTCATCTTCAGGTACATGCACCGTGGGAGTGCCTTGAACTTTGCATATGATGCGTGGCCAAGAAGAGTGTGGTAAGCGCCTTTGAAGGGGGCGACCTTGAAGGAGAGTGTTTCAACTCAGATGTTCTCGGAGGTGTTGAAAACAACATCCTAGGCCCATGGTCTGAGCACACTTCCCAGGCATGATGCTGTGGAAAGCAGTTGAGCTTGGCTGTGCTCGTGATATTAGGATGTCCATCTTCTTCAGCATGTGAGCATAGAGTATATTTACGTTGTTACCACCGTCCATAAAGACTTTGGACAACTTGCAGCATCTGATTATCCGATCGAGTATCAGGGTGGATCTCGATCCTAGGTGGGGAATATAGTTCGGGTGGTTGGTTTGTCGAAGCAGACCGCTGAGTCAGACTAACCAAGCCACTCGGCTCGCTGGGTAGTACCCGCGTGTTGACCCTACATAGCATGATTTTCTAGGCCCACTTTGGATATGGCACTGTGGAAGACCGCGTTGACCTTCTTAACATGCTAGGGGAATTGCTTCTGCCTCCGCCCTTGAGGGCGCCATTCTCATCATTGACGTCCGGTGCTGCCTTCTTGGCCTTGTCAGCAACCCACCCATCCATGAAGCTGCATTCATGTTCCGTGTGCATCACCAGGTTTCCACCGTACTTTCATCGGAGTTCGCAGTCGCCACCTTGGTGTCTTCAGCAGCCCATCTATCCATGAAGCTGCATTCCCTTTTTGTGTGCGTTGCCGGGTTGTAGGGTAATTGTGGTGACTGCAGGGGCTATCCATGACCTCGTTGTAGTTTTCTCTTAGGGTTTTGCCCTTCTGTGGCAATGTGCGTTGCTGCTTCTTACCAGAGATGCCTCTCCTGCACAAAGCTTTGTACCCACTCGCCTACCTCCAGCGGGGCAACAGCCCAAGGCGCCCCACATAAGGAGTCCCTCGCGTGCAACCGCAAGGGATCGCCGCTCCTCCTGTGCGCACATGACAAGTGGACTGAATTGTTCATCCATGCCATAGAATTGTTGCTTTTCTGGCTGAACCGAGGGCTGATAAACAAAGCTACTGCTGCTTCTATGTTCTCACCCAAGCAAGATTTGTGTTGATCAAAGTGGAAAACTTAACAGCACTGATACCTACCGGCACATCTCAAGCCTATGAGCTTAGGCCACCTTGTTTGGTATCGAGGTAATAGCACCCCAGGTACCCTAACTTGCACAGAATGTGACAATTTAGTCTCAAACTTACAAAACTTGACTCCACCATACCCCAACTTGCATCTTATGTGATGATTTAGTCCCAGGCCAATCACAACTCGACAATTGGCAGCCAGGTGGCTGGACCGGTCAGCGCACGCACTTTTCCACAAAACCCCCTGCCGTTTCCTTTAATCAACCCGCACTCACCTCCACCTGAATTAAATCTGTTTCACGTCCGTTCGAGCTCTATCCACCTGAATAATCTAGCTGCCGTTGTTTCAGTTACATTGTTTGACTGGTAGGCATAATCGGACGATGGTCGAATGCCCCTATGGTGTCATCTTAAGCTCTGTTGTACTGTGGGCTTGCAGTATGCATTCAGTCATGTGGTGATGTTGGTTTGCTGTACTTGGTAGTCGTGTTGTCTGACGTGGTTATTATGTTGGCCCGAATGAAGTTGTGATGCCATGTTCTGATGTCAAAATTTAAAAGGAAATGCGATTCTTTACCTGTATGCGATGAGCCTGTAACCCTCTGAATCTGAAGCATAGCACATGTCAGGCCCCATCCCCTTCGATCTCTGAAGAAATCGACACTCCGTTCTGCTTAGCTGAAGAAACCAAACAGTCCCAGCTGTTGGATCTGCATCTAACGGCAACTTACTGCTTCGTTGAGTTGCCTCGATGCACTACAGCCCTTCATCGCGGCTAATGCTGGTCTTCCTGTCTGTTTGAAATACGAGAAGAGCACTTGTGGCACTTTTTAATTTTCAGTCTCTGTTTCTCTTACTTTCTACAAAATGTAAGGCTATAAAAAGCCCAGGATCCTGATGGGGAAGAGACATCCATCTTGCACCGGGTATAAACCTTAGCCCCCATGTTCTGCTTGGCCTAAGTGCGTATCCTAATTCGCCCTAAATTCCTCGCAATCGTCCCACAAAGTGTGCTACTCTGAGTGATTTTGACCTAATTTCTCCCCTCTTTAGTTCTTCAGGCTACTAGTAGCGCCTAATATGGCAGATCGTCCGCGCGTTCGTCTCACCAGGGCTTCAGGAGCAATTCAAGTCATGTGTGATACAAGTTGAAGTTGAAGCCATGTCTGCGTTGGATACGATCCCCTCCTGATACGAATTCTACATATTCTGAGATTGTAGTACGCTATAGCTAGTCGAGTCGATTCTCGCGCCGTGAGGTTCTCTCGTGCGCGATCGTCGAACCCCGTACGTACGTATCACCATGTGGCTCCTAATCAAGATCATCTACCACATGATCACGTTCGAAGGGGCCATCGCGAAGCTCGAGGAGGCGGCGGCGCGCGCCCACGGCCGTCCGGCGAGGCTGGACCGGCTGCGCTCGGCCTGCGCCACCTGCGAGGCGTGGACAGCCACCTCACCAGAATGCACGACTTCCTCGAGAGCGACCTCCCCGGCGACGATTCCCGCAAAAAAAAAACGACCGGCTGGGGGGGTCTGGGGCCGGCGGGGTGCCGGCAAGACGTCGCTCCGGCAGCCCAGCCCGTACCACGCCCTCTTCGACCGCGTGCTCTATTTGGAGCCGTGTTTTGATTTTCGGCCGAGAAAAGTGGATTTCGCGGCCATCTCGGCCTGGGTCGAAAAGTATATTTAGGCCGAAATTGCTCAAATTTGGCAAATTTTGGTCAAATTTAAGTCAAATTGCAGTCAAAATTTGGTCAAATTTCAGTCAAAATTTTTGAAAATGGCCGAAATTCAGTCATCTCGGCCTAGGGCGAAAAAAAGCTCAAACCGAAAATCAAAACACAGATTTGGAGGTGGGCAGCAGGTGGTCGGTGACGGACGTGCAGCTCGGCATCTGCTGCACCTGCCTGGGCTGCAGCTACGGCGTGATGTCGTCGGCGGACGACCGGAGCCGGGCCTGCCTCATCCGTGCGAAACTCTCACGCAAAAGCTTCCTGCTGCTGATCGACGGGCCGCTGGGCTCCCGTCCCGCAACCCTAGCCGCCGCCGCCCTTCCCAGCCCGTCGCCGGCGGGATCCGGCCTCCCTCGCCGGCGCGCGGCCCGGATCCGGCCCCTCCTCCCCCCGCTGTTCCTCCCCTCCCCCTCCTTCCGCCCCCGCGCCGCCTCCCCGGGAGGCGGCCGGGGCGGCCCCGCACCGCTGCTCTCGGCGTCGATCCACCCCTCGTCTCCCCTGCCGTCGCCGGTGGGCGCCCCTGGCTCCGGGGGGTGCCGGCGGCGGCAGGACCTCCTTTCCCCCCGCGCGCGTCTCCCTGGTCCGGGACGGGGGGGGGGGGCGGCGGTGTCGCTCGGTTGGCGGCGGCCCGGCGCGGTCGCTGGTGGTAGGTGCGGTGTGGTGCTGCCCTTGGCAGCAGGGCGGCGTGGTGGCGTGCGGTGGATGGTGGCGCGTCCCCGGCCCAGATCTGGGCCTTCCCGGCCTCATCTGGTTCCTAGCGGGCCGGTCCCTGACGTGGCTCCGTCGTCGTCTGTGTGGTGAGGAGGAGGAGCGGCTCGGACGGGGGGCGGCGATGCCGATGGCGTGCCAGCTGCAGCGCGATGGCGGGAGCTGTCCGGGAATGGAATTCCCGGCCGGGTCTGTGGGCACATGGGCCTGGTAGGCTCCTGCTTGTGTGTCCGGTCGGCTACCGTCGTTGACGGCGGAGGTTGTGCCCTCCCGCGTGCCGACGGTGCTGCGGCCCCTAGTCCCGGCTCCTATCCCTTGTCGTGCAGACCTCACCTCGTGGTGCCGTGGCGAGACGGCGTGGAGGATTCTTGACCATGGTGGCGCAAGATGGTGGTCGGTTTGGTGGCAGGCTCTGGAGCACCCGAGGTGAAGGTTGGGATCGGGGGAAACCCCTGTCGGCCTATCCGACACCGACGCGGCGACGCCGGTGGGTGCCGCCGGACCTTCCTGGAGGGCGTCGGGGGCGACCCTTCCTCTCGCCTCGTCGTGTACCGGGGGAAACCCTTGGCAGCAGCGTCGTCCTCGTCGCGGTCCTTCTTGAAGGTGCTGATTGGTACCGGTGCTTCGGAGCCTTGGAGCTTGGTGGGAGATCTTCGATGGGCGCAGTGGTCGTGAAGCTTCTCCGTTTCTGTCGAACCGCCGTTGTGGGCATTCTTTTCTCTTTTTGTTTCTCTTTCGTTTCTTTTGGGTGTGCCTGTGCTGCTTCCGCCCCAGCACCTATCCTTGGTTGTATCGGTTGGTTGCTTTGGAATACAAAGCGGGGGGAAACCCTTTTTCGTCATCGACGGGCCGCTGGAGGCGCCCGTCGACCTGGCGGCGGTCGGCCCGCCGACGCCGCTCGGGAAGGGCGGCCGGCGCCAGAAGGTCGTCGTGTCCACTAGGAGCCCGGAGATGTGCGCCCTCATGGGGTGCGCCGCGGACAACGTCGTCGAGATCGGGCGCCTGGGGGAAGACGACGCGTGGGGCCTCTTCAGAGACAGCGTTGGGGATAAAATCATCAGCTGGGACTGTTTGGTTTCTTCAGCTAAGCTCGACTCGATTCCCACAGATTTAATTCAGGTGGAGGTGAGTGCGGGTTGATTAAAAAAACAGCAGGGGTTTTTGTGTAAAAGTGCATGCGCTGACCGGTCCATCCACCTGGCTGCCAATTGTCGAGCTGTGATTGGCCTGGAACTAAATCATCACATGAGGTGCAAATTAGGGTATGGTGGAGTCAATTTTTGCAAGTTTAGGACTTAATCATCATATTCTGTGCAAGTTAGGGTACCTGGGGTGCTATTACCTCTTTGGTATCGGACTCCAAACAAGGATTTGATTCCTTTCAGCTCCGCCGGCGCGTGTACCTCTTGATACTCGTCTGCCATGCTGCTATCAAGATCCTCCTCTGCCTATTCGTAGCCAGGTATACTCGTGTGAAGTTGGGCAACTTGTTCTTTGGTGATCTAGGGTTGGACCATGCCACCGCCTCGCTAGCTTTACCAGAGATCCATGAAGAGCAACGGTGGTTCCGAGCAGCCGAGAAGGATCAATCAGTTGATGAAGGCCCAGGTCAGGTTCACGTGTACGTATGGGTGCTAGTGCGTGCGCCTGTGCTAGCACATCTAGCTGCTTGTGTGCTTGCTAGCTTTGCACGTAAGGTGATGCACTCGTGAAGCATGATTGAGTTTTTGATTGATGTTCTGACGAGGTGAATTTCTCTTCAGACTTGTAGTCCCCTAGCAAGAATAGCCAGGGTTTGCTGTCCTCCGGCGGCTCTTCTCACCAAGAGTTTTTTTCCTTGTTGTGCACCGACTCTCGGCGACAATGTAAGTCCTTTCTTGGAATTGTCGCGGCATGCTCTCAATGACAGCAGTACATAAGCTGTTGGATCTTCAAGCGCGGATGAGAGCAGATGTGCTCTTTTTGTCTGAATCTCATCTGAACATAGTTAAGGCAATTGAGTTGAGGATTAAGTTAGGGTTCGATTCCCTTCATGTTATTGAAAGTTGTGGCCGCTTTGGTGGACTCGTTTTGTTTTTATAATAACAAGAAAGAAGTGGTTCTAAACTATACACCAAATTTTATTGATGTTTTGATTATGAAGGGGGACATACCAGATTGGCGATTGACCGGGTTCTATGGAGAACCAGTTTGGGATCGGCGTCATTTTCCTCGGCGCTATCCTAGGGAGCTTAAGGGAGATGCTACAGGTCCATGGCTAGTAATCAGAGATGTTAACGAAATTCTAGTGCCAAGTGAGAAGGATGGTGGGAATCCTCAAGCACAACATATGCTTCAAGATTTTAGTGACTGTCCATTTGAATGTGGCCTGGACGGAATTGAGTTTTTGGGAGATCAGTTTACATGAAGACGTGGTGATATGCAGGAGAGATTGGATCAGGCGGTATGCAATGCGGGGTGGTCAACAAAATTTCCACTGGAGCACCATGTGCACTCTGATTATTGGCCGATGCTGCTGGGCATGGAGAATTATGATGGATCTCAGTTCAAGAAATCATCGTGCAAAAAGTTTTGAGGCCCGCTGGTTACGTGAAGAAACAGTGAACAAAATCGTTAATATGGTGTGGGAAAAAGCAAAGTTAGCTGGTCTGGGACCATCCTTGGCTGATAGGACGAAGGCGGTACATGCAAATTTTCACCAACGGGGCAGAGATGTAGGCTCGAAGTAGTGGGTGGGTAAACTGGAAAAGGAACTTGAGAAACTTAGATGTGGGGGTTTTATCTCGCGATTCCATTGCTAGGCAAATGGAAATTATTCTTCTGTTGGAGAATATTATGGAGCAAGAGGAGATTTTCTGTCTTCAAAGAGGCATGGCGGAATGGCTATTACATGGCGATAGAAACACAAAGTTTTTCCACAATGCGACCACGGCAAGAAAGAAACTAAATGTGTAAAGAAGCTGCTCAATGACACGGGAGTGCAGGTACGGCTGAAATTAGTGACCATATTAGTGTCTGCTATGAAAGAAGCTGCACGACGACACGGGAGGTTGGAGTGGCGCGAAGTGCGCGTGGAGGAGGGGGGGGGGGGTCTATTCGGTGGTGAGCCAACCGTGGTGTTGTCGGCTGCTGCAGAGGGGAGCTCGTGGCGCTGGCTGTCATGGTGGGGAGTTTGTAGTGCCGTGGTAGATCTGGTCGGTAGCGAGGTGGTGTCGTGGTTGATGTTCCTGCTAGATTCGACGTGGACCAAGAGAGGGATAGGGTCTGAGAGGAGCTCATCGTTGTTGGGGAAGGCACGTGGCCGATGTCTCCTTGGGTCTGCCGCCGATAGGGATACCAGCGATGGGGATCGCCTTGTCAAGCTACCTTGGGCTCGCCTCCTCGTGCATCGCCATCATCCAGTCGTCTTGTACTTTCATCGAGATCTAACAGAGAGGTCTCACCATCGACGAGAACCGCGGTGGTCGGAAACTTGACTGCCTGATCTCGCCTGATCTGGACGCCAGTGCACGGCCAACATGGCCTCGCGCTTGCCTAGCCATGGATCTGTCGTCGACCGGCGTGATCTGTTTTCTTATAGGTACTGGTAAAGTTGTCTTTGTGTCGGGTGATTGCAGATCTCCGATGCCCTCTCACATCCTCGTCGTAATCTAGTATGTTTGTTTGGTCCATCTTCAGACCAGGTTGCGCTACCAACCTATAGAACTTGACTTAATTTAAGGATGCTCACATGGCCTTGCTAGCTTTGATGAATACGGAGACAACTGCGGTGAGTTATGCTCTATGTTACCTTCGGTCCTTCAGAAGAATGTGGTGCATTAGTTGGTGGATATGTCATGTTGATTGCCGCAAGTATTTTATGTGTTATTCTTTGTACTAGCTTTGCAGCTTCATTATTAATTAATCCATATGTGATTAGTTAGGATCATTTATGTCATTTATTTGTGTTCAGGGATTAATCTATCATAATAGTCATACATGATTCATCATTAATTAAATTCTTATTAACCTTGGTTTGGTATCTTGCATTGCTTCTAAATCTGAAAAATAATTTAGCACCGAAAAGTTGTGAGTAGAAAAACATTATTCAAAAATTCAAAAGTATTGAGGTACATTTTTGAATAAGAATACATTCTCAAGGAGCCCCCCCCCCCTCCCCTCTCAATTTCCCACCAAAAACCAAGGTCATAGCAGTGCTTCTTTTTCAACATTGACATAATCCCAAGACCGAGCAACAATTTATTTATTTTGTATCTGTTGCAACACATGGGCTCATTTGGTAAGCATGATAAATAATAATCAAACATGTTACGCTACTCCTTGGTTCATAAATAACATTTTTTACATTATAATAACAAATGTTATGACCTGAACATGGTGCATCCGCCTCGAAATACACATTAGCGTTTACATATATACATGAGAATCTCATGCATTGCATTACTTTTTGCCCGTTGCAACGCACAAGCATGTATGCCAGTAGGAAGATAATTAAATTTGAAAACACATTTCAGAGTTTTATAGCATTGGTTTATTTAGAAAGAAAATACATATTTACTTATTTGTGATGTGAAACAATAGAAATTTCTTGCCAATACCTATACTGTTTTGATAGTGGTTAGTCTGTACAACGAGGCAGGGCTGAGATAGCCCCGAGAAATTGGGAGGGAAACAAATACAAAGGCACTTTTTGCTGAAGAAACAAATACAAAGGCACTTTAATTGTTATATACTGAAGAAACAAATACAAAGGAACTTTATTTGTATGTAAGCGGAAGAAACAAGTACAAAGGCACATTATTTGAAGATACACTCAAGAAACAAATACAAAGGCATTTTATTTTGTTTATAAGCTCAACAGATAAACACAAAGGATTTTATTTGTATGTAAGCTGAAGAAACAAGTTGAAAGGCGCTTTATTTGTAAATAAGCTGAAGAAACAAATACAAAGGTATTTTATTTGTCTATATGCTCAATAAACAAATGCAAAGATACTTTATTTGAATATACATTGAAGAAACAATTACAAAGGCACTATATTGTATATGTGTTGAAGAAACAAATACAAAGGAACTTTATTTTATATAAGCTGAAGAAACAAATACAAAGGCATTTTATTTGTACATATGCTTAAGAAATAAATACACAAAGGCATTTTTTTGTATATATGCCGAAACAACAAATACAAAGGCACTTTATTCATATATAAGATGAAGAAACAAATACAAAGGCACTTTATTTGTATATAAGCTGAAAGCTAATACAATGTCACTTTATTTGTATAAGCTGAAGAAAAAATTACAAAGGCACATTATTTGTATATATGTTGAAGAAACAATTACAAAGGCACTTCATTTCTATATATACACTGACAAAAAAATAGAAAGGCACTTTATAGCTGAAGAAACAAATACGAAGGCACTTTATTTGTATGTACGCTGAAGAAACAGACAAATAGCCACTTTATGTGTACATATGCTAAAGAAACAAATACAAAGACACTTTATCGCTGAAGAAACAAATACAAAGGCACTTTATTTGTATGTAGTGTACACTGAAGAAACAAATACAAAGCCACTTTATTTGTACATATGCTAAAGAAACAAATACAAAGCCACTTTATTTGTACATATGCTAAAGAAACAAATACAAAGCCACTTTATTTGTACATATGCTGAAGAAACACATGCAAAGGCACTTTATTTGTATATAACGTGAAGAAACAACAAAGACACTTTATCTGTATATAAGCCGAAGAAACCAATACAAAGACACTTTATTTGTATATATATGCTGAAGAAACAAACATAAAGGCACTTTATCTGTATATAAGCTGAAGAAATAATTACAAATACAGTTTGCTAAAGAAACAAATGCAAAGGCACTTGTATATAAGTGGAAGAAACTAATAAGAGTGTTGTCAGTGAATGTAAGTGTGCAGCTGAGTTGTTCTGGGCTGGTTCTGGTTCGTCGTCATTGGCCTCGCCTCCTCCCCTCCCTCCTTCCTTTAGCCCCTTCTCGGTCCAGCTCCTTTCGCCACACCACCACTGCGCTGCGCCCAACATCAACTCCGGTGCTCGCCCCACAATCAGGTACCACCTCCTCCTCCTCTTCTGCCCGTCTCTACTACTGCAGACAGTACAGTCCCTCTTGCTCCAGGCTGCATCCACCGGCCATGGTTTAGGTCTCGCAGCAATCTCTCTCATGGTTTTCTCAGATCTGTAAACCAGCCTACAGCTGCGATCTGTACAATATTCGTCATGCTAAGCTTACTCATCACTTAGTTGTTATGGATATGTTAAGCAGGACCCCTACTCTTTGAAATTGAAATGCCGCGTCTAGTTTGAGATACAGATATAGATATAGTTATAGATATAGATATAGGTATAGATAGAGATAGAGATAGAGATAGAGATAGAGATAGAGATAGAGATAGATATAGATTAGTTGACACTTTTCATTTGCATACAAGTGGAAGAAGTAATATGTTGTCTTCTGGGCTGGTTCTGGTTCGTTGCCCTTACCCTCCTCTCTTCCCCTCCCTCCTTCCTTTGCCCCCTCTCCATCTAGCTGCCGTCGCCACGCCACCGCCGTGCCGCGCCCAACATCAATTCCGGTGCTCGCCCGTCAAAAAAAATAATTCCGGTGCTCACCCCACAAGCAGGTACCACGTTCTTCCCGTCCTCCTCCTCCTCCTCCTCTCTACTACTGCGGACAGTGCAGTCTCTCTTGCTCCATGCTGCATCCATTGCCATGGTTTAGGTCGGGCATTGATCTCTCTCATGGTTTACCCAGATCTGAAAACCAGCCTGCTCGTCACTTACCTGTTAGGGATATAGCAAGTACAACCCCTACTCTTCTGTGGAAAATGAAATGCCACATCTAGTTTGAGAGTAGCTAATTAGACTGCTTCTTTCCACTTACTCGCCACTTACCATCACGTACACCTACCACATACTACCATGAAAGTACCCGAATTTATCTTCTGTACTTGTTTTTCTTCACTAGAATGAGTCAGAGTTGTTTCATGCATGACTCAAAATTTCTAGTTTCTCGTTCTCACATGCCGACTGTTCTCTAATTTATCTTCTCCAGGGAACAAATACCGGCCAGGAAGACAACAACAACACTCTAGCTAGGCATCCAGGCTCTAGATTAACAAAATGGAGGGTTGTGCCTGTATCGAGCAGTTCCGGCAAACCGACGAGCTCCTCATCAAGTACCAGTACATCTCGGACTTCTTCATAGCCCTCGCCTACTTCTCCATCCCACTCGAGCTGATCTACTTCGCCAAGAAGTCGGCATCCTTCCCCTACAGATGGGTGCTCCTCCAGTTCAGCGCCTTCATAGTCCTCTGCGGGGCCACCCACCTCATAAACCTCTGGACCTTCACCAAGCACACCAAGACCGTCGACATTGTCATGACTGTAACCAAGGTCACCACGGCCGTCGTGTCCTGCGCGACGGCCCTCACGCTCATCCATATCATACCTGATTTGTTGGGTGTCAAGACTAGGGAGTTGTTCCTCAAGAAGAAGGCCGACGAGCTCGACAGGGAGATGAGCCTCATACGATCGCAGGAGGAGACCGGGAGGCATGTCAGGATGCTCATCCATGAGATCAGGAGCACGCTTGACAGGCACACCATCCTCAAGACTACTCTGGTTGAGCTCGGGAGAACGTTGGGTCTGGAGGAATGTGCTTTCTGGATGCCGTCGAGGAGCGGTTCGAGCCTTGAGCTAACTCATACCATGCGCCACCACATCCCCGTGGGCTCTTCTGTGGAGATCAATCTCCCTGTTGTTAACCAAGTCTTCAGTACCAACCGGGCGATCATAGTGCCACATACTTCTCCTTTGGCGAGGATCCACCCTGTTCAAGGGCGGCATGACCCACCCGAGGTGGCTGCTGTGAGAGTCCCGCTGCTGCATCTTTCAAACTTTCATCCTGAGCTTTTGGCGAAAAGCTACGCAATTATGGTTTTGATGCTCCCATCTGATAGTGCAAGGAAATGGCTTGCTCATGAACTCCAGCTCATCGAGGTCGTCGCCAATCAGGTTGCTACTACACCTTCCCCTGATTTTCTTAAAGAACACCATTTATCTTGTTGATTTAAAAAAACTCTCCAAAGCAGAATAATCAATAATATAAAGTTTGTTCACAGCTGCACAATGAAAAATTGATATGTCAAAACTGCAAATAACAAGAAATGGCTACCTATACACCAGTGTACTGCATGAAACCATATGCAAGTCTAGAACACTTTGTACATCTTCAATGGAGTGGAATGTAGGATAGCATACTCCCTGTGACACCCATGTTTGTTGGTTAGGAATATGTCGTTATTAATTTGCTTAGAGGATATACCATATATGTTCAACTTCTAATACATGTTAAGTCAAGCATAAGTTATTTCCTTAGCTTGGGTATCCTAGCTTAAATCTATTTATAATTGCACAAATGAGCACTGTGTTCTAGCTACACATCAGTAAGAAGAGGAAAGAAATACAACAGTATTATATCAGGAAAGATGTGTAGCTAATAATGTTTTTCTGATGAACATAAATCAACCTTCTCTGTAGTTTTTCCTTTTCTGATTTTCAGTCTAAAAGCCATGTTAAAGAGTTGTAAGTTGTAACAGTGTGATCGACTGAATGACTGCTACCGGCACTTTTCTTTCTTTCAAATGAACCTGGGCGTTAGGCCTTCTCTATGTAAAAAGAATGTACAGTCCTAGAAAAACTATTCTGTATGCAGAAAATAATGGCCTGCATTAACATTCACAAAAACTAGTTACCTATATAGTGATATACATGGTGTACTAGCATTCTACACGGGTTAAAAAAAAGCATTCTACAACTTATTTAATGAGATCATATATGTACTCTTTTCAGGTAGCTGTTGCCCTCTCTCATGCGGCAATTCTTGAAGAATCAATGCGTGCACGTGATCTACTGACGGAGCAAAATGTCACCCTAGATTTAGCTCTGCGAGAGGCTGAAACGGCAATGCATGCTCGCAATGTCAACAGGGTGGGGGTTGAACTCATGCAGCCTGAGGACGCAGACAACGTCGCTACCATCAACTCATCTGCTTCTGCAGCCAAGGTGCACAACGCTGAGCCATGATCGACGCGTCTACCCCAACTTCGTCCGACACCGATACGTCACTTCTACCCACCAAGAAGTACGCCTTGATCCAAATCGTACTCTCTAGTTGCCTTTGCTTGCACCCTATAGGTGCCCCAAAGGCCCAAACCGTTTCCTTTGCTGCTGCTGCGACAGCACTATCTATCTGAACCTATGTAGTTTAAATTTGGCCCTGCTGTGGCAATCTATCTGGATTTGTGCTAAGTTATGCTATTTATCTACAAACTTGTGCTTACCTTGTGGTGCATCTGATGACGAACACAATACTATCCTTGATCTTTTGGTATGTTGGTGGCCTGGGCCAGCCACAACCACAGAAATGCACACAGGGGTGGAGCCAGTATTTACTATTTAGACATAGGCGGGCCAGATGATGGTGAACCCCCCCCCCCCCCCCCCACACACACACAAACTGTCTCTCAAAACTACCCAATAGTTTATATCCAACTATCATTCACATTTCACTTTGCTTAGACACACTTTTGTTTGTAGCTAGAGTCAGTGTCTAGCTATAGCTAATATAGGTTTATAATTAATTTCACATGTGTCGAGCGAAAATCTACGCAATTATGGTTTTGATGCTCCCATCTGATAGTGCAATGAAATGCCTTGCTCATGAACTCGAGCTCGTTGAGGTCATCGCCGATCAGGTTGCTACTACACTTTCCCCTGATATTTTTAGAACACCATTTTGGCTTCAGTTGATTTTTTCTAGAAGACCTCTCCAAAGTAGAATAATCAATAATTTAAAGTTTGTTCACAGCTGCACGATGGATAATTGATATGTGGAAACTGCAAGCAGCAAGAAATAGCTAGCTATACACTCCTGTAGTGCATGAAACCATATGCAAGTCTAGAACACTTGCGTACACCTTCAATGGAGTGGACATAAATCAACCTCTCTGGTTTTTCCTTTTCTGTTTTTCAGTCAAAAAGCCATGTTAAAGAGTTGTAACAGAGTGTGATCCTCTGAATAACTGCTAGACAGGCACTCTGTTGTCTTTTAAATGAACATGGCCGTTAAGCCTTCTCTATTCCAAACGAATGTACAATCCTTGAAAAACTATTATGTACGTAGAAAGGAAAATGATTGTTTTAAACCGGACGATTACAGCGAGACGCAAGCCTCATCCAGCGATTAACACGCGTCTAGGCTGGGCCCAGCGCGCCGCTCCCCGTCTCGGCCTTATCCCACGCAGGGGAAGCCACAGCCACGCATTTTTCTCGCTCGCGTCATCTTCTTCACGCCAGTGCATCCCCTCCTACAGACCACCCCCCGTCTCTCTCCCCTGTTGCCACTCCATGACCGTGCTTTGCTCTACTCTCGGCCCAGAGCTCCCCTCTCTTCCTGCTCTCTCTCACCACCGGGCGAAGAAGCGTTGTTGCTGCAGGCGGGCGATGTTGTGCCACGACGACTATTGCTGCCCTTCAGCACTTTCTGGACCTCAAACAATGCTTTCCTTATTGCAGTTTGAAGAAGAAGCTGGTGGCATTGAGGGGATCAGAGTGTGCAGAAGTGCACCATCAGTATCACACCTTTTATTCGCTGATGATTCTCTAATTCTCATGAAGGCAAACGTTTTAAATGCAGCTTCCTTACAACATGTACTAGAAGCCTACTGTGAAAGCTCAGGACAAATGGTGAGTTTGGCTAAATCCAGTGTGTTTTTCAGTCCTAACACTCCAGTTGTTTCTAGAACAGAAGTTTGTCAGGAGTTACATATTGACACTGAAGCCCTATCAGATAAATACTTGGGACTCCCGGCTATGGTTGGGGCTGACAGGAGTGATTGCTTCAGACACTTCTATGACATAATTAAGGAGAAATTGAAAGGGTGGATGGAAAAGCAATTATCGATTGGAGGTAAAGAGATTCTACTCAAGTCAGTAGCTCAGGCCATACCAGTTTTTGCTATGTCTGTTTTTAGCTTGCCCAAAAGCCTTTGTAAGGATATTACAGATTTGATTGCACAATTTTGGTGGAGAGATGATGAAGAACACAAAAGAATGCATTGGTATACTTGGTGGAAACTTTGTTACCCTAAATGCGAGGGGGGCATGGGGTTTCGAGAACTCTATTCGTTCAACCTTGCGATGCTCTCGAAGCAATGTTGGCGGTTGATTACTAACCCGGATTCCTTGTGTGCACGAGTTCTGGAAGCTAAATATTTTCCCAATGAAAGATTACTTGAAGCTACCTTGAAGAGTGAAGCGTCATTTACATGGCAAAGCATAATGAAGGGCCTAGAAACTTTTAAGTTGGGGTACATATGGAGGATAGGGACTGGCGCAAATGTTAATATTTGGAGGGACCCCTGGATCCCATCGAGTGAGGACCGGAAAGTGATCACAAGGCGCGGACAAACTGTGTTATCCTCGGTCAATGATCTTATTGATCCAACTTCAAGAGAGTGGGATGAGGATTTAATCAAAAGCATATTCAACCCAGTAGATGTTTGAAGGATACTACAAATTCCGCTGAATTATGGATCGTTTGACGACTTCATTGCATGGAATCCGGACCGTAGAGGTTACTTTACAGTAAAATCTGCATATCAAATACAATGGACTAAAACTTTTCAGGCCCGTGCAAATGTATTGGCTCGTCCTGGGGGATCAAATACACCAAAAATGTGGAGTACAATGTGGAAGATCAAAGTTCTACGGAAGGTTCAGATTTTTTGTTGGCACATTCTTCATGGAATTATCCCGCTAAAGTCAATCTTGACTAATAGGCACATTGGTTCAGATGGGGCTGTTAAACAGGTTATTGTACCTGTCACGGCTGTTCAAGGAGATATACGCTCGGCTTAGAGATAGACTTGGTAGTTAGCTTTCATATCTATCTATTGTAACCATCTCTATCCCTTTCTCTCCAAGATTGTAATCTCCTGTAATATCTCAACCTCTCTGTATGCGCATCAGGGTTATTGCGCCCCTGCCTATAAACACGAAGCCGTCTCCTCCAACGAGGGTAAGACGTTTCCGCATCTCGCACATGGTAATCAGAGCCTTCCTACTTCCCATCTAGCTTCTCCCGATTTCCAATCGTGCCCTACACCATGTCTTCCTCCTCCGGCGCATCTCACCCTAGCCTCAATGGGCAGGTCATTGAGAAACTCTCCCGCACGAACTACGTGCTATGGCGCACACAGATCATGCCGCCGTTGCGTGGCGCCGGTGTCTTCAACTATGTTGACGGCACCTCGCCGGAGCCGGCCAAGCTTCTCGCCGCCAAGGACAAGGACGGCAAGGAGACTTTCGAGCACAACCCTCTCCACCCAATTTGGGTCCGGGAGGACCAGCAGGTGCTCGGTTATTTGCTGAGCAACCTCTCCAAGGAGGTGCTCGGCACGGTGACCACGGTCACCACGGCGCAGGCGCTCTGGACGACGTTGGGCGGGCATGTACTCGTCGCAGTCGCTGAGCCGCGTCAACAACATCCGCACCTCTCCCTCATCAACGCGCAGAAGGGCAACCAGAACGCCGCCGCCTACTTCGCCTCCATGCGCGGCCTCGCGGACGAGCTCGTCGCCGCCGGCAAACCGATCCAGGATGACGAGCTCATCTCGTATATCTTGCACGGGCTAGATATGGAGTACCAGCCCCTCATCTCGGCTCTCGACGCGCGCATCACACCCGCCTCCCTCGACGAGATCTTCTCCATGCTCAGCAACTTCGAGCAACGCATGGCGCAGTTCCACGGATCGGGCGGTGGCGGCTTCAAGTCTTCAGCCGACGCTGCTACCCGTGGGCGCGGTGGTGGCTCTCGCTATCGCGCTCCTTCCCGTGGCAAGGGGAGGTCAGGAGGTGCACGTCCCACCTGTGGCGGCGGAGGCGGCCGATCTGGCAACAGAGGACGTCGCGGTGGTGGCTCTGGCAGGACCCGTCCCGATGCTCCGTGGTGCCAGATCTGCGGCAAACCTGGTCATACTGCCAGGGACTGCTGGTACCGCTATGATGAGGACGAGGAAGAGTCCCAAGATGATGAAAAGGTCGCAGCGGCGGCAGATGGCTCCTACGGCGTCGACACCAACTGGTACCTCGACAGCGGCGCCACCAACCATCTCACTGGAGAGCTGAAAAAGTGACTCTCCGTGAAAAGTACCACGGCAAGGATCAGATTCACACCACCGACGGTGCAGGTATGAGGATCAGTCATGTTGGTCACTCAGTTATACATACCCCTCATCGCAAAATACACCTTAGAAAAATCTTGCATGTCCCTAGTGCTCATAAGAATCTTCTTTCTGTCCATGAAATTGCCATTGATAACCATGTCTTCCTTGAGTTTCACCCTTTCTTCTTTTTGATCAAGGATCAGGTCACGAAGAAAGTACTCTATCGAGGTAGATGTGTTCGAGGGCTTTATCCGTTGCTTCCGGACTTTTCAAGATTCAATAAACAAGTCTACAGTGCCATCAAATTATCTTCCACACGATGGCATGATCGCTTAGGACATGCTTCTTTTTCTTTGGTTGAACGTTTGCTTAGAAAGAATAAGCTCCCGTTTGTTGGAGAGCGTAATACTGAAACTATTTGTGATTCTTGCCAAAGAGCAAAATGTCATCAATTGCCATACCCTATTTCTACTAGTGTTTCTACTCAACCTTTGCAATTAATCTTCTCAGATGTTTGGGGCCCTGCCCTCAGTTCTGTTGGTAGACACACGTATTATGTTAGTTTTATCGATGACTACAGTAAATTCTCTTGGATTTATCTTCTTAAGAAAAGATCCGATGTTTTCCAAGTGTTTCAGAATTTCCAAGCGTTAGTAGAACGCAAGTTTGATTGTAAGATCATTGCTGTCCAATCGGACTGGGGAGGGGAATACGAAAAGTTGAATTCCTTCTTCCAAACTCTTGGCATTTCACACCACGTGTCATGTCCACACGCTCACCAACAAAACGGTTCGGCTGAGCGCAAGCATCGCCACATTGTTGAAGTTGGTCTTGCTCTTCTAGCCGGTGCTTCTATGCCCCTTAAGTTTTGGGACGAAGCCTTTTTGACCGCCGTGCATATTATTAACATGCTTCCTAGTCGTGTCATACACAATGAAACTCCCATGTAACGGCTTCTCAACACCAAGCCAGACTACAAATCCCTTCGCGTCTTTGGCTGTGTGTGCTGGCCCCTATAACAATAGGAAGCTTATGTTTAGGTCAAAACAGTGTGTATTTCTTGGGTACAGTGCCCAACACAAAGGTGTTAAATGTCTTGACGTTGCCACTGGTCGTGTCTATATATCCCGTGATGTGGTTTTCGACGAAACAAAGTTCCCTTTATCTGATCTACACCCAAACGCCGGAGCCCTTCTTCGCAAAGAAATCCTTCTCTTGTCTCCTCATCTCACTGGCCTTGATCAAGGGGGTAATAACTGTGATGATCAACTATTGACTAATCCCATGTATGAGCCTTGTGATGATGCAGGAGAACATGCAGGAAAAAACCAGGGCCAAAATAATGAAGAAATCACCCCAACACAGCTATATCACATGTGTCCAGGCACAAGGAACAAATCCTCCCTGGGATCCACGCCGTCAGAAGCGTCAGGTGCATCGTCTCCAGGATCACCGCCTGCAGGCGCGCCAGGCGGGCCAGGGCGATCCGCCTCCGAATCCGCGCCGGCTCCCTCGTCAAATGCGGTTGGGCGCTCGGGCGGGAGCGGCCCCGCCATCGACACCTGGCGGCCCTCGGGTGGCCCCGCTGGGACACGCTTCCCGGTCCAGCCGATTTGCTACAAGCGGCGCGAAGCGGCTCGCTCGACAGGCGCGGGGCCAGGTGCGGGGACAGGCGCGGAACCCCGTGCTGATGCGCCATCATGCGACAATGATGACGTGCGCAGGGCTGGATCTTCTGTGGACGTTGCACCATGCAGAACTCGTCCGGCTGCCACAGAAAATCAAGCTTAGGTGGACCCGGCTGGAGCTGCGGCGGAATCCACCTTGGGATCAACTGGAACAGCAGATCCGGTGCATGTCACGGGATCTTCTGTGGCACAACCTTCAGCAACATCGCCCCAACACCGCACACGACTACAAAAAGGGGTAATCCCACCTGTTAATTATAAGCACATTAAAAAATATGGGCTGGTCTGTTCCACAGGTGAACCTGGTGAGCCACACACGCTTGAAGAGGCAATTGGTGATGAAAAATGGAAAAAGGCCATGGATGAAGAATACATGGCATTACAAAAAAATAAGACTTGGCATTTGGTTCCTCCACAGCAAGGTAAAAACCTCATTGATTGCAAGTGGGTATTCAGAATTAAAAGAAAATCTGATGGAACTATTGATCGCTATAAGGCAAGACTCGTTGCAAAAGGCTTTAAACAACGTTATGGTATAGACTATGAGGACACCTTTAGTCCTGTTGTAAAAGCTACCACCATTCGCCTGGTTTTGTCTATTGCTGTTTCCAGTGGCTGGAGTCTCAGACAGCTAGATGTACAGAACGCGTTTCTCCATGGTGTTCTGGAAGAGGAAGTGTACATGAAGCAACCACCTGGGTTTGTGAACAAGAATGCACCTTCTTATGTGTGCAAACTTGACAAGTCATTATATGGACTGAAGCAGGCTCCAAGAGCGTGGTACTCTCGTTTCAGTCACAAAATGCAAACTCTTGGCTTTATTCCTTCTAAGTCTGACACCTCATTGTTCATCTACAACAAGTATAACATACATATATTTGTTCTCATATATGTTGATGACATTATTGTCACAAGCTCTTCAGATAAGGCAACACTAGTAGAAAACAGGGCTATGGTCACGGGGCAATATTCACATTAGTCCCGGTTCAGTCTAGAACCGGGACTAATGTGAGCATTGGTCCCGGTTCGTGCGGCTAAGGCATTAGTCCCGGTTCACCTGAGCCCTTTAGTCCCGGTTTAAGACACGAACCAGGACTAAAGGGTGCGATGACCTTTGGTCCCGGTTCGTGCCTCAAACCGGGACTAAAGATTAGACCTTTAGTCCCGGTTTGAGGCATGAACCGGGACTAAAGGTCCCATTTTCAAACTCTACCCCCCCCCCCATCGCCTTTTCAGTTAAAAAAATAAAAGAAAATGATGGAATTGTCAAAAAAATAAAAGAAAATAAGTTTCCCATGTGATATGTGGTCTAGTTGTTGGGAAAATTTGCAAATCTGAATTTTGACTTTATTTGCAAAATCTCTCTGAAATTTGTAAAAATGGGCATAACTTTTGCATACTAACTCGGATGAAAAAGATTTTTATATGAAAAATCATCTACTCTTTGAGCGACGAGGGGCTCGTTTCATGTACTTTTTTTCTTTTCTTTTTCATATTACAAAATTTTGATATCAAATAATTATTTCAAGTCAACCAAATGGCCCTAAATTTTTTTCACACAATGGGATGACCACGGACATCATGCATGCTAATTCTCATCGATTTCCGACAGTCGATGCATTTACTAGGATTTTGCCGGCGAAAAGAACCCGAAACGCTGCCCGAACGTGACGCAACGTTCGTTCGGTGTCAGGAATGGCTCACATGTTGCATGGGGGCCTACATTGGGCATCCTCACATGGTGCCAAAGTTTGGTGTCATTTCATGCAGGCCAGTACATACCACATGTGCAATCACCATCATTCGGGTCTGCCGGAGGGGGAGCCCGAAGGACGTTGTTTTTCTGGACTCAACCAAATGGCCCTAAATTTTTTTCACACAATGGGATGACCATGGACATCATGCATGCCAATTATCATCGATTTCCGACACTCGATGCATTTACTAGGATTTTGCTGGCGAAAAGAACCCGAAACGCTGCCCGGACGTGACGCAACGTTCGTTTGGTGTCAGGAATGGCTCACATGTTGCATGGGGGCCCACATTGGGCATCCTCACATGGTGCCAAAGTTTGGTGTCATTTCATGCAGGCCAGCACATACCACATGTGCAATCATCATCATTCGGGTCTGCCGGAGGGGGAGCCCGAAGGACGTTGTTTTTCTGGACTCAACCAAATGGCCCTAATTTTATTCACACAATGGGATGACCATGGACATCATGCATGCCAATTCTCATCGATTTCCGACACTCGATGCATTTACTAGGTTTTTGCCGGAGAAAAGAACCCGCAACGCTGCCCGGACGTGACGCAACGTTCGTTCGGTGTCAGGAATGGCTCACATGTTGCATGGGGGCCTACATTGGGCATCCTCACATGGTGCCAAAGTTTGGTGTCATTTCATGCAGGCCAGCACATACCACATGTGCAATCACCATCATTCGGGTCTGCCGGAGGGGGAGCCCGAAGGACGTTGTTTTTCTGGACTCAATCAAATGGAATTTTGAAAATAGAATGAAAATTATATTTAAGAAGTGAAATACTCCCTCCGTTTCTTTATATAAGGTGTATTTGTTTTTAGAAAAGTCAAACGAGTACAAGTTTGACCGAGTTTTTAGAAAAATATGTGAACATTCATAAAATGAAATTTATATCATTTTATCCAACATGAAAACTAGTTTCATATTTTATGTACTAGGCATTGCAGAAGTTGTTATTTTATTCTATAATCTCAGTCAAACATTCACATGGTTGACTTGCATGGAAATCAATACGCCTTATATTCTTGAACGGATGGAGTAGAAGACAACATACATTCATGGAATTTTGATTTTTACAACTATAATAAGAAATAAAATACAAAACATATAATTCAATTTTAAAACTCTAAGAAGAAATAACAAAGAAAAAGTATATTTGATATACCTTTTTTGAAATAGAAAACAGAAAGGATATATTATAATAAAGATGAAACATATTATATTGCATTTTTTGAATTTTAATAGTGCGAGAATAACTGAAGGAGTAAAAATATATTAGATTTTAAATTATTGTATAGATAAAAAGAAAATAAATATTTAAATGAATAAGTGAAATATAAGACATTAATTTTTCGTACACATTGAATAAATGAAATATAACACATTGAAGCAGCTCGGTTTTAAATGTGGTAATAATCTGCGCGCGGGTGAGGCTGGCCTGCGACGGCCCACCCGAATTAGGCCCAAGCGAGCGTCGCGCCGGGCACATCCCAGCGGTGCTGGGAGTTTAGTCCCACCTCGCCAAGCGAGGGGAGTTCGCACCGGTTTATATACCGGGCTGAGCTTCCCCTTCCGAGTTCCTTTCTAAAGCGGGCAGCACATGCCTAACCCCGTCCGTCCCTGCCCAGTGGGGCCTACTAGCTGCCTATTATCACAATCTGGCGGGCCTGCATCCTGGCCCAATAAATGATTGGGTTGCTAGTCGTATGCTGGTCGTTGAATTGTGTAGTATGCAGCTAGTAGGCGGGCTTGTTTTGGGTCATATTTCACTTTTTGCATTTGTCACCATTATTTGTTGTTCTTCAAATCACCTCATAAAAGAATATAACACAACAATTTTTCGCACATTCATGAATTTTCTAACTGTCAGAACAATTAATACAGACAAATATATATGCGATTTAATTTTTTTTCAAAGATAAAACTAAAATTTTAAATTAAATATAAATTTTACAAAATATTTAAAATATTTGGTACAAACATTTCCACCATGTGAGGATACCCAAAGTAATTTTTTAAATTTGTATTCAATTTTTTGCATATGTCAAATGTCTAATTTTGCACACAAGTTTGAAACAAAATATGTCACATGTCATTTTTTTTGCATATGTCACATGTCAAATTTTGCAAACAAGTTTGAAGCATTAAATTTTCAAATTTTAAATTAAATATAAATTTTACAAAATATTTAAAATATTTGGGCCAAACATTTCCACCATGTGAGGATACCCAAAGTAATTTTCTTTCATAGCCATGTTTGGCACATGTGGGTCACCATGTACAACAAAATTTGGGTGATTCGGAGGTGGTGGAAAAAATCACGTATGTTCAAAAACTGGCTTAAGTTAGACCAAATGGCCCCTCCGGAATGCGATGATTTTTTCGACCACCTCCAAATCATCTCTAGTTTGGCACACATGATCTCTTGCACAAACAAAGCTAGTTTTCCAAGGTTTTATATTTTTTTAATTTTTTATTAATTTATACTGCCCTCTAGACTGACTGGTCAAACCATCGGTCTATACCTCAAGGGGGCATTCTAAAGTATTATATTTTTCAAATTTTCTTTCATAGCCATGTTTGGCACATCTGGGTCACCATCTACAAGAAAATTTGGGTCACAATTTTTGAATTTTTCCTGAATTTTTTATGCCCTGCCCAATGCCGGTTCGAAACATGCGGCTTCACGGAGCCACTATAAATTGTACGAAAGGAGATCTTTCATATTACATATAATCAACTTGCATTTCATGAAAAAACTCCTTCATGTTACAAATAATCATTACACCTTTATTCAAAAATTGTTTTTTGCACACACACACACCATCTTTAACTACTTTTTTATTAGTATTTGATGAAATGAAGGAATATGTGTTCAGTTATTGGAATATTTGATCATATATATGGTGGAGTATTTGCTATTTTTGCTTACTCAAATGAAGGAAATATGTCATATGTGTCGACGAACAATTTCCACTTACTTCAATAAAAAACATTAATTTACTTAACGCAAAGTTTTACATTTGGTCCGATTTGCTTATAGGCAGAGCATGTTGCACATGGCCACAGCATGGGAATTTATTGCACCATTGCCACAGCATGTTCCACATGGCCGTAGCATGGGAAGTGTTTGCAGCATGTCTGATCAGTGAAGCAACACTAATGCGGCATGTCTGATCATTACAGCAACTAAATTCAAGCAAATCATACATCTAAGCAACCATAATGGCAAATTTAAGGGACACAAATATAGATAGCAATATATACTACTGCCATAGATAGCAGCATCCACACAGCACACTTGCTGATGCAGACCACTAGCATATTAGATAAAGTTCATACTAAATTACCACCACAAGTTTCCACCATCACAATACCACACAAAGTTCACCAAAACGATTGAGCCTTCCTACATCATACGACAACGAGGGTCTAGGGCAACTACACGTCAGGGTTTCTCAGGACCTTGTGGAGGGCAGAATGCTGAGCCCTGATCTTGTAGTCATCACTGCTGATGGATGTAGCCCGACAATGCTCCATCAGATGCTCCAGCAACCCAAACCTAGGCTTGGGCCTGCTGCAGTAGGGGCACCGGTACTTGTCAGACCTCCAGTTGTAGTACCTAGCAGCTCCTTGGGCCCTGATCTTCAGCACCTCCTTCTCTTCAAAGGACTCGACATTCCCCTCGACCACATCATCTCCAGATTTATACTGCACACAATAATGACTGACATTAATAAATTATGCATTCAAATACTATAAACATCTAACACTAACATTTCAAATAACATTTCAGTTAGGCCTTACCTCGTACGGCTCATAATCATCACTGTCATAAGGGTAGTAGCCAGATGAGTCCCACTTCCTCTTCTGGCCAACAAGATCCTCCTTCTGCTATATTGTCAACCAAGCAAGTCATTTACAAGAAATTGAATTGCACTTCAAATAATGTCATGACAAACAAGTTCATTTTGCATAATGATGGAAAGCTCCTAACTATATTTCATACACTATATATGAAGCTATATACATACTAAACAATTAGCTTATGAAAATACAAGTTCATTCATATGGACATACAATTTCAGTTTTTGCTTTTGAACATGCATATGAAGGTATAAATGAATATCATTCCTCTCTTATTAACCCATGATATCAATGATCACTCATAAGTCAGAATAAGTGAAATGGTGAAGTCTAACTCCTACATCTAATTAAAATACCCTAACTCCAGCATCTAATTAAAAAACACTAACTCCTAGATCCACTGGAACATTGAATCACAAAATTTACTTACATATATCATTGGATATAAATGAATCCACTACAAATAACACTAACTCATACATCTAATTAAAATATCATAACTCTTACTTCTACTGCATCATTCAGTCACACCATTTAATTACATTTATCTCTACCTATATATGAATCCAATACAGAAGAAACCTAACTAAACATCTAATTAAGAAACACTAACTATTACATCTACTACACATTCAATCACAGAATCTATATAACTGTCTATAAATGAATAATACAATAAACCTTAACTAATCAACTAATTTAAAAACCATAACTACTACATCTACTGGATGATTCAATCATAGGTCCAACATATAACTGGCTAAAAATGAATCCAATACAAGAATACCCTAACTAAACATCTAATTAAAAAACCCTAACTACTACATCTACTGGATGATTCATATGACATTCATGCATGGAGTTATGCAACAACAATTTAATATGAGTTGGTCATCTCGCATAGTTGCATGTCTAGCAAACCTACTTATGGTACACTTTATAAGTACAGGAATCCTACAGATCAAAAATAAACCTACCTACAATTTGAGTTTATGGATAATGAAGTGAAGCTCCTAACTATTTTAAAATTGCGCACTAGTTAAACATAATGTGTTCATTTCAACAATTAATTGATAGACTTCAAATGAACGAAGTAGGATTTTAACCTCATTTGTACAATATCAACTTTAAGTGTTGGGTGGCCCACTGAGGGAATATGCAAAACAAATCTAACAACATATACAGCACATAAGAAAATCTGAGCACATGAGGCAATCCAGATTCCAATATAAAATACCTAACTCTCATTATGATCTCTCTAGCATTCAACCACGAATCAACTACAAAAAACCCTAACTCTCAAATGGGGTTCCCCATTCAATCAAAAAACTCTAACAAGCAGAAGGGGGTGCCGCATTCAATCACATATCTACAATAAAAAAAACCCTATCTACTAAATCTTATGCTTATCAACTACAACTATGAGAGGAGGGGAACGAGAAGCATTACCACATCCATCACCTGCTTGTCGCTCGCCTCCGCACCTGCATCCAGTGCGCCGCCAGACGCCGTCACCACCAGGTCCGGCACGACGGAGTCCGAGCCCACCACCCCCTGCTCCACCAGATCCGCCGCCGCAGCGACCGATCCAGCGACTGCGGGTGCAGCATCTCCCGCACCGCCGACGGCGGCCACTTCTTGGACGGCATCTGCCGCGATGTTCGCGGCCTCGACCGCAACTCCGTGCGCAGCGGCGGCAGCGCCACCACCTTGCGCCATCGAAGCCTAAGAGAACCCACCGGAGAGAGGGAGGCGGTGGGGTTGAGCGAGTAGGTGCGGTGGCGGGGCGATGGAGACGAGGGGGAGACGATGCGGCAAGGAGAGAGGGAGTGAGCCGATTTGGGGGGAATGGTGGGGGCGATGCGGCCGGTGGTGGTTCCCCTCCCTCTTTATAGGATGTGACGTTTTTGGAAGTTATCATGCGCCGCGTGGCCGCGTGGCTAGCCCACGACCGCCTCACGTGACGAGGGAAAACGATACGCCCACGCACACGACCGCCGCACGTGACAAGGGAAAACGATACGCCCACTTAAAATACATGTATACCCTCAGTGTACAAAAGTAATCGGGCCGGTGCAGGCTTGTACAGGGCTGTACCCGCGCTCTCCGCGGGCATAAAAAGACAATCGTGCCCCTCTTCACGAATCGTTTTTGACAGATCTCAGCCGTCCTTGTGTTTCTCCCCCTCGCGTTCAGCCCAGGGGGGAGCACCGGAGCGGAACCCCCCCCCCCAGTCATCCGCTCCTGGGCGACACGGGGGCGAATCCCTAGCTCCGGCCCGAGGCCACCCCCGCCCCCTTCCTCCTCCCTCCGCCGCCAGCTGCGGCTGATACGTCTCTGTCGTACCTATAAATTTTTATTCTTTCATGACAATATTTTACTACTTCCACATACTTTTCGAAACAATTTATATGATTGCTTTGACTAACATATTGATCCAATGCTCAGTGTTAGTTCCTGCTTTTTGTTTCGCTGAAAATCCATATCAAACAAAGTCTCAACGCAATAAATTTTTACGGAGATTTTTTCGAAATATACGTGATTTTTGTGGAAAAAAAACCTGCTTTACAGCAGCAAAATATCTTGGAGAAAATTTCATGGACGATAGACAGATGTGGAGACAAATCAGATAGTATCAGTGGGTGCTTATTTGCCTTTACAACACCAGAATAACTGGGAGATAATTCCATGAACAATAGACAGATCTGGTGACAAATCAAACCAAGGAACAGAGGTTTACATAGGGACGGGGATGTCTGATTTTGGCCCAGGACGTGAGTTTATGGAGTGCCGCCTCAAGTTGTTCATCTTGGTCGCGTCGTCTTCTGCCACGTCTCCACCTCTGGAGCACAAGCCTTAAGGATACATTAGCTCTTTGTTATAGACAAATTTACAAGCAGATTTTGTTCCTTCTTTCTTTCCGATTTTATAATTATATATGGCTTAATCACTAAACTGAGCATAGCAGGGTCGTTCATGCTAATGAGGTGGATTGGTTTCTCTTGATATTTGTTGAGGCGATGAATGAGCAGGTGGTGCGGAACCGGTACGAGCTCTTGGTATCTTGGAGCATGTACATGGTGCCGCCCTTCTTCCCCTGGGATAATTTGATTCGGCAATGCTGCTTATTTCAGGACGCATGGTTATCCTGTGGTGCTTATAGTCATCCAAGTTATGGACGATGCACAAGTCAACCAATTATTATTGTGCAAGGAGTAACCATTACTCCAGTTTCTTATCATCTTGGTTCTAATTTTGTTGATGGTTTTAGCCAGGACGCTATATGGCTACATGGTGCAATAAGTGTGTGCTTTGTGCTAATTTTTCTTTTTCTTTTTTTGCTTCCATAATTTCCTTTATTTTTAAAAATGGTGTCCAGTGAGGAGGAAAGAAATATATGTTCATATCGCCAGAGACGTTATTTTCCTATGGTCCGTAGCAATGCCTGGATATTCTTCTATTTCGTATAAACGTCGATAAATCGGCTTATAAAAATTCGACAAACCCTAGTGGACTAGCTTGGGCGGCTGTCCACGACAGTAGGATGGGACCAGTAGAGCTGAGGAGCAGGAGTTCCCAGCTCGAGTTACCCACGAATTTCAGTCGACATACCTGAAAATCAAGTTTGGCAGTTGTGGGCACGGACTAGTACTTGCAACGCTTGGCGCCCCACCAATTCAGTCGACGGACAGCACCCTGCATGAAAATCAAGTTTCTATCAAGTGTGTATTTCATTCAAAAAAACAATTGTGGGCTTGTGGCCACCGACAATTGCAGCGCATGGTTAACAAGTCTATAAGATGGCCACCCAAGCAGTTTGTGCCGAGACAAGAGCACTTGCTGCGTGCTTGCGTTTGTGCACACATATTTACATACCACCATGGCTAAATGCCGGCTGCTGCTCCTCTTCTTGGTGTTTCTTTTGCTGGCGGCGCACGCCAAGTCATGCCACCCTGACGACCTCCGTGCGTTGCAGGGCTTTGCCGGGAACCTCGGCGGGGGCGCCCTTCTCCGTGCCGCGTGGTCTGGCACGTCGTGCTGCGGCTGGGAAGGTGTGCGCTGTGACGGCGGCAGAGGCCGTGTCACGGTGCTACGGCTTCCAGGGTATGGCCTCTCGGGGCCAGTCCCAGGAGCCTCCCTGGGGGGCCTTGCGCAGCTGGAGGAGCTCTTCCTCGCCTCCAACTCTTTCACGGGCTCCCTTCCTACCTCCCTCTTCAGCATTGTTGGGCTGCGGAAGCTCTCCTTCGGATCCAATCAGCTCACTGGAGAGTTGAGCACGCATCTCCAAGAGCTCAAGAACCTCACCTTGTTGGACTTGTCCGTCAACTGCTTCTCCGGCCGCCTCCCTGACGTGTTTGGCGACCTCACGTCGCTGGACCATTTGTCCATGCACTCCAATGGATTCTCTGGATCGTTGCCGCCGTCTCTGTCATCATTGTCATCTCTCCGTGAGCTCAACCTCCGGAGCAACTCCTTGTCTGGTCCGATTGCTCGTGTCAACTTCTCCGGCATGCCGCTTCTTGCTTCGATTGACTTTGCGGCCAACTACTTGAGTGGGTCTCTCCCGATTAGCATCGCGGATTGTACCGAACTCAAGTCGCTCAGCCTTGCTAACAACCAATTAGTTGGCACCATCCCGTCGTGGATTCGTGAGCTCGACCACCTTCGCTACTTGGATCTCTCAAATAATTCATTGATTGGCGACGTACCCAAGGGTTTGACACTACTCAAGGGCCTCACCACCGCTGATCGTTCACAGCGTATGGTTTTCACTAACATGCCATTGTATGTGAAGTGTAATAGGAGAACACTCCAACAACAACCAAATGTCATAACTGGAACCAACAACTATGTCAGATCTGGGGATGGCAACACTGTATCTGGGAACGACAACACTGTCATATCTGGGGACGATAACACTGTATCCGGGAGCGACAACACTGTCAGATCTGGTAACAAAAATGTCCTAACTGGTAGCAACCATGTTGTATCTGGGACCAACAATGTTGTATCTGACAATGACCATGTTGTAAATGGGAATAACAATGTTGTATCCGGGGGGAACAATATGGTAACGGGCAACAACAATGTCGTATCTGGGAGTGACCACGTCGTATATGGGAACAACAAAGTCGTAACTGGAGGTTAATGATCTGTCAGTGGACTGATTCCGTCCTCCTCCAGACATAGCTCACATGTCCTTGTCCAAGTTCAGTGTGGCTCACAATCACTTGTTGGGACCAATAGCCTCCAGTTACGGAATCAGTCCATTTCCTATTTAAAATAAAGTTTCCCTTATAATTGTGTTCCTAAGAGTTCTACAAAACTTTGTATGTAAATGTTGACCTGAACAGCAATGGGCGGCTTGCAGCTGATGTAGACCAAGCGTGATTTGTACCGTGGATTTCTAGGTGTGGTGATTATTTCATCTCTTCCATTCTCTGTGATGTGTGATGCTTTCAAGAACAGCCGTGCTAGACTTTTGCTCAGAGTGAATGCATTGTCTACTCCATTGTGTTGACATCAGCTATTATGCAACCGGTGTAGAATACCATTCTATACACCTTATGCCTGTAAGGCAGGCTAACAGGTGTTCAGTTCGGTCTCTGACACGGAGGCAACGAAGCTGGCTGCATGCCAAGCTTCTGACGCTGTACTGTAATACTCAACTACTTATTTCGCGGCAATTGCTATCTTGTCCAGGCTCATCTCGTCCTGATGAATAGTAAATTTTGACAAATAGCTCAGTATAAAAAAAATGGCATCAATGATGCTTGGCAGCACAAAGTGCGTGCAAATTTTTGTTCTGTTTGGACATTCGATGAGGTTGCGGGAAAAATAAAATCGTGTCTAATAGTGCATTCTTTAAAGTTTCTTTGAGAGCCAATTTTTTTTGTGCCACGACCTTCTCAAATGTTCAAAACAACACATTTTTGCACGCACTTTGGTCGTCCAAGCATCTTGCATGCCAAATATTTCATATTTTTTCTGAATTTACAGTTCATGGACACAAGTAATGAGCCCGGGCTCCGATTCACCCTGTCCTTTTGGTGTTTTTTTGTTTGCTATAGTACTCGCAGTAGGCTATTCCCGTACTACACACTCGTCATTACAACATACTCTATTAGACGAGGTAACACACGTTCGCTTGACCTGTGCTACGGCCTACAGTCCATTACTAGGTTTGGCTGAATTTTCATTTATTCCACATTTTTCCTATCTCTTTGAGCTGGTAGCAACCACTAGGACGCGACCGGGCTGGCCCCTATAGTGTTTTCAATTTTCTCTTAAATATTAATATTTTATATTTTTTTAGAAAAAGGAATACAAAACAAATATAAAAAAGCAGAAAATTTAACAGGGAAAAACAATATAACAAAAAAGAAAAGCATGTGAATGAAATCGATGGTAAAAATGAGAAAACCAAAAACAGGAAACCCAGGAAGGAAACCATAATAACCATAGAGGAAAAAGAAAATGGCAAAACATGCTTAAACGAGATAGCACATGGACTAGCCTTTCATAAATAAAACCAATACTGTGCTTGGTATGTTTATTTCATGATTCTTTTTCTTTTCAGAAATAGAACCAATAGTAGTAGGAACCATGCATATCTGCTCCCCAGCTCAAATGCGCCTTGATAAACAGTAAGATAACAAAATAGTAAAAATAAATCAAACAATTCTGAATTTTTTCTGTGGCCAACATTGAAACATGTTTTGTGTGCTTGCAATAATTTGTAACGAAATGACATTCGTGGAAGTCATGGAAAAAAAAGACAAAATTGATGCTCAAAAAAGCTATTTCGAAAGCATTTTGGAGTGCTGATTTATTTTTCACGACTTCCATGAATGTCATTTTATGATGAAAATTTTGAAGCGCCCAAAACACTTACCAAAGTTTGCCACAATATTTTTTTAGAATTTTATGAATTTTTTTGTCAGATTGTACTGTTCATTCCGAGCTCTTTTGAGTACGGGAGTAGAAGAGGACTTTTTTAGTAGCAAGTCCTTAGCACCTATGTGAAATGTCACGCATGCAGAATCATCAGAAAGTTTGTTCGCATATAGAGTTTGTTCTCGAAGCTAATACTTTTACTCCATGTGCAAAAATATGCAATGAAAGTCCTTTACATTAGTCTGCCTAAGAAAAGTTGACAAACAGGAATGGACTTGGGCAAACCACTGAAAAAAATAGCGCCATAAACAGACTATAACGTGCCAAGGAATGACTCGCTAAGTAAACCAATGTGCAATATCTCGCTAATAGCGTATTTTAATCTTGGCATTATTTTGCCATAGCGTATTATTTTTTCACTGAGGCAAACCTGTCGACGACAACGGGATGGTCCGTGCCACCCATCAATTTCAGTCGACACACAGCACCATGCATGACAATAAACTTTGAATTGGCAGGCACACTGACTACTTTGTCCACTGACGCTCTTCTTCTTGGCATGGTTACACACCCTGATGTACGCAGTATAAGATTAGATGCACACCCAACCAGTTTGTGCCAAGCTAAGAGCACTTGAGAGTCACTTCCATCCGAAAAGGTTTTCTTTTGTGTATACATGCCACAGGCCACAGCTCAATCCATGGCGAGATGCTGCCTGATGCTCGTCTTCTTGGCGTTTCTCCTGCCGGCGACCTGCACGACGTGCCACCCTAATGGCGTTGTACGGGGCTGGGGTTGCGACGGCAGCGGCTGCGTCACTCGTCACGGCGTTGCGTCTCCCCAAGCACGGCCTTGCGGGTAGTAGCGGAGGACGAAAAAAAATTGAAGGTGGGGCGGACTACAAGTCACCTATGGTTACTTTGTAAAATCTTAAGATGATATTCCGGCTCAGTCTCTCGTAGATGCTTGTAGAGGTAAGGCGTATATATGTACGTTTATAGGGATGAATGTATGCGCGTTTATATAAGCACTTGCATCTGTACCATGTTAAAAAAATTGGCATACACATCCTTTTGTCTGCGTCGCCGCGTTGCCATGGTTTTTGTCTATGCAAACAGAAACAGATGTGGGTGGATAAAATGCGTCGGCCGTTGGAGTTTGCCCTAACAACCCTGCTATACGCACGACACTCAATGCACGATTTGTGCACGTTGCCCTAATGACTTGGTGTCGTGCGTGTGTAGGGAATTAACGGGAAGTGACAAAATTGTCGATGATTGGATTGTGCGTTAGCTCCTGCTGAGTGCCTCTGGCTCACAGCCCAAATTTTCATCGTGCTGCTCACGGCCCAACAATGCAGTAAGCACCAGGCCTTTGCAGCATGGGTCGATCTTCCCTATATAGAAACAGAAAGCGATCGATGTGTGCCTAAGCCTAACTGCGATACATCCACAACAATAAGCTACGCGACCATGGCTCCTCCTCGAGATGTCCACCTCATCAAAGGTACGACAAGAAAATAGGATGGAGCTAGCGAACGGGTTGGGCAGAAGCGCGAATAGGTAGATTGGTTGGCCAGTCGCTGGCTTCTCTCGTGCCTCGTTTTCTAATCCCACACGCATCCTCCCTCCTTCTTTCCACCGAGTGGCTAGGGCTTCTGTTGCCGCCGCCGCCACCACCACCATCCCGGCTCAAAGGTCGGTAGCGCCGCCATCTTCTTGCTCACGCTTGCAGCTTCACCATCTCTCTCCCTCCGACTCAGACTCTGCCTCCTCTTCTCCCCTTCCTCACAGCCTGGTGTTCCCTCTGCCTCCATCCCCATGCTTGCAGCGGCGACCCATGGAGGAGCTCCGGACACGGCAGAAGGAGCTTGAGCAGCGGTAGTGGTCCACAAAAAGCCATCATCGTCTTCCTCGGACGTCCGGCTCCGTCCTGCTCTAGCGGCGCCGCCCGTCCACCCGACGAACAAGAGAGGCTTCAAGGAGGAGATGCACAATGGAGGTGCACATGCTTTTCCTTGTGGGTTGATGGTGGTGTTTTTGCTCTAACCAAATTTCAACCCCTCGATCCGAAGTCAGATTCAGGTTCGCTCTTCATCAGTTTGATGATAAATATTCCTGTTTGGTTGATGGTGGTGATCAAGGGGTGGAATTAATTCATGCATACGATTTATTAGCACAGCCCCACACCAGCAAGTACTTATGCCGACGATGATGACGAAGCAAGCTGACTTCTACTTCCGGAGTACTGTTGGCTGATGCTTTGTACAGCAGTGATGCTTTGTACAGTAGCAACGCACACATACTCGACCTCCTATTTGAATTTCAATCCTTGCACAGAGTTGGCTCCAATAACTTAGACACTCACGAACACAATAGCCTCTACTGATCAATTTTGTGGCCGGCCATAAACACTAAGCACGCAGACAAAGCCAATTGGACTGCCACATGTGCCTGTTGTTTGCTTTATTACTAAATTCATGGTATACATGGTACATGCATATATGGATCCATACGTGGATGATTAGACTGTTGACAGAATAGGTTTGTATGTCAAATAGCATTAAGCATAAGAGCATACTTATTCAGATTTGGTCAGAACATACATATACCAGCTAGGCCAATTGCCTTTTTCATGCACCTGTTAGAATGCACTGATGTAGCACTATTCGAAGAGCATCTTCAACAGGCAAGCAACGCGCGGCGCGCTAAAACAATTTTTACAGCGCGGAAATAGCGGTTTTTTGCGCGCGGCGGGGCGCTGGCTCCAGCGGCTGCTACAAAATATTGCGCGCGTGAGCTGCTCCAAAAGGCGCTGCAAAAAATCGGCCGCGCGAGCAACCAGAATACATATGAACGATATTTGAAACAACATATAGATAAAACTCAACGATACAAATAGCATAGTTCAACGAAACAGCACAAACTAGTCCAATACAAATAAAATAGATAAAAATTATGGTGCAACTAAACTAGAAACTACTCCGAGTCGTCCTCACCATCCTCGCTGGTGTCGTCCGATGTATCAAGAAACGCGTCTTCTCACCGAGGATCATTGTCGTCAAAGAACGACGCATGTCCTAATTCGCACTATGATATCGTCAATGCCTTCAGCCGACGCCTGTCAGCCCGTTCCTCGCGCCGCTTTGCCCTCCTCTTTGCCCAGAAGGCGTTCTCGTTGGCGACGTCCTGCAGGTAGCGCTGGCGCCACCCCGTGATGGCTTGCTCATCCGCCTCAGCGATGAGGAGGCGGTGCTACCGCCTACTGTGTTCCTGACGGTCGGCGTCGGTTACTAGTTGCGGCGGAGGCGCGAGTTCCTGCGCCTGCTTGCACGTCCACATGTCGTCGAAGTTCATGTGCGAGCATGGCCTCGAGGGGCGCCACGCCGCCGCGTCATACGTGCGGGTGGCCTCATGAGCGCTCTCGAATGTCCCGAGACCGAGACGCGCACCACGGGAGCGGATCTTCGCGTAGAACGCGTCGGAAGGGCGGACGCGGACGCTGCAGTAGCCGGAGCTGCTCCAGCGGCGCGGCGGCATCTCGGCAGCGGGGAAGAGCGCGTCGGGAGAAGGGCGCGGCGGCGGCAGCGGGGCGCCGAGTGCGAGGAAGAAGAGGGCGGCGGGGGGGGGGGGGAGGAGGAAGGGGACAGCGGGGCTCGAGTGTGCGGTTAACTGATGGGGAGCGCACGTTTTATAGAGCGCGCCGGATACCGCGCGCCAAACCTGCCGCTCGCCGGGTCGTTTTTTCGCGCGCGCGATTCTTTGCCGCGCGCCGGAATTTCCCGCGCGCGCTGGAGCGCGCGAAAACTCTCCGCACGCGCTAAACCAGTTGTTTCCCCCGCGCGCGATATTTAGCGCCGCTATTGGAAATGCTCTAAAGGACTATTGAAGTATATTTAGTTTAGGAGATGTTAAATCTATCCCTATTTGTGAACAGTGCTCTCTTTTTTTGCTAAGGTTCCGTTTGTGGTTTTTTATGTACCAGTGGCATGGTTCATTAAATTATTGCCACACAATTGAAGTGTTTAGGAAACTCGATCCAGTAAAATGGAGTGTTAATTTATCTAAACTAGATGATGCCCCGTGCGTTGCGGCGGGACTTTCTAGCTTTTATATGCAGCTTCAAAGAAAAGCACACATAATACAAATTAAAAATGAAATTGAAGATCCGATTTATATTTATTTTACAGTCAAAATAGGGAATAAATTTAGTGTTCACCAAAACGCGCGGATTTAGCACTAACATGCAATCATTCCTTCAGGTTGGCTTGAAAATTTTGAAATAAAAACAAACATTGGGGGAAATAATGTTAACACCTAGAGAATGGACTCTTCATAGTTTGGTTCATAACCACTCCATCAAGATCCTCGATGGGTAGGCGAGGTTGCAAGATTTCCTGGTCAAATTGAGACGTGATGATCAGGTAACATGTGATTGAACAACTGGAAGGAAACTTTAAAACATGAATTATATATCAATGATGTCTCATAGGGAAAACAATATGCAATGTGTTATGACCGGCATATTAGGGGCTTAGCCCAGTGGGCTGTGGCCCAAATTATCTTATCGTTATTAGGGGTTTTGCGCAATTATCTTATCGTTATTAGGGTCGTTTGCTTAGTAGTTAAGTAAACCTCTCTATATAAGGATAGGAGATGTATCAATCTAATCAAGCAAGAAGCAATCATTATTTGCTCGGCTTCCCTTAGGGAGCTGGGAGACCTAACCCTAGCCGCCTCTTGTGCCGCCGCCGCCTCTTCTCCACCACACCAGGACGGCGCCCAGCCGCCGGCCGCCGCGCCCTCGTCCTCGTCTTCCTCCATCTTTCCCCTACAATCTCCGCCCTAGAACCGACAGAACCCTAACTCCTAACACCTTGGTATCAGAGAGCTCGGTTTCGACCATGTCTGCACCACCACCAATCCTGCCGCTGCCCACCACCACCGCGCCGCCGCCAATCCCCTCCACGGCGCCGCTGGCCCTCTCCACTACGCCGTTGGGCTCCACCGCCGGCGCCTCTACCGGCCAGTCGCCGCACCCCTCCACGGGTCCGCCACCACCACCCTCCACCACGCCGCTGGTCTACTCCCCGGCGGAGATGACCGGCATCCTCAGCGATCTCGTCACCGCCGTCCAGGGGATACGGCTATACCTAGCCGGCTCCTACGGGCCGCCGCCGCCCTTGCCGCCGGCCGCCGCGATCGGGCCAGCCGCCCTGCCGTTGTATTCGGCACCCGCGGCGCCGACCGGGTCTCTACACCACCACTGGCCACGTCAGTCACCGCCCGCCGCCGCGCCCCAATGGCCGTAGTGGCCGGCGCCGGCCGTCGCCGCGTCACCCACGCCACCCGGGTCCTCGCCGCCACCGCCCTGGCATCCGCCGCACCCCGGGGCCACCGCGACGCTGGTCGGGCCGCTGCAGCTATAGCCAGCCCCGCCACTGCCCCGATCTGGCCACAATGGCTGGCCGCGGCCATCACCGCGCCCGCCGCCTCCGCCGTTTCCAGGCAGCACCAGCTGCCACTACCGACGCCTTTGCCGCCCAGCATCGGGCTGACTACAACCGAGCCAGCGCGGGCGTGCCAATTCAGCAAGTGCGGTTCCCGCCCTCGCCGTCCCAGCTTCCGGCCTGGTTGGCCGGGACGTCACCACCGCCAGTCTACACCATGGCCGCAGACCAGCCTGCGCCCTCCCTGCCGTACGACGGGCCCTCCGGCTCCACGGGTTTCCACGCTGGCTTTGACGGGCCACCGCTTTGCTGCGGACCACGTGTGCACACGGAACCAGCGCCATCCTCTTCGCTGCTCCGTACCGCTGACCCGTACACTCACGGCGGTCATGGGTCATGCTCAGACACCGCCTCGCTTCTCCAAGCTCGCCTTCGTCACCTACGATGGCACCGAGAACCCCCTCAACTGGCTCAACCAGTGCGAGCAATTCTTCCGGGGGCAACAGACGCTCGCGTCGGACCGCACCTGGCTCGCACTAGTAGAAAAAGGGTCAAACGTGAAGCACATTAGTGCCGGTTTGAATTAGAGCCGGCACTAATGTGTATATTAGTGCCGGTTCGTGGCGGCGATCAATAGTACCGGTTCGTGAAGAACCTTTAGTACCGGTTCGTCCCACAAACCGGTACTAAAGAGGCTGTGTCAGCCTGCGGTCAGGCTATGGCCCCACCACCACCATTTAGTGCCGGTTCGAACCATGAACCGGTACTAATGACGTTGTGGCAGACTGTTTTTAGTCCCACCTCGCTCCCCTAACAAGCCTTTTACCATCTTAAATATGTTATTTCTCAAACTATCACAAGCACTTGGTCTTCATTGAACTCTATGTGTAGAATTTGTGGCCGCAATATGAGTCTTCATCGGTTTATAAATCGTTGATGACTCATATTGACAATTCAGATTGTACACACAAAGATCATTGATGATCAAAGTATTTTTTATGTTATAAGATCATATTGACAATGTAGACTGTAAAGAAATATAAGATCATGATGTAAATGCTCTTATATTTTTTGCGTTCAGTATGCACCATTCAAAGCGACGCCATCAACTTTCAACCATTTCTGCCTTCATTTGCTATTTTTCATGCATTCAATGATTTGGTTTGAGAACTAAATGACCTGGAAATTGAAAAGAACTACAAATCGTCTCTTATCACCCCCGCGGCGCCGCACAGACGTGGTACTACGCCCTCGAGTAGGACGAGGGCGGCATGCCCCCATGGGAGCATTTTCGCGAGTTCTGCCTCCTTCGCTTCGGACTGCCGATACGTGAGAGCCGGCTAGCGGAGTTGGGCCGCCTTCCCTTCACCTCTACGGTGCAGGACTACACCGACCGCTTTCAGGCCCTGGCGTGCCATGCGTCCAGCGTGACGGCTCACCAGCGGGCCGAACTCTTCGTCGGCGGTCTGCCAGATCATATCCGTGGACGTCGAGCTGCAGGGACCCCATGACCTCCAGACGACCATGTACTACGCCCGCGCGTTCAAGCGCCGCGCGGTGGCCATCCAGCAGGCATCACCGTCCCGGACCGCCACCCTGGCCGGATGTTCCCGCGCAGGGTCGGCCTGCTCAGGCTTCCGCGACACCCCTTGCCGCGACCGCGGCGCGCCCGTTCCGCCGGCTCACCTCGGCCGAGCTACTCGAGCGTCGCCGCCAATGCTTGTGCTTCAACTGCGACGAGACCTACATGCCCGGCCACGTCTGCCCCCGACTCTTCTAACTGGAGGCTGCAGACTACATTGAGGAGGACGCCGTCGCCGCCGGGCTCGGCGACCTGGCTGCCCCAGCTGTCGCGGAGGTGTTTGACGCTGGTTGATCACCTTGAGGAGTTCAGCAAGCGCTTCCTCGCCTTACAGCTCGAGGACGAGCTGTTGGTGTAGGCGGGGAGAAGTGTTATGACCGGCATATTAGGGGCTTAGCCCAGTGGGCTGTGGCCCAAGTTATCTTATCGTTATTAGGGGCTTTGCCCAATTATTTTATCGTTATTAGGGTCGTTTGCTTAGGAGTCAAGTAAACCTCTCTATATAAGGAGAGGAGATGTATCAATCTAATCAAGCAAGAAGCAATCATTATTTGCTCGGCTTCCCTTAGTGAGCTGGGAGACCTAACCCTAGCCGCCTCTTGCGCCGCCGCCGCCTCTTCTCCACCACGCCAGGACGGCGCCCAGCCGCCGGCCGCCGCGCCCTCGTCCTCGTTTTCCTCCATCTTTCCCCTACAATCTCCGCCCTAGAACCGGCAGACCCCTAGCTCCTAACACAATGTCTGATAATTGCTCGACAGTCTAATGTGATCCTTTTTACTTATTCAATATGGTCCATAATAAATTATGTAATTCCAACCCTTCTTATACCATAACCATCTTGTTCTGATATAAGACATGAGATAGGCAGCAGAATTTGACAGCAGTCCAATCAACTAACTAATAGACATGTATACTTGGGAAGTTGGGATGGCAAATAATACGAAAGTTCATTCATGTACGAACATAACTACAGAAGGCATGTCAAAAAATTAGAAACAAATTATGCATGTTGGAACCAATAGACATGGATGATGGATCCTTGGAAGTTGGGATTGCAAAGAGTATGAACGTCTATGAATAAAACTACAGAATACATGTGAAAATATAATAAACAAATCATGTGAGATTAACTCGGTCTAAAGTAGCAAGATTGCAGCAGAGGATTAATATGGAGCCATGGAATAATTAGGTGGAGGATGAAGATCAACAAATTAATCAAAATACCAAGAGAAGGATGAAGATCTCTTATTAACAAACTTCTATCAACAGAATCTTTTTTCAATCTCTGCTATATATAAAAAGAAAAAAGGGCATGGAAAGTTCAGTTGTAGTGCTACAACCTACAGGTTAGTCTTGCTGACACACAAGGGAAAATAGTTCTGGGGAATTACACTTATCATTCAGACTCATGCATCTAAATACATAGTACACTGCCAATCACTACATCAGCTGATGAAGGTTACAGGGAAGTATAATTTTTTTACCTGAGTTCCGGTCTGCTGCTAACTGTTCTAGATTGATGTCGTAGTTCTGTGGGCTTGGATAGCCAGACGTGGTGAACAACTGACCGAAATCAGTCAACACAAATTGTTCTTTGGTGGAGTCAGTCGGGCAGAGGAGGAGATGCAGATGTAGTGTCGTTGCTGGGAGGTGATGGCGAGGATGTCTTTTGATGTCAATAATGAAAATGAGATTATCGGAGATACCAAGCTGATGTTGTTGATGATATGATGCCCCTCCACTGTTTAGAGGTGGAATTTAGCGGGACAGGGAAGTCGCCTAGAGTCGGCGGTGGTGTTGCTTCTGGGCAGCAGGGTCGTGAAAGTGGTGGTCGGGGTTGGGCGCATCGAGGTTGCAGGGTAGCGGCAACGGCAATGTCCCGGGGCATGTGCTTCTCATCTTGAGGGCGGATCACACCAGTGCGTCTGGATCCATATGGGAGCGGCGGCCTGCAGCAGAGAAACTCCATCCTTGAAATTCATCGCCTGCATGTGGATTTCCATGCACCGGTTCTATTATCGTCGATTGGTCTACAGTTTTACACATCAGTTTGGATTGTCATGAACACGTATGCTATGTTACACGGTTGTATTAATTACGATCAACAAATTAATCAAAATACCAAGAGGAGGAGGATGAAGATAATTAACGGATTCATATAGTTGATTGATCCATCAAGATCGAATGGGATCATCTCAATGTATAAACATTACCTGCCGATGTTGATCTACCCAGATTAGCTAGCAAGAAAAGAGGAGACTTCTGCAGCATGGAGGAGGAGCATCCAGAGTCGACGGCCTCGACCTTGCGCTTGCGGAACCTGCGGTGGCAGCCGCATGCGGCGCAGAGGAGCGCCTCGACAGTGCCCTTGGTTGACGCCATGAACTCGCGGCAGCTATCAACAACATGTCCACCGATGCTGGCGGCATGGTTGTGTCATCGGAATAAATTCTGGCTGGGGCGGTAGCTATGATGAGATTGGTTGCTTAAAAGGAGGATCAGGTCTATCTGTTTACTCTTCCATCGGTTTTTGGTGGATAAAAGATGAAGGCGAAGAGGATCTGTTGGCTACAATTAAGAGTCATGAAATTAGTTGGTGGGCCTGGCAGGGAATCGAGGAGACGGGGCTGCAATGGTGGGGGGCTCCAACGTTTCTTCTTCTTTCGTGTAAGCAACCGAAACGTTGTTTTTAAACAAAAAAAGATTCAGCAGGGACGTGGTAACTTTGCTGGTGGACGCATGAAATTGAGAACTGAACACTGATGTGGCATGAAGATGATGTGGACAGTGTAATAAGATTGATTGACTGATTTTGCAACTGATTGATGATGTGGCATAAAGCTGATATGGACAATGTGCATGTTGAGAGAATAGGTAAAAGTGGGGAGCAACTTCTTAAGAATGTTAGATACGTCCAATAAGTTCATGATGTAGCTAAACTTACATGGTAATGTCCAATCTTTTGCATTGGATATGTTAGATAAGGAGACTCACATAATATGAAGGAAATTACACCATAAAGTTTGTCATGAAAGTATACTTAATAAGCATTATTTTCCTATATACATTATTCGATGCTAGACATTTTTGTTCAGCTAACTAGAAAAAAAATACATCACCTGAAAAGACTACATAACTCAATAGTTAACCCAATGTTTATTCAACAGAAAAAATAGGCCACCTGTAGAGGTAGACTCGTTACAGAATCTTCCCAACAATCTGACAAGTACTTCATGTATCTAACTCGGCCAAGTAAATTACACACTCATATCTTGGGTTTTAGGTACATCTAAGACTAAAATCGAGGCAGCAATAGCTAACCCAGTATTTAATCTCTTTTATCAAATTGCGCAGAAGCATTCTATATAGGTTTATCTGCACCATAGCTGATATATTAAAGTGAGTAGCTGGAACTACATCACCTGTAAAGACTCCCTAAATTATAGACATATCCAAAACAAACTGCAGTACTCATTCCCTATAGTATTTAATATGTACATTATATCATAAATGCTTTTTGCTATTTTGGTTGCAGATTTAATCAATTCGTTTGATGTACTTTAGTAATAGCTGAAAGTTTTGGTGTCACCTCTATTGTAAGGAGAAAGAACTATAGGTCAAAGGCTCCTCATATCTGATGTTGACATCTTTAGCTTTAGAAATATGGATTTAGCTGTCTTCCTGATCCCCCCCCCCCCCACCCGCTCTTTCAGTGCCCTACTTTTAGAGCTTCTCTTCTTTGTTTTTGCGGATTTTGTTTATGTATACCTACACGGCGGTCCCAGAAAATCCAAGAAGACTGACATGGTTGTATGTAAGTCATGAGATTTTCTTTTTCTAAATTTATTTCAAGTCAATGATAATAAGTTAAGTAGTCTTACTAGCTGTTCACGCTAGGATGTAGGATGGCAATCTTTGTTGCAGGTTTAGAGGGTTTTTCTGTCGTCTGTAGCCCCTGAATACCCTCTGTTTATCGCTATCATTTATATAATGCTTTGCAAGCCCCTCGCCGACGGCGACGTGTAGGTTACCACCACCATGAGCCCCTCTTCCTTTATTCATTTTTGGGTACTTAGTTTCGATTGGTAGCACTTAGCCACGGATTTAGTGTGATGGTTACTTTGGCGCTTGTTGATGTTGGTTACTTCGATGGATCTGAGGAACTTGTTTAATGTGATTGTTGTTATGTTAGCCTGTTAGCTAGCACTTTGTTTTGGTTTGGCACTTATTTACTTTGATGTGAACCATGGCCCTTGACTAAATTCTGTGTTAGCTGATACACTTGTTGTATGAACTACATGGCTTATTCATTGTATATCAACTTTTTTTTTAGAAATGGAGGAGGACCCCCGGCCTCAGCATCTGGATGATGCATGCAGCCATTTTATTAATTGTTCACACAAGACCTTACAAAGTAATACAACAGTCAAACTAAAGCCACTTTCCAGGCAATATCTGTTGCTATTTCTATCCAGTTGATGAAGGGATGCTGATAGTCTGGGCCTAATACCAAAACAGACCTCGCAGCCAAACCTACCATCTAAGACCTGATGTCCCAACCAAGACGCCTGCCGGGTATGGGGCACCCACCAGTCCGGCGCACTTCTCAACCAGGACGCCTGCCGGGTATGAGGCCGCCGCAGCCACCTGCCACCAATCCATCTTCAGTGTTGTACTGCTGCATCAACCTTGCCCGGTCTAGCTGCAGTCGACGCCACCACGACGCCAGACAGCGTCACCTCCATGCGCGAGTCCATCTCCGCACATCAGGCGTCGAGTCTTCACGGCGCCATGCCGCCGAGATCCGCCGCCATCAATGTGTAAGCTGAAGCACCGCTCCACCAAAAAGCCTTCCACTGGTCCCTCGATCCGTGTACACCTCCATGAATGACGCCCCCAAGAGGGAAACGACACCATAGCGCCGTCGTCATCTGATCTACTGATCTAGGGTTTCCCCCGGAGGTATCATAGAGAACTTCTCCACGGCGATGCCTTCAAAAAGGGAACGACGCAGACAGCGCCGCCACCACCGGCCTTGGCAGCTAGCTGAGAGCAGGTTTTGACCCAGATCGGTTCGAAGATCCTCCCTCAAGCATCTCGTGCACGGACTGCCACCATCTCTGTCGGGGACTGGACGAAAGGGATCCAGGCTGTCGCCGCCTGACCGGCCATGGCACCACCACGGTGCCTACAGCTGGCGCCGTCAGGCCCACCGCGCTCGCCTGTAGATGCACATCGGAACTGTCGGCCCGCCCAAGCCCATCTGGGCAAGACCAGATCGGCGATCTCGGCCGCCGCCACAGGGGCGACTCCGACGCGCGGAGGTTGCGCCTCCGCTGACGCCGCCGTCATGCATGCCATAGGGATCCCGCCGCTCCTTGTCGCCGAATCCGCGTCGAACGATGCGCCGCCGCCGCCCGGAAGAAACGCCACCACCGCACGAGGGATAAGGCCCCGCCGCTGCCATCATAGGCTAGGCTTCGCCGGTGAGACCTCAGGCGGCGGCAGGACGAAGGAGGCGAGGGGAGGGGGACTAGGGCCGGCGGCGTGGTCGCTCCCCGTGCCACCTAGGGTTGGTGACATGGGGGTGGGTGATGATTAAATGTTCTAGCACTAGTAGAAAAGGGGGCAAACGTCCAGGCCGGGTCAGCCCATTAGTCCCAGTTCAGTCTAGAACCGGGACCAATGAGGGCATTGGACCCGGTTCATGAGCCCAGGGGGCCGGCCGGGGCACGTGGGCCATTGGTCCCGATTCGTCTGGACCTTTGGTCCCGGTTGGTGGGACGAACCGGGACCAATGGGCCTCGCTCCTGGCCCACCACCATTGGTCCCGGTTGGTGGCATGAACCGGGACCAAAGGCTCCCCTTTAGTCCCGGTTCACGCCACCAACCGGGACCAGTGGTGGTGCCTATATATACCCCCTCGCACAAGAGCAGAGCACACTGCTCTATTTTTTCTGGCCGAGGGGGAGAGGGCTTGGTGGTGCTCTAGCTCACCTCCTATGCACACAAGGTGTTCGATGGAATGCCCGAGCCACACTACTTAAGCTTTCTTCTCTCCAAGCTCGACCTCCAAGCTCCATTTTCTTCAATATTTGTCTAGGTTTAGCGGTCCGTCATGCCCTGTCCCCGTCTTCACCGCCGTCGATCACCCGCGTCGAGCTCATCGCCGGCACCACCGTGGTGAGCCTCTTGTTCTTATCTTCTTTCTGAAAGGAAAAAATATTCTTACTTGTATGTTTACATATATACTTGTATTATTTTCTTACCTTTATTATTGCATCTTATATAGTGCGATGGTTTTGGTATCCGCCCCCGTCGGCCCTCGTCCTGTCTATGATTCGGATGTGGTATATATATTATCTTTATAACTATTGGTGCATTTATTGTTTATGAAAATTATGCCGACCAACGTGACATAGATTTTATTTATCTAGGATGTATGTGAACCGGAAATTCCAACCGACCCTATTGTCGAGAGGTTAAATTTAGTTGAAAAAGAAAACAATTTCTTGAAGGAAAAAATAAAAAAATTGAGGAGGAGAAGATGATATTGGAGTTGCATGTTGCGGATGTCGTCGATGATCACAAGATCAAGATGGATGCAATGCACTTGAAGATTAGAAAGATTAAAAAATATGCCATTCATACCGAGGCTTGGTATCATTATGCCGTTGGATCAATTGTTACCTTGGTTGCGATTATGATCGCCTTTGTTTTCGCATTTAAATGTTTTACATAGTTTCAATGTATGGTTTAATTAATTAGATGCTCTGGAGAGCTATATGTTGTTAGATGAGAACTATGTATGTACTTTGGTTTTAATGTGATGATGAACTTTTATTAATTTGGACACTTAATTATATATAATGCACGCAGATGAACCGGCAATGGATGTACGGTGACAGACACACCTCCGAGTACATGAAGGGCGTGCATGAGTTTCTCGATGCGGCTGAGGCAAACAAGCAGAATGGTTTTATGTGTTGTTCATGCACTAAATGTGGGAATACGATGTCTTTCTCTAACCGGAAAATCCTTCACACCCACCTGCTTCACAAGGGTTTCATGCCACACTATAATGTTTGGACGAGGCACGAAGAAATAGGGGTTATGATGGAAGACGACGAAGAAGAAGATTACGATGACAACTATGTGCCCCCTGAATACGGTGATGCTGCAACGGGGGGAGCTGGTGAGATCAAGAGGAACCAGACGATGTGCCCAATGATGCTGCAACGGGTGAAGCTTCTGAAGATCAAGAGGAACCAGACGATGTGCCCAATGATGATGATCTCCGTCGGGTCATTGTCGATGCAAGGACGCAATGAGAAAGTCAAAAGGAGAAGCTGAAGTTCGATCGCATGTTAGAGGATCACAAAAAAGGGTTGTACCCCAATTGCGAAGATGGCAACACAAAGCTCGGTACCGTACTGGAATTGCTGCAGTGGAAGGCAGAGAATGCTGTGCCTGACAAAGGATTTGAAAAGCTACTGAAAATATTGAAGAAGAAGCTTCTAAAGGATAACGAATTGCCCGACAGTACATACGCAGCAAAGAAGGTCGTATGCCCTCTAGGATTGGAGGTGGAGAAGATACATGCATGCCCTAATGACTGCATCCTATACCGTGGTGCATACAAGGATCTGAACGCGTGCCCGGTATGTGGTGCATTGCGGTATAAGATCAGACGAGATGACCCTGGTGATGTTCACGGCGAGCCCCACAGGAAGAGGGTTCCTGCGAAGGTGATGTGGTATGCTCCTATAATACCACGGCTGAAACGTCTGTTCAGAAACGGAGAGCATGCCAAGTCGATGCGATGGCACAGTGAGGACCGTAAGAAAAACGGGAAGTTGAGAGCACCCGCTGACGGGTCGCAGTGGAGAAAAATCGAGAGAAAGTACTGGGATGAGTTTGCAAAGGACCCAAGGAACGTATGGTTTGCTTTAAGCGCGGATGGCATTAATCCTTTCGGGGAGCAGAGCAGCAATCACAACACCTGGCCTGTGACTCTATGTATGTATAACCTTCCTCCTTGGATGTGCATGAAGCGGAAGTTCATTATGATGCCAGTTCTCATCCAAGGCCCTAAGCAACCCGGCAACGACATTGATGTGTATCTAAGGCCATTAGTTGAAGAACTTTTACAACTGTGGAATGGAAACGGTGTACGTACGTGGGATGAGCACAGACAAGAGGAATTTAACCTAAAGGCATTGCTGTTGTGACCATCAACGATTGGCCCGCTCTCAGTAACCTTTCAGGACAGACAAACAAAGGATATCATGCATGCACACACTGTTTAGATGACACTGAAAGTATATACCTGGACAAATGCAGAAAGAATGTGTACCTGGGCCATCGTCGATTTCTTCCGACCAACCATCAATGTCCGTATATAACCGTACAGCAAACATTGATGTATACAAACATTTCCCATTGATGTATGTCTTCCTCCTGACTTGCCCTTGCTTTCTGAAATCTGATTATTAGATCAAACCTGAACCTGAGTTTGAATTATGATGATCACATGCTACTATAATCAGATAATGCAAATATCTTTCTCAAAGAAAAAAAAACTATTTTTCTTTTTCTTTTATTCGCGATATGATCTTTTTCACATGCAAGCATTGGTATAGCCGACTAGGTTTGTCCCATATTTATTGTAGATAAGCAAGATTTATTCTACCTTGTGCCACCACTTGTGATGCTGGAGACAACCGGATGCAATGTCAGATCTAATGTATTTTGGACGTGTCCCTTTAATATGAGCATATTAGTAGAGCAGCAGTGATATTTGCCGGTGCCAATTGATGATGAAATTTGATCGCCGTACTAATTTTAAACTTTGCGCAGATTGGCTAGCTTATTCATCTCAAAAAAAAATTTGCGCATGCTAGGAGGACGCTTGAGAGCGTGGGTGCCCGATCTCGCCAAGGTGGTGAGATGTAGGCCTACTTCCTGTTTTGGTGGTTGATGCAGTTCCAGGGCCTCAAAGAGCACACCTCGTCCTCGCAAAGCTAGTCACAGAGTGTGGCGGTGTTTAATCGCCAATGTCTGTTTTATTTAGAAATATGTGCTTAAGTTAGATCGAGAAAGCTTTTCATCCAGGGTTGATGCTGTTAGTCTGCGATAATGCCAAGGGCTGGGACTTCCTGCATCTGCATGATTATGTGACATTTGTGCTATAAGCAAGCCTGGCTTGCTTTACTTTTGAACCAGCTACATTATATGGAATAACACCAAGGCAGCTCTATTGTTGGTTGCTACTCTTCCTTGTTAAATATCATCCCGGTGATGTGATTTCACTTTGTTCCTCACATGAACAAGCCCTCATCACTTGCATGCACATGTGCTACCCAGACTGCAAAAGCCAGGTGAAAAGGACGCATGTCAACCTGGCTCGGTTCTCAACTTCCTCTCAGGAGGCGCCACAAGGTGGCGACCCAACCGCTAGTACACATATACCTGGCAGGAAATCAAGGTAGGGCGGGCGCCCACCCTCGCCCTACTGAGAGCTCCGCCTGTGCGCGTGAGCCCCGTCCCAGGAACCTCCATCACGGGCCTCACGCGGTTGGAGGAGCTCTTTCTCTGACTCCAACTCTTTCGCCGATGTCCTCCCAACCGAGGTTGTCTCGTTAGCCTACCGAAGTTTTCTCTCACATCCAACAAGCTTGCAGCCTAGCTGAGCTCCCAACTGCGTGAGCTCAAAAACCTAACCTTGTTGGACATGTCCGCCAACCGCTTCTCCGGCCGCCTCCTTGACGTTTTTGACGACCTCATGTTGCTGGAGCATTTGGCCATACCATCCAAAGGCTTCTCCTTATCGTTGACGCCGTCCCTATCATCATTGTCATCTCTCCCATGAACTCAATCTCTACAACAACTCCTTGGTTGGTCCGATTGCTCATGCCAACTTCTCCAGGATGCCGCTTCTCGCTTCGGTTGACTTCCCCGCAAACTACCTCAATGGGTCTCTCCCATTTACTCTCATGGATTGTGGCATGCTAAAAAATCGCCCAGCCTTGCAAACAACAGTTTGATCGGCACCATACTGTCGCAGATTGGTGAGTTTATCACGTTCAGTATTTTCCGAAATTTTCATTGGGAGGGGGATTCCCACTTGGATGTATTTGAAGATCATGTTATCGCGAGGAAAGATGATCATGCCAAACCCTGATATGATGTTTTTGTTCTGGCTTACGAAGTTGATTAATCCAGAGCGTAAAGCCATCTTGAAATTAGCTATCACCACAGTGGAGGTTAGCACCTCATTTTGAAATATTTTGGTATTCTCGGGTTCTCAATTTTTCTACAAGATAGTGAGAATAACAAAGGACTTGAGTGACCGTGGCAGATAAGGGATTGTTGAAGAGACGAGTGGATATCTCAAATATAAGGCATGGGTCTAGGGGAACTCTTGGTTACCTTCAGGATAACTTTTTTTTTGCGGGTGACCTTCATAATCCTGCGTCGATCTAAACTTTGACTCAGACTCCCGCTCTAATGCAGTAACACTGAGGCCAGGTAGACGGACAAGTCGCCCCCTTGATAAGCCCAAACGTGCACAAGGACGTGGAGGGAAGTGATGGAAGGATTGAATTGATATCGCCGAAGGGGGTAAGCCCTAATCGCAAGGGTAGTTTATTTATCGCTAGGGTAGTTTTTGCTTCTTCTTTTTTGAGAGAAGAAGGGCATGTTCTGAAGTCATCCAGCTCCAGGCTTCACAAACTTCACAAATGAAATTGTGTCGAAAGTATGGGCTCTGATAAGCTTACTTCTCGAAGCTAGGCCCGATGGTAGAGAAAAAACGTGGAGCAGCGTTCGCCCAGCTCCACCGAAACTGAAAGCTGGAGTTTGCCCAAATTACGCTGGTATGCCACTGCCAAACTTACCGATTCATTCCTGTTTGACTCTATTTTTGCCATGTGATGCACATATATATTTGATTATCTGGTACGAACAGACCCTCGTCAGATCATGTCAATGAGTATATAATTGATAATAAAAAAAATCAAATTTCTCTCATAAATAAATAGTTGGTGATCTTCAAATGGGAAAACATATTATGGTTATGAATTTTCAGGCCTAGTCACGTTAACGCATGCATTTGGTTGATCAAAAGGATTTAGTAGTGGCCGATCAACCAGTTTGCTAATGGAATAAATCGTGTGTGCATGCACGGTTCAACCGGTCAACAACTATCCAGGCAAACGTTTGGTGTGTTGAAGTAGTAAAATCTTATACAGGCCTGCTGCTAGTTGGACGTGTTGATGTTGGTACAAAACCAAGGTCCGTGGTCGCTAGTGATAGAGAAAATCGATCCGTTGGGCTTGATTAAATCCACGAAGAGATAAGTATTGGCCAAGGAGTTTGTTGCTTTTTAGTTCAACAACGCCGAGAGATTAGAGATAAGATTTGGTTACTAACGGCAGCGGCGACGACGCTAATCTCTCGTGCTTATCTTCCTATCTATTCGCATAGCTAGCCGGTGGAGACGATGCTATAAAAAGGCTGCTCCAGTGACTGCGAAGGAGGTTGAATTCACTCGCAACGCACACGCCATTTACACGCTCATTTCACTGCCATTCACCGTACCACACACACACACACACTTCAGATCACCTTCATTCCATATACACACATCTCCATTTCTTTGTCTGGCGTTTCCCTCCGTGTCCGGCGTCGATGGCACAGCCATGTGGTGAGTAAATCATATGAAGGTTGCATATGATCACTTATTTCCTTTATTTCTTTTCTTCTCTTTGTTCATTCTTTTGTGGCGTCTCGCGGCTCTACATGGCGATCTAATCGTCGCCGCGGATGTTTCATTGCTCGATCTAGAAAAAGAATTTGGTGGCGTCTCGCGGCTCTACATGGCGATCTAATCGTCGCCGCGGACGTTCCATTGTTTGATCTACAAAGAGAATTCAACGGTGTCCCGCGGCCCTACATGGCGATCTAATCGTCGCCGCGGACGTTCCATTGTTTGATCTACAAAAAGAATTCAACGGTGTCCCGCAGCTCTACATGGCGATCTAATCATCGCCGCGGGCGTTCCATTGTTTGATCTACAAAGAGAATTCAACGGTGTCCCGCGGCTCTACATGGCGATCTAATCGTCGCCGCGGACGTTCCATTGTTTGATCTACAAAAAGAATTCAACGGTGTCCCGCGGCTCTACATGGCGATCTAATCATCGCCGCGGGCGTTCCATTGTTTGATCTACAAAAAGAATGACCTAATCGTCGCCGCGGACGTTCCATTATTTGATCTACAAAAAGAATTCAACGGTGTCCCGCGGTTCTACATGGCGATCTAATCGTCGCCGCGGGCGTTCCATTGTTTGATCTACAAAAAGAATGACCTAATCGTCGCCGCGGACGTTCCATTATTTGATCTACAAAAAGAATTCAACGGTGTCCCGCGGTTCTACATGGCGATCTAATCGTCGCCGCGGGCGTTCCATTTTCTGATCTACAAAAAGAATTCAGCGGTGTCCCGCGGCTCTACATGGCGATCTAATCGTCGCCGCGGATGTTCCATGGCCCGATCTACAAAAAGAGTTTGGTGGCATCTAGTGGCTCTACATGGCGATCTAATCGCCGCCATAGGTGTTTCACGGTCTGACATGAGGAGAAAAGAGGCATTGCATCCCGTGGCTCTACATGGCGATCAAATCGTCGGCACGGATGTGTTACGGTTTGATATGGAAAAAGAAAGAGGAACGTTATAACGTCTCGCGGCTCTACCTGACGCTTCAATTGTCGCCGCGGACATTTCATGGCCAACTGATTTTCAAGCATTTTGGGTTTATCCATCAGTTAAGGCTATGGATTCATGTTGATAGACAAAACTATATATAGGTGTGGAGTTACAAGGGAAAAAATATAGCTGCACAAAAGCCAACATCATGCATGGTTCAGTATATGTACATTTAGAGCACAGAGTCAAGGAGATCACGTGACATACAAAGGATGATTTCTCATCATGAGATAATCCAATATTAATAAAGATGTGGCCATCTACACCGGAATAAACAAGACGCCATTGACGAAATTTTGCAGAATCATGTTTCTCAAACAAACGAGGGTTCATCTTCAAGTCCACGCTCAGTACACTTTCTTCCGTGACCGACGAGGCCGGAACTCACATACACTTCCTGACTGACGAGGCGGGATACATGATGTTCGTGACCGACGAGGCCGAACTATCCATTTAATTTTATCCTTGAGACTTGATCTACATCCCATGTTTGGTTGATGCATGAATCCATAAGTTTTGGCATGGCGAGTTTATTATTTATCTTGGAGCACTTGCATTTTTTTTTTGCCTTGGAGACAGAAGCCATGAGTTTTGATAATGATGATGACCATTTGAGGCAGCTTAATCGGAGGTCTTTCATGGAGATACATCTATGAATATAATTAACTAGAGGTCCTTTTGAGGCCCTAGGAGTCGAGAATTGTACAATTGTCTTTTATATGTCAGATGCTACACCAAGAGTATGTAAAATGAGATTTGTACATCTTGAGTAATAAAGACTACGAGTTTCTCCACATAATTTTGTGTGCTTTATTTTATCTTGTTTTAATTCATATACACTCGTATACTGGCACACCCGCACCTAAAATGCCAACGCGGATAAATTTAAATATTTGTCTTGCGAAAACAATTCCCCTCCCAAGAAAACCTATGGAGCGACATCTCCTCTGTTCATTCCGCCCGATCGAGTCGCTAACCCTACCGCCGCCGCGTGCGCCACCGCTTCTTCCCAGCGATAGATCAATCTGTTTGAGGCCAATCCCGACCGGTTCCCGTCAACACAGCCCGAAGGGAGTAACCCCAAGACCACGACCTAAGCACCGACGCCATTGATGGCGTGCTCAATTCACAGGAGGCCGCCTCACCTCTAGCCTCGACATGGGCTGCCTCCTGTCGGCCCAACACACCCAAACAGGCCACAGCCCGCCCATCTAGGCTGCAACGCTGAGAGAAGCTGGAGTCGGAGCCAAACATGATTGGAATCACTGGGTGGAGAAAGAAGCCATGATGAGAAGCTGGTTTTCTGGAGTTTTGAGAAGTTGGAGAGCCTCAACACGCCCAAAGGGTAGTTTTTGCTGTGGTTACCGGGAGAAGTTTTTTTCGAGGGGTACTCATAGATGGTTGTGCGATCCAGAATTTTAAATGAAAAATAGCTAGATGGGCCGATTTGCCCCGTAGGCCTTCGTAATAAAAAGAAACAAATGCAAAGGGCCCTTAGCACTATCCGGGCCCAGCAGCGAGTTTTTTTTTTCTGGCCGAGCTCTAGGCCCAGAAAATCTGCAGCTCCTCTATAGCACACTAGTATAATGCCCGTGCGTTGCCACGGGCCTTTTAATTCTTTATTCTGATTGCACATATATAAGTGTATTATTGTATATAACTCGGCGAATTTTAGGCCCCTTCGAACAACACCACGTCGGCAACTTTGTCAAAGGATTCCTTTTGAATGTTGACATAATACATCTCCATCTCTCTCATACTTTGCAAAAATAAGCATATATGAAAATTCATCTTATATATTGTCATAGCCAACAAGTATTACAGAAGAACCATTATTTGTACATATCTCTTCCAATTGTGTAAGACTTCAATGAGTTTTCATTCCGCCCATCATAAAGCTTTGTGAGTTGACACTTTCAAAGCATCATCCGAAGCCATAGTTCTTATTTCCAATCTATAAAAGGGAATATATAAACACATATTTAAAAAAAAATCATATAAGCCCATATACAATATATATTCATTTGTCAGCTGCTCGCTTTGAGCAAGTGATATTTCTCTCACGGCAAACAATTATTTTCCCCTAAAAAACACAAACGGCAGCTCATTTTCTTCTCATCTTATAATAAACAAAACAGTTCACTCTCTAACTCTCACCGCACGGCACATGCACATCTCATTCCCCCGACTTGCTCTCCACGTCACGGCGTCGACACCGCCATCTCTCCCCACCACGGCGTTTTGCTGCCGCCTTCCCTCGACGCCATGTCATTCAGCCCGCACCTTCCTCTCACCACCATCTCTCCTTCCCTCCACTGTGTCGCCCGCCCCCTTCTCTCCTCTCCACGACGTCCCAGCCCAATTCCCGGTGCCAAGGAATGCACATCGTCGTAGCTGAGGGCGACCACCACAGTGTGTTTTGCTGCCAAGTTATATGAAATCTAAACCTAAACATAAGAAACAAAACAAGGACATTTTACAAGAAACAAAAAAAGTGATGAAGCACATACCTATAGGCCCGCATACAAGGTAAGACACAACTGCACCATGAAATTAAGGGTTTCAGAAAACATTATGCACTCAAAAATATTAATTAGACCTATCCATTAATTTATTAGCATGCAAAGTCACTCGGCTAAAGGGAAGCATCAAGCAACACCTCTATGATTGGACTTAAAAGGACTACTACACCAACAAACATAAGCATCTGATAAATACCTATTCTCTTGATTTATTTGTAGGGTTTTCATACTATACCAGGGTTGGGGGCTGCAGATAAGTGGATCTCGAGGAGGCGTCATCGATCTGTATTGAGATCTCTAGCTCGCTGCTCGGTCAACTTAGTGCAAGGAGCCACACCATCTGTAAACCATTGTAGGATACTACAAAATGGAAAAAGAAAATCATTTAATATAAGTGCATAACAATAGTAAGTCGTTCAAGGGAAAGCTTAACAAGTAAACAATTTAATTTTTTCATTATTCAGAAAGGAAAGATGCCTACTCATTTTGAAAAGAGTATGCCTACTCATTGTCGTAGCCTCGGTGTCATCAGAAAGAGCCTATCTATGTAATCAAACACTCACGGGAAAACCTCTAAGGTTCTGGACTTCCTCCTTTGGTTGCAAGAGCAATCTGGTAGTAAGTCTCAAACAAAAGATGTAAAGCAACAAGTGATATATCTGATTGTCTTCCGCTGCATGTTGTGTCTTCTCTTCTGTTCACTTCTCTCTAGGCAGCAACCATCGTGATATCTATTTGCTTGTCTTCCCCACCATGTTTTAGGAGTGTATGAAGGCTGGTGCGAATAATCCCAATTTACACAATGGGTAATGCCAGTAAAAGATAGATCGATTGAACTCACATAAGCTGGCACTAATCACTCTGTTAACTGCTAAAGAGTGTAGACACATGCTGTTGGTTAGTAATCCCTCCATCCGAAAAAGCTTGTCCCTAAAATGGATGAATCTAGCACGCATCAACATGGTGGGGAAGATTTAGGAATTCTACCAGCTCCACGTGAAGTAAGATTTAGAAATTTGGCAGGATCTATAAAATTAGGGGCAAGCCAGTCTGAGCAAAATAATGTGACAAGTTTCGTAGTGCATCAACATGAGGTAGATATATGTATATAATTGATTTTTTAAACATAAACTATGAAAGAGTCCAATAGTAGACATCTTTTTGAAACAATGGAACAGTAATCACCAAGGCAACAATTAAGCACTAATTTAATGTTGAGCCCAACATAAATTCTCATAAACAATAGATATTTGAATACCTTGCATCACTTTATTTGCTTGCAAAGTAGAAAGTTTGAGCAGTTCAACACTTCCAACTTTATATGACCAAGTTTACGATTCTTCTGTAGCCGTCCACATTTTCTCACATGAACATGCATCCAGCAGTAATTTAGATACCTAGGTAACAAATATATGTCAAAAAAATCCCAAAAAAATATCTCTCGTTTTCTCAATGTAACTACATTTACACATGTCGCAGAAAAAGTGGGAGAAATACTAAAGCTATACTACAGGACAAGGATATTCGCGATAGCATCCATGGAGCTCCCGGTAGGGCGAGGCAGGGTGTCCACCCCTCCTTTATTTCTGACAAACTATACTATAATATACATACCTGTGTACGCTCGATCGATGGATGACAATTGCAATAAATCGCTGAAATAGAAAGAGTTCTCTTTGATGTTGGGCTGTGACTTGTGAAAAGGCTCCTTATTTGGGTCGTGCTCTCGTGATGGCTGCACATAGGACCCACATGCACGACGCACCAAACCAGTCATCACGATGGTACGAACAGGAACAGACAAACATAACACACACCACAAGCCCAGGCGCTGAACATACAGGAAGTGAGAAAGCTAAACCTTTTGAAAGCTAAATTGTTTGAAACCTAAACAAATGTTAATTACAACAATCAAGATAATTTATATATAATTACAACAATAAAACTGTAAAAGGCAAACAAAAGGCATGAGACAGCAATCAATTATTGGGAAACAAAGTAATTCAAGGATACTAAAACTAATGAACAAAAATGGCACATATAGAAAATGCCCATCAAAAGGAAATGAATCATACCATGACTCAAATTCGTCATGGGATGAGAATATATCAGGCAAAATGAAATTCAGTAGCGACCACAACTCTGCCCCAACTCCCAGTCAAAGGAGCATTTTATCCATTGGAACGTGCCCCAACTCCCTCAATAATTTGCACTTTGTATTTTTTTAAAGATGTCCCTGGAAAAAAGAATCTGGCCAACACGTACATACATGGGGAAGGGAGAGAAATATATAAGGGCAATAATTCAGATCATGTGACTTCCACTTATAATTAGCAAGAAACTTTGCATCAAACATAGCCATCTCATATGAAGTGATTATTATCGGAAAACCAGGACCAACAGTTTTGGGCATGTAGTTTCTTGCTAGCTCTGTCCGAGCCACTTTATCTCCATGATAAATCAGACCATTTAGAGAAGGAGCAAACCTGAAATTAAGTATTCCACATAAGATAGCAAACAAACTAAGCACAGTGAAGGACAACTCTGGATGCTTTACCTCATTGAGTCGTTCAACCAGTTTGACAGGGTGGAAGGAAGAGCAATAATCATGTATGGACCATACAGACCATTCCTTTAGGATGACCAAGAAATGCAATTGTCTGAATTGTTTTTCCAAGGCCCATTTGATCACCCAGTATCCCATTAAGCCCATTTTGCCACTGTGATATTAGCCACTTAACGCCTTTTATTTGGTAAGATTTCAACTTCCCCCTCTCAATAACAGAACAAGGCTGGCTTGCTCTCTTTCCCACTGTTCTTCTTCTGTTAGAGTACCATCATCAGCAGAATGATCTTCACGAGATCTTGTAATCATGTCTGCCACTGCAGCTTTAGCCTTCGTCTGAACAACATTTTATTTCCAGTAATTAGATATAACATAAGGTCTAATCGAGGAACATGAGTTGCTTTCCCTATATATTCTTCTAACTAATAACAGAACAAGATAACACTCAGAATGATGAGCCATCTCATGGAGAATATTAAAATAAATGTTATTCAACTGACATTAATAAGTCCAAGTCAAAGTAATTTAGACCTTAGAACATCTTGAATAGTCCATTTAACTAAGATTTGTAACCTTTCGTTAAGAAAGATGCTACTAATAAAAAGGAAGTCAGGAATTTTTGATGAGTAGACATTATGAGATCAAGCTCCCCCATCTAAAGTTAATTCACGAGGAAACAATGACCAGATGAGGTAAATACACTCACTTTCAAAGTAGGTTAATGACAAACATCCGGTCTCTTCCTTGCCGAGCTGCCCTCAGTAAAAACTACCCTGTTCATCATGTTGACAGGCTTCCTCTCGCTGCAAATCCAACACGATTCAGCCTCTTCCTAACTAAGCAACAAATTTATACATTACCTTAGAGACATGCAATAGCAGGTCATATCATGTTTGTGTAGGTAGGTAAAATTCACTAAATGATGATATTATAGAACCAAATTCTGTAAAGAACAAAAAAACAGACATGGGAGCAATCACCATCGACCAGCCAAGAAAATGTCGATCGCCTTGGTCCTGGAGTGTACAATAGAGACTGTTAGCAGTGGCAAAGGTCCATTGAAGGTGTCTGTGATCCAGAAGAGATAAGTGCCATGTAAACTGACACAAACTTATAGTGAGTGGAGCACGGCAAGCTAGACGATGTTCCGACGAGATTGGCTAGGTCAGCAATTTTGATTTGTTGATTCAGAGATTCAATCGAGGGGCTTTATGGCACACAAGAAGAGGGATGGCACCCTGGCAGCGAGCTGTATCAGTTCTGCGCGGACACAGCAGCCGGCCCATAGCCGCGAGCTGGATCAGTTCACCGACCTGGCAAATCACAGCTTTTGCTCCATTCTGGCGTTTGTGCTGGAGGACGAAGTTGTGAAGACACGAGCGTGGTGGGTATGAACTTCAACACAAATTCGACAGCCAACAACGATGGGAGCACATCTCTGAAGTAAAACAAATACACGATGCGGTAGAGGTCTGATTGTATAGTAACTTAAAGTTAACCAATCTTTTGGAGAGGATGTATAGACGCACACCGCAAAGGTCCAGCTTGTAACTCGACAAAAGTGAACATGGGAGCAAATAAAACATGTACACGTTAAGATTTAATTTGTATTTTGTCTTCTATCACTTCGGCGATCATTTTAAAAGTATTTCTCTTCGATCATAGTAGTACTTTGACTTCAAGGAACTGACACTAATACAATCACTAATACAATCAGACCTATGTAGCCTGGATGAACCCCAACTCTGTTTGATTAATGTTTGATATCCAATTAAGATAAAATTAATCTAGACCTACAGCTCGAATAAGCTAAATTAGAGCACCAAGTGAGCACTGCACCAGCAATCATCCTCCAAGACCATGACCAAAATGGTCAGAATTTTCTTCCTTTTTCCTCCTCACTCTAGCAATTATTTAGATTTCTTTCAGAATTAATGATCATAGCAGATTTCTTTCAGAATTAATGATCACAGGAGATCACAAAAGAAGAAAAACATGTGTGCATCCTTTCGGTAATATACATGAAAGGCAAAAGTTCAGAATGATACAATCTTATATTTTATTTACCTAGTAAGAAAATGGAGTTCCCATATTTTGGTGGATGAAATCTGAAGTAGTCCCTCCATATCAGCTCAAATAATACCCCGAAACCATTGACATGTCAGGAATAGCAGTCCAGTATGAATTAGAGCATTCTGTATACAAGGCTTCAAGCATGGAATTGAGCTTTGTCTTTCCGTTTTAGTATAAGATGATTGTCTTCCTCAAAAACACAATTTAGCACACTTCACAATAACACCTCCTTTGTCCTCTCAAGTTTCTCTAGCTCCACATCAACCCAGTCAACATACTTGCCTACATAGAAGCATGGCGTTATTTCATATTAAAGCTAATTAAAAGAAGAGAGCAAAATTCACGACAATATCGCACTACCACCTGCCATTTTTCGGTAAGACTCCATCAGTCAAAGCATGCAGATCGGAGTCCTTCTCTCTATCATAACTAATTCTAAAAATTAGCATAAGTCTAAAAGCTTTCGAGGTGGTATGTTAAAAAGAGGGAGAGAGACAACAAGGTAATAGACAAAGAACGGTTGCACCCATTGACTTGTTTTACCTGTAGTCAAATTTAGGGAAAATATAATGAAGAGCATTCACTACTAAATCCATGGTGGCGATATCTATTATGGAAGTATCCACCAAGTGGTCGTGTTGAACCTGTAAGCCAAAACAGGGGTCAAAAAAGTGAAAGACAGACAACATGCTGTTGAACTTTGCTGTCATAATTGAAGAGTTCAAACTTAACATAAGTGAACTAATGAACTATAGTCTTTTCTTATATAATAACAACAATCTTGACAGCAACTTTTTTTCCCATCATGTGTTGTGGACGCATGGACTTGCACAAGAAAAGCACTTGCAAGCGGGACAAGGAAGAACTATGAAAAAACCTGCACCACCGGGAATAGGGGAAAGCCAAATTTTATGTCAGAGTTTCTTCTAAGCTAAAAACAAGCTGAGCATAAATCCAGGTTCTGATTCAAGGTGAATACTCTGTTGGCCAACAACTAAACTAAGCAGACTCAGTCTGCTTGTTTGGTTTTGCTAATCAATACAACAACGAAGTTACTTCAGCAGGGTGTAAGACAATGCCGTGATGCAATGAAGAAACTAACAGTTTGTGGCAATTCTCCATTCTCTTTCTTGATGACTCCGTGGACGACCTCTTGAGCATCAGCGCCCTCATCGTCTGCACATACACCTGTGGTAGTACAAGCAAACAAGCAGCTGTTCCTCAGGCACAAAATTATGCAATCTTACCACAGATGAATCCAAAGTGAATTCAGGTGTATCCTCACAGAGTTAGGAATTCCTTTCCGTACCAGTTGTGCGATGTGCTGGCCGAGCTTGATGTAGATGTTGCCGTTGCGAAAGCAGAGCTCCTGGAGTCGGTTGGCGGAGTGGCCACCCTGTGTGCACCCACTTTGTAGGAAGGAAGGAGACATGCAATCGGAGAGGCGAGGGATGCACGCGGCCGCGTTCGCCGGATCCCACCCCGCGTGCGCCCACTTCGTGGTTAGGGAGGCGACGTGTGATCAGAGAGGCGAGGGATGTGGGCGCCGCCGGGCCTCTGGATAGCGCGCGGCCGCGTTCGCCGGAGCCCACACCGCGTGCGCCCACTTTGTGGTTAGGGAGGAGACCGGTGTGGCCGGAGAGGAGGGGGAGCGGGGATCCTTCGCCGGTGGCCGCCCACGCTCGAGGGAAGGGTGTGCAGCGGGGAACCCTAGGCAGAAGATCGAGAGGCGGCGGCGAAGGCCTGGAGCAGCGCCGGCTTTGATGAGCGAGGGCGGCGGTGAAGGGATGGAGCGGCGGCGGCGGTGAACGAGGGCGGCGGCGAAGGGATGGAGCGGCGGTTGCGGCGAACGAGGGCGGCGGCGATGGAGCGGCGGCGGCGGCGAACGAGGGCAGAGAGTCGTGCGTGAGAGTGGTTCTCGCTCGAGGGTGGGAGGCCTCGCTAGTACGTGCGTGCGATTGGTTTGGGTTTTTTTTTGCTGGTTAATTTTCGTAGGTTTTTTATCGTAGATTTTTTTCGTTCGCTTTTTTGGGGTGCGATGGGAGGATAGCAACTGGACTGTGTGGGGATAGGTACTGGTTTTTTCGGTTCGTGGCGGCTTAGCGTGAGGTGGGAGGAGGTACCAAAGAAGTACCAAAAAAGACCGAGTGAGGTGGGACGAAAATAAAATCCGGAACGCGACCTACCAACTGAGACATTAGGAGTAGAGATAGGTCGCTGCGAAGCGACGTAGTGCATACCCCCCTTGCGCGCAACTGTTTCAATGGGGCGGCCCAGTTGGGGGTTTCACCCCCAACCGGTTTTGGAAAGGTTCTAGGACCTTCCCTGAATCGGGGTTTTCTGGTTTTCTATTTTTTTCCTTTCCTTTTTCTTTTTTTGTTCCTGTTTTGTTATTCTTTTGTGTTTATCTGTTTTCTTCTTTATTCCTGTTTTTTCTATTTTGCGAAAATCTTTTAATGTTCTGTTTTTATTTTTATTCTCCTTTCCTATTTCTTCTTTTTCGGCCATGTTTTAAATTTGTGAACAATTTTTCTCAAATTGTGAACATTTTTAGAAAGTGGAATATTTTTCAAATTGCTGAACATTTTTTACAAATCTGCTAACTTTATTTTTGAATTGATGAACAGTTTAAAAAATTCGTGAACATTTTTAGAAAAAGTGACCATCTTTTCAAAATCATGAATATTTTCTTGAAATCGTGAACATTTATTTCGAAATCCCGGACATTTTTTCTAATTCGTGAACATTTTTCTGAATCACGAACGTTCTAGAAATTGTGTACATTTTCTGGAAAACGTGAATATTTTTCGAAATTTTCTGAATTTGGTGAAGATTTTCTTAAATTTGGGGATTTTTGTTAATATTTTGAAATTTTTCCTAGAAATTAATGAACATTTTTTAAATTGTAAAAAAACTGAATAGCGAACATTATTTTTGAAATTGTTATCTTTTTTTTTAATCCATGAGCATTATCATTTCCTAAAAAAATTCAAATCACGGGAAAACTTTGAACTCACTAACAATTCAACATTTTTGCAACTTTTTCTGAAATCCCAAGTTATTTTTAAGAAGTAAAAAAGCTGAAAACAGAAAAATAACAAAAAAGACAAGGGTCTCCCCGCCCCGCACATGGGCTGGCCCATAAGTGCGCGCGGGGCAGCGGGGTGGGTGCGCGCTCCCGTGGCTGCCAGCGCGTACGGCGCCACATAGGAGCCCTCCAGAAAATCCCCAATTCCCCCGTCCGATTCGCTGCTCGTCCGCGCTCTCGCCGCCGGGATCTCCTCCCGCGCGCCGGCAGCCTCGCGGTGTCACCCTCATCGTCGCGCAGCGGCCCAGGAAGCCCGCCCCGACGCCGGCGATGGCCGCCGCGCAGGAGCCGAGAAGAGGGCTCTTCAGCGCCGGCGACTTCCGCACGTACAACCCCAAGGTGAAGCCTTACTTCTTTCCACCGCGCCGCCGAGTCACACCCGAGCTGCTATGCGAGCCACCGTGTTGCACGCCGCGCGAGGCCCTCGCACATTGCTTACTTTATTACTGTAGATGGAACTGTAGATTAGCCGTCAGATTGATACTAATCAACAGCCGTAGTTGCGTTTCCATCATGGAATCCTAATTCCAGAGTGGTAAGTTGTAGATATAGATTATCGTTCATGTCGAATGTGTGGCTATTTTCTGTTTGGGATTTCTGAATTCAGTTACGCGGCAGCTAAATATTGGATCCTTGATTTATGTTGCAGCGACTGAACGGCGAAGATAGGCTCAGCATGCTGACTGATGATATTTTACTGTCCATCTTGGGGAGACTCAGTTCACGTACGGCTGCAAGGACAAGTGTGCTCTCAACACGGTGGAAGCATCTGCCTTGGTTGCTGCCTGAGCTCAGCATTGATGTCAAGGATTTCCTGTCCGCTCCGTGCGCTGACCCTATTGAGGAAAATGATATGGAGCAACCTATGAAGTCTTTGACCAAAGCAACCAGGAGCTTGTTGGATAAGCAGCACAGAGAATACACCATCTCAAGTTTGCACCTTAAGCTCTATCTGTTCAACGCTTTCCTTTGTGAGGTTGGCCCACTGATAGGTGATGCAATCGACAGTGGTTTGTTGAAAGATTTGGATCTCACCATTCTTGATGAGACAGAGCCTCTTGACCGTAGCGAGGAAGAGATGCAACAGCGAGCTCAATACATAGATGCTTTTTTCACTGCCTACCCTAGTGTGCTCTACTGCCTTACAAAGCTCTCTCTAAAAAATGTAAGCTTTGACAAATTAGACATGCACCATGTCCTGTTTGACTGCTGCAAGCAACTGAAGCATCTAACCCTTCATCATTGTGATACTGGTTCCTACTCTCTCTTCAAGATTGATGCACCAGACTCAAAACTCTGTGTTCTAGAAATCGGGATCTGTCGCTTTCTGAGAATCGACCTTGTCTGCCTCCCTAAATTGGAGAAGTTGGTTTGCGATACTTGGGTATCTCGGTGTGCCCCGTTGACCTTTGGTTTTGTCCCATCTCTAGGGGAATTAGAACTCTCGTGTGGTTCGGATTGTGAGCAACACGGATTTAAATTAAGTGAGCTTCTACATGGAGTAACAGGCATACATACTCTCACATTGGATTTCCAAGGAGAAACCGTAAGTACTACTTTGTTTTCGCTAAATGGTACTCCCTCCGTCCCAAAATAAATGTCTCAACTTTAGTACAACTTTGTACTAACTGAGACACTTATTTTGGGATGGAAGGAGTAGTTTATTTGGTATTCGACATGTCGTCACATATAAGAAAGTTATATCATGGATGTGTTTATGTATGATAGAGAACATATATAGCTGTAAATTCTTTGATGATCTCATTTATGCACTTGCAAACTATCAATTCTTATTTTGTTAGTTTATTTAATGTTGTGCAGCTTTGGTTGCAACCTGAAGTGGAGGAACTCCGCACCGCATTCAGCAAGCTAAGGAAGCTGTTCGTATGTGGTATATTTGTTGAATTTGACATTTTATGGACGACAGCCTTTCTTGTGGCAGCACCATCTATTGAAATGTTGCATATTGAGGTGATGTCTTTGTCCATATTTCTTTTCTCGCCCACATTTGGAGCTTTAGTGTTTCACGAATTTTAGCGGAACGTTGTTTAAAACTTGGTTTCCAATGACATATCTAATGAATCAGTCACACACATACAGGTGTGGGAACATACATGCGATGTGGGCGAGGCTAGGCCCGCTTCCTACCATGACAGAAGGAATCCTCGGTGGGAAATGCACTTGGACAGCAGCTCCGAGAACAGGCTTCTGAAAGAGCTAGAATTCGCTGGATTTAAATCACTTGAACAGCAGTTTACATTTATAAAATCCATGTTGGAACGATCTCCCAACTTGCAGAAGATAATTCTGAGAGACGAGGAGCAGTGTGATGACTGCGACGCCCTTAAGGTACCTCGTCCTTCGAGATTTCCGAGGAAGGAAGATGAGCAAGAAATGGTGGTTAAGCGGATTAGAGATGGCATGTTCTCGCCAGAGATAATTTTTTACGAGTAAGAAGAGAGATGACATATCTCATTCCAAACAATTTTTGATACTTATAATTACCAGGGATTGGGATGTTCTGTGTAGGCACATGACCTATCTTACAACCAGCACTATGAACAATCTGCAAGTAACACTCTCTTCACTGGAGATAACAAACAAAGCAAGAAGATGATATCTTTTGGTTACACGCGGTGCAGTGGTTACTCTCTGCAGCTCATCCATGGATTTCATCCAGACCATGCATTGAGAGAGTCGGTAACTCGGTATTCATAATTCTCGGGTGTGCTGTCTCTGCACCGAGCAAACTTGTCTTCTATCTGACTCGAGTCATCGTCTTTGTGTCTCGCACCATCTTCTTTCTGAAAATTTCATGAACGATAGACAGATCTTGAGACAAATCAGAGGCCTTTACAGCACGAAAATAACTGGGAAATAATTCCATGAACGATAGACCGATCTGGAGACGAATCAAACTAAAGAGCACAAGCTTACATAAGGACAGGGATGTCTGATTTGGGCCCAGGACGTGAGTTGTGGAGTGAGGTACCGATGGGTGTGGGCCAAGGCGATGGTCATAGCACTGGTGGAAAGGACGCATGCCCACCAAAGTGGTAGAAACCAACGGGACACCTACGATAAGTCAGGACATGCAGGAGGAACCACGGCGGCTTATTGTGAGCTTGGCATTCCTAGCGAGGTGCCGAGGTTGGTAAGTGACGCACCAATTTTAGTGAGTCCTCCCACTTATCGTCGGGGCCGTCAGGAAATCAATGCCTTGAGCGTTCCCAGTGCTCAAATTCTAGGGATATAGTGGCTTTAAGGATGGATTAGCTGTTTGTTATATACAAACTTAAGAGCAGATTTTGTGTGGCCGTTTATTTTCTCATATCTTAGTTTTCCTTGTTTCTTTCCAAATTTATGATTATTGGCTAAATCACTAAACTGAGCACAGCAGAGCCACGTTCATGCGATGAATGAGAAGGTGATGCGGAACCAATATATATAAGCTCTTGGTATCTTGGAGCATGTACATGTTCGCGCCCTTCTTCCCCTAAGGTAATTTGATTTGGCAACGGTTCGCTTATTTCAGGTTGCATGGTTATCGCGTGATGTTTAGTGGTCAAGTTATAGACGCACAAGGAGGAAAAAGGTATAAATGCTCATATCATCAGAGTCAGAGATGTTATTAATTTTTCTATGGTACTCCCTTTGTAAAGAAATATAAGAGCTTCTAGATCACTCTGGCAATGCCCGGATATTCTTCTAGTTGGTATAAACGTCGATAAAGTCCTTGCATTAGTCAGCTTATTGTGAAAATTTGGCATACCCTACTGGACTAGGGCCGAACTGTCCACAACAATAGGACGGGACCAGTAGAGTATAGGAGCAGGAGTTCACAGCTTGAGTCATCCACGAATTTCAGTCGGCATATAGCACCATGCATGAAAATCAAAGTTTGGCAGGCAGCTGTGGGCACGGATTAGTACTTGCAACGCATGGGCACCCATTAATTCAGTAGACGGACAGCACCGTGCATGAAAATCAAGTTTCAACCACTGACTAGCACCAATTGCAACGCATGGTTAAACAAGTCTATAAGATGCACCACCACCCAAGCAGTTTGTGCCAAGGCAAGAGCACTTGCTGAGTTCTTGCGTTTGTGCACACATAGTTACATACCACCATGGCCAAATGCTGGCTGCTGCTGCTCCTCCTCTTGGCGTTTCTCTTGCCGGCGGCGCACGCTAAGTCATGCCACCCTAACGACCTCCGCGCGTTGCGGGGCTTTGCCGGGAACCTCGGCGGCGGGGGCGTCCTTCTCCGCGCCGCGTGGTCTGGCGCCTCATGCTGCGGCTGGGAAGGTGTGGGTTGTGACAGCACCAGCGGCCGTGTCATGGTGCTACGGCTTCCCGGGTATGGCCTCGCGGGGCCCATCCCAGGAGCCTCCCTGGCGGGCCTTGCGCAGCTGGAGGGGCTCTTCCTCGGCTCCAACTCTTTCGTTGGCTTCCTCCCCGAGGAGCTCTTTAGCCTCGCTGGGTTGCGGAAGCTCTCCCTCGAGTCCAACGAGCTCACTGGCAAGTTGAGCTCACGCCTTGGCGAACTCAAGAACCTCACCTTCCTGAACTTGTCGGTCAACCGCTTCTTCGGCTGCCTCCCTGACGTGTTTGGTGGCCTCATGTCGCTCAACCATTTGGCCATGCACTCCAATGGCTTGTCCGGATCGTTGCCGCCGTCTCTGTCATCACTGTCTTCTCTCAGTGAGCTCAACCTCCGGAACAACTCCCTATCTGGTCCGATTGCTCGTGTCAACTTCTCCGGCATGCCACTTCTTGCTTCAGTTGACTTTTCTGCAAATAACCTGAGTGGGTCTCTCCCGGTTAGCCTCGCGGATTGTAGCGAGCTCAAGTCGCTCACCCTTGCCAACAACCAATTGGTTGGCACCATCCCGTCGTGGATTGGTGAGCTTGACAACCTTCGCTGCTTGGATGTCTCAAATAATTCATTGGTTGGCGAGGTACCGAAGGGTTTGACATGTCTCAAATGCCTTGCCACCGCTGATCGTTCAGTGGGTATGGCTTTCACTAACATGCCATTGTATGGGAAGCGTAACAGAAGAGTACTCCAACAACAACCAAATGTCTTATCTGGGAGCAATAATACTGTCAGATTGGGGGGTGGCAATGTTCTATCCGGAGATAACAACACTGTCATATCGGGGAACAACAACACTCTATCTGGGACCAACAACACAGTCGTATCTGGGAGCAACAATGTCCTTACTGGCAGCAACCATGTTGTATCTGGCAGCAATAATGTTGTAAGTGATACCAGCCATGTCGTAAATGGGAGCAACAATACTGTATCCGGGAGGAACAATATGGTAACCGGGAACAACAATACCGTATCTGGGAGTAACCATGTCGTATCTGGGAACAACAAAGTCGTAACTGGAGGTTAATGATCTGTCAGTGGATTGATTCCATCTTCCCTGACGGTGCTCATCACCTTGTCCAGGTTCAGTGTGGCTTACGATCACTTGGTGGGGCTAATCACGTTTGTAACTTCATGGATATAGCATCCTATTCCTACTTCAAATAAAAGTACTCCCTAAGATGTCTACAGTTTTTTCTTTACATAAAAATGCTGACCTGAACAGCAATAGGCGAGACCAAGCGTGTTTGCTTATATACAAATATTGCATCGTGGATGTCTAGATGTGGTTTCTTAATCTCTTCCTCTATGTGTTGTGTGATGCTTTATTATTGAGCTTAATGTCAGCTGGTTATATGCATCAGTTTTGGATGTTTGGATGAAGGAATGAAGCAAAAGAGTAGAGATTAATGTTGTTGGCATCAGGTCACTTATGTAGTGCTACAACATTAGTGCATGTCTACTCCCTCATTGTGTTGACATCTGCTCAGTTGCACTGTACGGGGATGGATATGGATATGGGGCTATGGATAAGGCAGTGTAGAGATACGACGTTTTAGAAAACATAGCCACACCGGGATATGTTAGTTATCTGTGATGTATCCTCTGGTCATCGTGCTGCAATTCACGTTCTGTTATTACATCTATCCTACAGAAAATTGGGGAGCTAGCTGCCACTTTTGTGTCTTTTCAGTTCAACATGTTGGGATATTTGATAATGTCCCTGCTTATTTTTGTGCAAATTGTGCTAGCACTTTGGAGGGGACTGATAGTTCGCTTGATGTAAGCCCGGTCTTCCTAGTTTCTAGCTTGTTGGATGATTTTAATTGGATGTTAATTTCTTAGTGAAGCTTCCATGGTTCGATAAAAAAAGGTCGTACAATGGAGCTATTATGCAACCGATGTATATTTGATTATGAGGAAAGGCAATGGCGTTGTATTTCATTGCTGACGAAGAAGAAACATTACAAGCCCAGGATGAGCACACAAACACACAACAACAACATCAAGAGCTTGTGAGGAGCACACCGGCACAATGACAACACAACACAACTGTGCTACTATTATGTACCCCTTAAGCCTGTGAGGCACGACTGACAGGGTTCAGTTCGACCTCTAACACGGAGAAACGAAGTTGTTTTGTGAGTGTAGAAGTGTTTTCTTTCTAGGATTATAGAGTTATTACAATCAAGGGGCAAAAATTTCTCAGTACATCGCGCTGTCTGTGTAGCCACACAGTTGTGCTACTCTCTGTATGGCTGTATCTCGTCAAGAGGCAAGTATTTTTTTTGACCTACTGTTTCAACAGCTAGGCCCCACACATCGGAGAAATAAGTTCCAAAGGAAACTTTGATTCATTTATTGATTTTGAATAAAGCAATTTGGTGACTTTTTTCTTTCTGACAGGCGTCACAAACAAATTCCACTAGTAGAAAAGGGGGCAATGGTCCACGGTGGGTTAGCCCATTAGTCCCGGTTCAATCTAGAACCGGGACCAATGGGGGCATTGGACCCGGTTCGTGAGCCCAGGGGGCCGGCCGGGCCACGTGGGCCATTGGTCCCGGTTCGTCTGGACCTTTTGGTCCCGGTTGGTGGGACGGACCGGGACCAATTGGCCTCGCTCCTGGCCCACCACCATTGGTCCCGGTTAGTGGCTTGAACCGGGACCAAAGGCTCCCCCTTTAGTCCCGGTTCACGCCACGAACCGGGAGCCTTTGGTCCCGGTTCACGCCACGAACCGGGACCAGTGGTGCAGCCTATATATACCCCTCGCGCCGGAGCAGAGCACTCAGTGCTCTGTTTTTCTGGGCCGGCGAGAGGAGGGGCTTTAGGTGCTCTAGCTCACCTCATATGCACATGAGGTGTTCGATGAAATGCCCGAGCCACACTAGTTAAGATTTCTCCTCTCGAAACTCGACCTCAAAGCTTCATTTTCCTCGAGATTTGTCTAGATTTAGCGGTCCGTCACGCCCCACCCCTGTCTTCACCGCCGTCGATCACCCGCGCCGATCTCATCACCGACACCACCGTGGTGAGCCTCTTGCTCTTATCTTCTTTCTGAAAGGAAAAATATTCTTACTTGTATGTTTAGATAGATACTTGTATCATTTTCTTACTTTTATTATTGCATCTTATATAGTGCGATGGTTTTGGTATCCGCCCCCGTCAGCCCTCGTCCTGTCTATGATTCGGATATGGTATATATATTAATCTTTATAACTATTGGTTCATTTATTGTTTATGATAATTATGCGGACCAACGTGACATAGATTTTATTTATCTAGGATGTATGTGAACCAAAAATTCCAACCGACCCTATTGTCGAGAGGTTAAATTTAGTTGAAGAAGAAAACAATTTCTTGAAGGAAAAAATAAAAAAAATTGAGGAGGAGAAGATGATATTGGAGTTGCATGTTGCGGATGTCGTCGATGATCACAAGATCAAGATGGATGCAATGCGCTTGAAGATTAGAAAGATTAAAAAATATGCCATTCATACCGAGGCTTGGTATCATTATGCCGTTGGATCAATTGTTACCTTGGTTGCGATTATGATCGCCTTTGTTTTAATTAATGTATGGTTTAATTAATTAGATGCTCTGGAGAGCTATATGTTGTTAGATGAGAACTATGTATGTACTTTGCTTTTAATGCATGTGATGATGAACTTCTATTAATTTGGACACTTAATTATATATAATGCACGCAGATGAACCGGCAATGGATGTACGGTGACAGACACACCTCCGAGCACATTAAGGGCGTGCATGAGTTTCTCGATGCGGCTCAGGCAAACAAGCAGAATGGTTTTATGTGTTGTCCATGCCCTGATTGTGGGAATACGAAGTCTTACTCTGACCGGAAAATCCTTCACACCCACCTGTTCTACAAGGGTTTCATGCCACACTATAATGTTTGGACGAGGCACGGAGAAATAGGGGTTATGATGGAAGACGACGAAGAAGAAGAGTATGATGACAACTACGTGCCCCTGAATACCGTGATGCTGCAACGGGGGGAGCTGGTGAAGATCAAGAGGAACCAGACGATGTGCCCAATGATGCTGCAACGGGTGAAGGTGCTGAAGATCAAGAGGAACCAGACGATGTGCACGATGATGGTGATCTCCGCCGTGTCATTGTCGATGCAAGGACGCAATGCGAAAGTCAAAAGGAGAAGCTGAAGTTCGATCGCATGTTAGAGGATCACAAAAAAGGGTTGTACCCCAATTGCAAAGATGGCAACACAAAGTTCGGTACCGTACTGGAATTGCTGCAGTGGAAGGCAGAGAATGCTGTGCCTGACAAAGGATTTGAGAAGCTACTGAAAATATTGAAGAAGAAGCTTCCAAAGGATAACGAATTTCCCGACAGTACATACGCAGCAAAGAAGGTCGTATGCCCTCTAGGATTGGAGGTGGAGAAGATACATGCATGCCCTAATGACTGCATCCTATACCGCGGTGCATACAAGGATCTGAACGCATGCCCGGTATGCGGTGCATTGCGGTATAAGATCAGATGAGATGACCCTGGTGATGTTCACGGCGATCCCCGCAGGAAGAGGGTTCCTGCGAAGGTGATGTGGTATGCTCCTATAATACCACGGTTGAAACGTCTGTTCAGAAATGGAGAGCGTGCCAAGTCGATGCGATGGCACAGTGAGGACCGTAAGAAAGACGGGAAGTTGAGGCACCCGCTGACGGGTCGCAGTGGAGAAAAATCATGAGAAAGTACTGGGATGAGTTTGCAAAGGACCCAAAAAACGTATGGTTTGCTTTAAGCGTGGATGGCATTAATCCTTTCGGGGAGCAGAGCAGCAATCACAGCACCTGGCCGGTCACTCTATGTATGTATAACCTTCCTCCTTGGATGTGCATGAAGCGGAAGTTCATTATGATGCCAATTCTCATCCAAGGCCCTAAGCAACCCGACAACGACATTGATGTGTACCTAAGGCCATTAGTTGAAGAACTTTTACAGCTGTGGAATGGAAATGGTGTACGTATGTGGGATGAGCACGGACAGGAGAAATTTAACCTAAAGGCGTTGCTGTTCGTGACCATCAACGATTGGCCCGCTCTCAGTAACCTTTCAGGACAGACAAACAAAGGATACCACGCATGCACACACTGTTTACATGACACTGAAAGTATATACCTGGACAAATGCAGGAAGAATGTGTACCTGGGCCATCGTCGATTTCTTCCGACCAACCATCAATGTCGAAAGAAAGGCAAGCATTTCAAAGGCGAGGCAGATCACCGGAAGAAGCCCGCCATGCGTACCGGTGGTCACGTACTTGCTATGGTCAATGATTTACATGTAATCTTTGGAAAGGGTGCCGGCGCACTAGCTGTTCCGAATGACGCTGAGGGACACGCACCCATGTGGAAGAAGAAATCTATATTTTGGGACCTACCCTACTGGAAAGACCTAGAGGTCCGCTCTTCAATCGACGTGATGCACGTGATGAAGAACCTTTGCGTGAACCTGCTAGGCTTCTTCGGCGTTTCAGGAAAGACAAAAGATACACCCGAGGCACGGGAGGACCTCCAACATTTGCACCAAAAAGACTGCATGCCTCCGAAGCAGTATGAAGGTCCTGCCAGCTACGCTCTTACGAAAGATGAGAAAGAAATCTTCTTCGAATGCCTACTCAGTATGAAGGTCCCGACTGGCTTCTCGTCGAATATAAAGGGAATAATAAATATTCCAGAGAAAAAGTTCCAGAACCTAAAGTCTCATGACTGCCACGTGATTATGACGCAACTGCTTCCGGTTGCATTGAGGGGGCTTCTACCAGAAAACGTCCGATTAGCCATTGTGAAGCTATGTGCATTTCTCAATGCAATCTCTCAGAAGGTGATCGATCCAGAAATGGTACCAAGGCTAAGGAGTGATGTGGCGCAATGTCTTGTCAGTATCGAGCTGGTGTTCCCACCATCCTTCTTCAATATCATGACGCATGTCCTAGTTCATCTAGTCGACGAGATTGTCGTTCTGGGGCCCGTATTTCTACACAATATGTTCCCCTTTGAGAGGTTCATGGAAGTCCTAAAGAAATATGTCCACAACCGCGCTAGGACAGAAGGAAGCATCTCCATGGGCCATCAAACAGAGGATGTCATCGGGTTTTGTGTTGACTTCATTCCTGGCCTTAAGAAGATAGGTCTCCCTAAATCGCGGTATGAGGGGAGACTGACTGGAAAAGGCACGCTAGGAGCGGACTCAATAATATGCAGGGACGGGCATTCTTGGTCTCAAGCACACTACACAGTTCTACAGAACTCTACCTTGATGACCCCGTATGTCGATGAACACAAGAACAGTTTGCGCTCCAAACACCCGGAGCAGTGCGACGACTGGATTACATGTGAACACATCAGGACTTTCAGCAGTTGGTTGGAAGCACGTCTTAGAGGTGACAACACTGTTTGTGATGAGTTGTACTTGTTGTCCAGGGGACCATCTTTGACTGTATTGATTTACAAAGGATACGAGATAAATGGGAATACATTTTACACGATTGACCAAGATCAGAAGAGCACAAACCAAAACAACGGTGTCCGCTTTGATGCAACAACCGAGAAGGGAAAGGACACATATTATGGTTACATAGTGGACATATGGGAACTTGACTATGGACAAGATTTTAAGGTCCCTTTGTTTAAGTGCAAATGGGTCAATCTGTCAGGAGGCGGGGTACATGTAGACCCACAGTACGGAATGACAACAGTGGATCTGAAAAATCTTGGGTACACTGATGAACCGTTCGTCCTAGCCAATGATGTGGCACAGGTTATCTATGTGAAGGACATGTCTACCAGACCGAGAAAAAGAAAAGATAAGGAAACGGATACATCATACGATGAGCCAAAGCGCCACATAGTTCTTTCAGGAAAAAGGGATATCCTGGGAGTGGATGGCAAGACAGACATGTCTGAAGATTATGAAAGGTTTCATGAAATTCCTCCCTTCAATGTCAAGGCTGACCCAAGCATCCTGATAAACGCTGAAGATTATCCATGGTTACGGCGCAATAAGCAAATGACACAAGCGAAGAAAAAGTGAAGAATTTCTCCCGCAACTATTATGATGATACCATGCCAAATTTGTAACAGACGAGTATGTTATGCCAAGTATTTTAGAATTCATTTGAAAACAGACGAGTAGGTGCATCTATGTTAATTTTTTTTATTAAAGTTAATCACAAACTTGTGATTCACACAAATTTCAAAGAATTCAAATTTGAAAACTAATGGCACTAACAGAAAGTTCATAATTTTGCTGACCTAAAAGCAAAAATAATTTAAAAATATAGCAAAAACAAAATAAAGCAACAAAGAAAAAAAAAACTAAAAAAAGTGTTTTCAAATTTGAAAACTAATGGCACTAACAGAAAGTTTATAATTTTTCTAAAACTATAAAGCAAGAAAGTTTAAAAGTTTATAATTTTTCTAAAACTAAAAAAGTTTAAAAGCTAAAAAAGTTTATATTAAATAGCAGGAATTTTTTATAGTAAAGTTATTCATAAACTAGTGATTCACATAAATTTTAAAAAATTCAAAGTTAAACTATTCAAGTTTTAAAACTAATGGTACTAACAGAAAGTTTATAATTTTTGTGACCTAAAATAAAAAAGAAATCACTACAAAACTATAAGTATTTAGTTCTAAGTAGAAACAAAAAAAACAAAAAAAAATGCCACCTACTGGGCACCACGGCCTGAATACGACTAGAAACCCTACCATGGGCCAGGATTCAAGCCCGAGGGAGGCCCAGTAGGCCCACAGACACAGATTGCAGTGTTAGGCCCAAAAGCCTGCTTTAGAGAGGAGCTCGAGAGGGATGGCGCACCGCACCTTATAAACAGGTGCGCCTCCCTCTCAACTAGCGAGGTGGGACTAAACATTTGGGTTCGGGGCAGCACACGCCTTTGGTCTCGGTTGGTGGTACGAACCGGGACCAAAGGTGGCATTGGTCCCGGTTCGTAGAACCAACTGGGACCAATGCCCCCTCTTTAGTCCCGGTTGGTGCCACCAACCGGGACCAAAGGCCGCCACTTCCCGCCCTTTGGGCTGCTGAAAAGAGGCCTTTGGTCCCGGTTCGTGGCTCCAACCGGGACTAAAGGGGGGCATTAGTCCCGGTTTGTGCCACGAACCGGGACCAATGCTCTTGCTATATATACAGGACTTGTGAAAATTTGACGAACACATCGCCAGTTGCCCCGACGCCGCCCGCCGCCCGGACGCCGTCCGCGCGCCCTCGTCGTCGCCCCTGCCCCGTTGCCGCCAGGCGCTGCCCCGACGCCGCCCGCCGCCCGCCCCCGCCAACGCCGTCGCCGTGGTTGTCGACCGCGCCCGTCGTCGTCGCCGTCGGCCCCGAGCGCGCCCGTTCGCGCCCCTGCCCCACGACCCGCCCCCCACTGTCGCCGTCGTCGCCGGCCACGCCCCTGCACCGGCCCGCCGTGGTCGTCGCCGACACCCTCGCCGCCGCCGCGGTCGCCCTCGCCGGCCGCCCCCGTTGTGAGCCGCCGCCATCGAGGCTCTGTGTTCATATGTTTTTTCATATATGTATTAATTTTTTGTTTATAGCTATATGATGAATGGATGTGACTATATATGTATGTATGAATATAATGTTCATAGCATTTTTCTGTTTATATATGTTTTTTCATATATGTATTAATTTTTTATTTAGGTTGTTAGTAGATATCGATTTTAGGTTAGTGCATTTTATCACTGATTTTAGGTTAGTTGATCGATTTAGTGCATTTTATGTTTGTTGCATTTTAGGTTAGTGCATTTTATGTTAGTGGAGAGGAAAAAGTAAAATAAGGAAAAGGAAAATAAGTAGAGAAAGAAGGAGAAGAAGAAGGAGGAATAGAGGAGCTTCTTCTCCTCTGTTCTTTCTTCTCCTCTTTTTTTTCTTCTTCTTCCTCTTTTTTTTATCAGGAACGAGGGTCGTCGAACATGACAGGAAGAAGAGGATAAAAAAAGAAGAGGAAGAAGAAGAAAAAAAGAGGAGAAGAAAGAATAGAGGAGTTCTTATCCTCTATTCTTTCTTCTCCTCTTTTTTTTTCTTCTCCTCTTTTTTTTTCTTCGTCTTCCTCTTTTTTTATCATGAACGAGTGTCGCCGAGCGGTAGAGAGGAAACCCTAATTAAATAGCAAGTATCGTCGGTGTGAGATACATGTGGCCGTCGGTGTCGGACACTACATCCACGTCCCACAAGTGACGCGGGCTTCGACGCCCACGTCACTTGTGGGACGTGGATGTACTGTCCGACACCGACGGCCACTTGTATCTCACACCCACGATACTTGCTATTTAGGGTTTCCTCTACCGTTCGGCGACCCTCGACGACCCTCGTTTCCGATATATATGATTCCTTACTATGATTAGCTAGCTAGCTAGTTCTACGTTTGCCACTAATATATCCATTTGTCATGTTTGAATAATAATTGCCATGTTGTAAATATTTGTAGAAACTATGGACACTATCGCCCGAGACGAAGCAAGAGAAGCGATGTTGAGGGACATAATCGCAGAAGGAAGTGATGCCGTCTCGTTGTATCTCAACGACACCGATGGTAGTCTGGAAGGAGAGGGTGAAGAAGCTGGCTCTGGTGACCTAATGCCGGTGCAAGAAGAAGAAGAACGTGAGGACGGCTCCGGTGACCGAAACGAGTCCGGTGACCGAACCAAGTCCGGCCAGGTATATATATTAGTTAATCCTGTGCTGACTAGCTAATTGATGCATTCATTGTTTTGGTATGTACACATATTAATTAAGTCTTTGTTCTTTTTTCTAGCCCTCCGGATCGAGCACAACTGAGGTCAAGAGACGAGGCCCGAAGAGAAAGTTGAGGTCGGATGAAAGGTTTGAGATCATAGCAATCGCGCCCGACGGCCAACCTACTGAACCCATCCGAACAAAGAAGGCATTTGTTGCTCAGTGCGGGGTTCTGGTTAGGGACAAGATCCCGATCAGCATCCAGCAATGGTATAAGCCTAAGAACGAAGACCCTGAGGTGTCTTATGTCAATGATCTGCAGAAAAATGATCTTTGGACTGAGCTGAAGTCAAATTTCACCCTACCGCCAGAGGATGATCCGGAGAAGCCAGTTAAAGAGCAATTAATCAAGTCTTTTGCTCTTAAGAGGATGGCAGACCTATTCAGGAGGTGGAAGAAAGACCTGAATAGGTTTGTCAAGAAAAAAGAGACACTAGAATTCAAGGGCATATATGAGAAGATCAGAGATGACTGGCCTGCATTTGTGGCCCACAAGACATCGAAAAAGAGTAAGAAGATGTCGGAGACAAACAAGAAAAATGCTGCGAAGAAGAAGCATCACCATCACACGGGGTCAGGTGGCTACCTGGTAGCCCGGCCTAAGTGGGTCAAGGCTGAGAATGATCTGGTTGAAAAAGGGATCGAACCAGAGACAATGAGTTGGCCAGACCGTTGCCGGACTTGGTTCTTCGGGGCTGGCGGAACCTTGGACCCTGTAACAGGGAAGTGCATTTGGACGAACGAGCAACGTGACATTCCCTTGAAGAACCTTCGGTACTATATCAAAGCAGCGCAGGAAGGGACGTTCCTTCCAGACAGAGAGAACGAGGAGCTCACAAAGGCCCTCGGGAATCCTGAGCACCCTGGACGGACACGAGGCACGCCAGGCTCCATTCCGTGGAAGGTTGAGTTTCCGGACGCAGACGGTTACAAAAAGCCAGGAGAGGAGGAAGCAAGTGCAACAGTCCGAACTGCAGGCGCTTAAAGCAAGGGTACTCGGGATAGAGGAACGAGAAGCAAATCGCAGCAACCAACCTGCCGAAGCTTCCCCTGAAGCTGCCCCGCCATCTCAGCGGAGAAGCAGCATGGCTTCCACCGAGCTGGTTCAGCCGGAGCTTGTCTCGACGGCTCCTGCCAGCTATCCCGTGGATGCTATCACGGAGGCTCAAATTTGTCACCTTATGACGCAATGGATGAATTTGAAGGTCAAGGCGGCTGTTGGCTCTGTTTTTTCTAATGAACCCGGCGCAACTTTTCACTGCCGGCCGATTCCAGAAGGATATGCTAAGGTGATGGTGGATGAAATAACGGAGGGATTTGAGGACCTCTCGCTTGACCACCCTACCGGAGAAGGGGAGACTCGGCTGGGTTCCGCTCTGAAGACTCCATGCCTATGGCGGAAGGAGCTCATCAACCTTCCGAACTGCACGCCTCCGCCTCCTCCTCCTCCTCCTCCGGCGAGTCAGGGCACTCCGCCTCCTCCACCGCCCCCTCCTCCGGCGAGTGACGATCAGGGCCCTCGGCCGGCTCCTTCTCCGGCGCGTGGCGGCACTCCGCCTCCTCCGCCTGCGCCGACGCGCCCGAGCAGCCAGCCTCCTCCTTCTCCGCCTCGTCAGCAAGGGCGGAAGAGATCCGCCGCCGCACCGGCAGCTTCTCCGGCGCATCCTAGTCCTTCTCCTCCGCCTCGTAAGCAAGTCAAGAAGACTGCCACTCCGTCTGCTCTGCCGGCGTCTAGCAGTACAGCCAGAGGCGGGAGCAAATACAGATTCGGTCCTTCTCTCAAGACTCCAGAGAAGTTACCATATGAGAGGACCCCGGAGGAGAACGCGAGGATCGCGCAAACCGAGGTGGATGACTGGTTTGAAGGGTTGAAAGCATAGAGAAATCCACCTCCGAAGGAGAAGCTAGATCGGGTGAAAGTGAAGCGCACTCTGGCTGCCCTGGCAAAACCACCCAAGTCTCCGCCGAAAGGCAAGTATGAGCGCATTATTGCAAAGACATGGGCCGAAGCGTCGCGGCCGGGAAGTACAGTGAGTGATAAAAGGCTGAAAGAACGACGAGGAGCTGGGAAAAAAATTGCCCAGCTCGGCGAACAAGCAAAGCAATCGTGTCCCCCGCTCAAGGTGCCTAGCGTCGATCCGAGGATGGCGCCCGGTTATAACAATCCTAACGATTACCTGCCCGACGATGTAGATTATGGTTTCCTCGACGTGCAGATACAAAGATACGAGTACGGAAAGCCTCTCGTCGAAGATGAAAGATCTCTAACAACGATGATGCGAAGATTGCATGATTGGTACATGAAAACCTGCAGAGAGTCAGGAGGAAGGAGTACTTTGTATGTGAGAGTTAAACCGGAGCATGACCTCGTTGGAATTGGACTGTTGCATGTTCCATTTGAGGATTTCTATCAGTTCTTCAATCAATTGGCCCTCGATAAAACAACGGTCACCTGCTACTTTCTGTAAGTACTACTACTACTTCTGTCATTAAGTCTCTCTATATAGCTCAGCTCTTTCATTGCATGTATTTATAATTATCCTCACTATATTATGCAGATTGAAGATCGCCGAATTGAAGAAAAGACAAATCGGTGATATTGGGTTCATTAACACAAATCTCATAGATGCAGTTCAGGATAAAGATCATGCCGCAGAAACCGAGGCCAACATGCTACGATCATTCGAAATAAATGAACACAAAGATATAATACTCTTTCCTTACAACTTCAAGTGAGTGTTGTCTTGTGCATATTCGGTTTCCCTTGTATATTAGTCCAGGTATAGTACTGTAATTGATGAGTTATGCATGTGTGCGCAGTTTCCACTATATTCTCCTGGAGATTAGGCTTGAGAAGGGAGTAGTAACTGTCTTGGACTCGAGACGAAAAGATCCCGAGGAGTATGCGGACATGATTAAAATCCTAAAGAAGTAAGTTAAATCGATCATTATCCACCATATCAGCAAATTTGTTCTTGTCGTGATATCAAGTAATTGTTTACTTTTGTCTGGCAGTGTTTGGAGAAAATTCAGCACAAATTCTCCGGGACTTCCGAAGGAGCTGGAATTTAGATACCCGAAAGTAAGTATTATAGTACCATGTTCCGCGCGTCTCCTAGCTATTGATTCAAGCGCTAGTTTCATCAATACCATTTGGCATTCTTGCTTATCTGTTTAATTGACCTCTATTTCTTGTAAAGTGGTTGTGGCAGGAACAAGGGAATGATTTCTGTGGATACTACGTCTGCGAGTCCATCCGCCACACGACCTGTGAGCGGGGCGGGTACTCTGAGAAACAATATGAAGTGCGTAAGAAATAATATTCACAATTTTTGTTTATTACCATCATTTGTGTTGAGTTTCATTCATTCATATATATATATATATATGTGTGTGTGTGTGTGTGTGTGTGTGTGTGTGTGTGTGTGTGTGTGTTGACCCCCTTCTTCAAATTAGATGTTTCGGCAGCGGAATGAACTCCTAGGACCAGATCGCATGCGAGCAATTCAAGAGGAATTGGCGGCATTCTTTCTTGACCATGTGATCGCTGAAGACGGAGAATACTATGTGGACCAGACGTCCGTAATTTAAGAGATTATATTTGTAAAAGATAATTATTGTATATATGTAGCCGGTAGTGTCGGACGATAGATATACGAGAACTTGTTATTCGACCAATCTCTCGGAGAAGGAGATGTGGTCGATATCACTTCTCTCTGTATGCATATATGTTCATGACGATCTTCTGTTTCCTTCGTTTGCTTACTAGCTAGCATATGCCTAGTCTTCTCTATACGTATGTTTAGTACGTAACGTCGACCAAGCACGGACATAAGAGAGGACACTTCTCTCTATTAATTAGCTATCTAGCTAACACAATATATGAAATACCTAAATTAACCCCCCAAAATCCCCAAACCCCCCTCCCCCCCTTTAAAAAAAACCAAAAACCCCAGCCACAGAAATGCTGACGCGTGGATGCCTATTGGTCCCGGTTGGTGCTACCAACCGGGACCAAAGGCCCTCTTGCCTGGTCTCGGCGCACAGGCCACGTGGAGGCCCATCTGTCCCGGTTCTGGTTTGAACCGGGACTAAAGGGTGAGGGTATTAGTAACGACCCTTTAGTCCCGGTTCAGGAACCGGGACTAAAGGCCCTTACGAACCGGGACAATAGGCCTGTTTTCTACTAGTGTTCATTGTTGAACCAACTAACACAAGGGAGCTTATTTTGGCTAATTATTTTCCTAACAATAGTGGATAATGGATGCCCTAAATGTCGGTGCCACCTTTCTGAATAGGGTTTGATGGCACTGAGCACTTGCTTCTTGGCATCTTGCCCCATGTGCTTGCTAGGGTATAGACCGCTCCTACCCCTACCTTGACGAAGGACTCTCCTCGTTCCACTCTCCTTTACAAGAAAAAAAAAGTATCGGTGATTTCAAAGAATGAATTGTTATCAATAGGTAGTCGGCTAGCAGAGATTAAACTCTTATCAGCCTCAGGCACATGAGGATATTTTTAAGAAGAAGATCACGATCAGGGGTATGAATACGAGGGTGACCAATATGCTCAACAGCCATACCTGAACCACTCACCATGTGGATCTGTCCGTTTTCAGTGTACTGATCTGGAACAGTGAGCTTCTCTAGGTCTCATGTGAGGTGACCCATCACACCGCTGTCCAAATACTAGTTGGTATCAACTCCATACTGGGGCGTGACCAAGTTTGCCGATCTCTCCTCCCCTCCCTGGTATGAGGAACCGTACCATTTCCAACACCTCCAGGTCGGCTGTCCAATTTTGCTGAAGATTTGGCACGTTGGTTTGGCAGAGGGATTGTTGTTGTAGTTCCCGCTGTCGCCATTGCCTCCCCTGTTGCAACGGTTAGGCGGCTTGGAAAAGTTGTCGCGACCATGGTCACAGACGCCACCTTTCTTGGTGGGGATGTTGCGTTCGCGGTCACCACCACAGCAGTTGTTGTCGTTCTGCTTGGTGAAGTGCTCATGAGCAGGGGCATTGGTAGATGAGAGGATCCTCCATGAAGACTCATGCGGATCTTGAAGCTTAGGAGCTGCGAGTACAACTCCGGAAAAGTGACCAGCTCTACCCAGGAGCACATGGTGGAAACTACGGGGTTGAACTCCTCATCGAGCCCGGCAAGGATGTGAGAGACAACATCCTCTTCATCAACCTTCTTCCCTGAAGCAATAATTAGTTCATCACATAAAGTCTTGATCTTACCAACATATTCAGTGATGCTGATGTTGCCCTTCTGCAGATTCGCCAGCGCAATCCTGACGTTGACAGTCCTTGCACGGGTGTGGGAGGTAAACAAACCTTGCACCATGTTCCACAGCGGTGTGGCAAGATGCCACCTGGATAGCCATCTCGCGCGACAGCGTGGTCAGCAGGTAGGAGAACACATGTTGATATTGCGTGTACCACACGGTGAAGTCGAGCCATCTGCGCCCCCCCCACCCCCCTGATGGCAGAGGGGACGGTGGCACGCCATAGAACATAGTTCCCTTTCGTAAGCCTCTCGGTTGCAGAGTGAGCAAACTGAGAGGAGCGGAAGGATAGTCGTGTGAGTTTATATTGTCCCGTTATCTCGTGTCTGCTTTGTAAGAGGGCTTCCTCACTATCTTGTACTGTTCGGCTGCATACTTTGGTTTGTGCTTTATCTATAAAGTAGGGCAAATGCCTGTTTTGATAGGTTTTCTGAAGTTCACAACAACACAACTCCGATTGTAGTATTACGGTACTCCAGGATGCTTCGTAGAACATGTTCAATTCCGTTTGAACATGCTCTCCAAGATGGCACAGATGTAAGACCGACACGTCTCAACCTGCCATCAGCTCTATAGTTTTTATGATGTGGCTAATACTCGACTATTTGGCTTAACCAAAAGGCATATCTTGTGATGTAGAGGTCTCGGAAGCAGCTCCGCGGCTCGATCAAACCAGTTGTTGTGCTTTACACATTCTCACAATAAGCCGTCAGCTCTGCGGCTCGATCAAACCAGTTGTTGTGCTTTACACATTCTCACAATATGCCGTTTGTGTTCCCATTACCTAGCCGAGGCAGTCGATGTTGCGGGGAAGTAGTAGTGCCCAATCAGGATGGGATTCGCACATGTTTTTATCCGGCTGTGGTGCCAGTGAACACACACTGTCACGTTCTTTACCAACTCATAGTACAACCCCTGATGGTGACCTAGACTCTTAATATTAGTTGAGTTAAAAAATCTATTAGCCAAAGGGGGCTATGCCCCCCATACCCTAGAGAAATTATGTGAAATACTATTAGCTGTCAAGCTAAAGTCTTGGAGACGCAAAGCAGGGAGGCCGAAGCACAACGAAGGAGAGGCAGATGCTCCATCCGTCAGGTGGGTTTTGAAATTCAGAAGAAAAAGATTGTTTTGTTTTGATGGGGAGATCGGATAACAATTTGTGAGGGAGAGATAAACGGAGCTCTAATTCTGATCCAAAACCTTTGGATACTATAGAATAGATAAAAATGGACTGGAGTGAGTTTCGGCAACAACATCAGATCTTCTGCACCGAGGAGTCAAATCACCCACTATAAGTGCAGCAACTTCAGAAGCTGTGGGACCAAAAAACATGTGTACCATGCAGACCACCATCACATTACCTAAAAAAATGTATAGATACCTTGGGCACATCAGGGCTGCACAAACTTTTCCGAGCAAGCCTAAATTTGTCAACCAGACGGTGGTGTGTATTCAACATTCTAATAAAGTAATAAGAGTTGTGACACACTTGGGATCGGGATCGAAAGAACCACTGTCCTCCCTACTAAGCATGTTAATTCTGCTCTCAACTTCATCAGCTGAATCGACCATATATAACTGTGCAAACTTGGGGGAAAACCTTGAGGTGGTAAAAGGGTAGTTTTGGAACTGCCCCAGTGACTGTGTTTTTAACAGTATGAAATTTCCCCTCGCAAAAAAAAAAACAGTATGAAATTTCCACACAAAAAGATGTTATGATGTGAGCTACATGATGGATCTGTATTTGGTGCTATTCTAACGTGTGGAGAATCAAGCGCCTAGAGCCTTTGGGTGCAGCTGTTGTGCGGCGATAGCACGGATATGTTTAACCTATTTTGGATAGTAAGTAAATGAGTAATAGATGATGTGCTCGAGTCACATAATCTTGTTATTGCTGATTGTGGTTGGGCCTTTTATCTACGTCCTTGGTATATATAATTCTGTTTTTGTCAGCATGAGTGGCCTCTCTTGCCAATGCTAGCGTGCAAGCATTACCTGTTCAGGAATAGCATGGCTCTAAAAGATTAAAACTCGTTGCTTGCACTCACTCCGGATCGAAGGCATTGCTTGGTGATATTGATATGCAGGTAGCAGTACACTGGATTCGGCTAGGGCTATCAAGAATTAATTATAACTTTCACATCTGAGCGTCAGTCTGTTTATGCAAGTATTACATGAAGGACGGACTGTGTGGTGTTGCCTTCACTGTTATGCATTTTTTTTCTAGAAACAGAACACCATGCACAAGCAGCAAGTTCTCCTATATACCATGTGAACAGACATGCACGCAGCATCTTCACGAAGTACCGGAAGATCATTTTGTCCGCATATAATAAAGTTTGTTCTCGAAGCTAATACTTTTATTGTGCGTGCAAAAAATATGCCATGAAAGTCATTTGCATCAGTTGGCTTATTAAGAGAAGTCGAGAAACATGAATGAGCTATGGCGGACCTGTCCACGACAACGGGACGGGACCAGTGAAGCTGAGGAGCAGGAGCTGCCACCTTGGGTCCATGGTCCATGCCACCCACCAATTTCTTCAGTCGACAGACAACACCTCGTGCATGAAAAATGCAAGAAAATAAAGTTTGAATTGGCACTCCGCACGCACACTGACTATTGTGGCCACTGACTAGTATTACGTACTTGCAACGCATGGTTACACACACTCATGCACGAGTATAAGATGAGACGCACCACCCAAGCAGTTTTTGCCAAGAGCACTTAGAATCACCAGCATCCCAGAGTGGTTTCTGGCTGAGTTCCTGCTTTGTGTATACATAGCATACCATAGGCCACAGCTGAATCCATGGCGAAATGCTTCCTGCTGCTCGCCTTCTTGGCGTTTCTCCTGCCGGCGGCCTATGCGACGTGCCACCCTGGCGACCTTCAAGCGCCGCGGGGCTTCGCCGGGAAGGTAGTTGGGTCTCTCAAATAATAAATTTGGTTGGTGAGGTACCCAAATGTTTGACACTACTCAAGGGCCTCACCATTGTCGATCGTTCACTAGGTATTGCTTTCTCTAACTTGCTATTGTATGTGAAGAGCAATAGAAGGACACTCCAACAACAACAACGAAATACCATTACTGGGACCAACAACAGTGTCAGATCTGGGAGTGGCAACATTGTATCTGGGAGCGGCAACACTGTCGTATCTGGGGACAACAACAATGTTTCTGGGAGCAACAACACAGTCACATCTGGGAGCAGCAATGTCATAGTTGACACCAACCATGTCGTAACTGGGAGCAACAATACTGTATCCGGCAACAACAATAGGGTAACTGGGAACAATAATGTTGTATCAGGGAGCAACCAAGTTGTGTCCGGAGACAACAAAGTCGTAACTGGCTAATGATCTGTCAAGTGGATTGATTTCGGCTTCCCTGGTGGAGCTCATACGTCCTTATCCAAGTTCAGTGTAGCTCACGATTACTTGGTGAGCTCAATCGTGTTTGGAACTTCATGGATATAGCACCCTACCTACTTAAAATAAAATTTCCCTAAATATCTATAGAACTTTTTACATAATAAATGCTCACATGAACAGCAATGGCGACTTGCAGCTTATGTACAAGTTTTCATCGTGGATGTCTAGATGTGGTTATTTCATCTATTCTGTTATCTGTAATGTGTGATGTTTTAGTATATATGAAGATTGGTCTATGAATTATAATTGCTCAATGTCATCTAGCTATACACTTCTCTAGTGATGCAATACGGATTGTTTGCCATGTGCACCTCGTAGTTCGTTTGTGACCATTGATTACCTTCGATCTGTTTTCAGATGTACATACTTCTTTCCTAGAGCCCATAGGATTTATCAAATCCAGAACATGAATTAAGCTTCGCAAGGAAATGTATGCATGCCTTGGTTATCTCAAATCATCTCAGTTTCTCGGACCAACAGTTATCGCAGAGACTGTAAAAATACAAAGAAAATAGGCCACGCGCTAGGGATAATAATTATACAGATCAACAATGCACTGGTAAACATTGATAAATATATTTTGCAAATACATAAGTGAGAGATGTGTCAAGGACACCATGACTGACTACCGCCGCGTTGAGGATTCGATTGTCCAACCTTTGCCCTATCCGACTCACGGGGGTTATATTACCCCGGTTATTAAGGATAAACTAGACCAATGCATGAGTGTTTGATGACTACATAGTCTCCCGAGAGACTTGGTTCCAGCTACCATAATCACGTTATTATCACCATCTTTTGGCATAGCCTCCTGATGATGACATGTACCTAGGGTAGGGTCTTAGGCCTGACCTAGACCCCCTACCCGAGGACACTACACAAGAGTCCAAGGCCTATAAGGTTCAACAGAAGATACCGACTGAAATCCTCAGGAAGTGCAATCCACTCGACAAAAGATTCCACTCGGATATCCCAATTCCACTCGACCCACTAGTAGAAAACCGGCCTTCTGTCCCGGTTCGTAAGGGCCTTTAGTCCCGATTCCCGAACCGGGACTAAAGGGTCGTTACTAATACCCTCACCCTTTAGTTCCGGTTCAAACCAGAACCGGGACAGATGGGCCTCCACGTGGCCTGTGCGCCGAGCCCAGGCAGGAGGGCCTTTGGTCCCGGTTGGTGGCACCAACCGGGACCAATAGACCTCCACGCGTCAGCATTTCTGTGGCTGGGGTTTTTGGTTTTTTTTAAAAGGGGGGGGGGGGTTTGGGGGTTTTGGGGGGTTAATTTAGGTATTTCATATATTGTGTTAGATAGCTAATTAATAGGGAGAAGTGTCCTCTCTTATGTCCGTGCTTGGTCGACGCTACGATACTATACATACGTATAGAGAGGACTAGGCACGCTAACTAGCTAGTAAGCAAATGAAGAAAACAGAAGATCGTCATGAACATATATGCGTACAGTGAGAAGTGATATCGACCACATCTCCTTCTCCGAGAGATTGGTCGAACAACAAGTTCTCGTATATCTATCGTCCGACACTACCGGCTACATATATACAATAATTATCTTTTACAAATATAATCTCTTAAATTATGGACGCATGGTCCACATAGTATTCTCCGTCTTCAGCGATCACGTGGTCAAGAAAGAATGCCGCCAATTCCTCTTAAATTGCTCGCATGCGATCTGGTCCTAGGAGTTCATTCCGCTGCCGAAACATCAAATTTGAAGAAGGGGGTCAATATATATATATATATATATATATATATATATATATATATATATATATATATATATATATATATATATATATATATATATATATGAATGAAACTTAACACAAATGATGGTAATAAACAAAAATTGTGAATATTATTTCTTACGCACTTCATATTGTTTCTCAGAGTACCCGCCCCGCTCACAGGTCGTGTGGCGGATGGACCCGCAGACGTAGTATCCACAGAAATCATTCCCTTGTTCCTGCCACAACCACTTTACAAGAAATAGAGGTCAATCAAACAGATAAGCAAGAATGCCAAATGGTATTGATGAAACTAGCACTTGAATCAATAGCTAGGAGACGCGCGGAACATGGTACTATAGTACTTACTTTCGGGTATCTAAATTCCAGCTCCTTCGGGAGTCCCGGGGAATTTGTGCTGAATTTTCTCCAAACACTGCCAGACAAAAGAAAACAATTACTTGATATCACGAAATGAACAAATTTGCTGATATGGTGGATAATGATCGATTTAACTTACTTCTTGAGGATTTCAGTCATGTCCGCATACTCCTGGGGATCTTTTCGTCTCGAGTCCAAGACAGTTACTACTCCCTTCTCAAGCCTAATCTCCAGGAGAATATAGTGGAAACTGCGCACGCATGCATAACTCATCAATTACATTACTATAACCTGGACTAATATATAAGGGAAACCGAATATGCACAAGACAGTAACACTCACTTGAAGTTGTAAGGAAAGAGTATTATATCTTTGTGTTCATTTCTTTTGAATGATCGTAGCAAGTTGACCTCGGTATCTTCGGGCCTTTTTTCAACCACAGTTGCATCTATGAGATATGTGTTAACGAACCCAATATCACCGATTTGTCTTTCCTTCAATTCGGCGATCTTCAATCTGCATAATATAGTGAGGATAATTATAAATACATGCAATGAAAGAGCTGAGCTATATAGAGAGACTTAATGACAGAAGTAGTAGTACTTACAGACAGTAGCAGGTGACCGTTGCTTTATCGAGGGCCAATTGATTGAAAAACTGATAGAACTCCTCAAATGGAACATGCAACAGTTCAATTCCAACGAGGTCATGCTCCGGTTTAACTCTCACATACAAAGTATTCCTCCCCCCCCAGACTCTCTGCAGGTTTTCATGTACCAATCATGCAATTTTCGCATCATCGTTGTTAGAGATCTTTCATCTTTGACGAGAGGCTTCCCGTACTCGTATCTGTGTATCTGCACGTCCAGGAAATCATAATCTACATCGTCGGGCAGGTAATCGTCAAGATTGGTATAACCGGGCGCCATCCTCGGATCGACGCTAGGCACCTTGAGCGAGGGGCACGATTGCTTTGCTTGTTCGCCGAGCTGGGAAATTTGTTTCCCAGCTACTCGTCGTTCTTTCAGCCTTTGATCACTGACTGTACTTCCCGACCGCGACGCTTTGGCCCATGTCTTTGCAATAATGCGCTCATAGTTGCCTTTCGGCGGAGACTTGGGTGGTTTTGCCAGGGCAGCCAGAGTGCGCTTCACTTTCACCGAATCTACCTTCTCCTTCGGAGGTGGATGTCTCTGTGCTTTCAACCCTTGAAACCAGTCATCCTTCTCAGTTCGCGCGATCCTCGCGTTCTCCTCCGGGCTCATCTCGTATGGTAACTTCTCTGGAGATTTCAGAGAAGGACCGAATTTGTATTTTCTCCCGCCTCTGGCTGTACTGCTAGACGCCGGCAGAGCAGACGGAGCGGTAGTCTTCTTTACTGCTTGCTTTTTGCGAGGCAGAGGAGAAGGACTACGACGCATAGGAGCAGCTGCCGGAGCGGCGGCGGGTCTCTTCCGCCCTTGCTGACGAGGCGGAGAAGGAGCAGGCTGGCTGCTCGGGCGCGCCGGCGCAGGCGGAGAAGGAGGCGGAGTGCCGCCACGCGCCGGAGGAGCCGGCCGAGGGCCCTGATCGTCACTCGCCGGAGGAGGAGGCGGTGGAGGAGGCGGAGTCCCCTGACTCGCCGGAGGAGGAGGAGGCGGCGGAGGCGTCCAGTTTGGAAGGTTGATGAGCTCCTTCCGCCATAGGCATGGAGTCTTCAGAGCAGAACCCAGCCGAGTCTCCCCTTCTCCGGTAGGGTGGTGAAGCGGGAGGTCCTCAAATCCCTCCGTTATTTCATCCACCATCACCTTAGCATATCCTTCTGGAATCGGCCGGCAGTGAAAAGTTGCGCCGGGTTCATTAGGATAAACAGAGCCAACAGCCGCCTTGACCTTCATATTCATCCACTGCGTCATAAGGTGGCAATTTTGAGCCTCCGTGATAGCATCCACGGGATAGCTGGCAGGAGCCGTCAAGACAAGCTATGGCTGAAGCAGCTCGGTGGAAGCCACGCTGCTTCTCCGCTGAGATGGCGGGGTAGCTTCAGGGGAAGCTTCGGCAGTTCGTTTCTCCCGGTCTGCTTCTCGTTCCTCTATCCCGAGTACCCTTTCTTTAAGCGCCTGCAGTTCGGACTGCTGCACTTTCTTCCTCCTCTCCTGGCTTTTGTAACCGCCTACGTCCGGAAACCCAGCCTTCCACGGAATGGAGCCTGGCATGCCTCGTGTCCGTCCAGGGTGCTCAGGATTTCCGAGGGCCTTTGTGAGCTCGTCGTTCTCTCTATCTGGAAGGAACGTCCCTTTCTGCGCTGCAGCGATATAGTACCAAAGCTTTTTCAAGGGTATGTCAGCTTGCTCATCCGTCCAAATGCACTTCCCTGTTACCGGGTCCAAGGTTCCGCCAGCCCCGAAGAACCAAGTCCGGCAACGGTCTGGCCAGCTCATTGTCTCTGGTTCAATCCCTTTTTCAACCAGATCATTCTCAGCCTTGGCCCACTTAATTAGGCCGGGCTACCAGGTAGCCACCTGACCCCGTGCGATGGTGAAGCTTCTTCTTTGCAGCATTTTTCTTGTTTGTCTCCGACATCTTCTTAGCCACAAATGCAGGCCAGTCATCTCTGATCTTCTCATATATGCCACCTCCTGAATAGGTCTGCCATCCTCTTAAGAGCAAAAGACTTGATTAATTGCTCTTGAACTGGCTTCTCCGGATCATCCTCTGGCGGTAGGGTGAAATTTGACTTCAGCTCAGTCCAAAGATCATTTTTCTGCAGATCATTGACATAAGACACCTCAGGGTCTTCGTTCTTAGGCTTATACTATTGCTGGATGCTGATCAGGATCTTGTCCCTAACCAGAACCCCGCACTGAGCAACAAATGTCTTCTTTGTTCGGATGGGTTCAATAGGTTGGCCGTCGGGCGCGATTGCTATGATCTCAAACCTTTCATCCGAGCTCAACTTTCTCTTCGGGCCTCGTCTCTTTACCTCAGTTGTGCTCGATCCGGAGGGCTAGAAAAAAGAACAAAGACTTAATTAATATGTGTACATACCAAAACAATGAATGCATCAATTAGCTAGTCAGCACACGCTTAACTAATATATATACCTGGCCGGACTCGGCTCGGTCGCCGGACTCGTTTCGGTCACCGGACCCGTCCTCACGTTCTTCTTCTTGCACCGGCATTAGGTCACCAGAGCCAGCTTCTTCACCCTCTCCTTCCAGAGTACCATCGGTGTCGTTGAGATACAACGAGACGGCATCACTTCCTTCTACGATTATGTCCCTCAACAACGCTTCTCTTGCTTCGTCTCGGGCGATAGTGTCCATAGTTTCTACAAATATTTACAACATGGCAATTATTATTCAAACATGACAAATGGATATATTAGTGGCAAACGTAGAACCCTCGGCGATCCTCGACCCCTGGAACCCTCGACGACCTTGGAACCCTCGACCCCTAGACGACCCTGCTGGAACCCTCGACCCTAGAACTCTCGACCCTGAAACCCTCGACCCTTGACCCCTTAACGACCCTCGACCCTCTACCCTAGTTCCCGACCCTCGGCCCCTCGGCGATCCTCGACACCCTCGTTCCCGATAAAAATTAAGAATAAGAAGAAGAAGAAGAAAAAAGAGGAGAAGAAGAAAGGAATAGCTAGCGGAGAAGATCGAAGAAAAAAAAGAAGAAAAAAAGAGGAGAAGAAGAAAGGAATAGTGGAGAGGAAGAGAAAGTAGAATATTCTATTTTCTCTTCTTCTCCACTATTCCTTTCTTCTTCTCCTCTTCTTTTGTTTTTTTCTTGCTTTATAGTTTTAGAAAAATTATAAACTTTCTGTTGGTGCCATTAGTTTTCAAATTTGAAAACACTTTTTTAGTTTTTTGTTTTCTTTGTTGCTTTATTTTGTTTTTGCTATATTTTTTAATTCTTTTTGCTTTTAGGTCAGCAAAATTATGAACTTTCTGTTAGCGCCATTAGTTTTCAAATTTGAATAGTTAAAATTTGAATTCTTTGAAATTTGTGTGAATCACAAGTTTGTGATTAACTTTAATAAAAAAATTAACATAGATGCACCTACTCGTCTGTTTTCAAATGAACTCTAAAATACTTGGCATAACATACTCGTCTGTTACAAATTTGGCATGGTATCATCATAATAGTTGCGGGAGAAAGTCTTCACTTTTTCTTCGCTTGTGTCATTTGCTTATTTCGCCGTAACCATGGATAATCTTCATCGTTTATCATGATGCTTGGGTCAGCCTTGACATTGAAGGGAGGAATTTCATGAAACCTTTCATAATCTTCAGACATGTCTGTCTTGCCCTCCACTCTCAGGATGTCCCTTTTTCCTGAAAGAACTATGTGGCGCTTTGGCTCATCGTATGATGTATTCGTTTCCTTATCTTTTCTTTTTCTCGATCTGGTAGACATGTCCTTCACATAGATAACCTGTGCCACATCATTGGTTAGGACGAACGGTTCATCAGTGTACCCAAGATTTTTTAGATCGACTGTTGTCATTCCGTACTGTGGGTCTACATGTACCCCGCCTCCTGACAGATTGACCCATTTGCACTTAAACAAAGGGACCTTAAAATCTTGTCCGTAGTCAAGTTCCCATATGTCCACTATGTAACCATAATATGTGTCCTTTCCCTTATCGGTTGTTGCATCAAAGCGGACACCGCTGTTTTGGTTGGTGCTCTTCTGATCTTGGTCAATCGTGTAAAATGTATTCCCATTTATCTCGTATCCTTTCCAAATCAATACAGTCAAAGATGGTCCCCTGGACAACAAGTACAACTCATCACAAACAGTGTTGTCACCTCTGATACGTGCTTCCAACCAACTGCTGAAAGTCCTGATGTGTTCACATGTAATCCAGTCGTCACACTGCTCTGGGAGTTTGGAGCGCAGACTGTTCTTGTGTTCATCGACATACGGGGTCACCAAGGTAGAGTTCTGTAGAACTGTGTAGTGTGCTTGAGACCAAGAATGCCCGTCCCTGCATATTATTGAGTCCGCTCCTAGCGTGCCTTTTCCAGTCAGTCTCCCCTCATACCGCGATTTAGGGAGACCTATCTTCTTAAGGCCAGGAATGAAGTCAACACAAAACCCGATGACATCCTCTGTTTGATGGCCCATGGAGATGCTTCCTTCTGGCCTTGCGCGATTACGGACATATTTCTTTAGGACTCCCATGAACCTCTCAAAGGGGAACATATTGTGTAAAAATACAGGCCCCAGAATGACAATCTCGTCGACTAGATGAACTAGGACATGCGTCATGATATTGAAGAAGGATGGTGGGAACACCAGCTCGAAACTGACAAGACATTGCGCCACATCACTCCTTAGCCTTGGTACGATTTCTGGATCGATCACCTTCTGAGAGATTGCGTTGAGGAATGCACATAGCTTCACAATGGCTAATCGGACGTTTTCCGGTAGAAGCCCCCTCAATGCAACCGGAAGCAGTTGCGTCATAATCACGTGGCAGTCATGAGACTTTAGGTTCTGGAACTTTTTCTCTGGGATGTTTATTATTCCCTTTATATTCGACGAGAAGCCAGTCGGGACCTTCATACTGAGCAGGCATTCAAAGAAGATTTATTTCTCTTCTTTCGTAAGAGCGTAGCTGGCAGGACCTTCATACTGCTTCGGAGGCATGCCGTCTTTTTCATGCAAACGTTGCAGGTCCTCCCGTGCCTCGGGTGTATCTTTTGTCTTTCCATACACGCCCAAGAAGCCTAGCAGGTTCACGCAAAGGTTCTTCGTCACGTGCATCACGTCGATTGAAGAGCGGACCTCTAGGTCTTTCCAGTAGGGTAGGTCCCAAAATATAGATTTCTTCTTCCACGTGGGTGCGTGTCCCTCAGCGTCATTCGGAACAGCTAGTGCGCCGGGACCCTTTCCAAAGATTACGTGTAAATCATTGACCATAGCAAGTACGTGATCACCGGTACGCATGGCGGGCTTCCTTCGGTGATCTGCCTCGCCTTTAAAATGCTTGCCTTTCTTTCGACATTGATGGTTGGTCGGAAGAAATCGACGATGGCAAAGGTACACATTCTTCCTGCATTTGTCCAGGTATATACTTTCAGTGTCATCTAAACAGTGTGTGCATGCGTGGTATCCTTTGTTTGTCTGTCGTGAAAAGTTACTGAGAGCGGGTCAATCGTTGATGGTCACGAACAGCAATGCCTTTAGGTTAAATTCCTCTTTATGGTGCTCATCCCATGTACGTACACCATTTCCATTCCACAGCTGTAAAAGTTCTTCAACTAATGGTCTTAGGTACACATCAATGTCGTTGCCGGGTTGCTTAGGGCCTTGGATGAGAACTGGCATCATAATGAACTTCCGCTTCATGCACATCCAAGGAGGAAGGTTATACATACATAGAGTGACCGGCCAGGTGCTGTGATTGCTGCTCTTCTCCCCGAAAGGATTAATGCCATCCGCGCTTAAAGCAAACCATCCGTTCCTTGGGTCCTTTGCAAACTCATCCCAGTACTTCCTCACGATTTTTCTCCATTGCGACCCGTCAGCGGGTGCTCTCAACTTCCCGTATTTCTTACGGTCCTCACTGTGCCATCGCATCGACTTGGCATGCTCTCCGTTTCTGAACAGACGTTTCAACCGTGGTATTATAGGAGCATACCACATCACCTTCGCAGGAACCCTCTTCCTGCGGGGTTCGCCGTGAACATCACCAGGGTCATCTCGTCTGATCTTATACCGCAATGCACCGCATACCGGGCATGCGTTCAGATCCTTGTATGCACCGCGGTATAGGATGCAGTCATTAGGGCATGCATGTATCTTCTCCACCTCCAATCCTAGAGGGCATACGACCTTCTTTGCTTCGTATGTACTATCGGGCAATTCGTTATCCTTTGGAAGCTTCTTCTTCAATATTTTCAGTAGTTTCTCAAATCCTTTGTCAGGCACAGCATTCTCTGCCTTCCACTGCAGCAATTCCAGTACGGTACCGAGCTTTGTGTTGCCATCTTCGCAATTGGGGTACAACCCTTTTTTGTGATCCTCTAACATGCGATCGAACTTCAGCTTCTCCTTTTGACTTTCGCATTGCGTCCTTGCATCGATAATTACCCGGCGAAGATCATCATCATCGGGCACATCGTCTGGTTCCTCTTCATCTTCAGCAGCTTCACCCGTTGCAGCATCATTGGGCACATCGTCTGGTTCCTCTTGATCTTCACCAGCTCCCCCCGTTGCAGCATCACGGTATTCAGGGGGAACGTAGTTGTCATCGTACTCTTCTTCTTCGTCGTCTTCCATCATAAACCCTATTTCTCCGTGCCTCGTCCAAACATTATAGTGTGGCATGAAACCCTTGTAAAGCAGGTGGGTGTGAAGGATTTTTCGGTTAGAGTAAGACATCATATTCCCACATTTAGTGCATGGACAACACATAAAACCATTCTGCTTGTTTGCCTCAGCCGCATCGAGAAACTCATGCACGCCCTTAATGTACTCGGAGGTGTGTCTGTCACCGTACATCCATTGCCGGTTCATCTGCGTACATTATATATAATTAAGTGTCCAAATTAATAGAAATTCATCATCACATTAAAACCAAAGTACATACATAGTTCTCATCTAACAACATATAGCTCTCCAGAGCATCTAATTAATTAAACCATACATTAATTAAAACAAAGGCGATCATAATCGCAACCAAGATAACAATTGATCCAACCGCATAATGATACCAAGCCTCGGTATGAATGGCATGTTTTCTAATCTTTCTAATCTTCAAGCGCATTGCATCCATCTTGATCTTGTGATCATCGACTACATCCGCAACATGCAACTCCAATATCATCTTCTCCTCCTCAATTTTTTTTATTTTTTCCTTCAAGAAATTGTTTTCTTCTTCAACTAAATTTAACCTCTCGACAATAGGGTCGGTTGGAATTTCCGGTTCACTTACATCCTAGATAAATAAAATCTATGTCGCGTTGGTCCGCATAATTATCATAAACAATAAATGAACCAATAGTTGTAAAGATTAATATATGTACCACATCCGAATCATAGACAGGACGAGGGCCGACGGGGGCGGATACCAAAACCATCGCACTATATAAGATGCAATAATAAAAGTAAGAAAATGATACAAGTATCTATCTAAACATACAAGTAAGAATATTTTTCCTTTCAGAAAGAAGATAAGAGCAAGAGGCTCACCACGGTGGTGTCGGTGATGAGATCGGCGCGGGTGATCGACGGCGGTGAAGACAGGGGTGGGGCGTGACGGACCGCTAAATCTAGACAAATCTCGAGGAAAATGGAGCTTTGAGGTCGAGCTTCGAGAGGAGAAAGCTTAACTAGTGTGGCTCGGGCATTTCATCGAACACCTCATGTGCATAGGAGGTGAGCTAGAGCACCACAAGCCCCTCCTATCGCCGGCCCAGAAAAACAGAGCACTCAGTTCTCTGCTCCGGCGCGAGGGGTATATATAGGCGGCACCACTGGTCCTGGTTCGTGGCATGAACCGGGACTAAATGGGAGCCTTTGGTCCCGGTTCATGCCACGAACCGGGACCAATGGTGGTGGGCCAGGAGCCAGGCACATTGGTCCCGGTTCGTCCCACCAACCGGGACCAAAAGGTCCAGACGAACCGGGACCAATGGCCCACGTGGCCCGGCCGGCCGCCTGGGCTCACAAACCGGGTCCAATGCCCCCATTGGTCCCGGTTCTAGATTGAACCGGGACTAATGGGCTAACCCACCCTGGACCGTTGCCCCCTTTTCTACTAGTGACCATGGCTATTTCACTCGGCCGTACTAGAATCCACTCGGAGTACAGGATACCTAGAGTCACCCCAGGATGGCAATGGTCAGGCATTCACTCCGTTGTCATAAAGACCATTTAATACGGGCATTACTAATAACGTTCAAGACTTAACTCTCATTGAACCCCTGTATAACTGAGGGTTGCGAGGGGCCGACGCACTCTATATAAGCCACCCCTCCCCTCTGGCACAAGGGTTCGCACCTCCGGTAACTATTCCACATTCCAATCGGCAAGCCTCCGCGGCACCGAGGCGTAGGGCTGTTACCTACTCCGAGAGGGGCCTGAACTCGTAAATATGTGCGTACAACCTCGGCGTAGCTAAGACACTTCCCTCTCCTACGTACCCCCTACTTCTACTGTCAGACTCGTTCCCACGACACCTCCCTTTCCTATCCGCCCTTTACATCTCCTTGTTCCAATATTTTGTGTCTCAGGTACCAACGAGCCCTATGATCGAGGTAGAGACAACAGATAGGAGACAAAATAGTTGCACTATAATACTCCCTCTATACCAAAATAAGTGTCTCAATTTTAGTACAAAATAAGTGTCTCAACTTTAGTATAAAGTTGTACTAAATTTGAGACACTTATTTTAGGACTGACGTAGTATAAAGTAAAGTAAACCGTCAATCCCCAAAGATAAAATAACAATGTTAGCTTAGGGTTTAAACTGAAATTGTGTTGGATGATCCCCAAAAATTGGAATATTTTATTTTATCTCCCTATAATTATTGGATGTTTTTTTTATTGGTTTTAAAGAGAAATCACCATGTGAAACCCTCAATTTAAAATAGATAAAAATCTTATTCATTTTATTGAGTTGCATTTTATTTAAGATTAGGATTTTTAATACTCTGAGGATTTAATCCAACCTCATTCCAGGATTAAAACATGATGGCATGATGCAAAAATGAAAAAAAAAACTTTTTTTTGTGAGTGAAAAGAAAACAATTATAATTAGGGTACTATCCGGGGATGTTACATTGTGGGAGTCGAAGACGCCCCAAAGAGATAAAATGTGATGGTGGGCTTTCTTTACACACTGGGTCGAATAAATATAATATATGTGTTCATTTGAAATCACTAATTAAGAGGGTTCCCCTAGTAGATGCCATCCTCTCCTCCTCTAATGATGACAAGTGACACATCACATGTGCGCCCCTTGTCACAAACAGATAGTTTATTTGTGTTTTTTTGTCGATCTAAGTTTTCAAAATGATTTATCTTTTGAACTGTGCATCCAAATCATGAACAATTAGTCACCAATGTGTTCCTTGCGTCTAGATTTTTAAAAGTAGATCTCATGTTCATATGTTTCGATGATTGTTTTTGACAAAAAAATGCTCCAAAAGTGAACTAACATATGCTTTCAAACTGTGCTGACCCATGCTTTCAAGTAAACTAACTTGTGTTCATACGTGGAGAAGCACAATTGTGCTTCCCCAAAGTGAACTATCTTTGTCCACTCGCATGAAGCACACGAGACCCAGACCTAGGGTTTCCCCTGGCGCAACCGGAGCAAGGTGACGCAGACTGAAACGGCAATCCCTTGACAAGAAAACAATGTCAAAGACGGCGCCATCGTCCACCATGACCGAAGTCGTGCCATCCCGACCCCCGCAGCTGACTGGATCCGGGCAGAGCCGCGCCGTGAAGAAGTACACAGTCGCCGGAACGCCCGCAGAGGACCTCCAGCTACCCCTGACCAGCCCACCCACACATCGCCTGCAGGCCAAGAGCCACGCGCGCGAGGATCTGAACGGGGATTAGATTCGCGACCATCGCCCGACAGCTCGCCGGAGAAGATCCTTGTGCACCCATCGGCCATGGAAGCGACAACCGCCACCGCTCACCACCTCCTTTTGTCGCTGCCACCATTGCAGATGCCCCTCGTGGATCTTGCACCCCTGCCATGGAGAGGAGGAGAATCGTTGTCGCCGCCATCACTGCGGGCTTTGCCTGCCAGTACTGGCGAGGGGAAGGAGAGGCAGGAATGTCTGGAGGAAGGCGGCGCTGGGGTTGCACCCGTGTCGCTGGCGGGAGCGACGCGGCCGGGGCTCGCTTGTTAGTTGTTCTCTTCACTTTTGTACCATCACTTAGTCTATCATATCCTTATTACTGGTTACCTTGTAAAGGCGATAATTAGTGATGACCTGGCTGCAAGCACCACTAGCTTAGTGTCAGCGTTGTGTCTTTAATTACTGTCAACTTATTTTCAGGGCCCCCCGCAAAAAAAACTTATTTTCAGGGCGTGCACGAGCCCACAGGCGCACTCAAAAAAGTTAAATGACAATGACTAGTGCACAAGCGCAACTTATTTTTAGGGTGTGCACGAGTGCATCTTATTTAGGTATGTCCCCATAAAAAAAATTCTTTTTTAGTTGTGCACGGGCGCAAGTTGACCAGCCACACTAGAGAAATGCCCCAACCATCCCACCGGTGCGGGACCCATGAGTCAGGCGCACGAGGCCATCTTGGGCCGGAAGCCAAGCACCTCCATTCCCCTTTCTTGGAGCAGAGGAAAGAAAGAAACGCGCCCCGCCGCCCCATCCGCGCCGTCCCTTCAAAATCCGACGGCCCCGATCCACCCTCCCAACCCAGAGGAAAGAAATGCAAGCAGATTTTGTGTGGCCCTTTATTTTCTCCTATCTAGATTTTCCTTATTTCTTTCCAATTTTATGATTATGGCTAAGAGGGTGTTTGTTTCCAGGGACTTATTGGTTTAGGGACTTAAAAAAGTCCTTATAAGTTCCATCTAAACCAAACAGGAGGGACCATAGGGACTTAAAGTGGGCATTTGTGACTTATAAAATAAGACTCTCAAGGAGGGACTTATAGTTGTAATATGGTCTTTTAGTCCATGTTAAGTCCCAGAAACCAAACAGGTAGGGACTTATTAGTGACTTTAGACTTATAAGTTGGGACTAAAAAAAGTCCTCGGACTTATGAACCAATCAGGGCCTAAATGACTAAACTGAAGACAACATTGTCATTCATGCGAACGAGGTGGATTGGTTTCTCTTTGTTGAATATATTGTATGCGTGTATATTGTGTCTTGGGCCCACCTCCTAGTTCTCCTGTATAGTTGATGTTGTGGCCCCATCCTGTACGTCATATATTTGTTCAGGCGGTGAATGAGAAGGTAATGTGGAAGGGCCAATAGCTCCTGTGCGACGTTTTTGAGGTGAATTGGCAAGAGTGCGACATTGTTGGAATGAATAGCAGTGGTGCGACAATTTTGAGCAGGCAAATAGCCCACGCACGACATGGCTGTTAAATGTGGTTAAATTGGTCGTCAACAAGCCCGCCCGTTTATGTTAGGACATGTGGGTCCAACTTAATTGTTCCTCAAAACAGCTGACCGTGCCCTGCCGCCCGACCGTGCCGGGCCCGCCACTCTGCCCCCCTTCTTCTCCGATGGCGGCGGATCTTGCGTTCTCGGTGGCGGCGGCGGAGCCCTCGTTCTCAACGGCGGCGGAGCCTTCGTCCTCAGAAAATGGTGAGTGAATTCAAACCCTAGTCGCCCTCCCGTTTCTCTCTCCGGCCCGTAGATCTCAGCTCATTTCCTCTGTTTTCGCTTGCGGAATCGATAGGTTGTGAGGGGAGCCCGTGGGCATACTGAGATGGAGCCGCCAGATTCAACTTCGAATAGGTAATGCGCCTCTCTCCGATCCAATTTTGCATTGCAATTAGGTGGTGGCCTCGTCTGCTTTTTCTCACGGGCTCACACTGTCCGCCACTGATAGAGGGGATGCTGCCGCTCGGACCTTCGAATTGACAGTCAATTTCTTTCCATCAAAGGCAAAATTAGTTGATGGTAGCATACAGATCATTGAGAGAGACACTATTGTTAAATGGGAGGTTGAGTTTACAGAGATTGATCCACAAGTTCTACAGAACATGGGAGAGACGGCAGTGAAGAAATGGGTGGAAAAAATTGGCGAGAATATTGTTTGGGGTCCAGAGCAAGAAGTATCATTGTTGCGGTTTGATGATTGGAAAGGAGAGTATGTGAGAATAGAAGATGGTGAACAGATTGTTGAAGAAATCGATCGGCAAAACGGCTGGACAAGCAAACGGGCTAATTTTTTTGCTGAGCTCGTTGATCTGAACATTTTTTCGAAGGTTGGATATGTGCCATCACAATTGGCTGCGCAGATGGTAGATGATGATTGGGCTACACAGAGGCCATTGATTCCCATGTGTATTGAACTTACAGTAATACCCGAGGGACAGTCGACTGGGACTGAAACTGAAACTGAAGCTGCAGCAACTATTGATTGGAATGTAGTTGAATTAGATGAGCCTACTGATTTGGTCATTGCACCAATGCCTGACATTGAGATGGCCAAACTTTTTGGCATTCCAGTCGATGACAGAGATAAGCAGGAGAGGGGTGAATCTAGTTTGCCTGCTAATGCTGATGAAGAAGTAGATGGACAGTTAATGCAACAAGCTGCAGATGAGGTAGATGATGCACATGATGATGAGCTGGTGCATGTGTATGACAAAGAAAACCATGTCATTGAAGTAGGCAAGTTGTTCCCAAGCATGAAGGAGTTTAGGATGTGTTTCAAGACTTATGCAGTGAAACATGAGTTTGATGCCAAGACTGTTTGGACTGATAGAAAGAAGTTTTATGCGAGGTGCAGAGGATTTGATGGTAGTGTGAAGCATTGCAAGTGGTACATATCTGCTAGACTGCAACCTGATGGAAGTACTGTCAGGGTTAACCAAATCCCCAATCAACATACTTGTATTACAAGTTCACAGAGAGCATCAACCATGACATCACAACTTTGGGTTGCAGAAAAGATCACCCCAATTTTAGCCAAAACACCAAACACTACTGCGAAGAAACTCAAAGTAGACTTGGAAAAGATGTACCCCATTAAACTGAAATATACCACAGTGTGGAAGGCAAAACAAAGGGCAATGAAAAATTTATATGGTGATTGGGCAAATACATTTAGGATGCTTTACAACTTCAAAGCAGAGGTGGAAAAGAGGTCACGTGGCAGTGTTGTGGAGATAGATACAGAGGTATCAGCCAAAGGTGAAGTCAAGTTCTCCAAGTTTTTTATGGCTTTGAAGCCTTGCATTGATGGGTTCAAAGCAGGGTGTCGTCCATATTTGAGCATAGACTCATCATTTTTGACAGGCAAGTGGAATGGTCAGTTGGCAGCATGCAATGCTCTAGATGGACACAACTTGATGTTTCCTATTGCTGTTGGCTTGTTTCAGTCAGAAACAGAGGCTTCATGGACATGGTTCATGATCCAGTTGAAAAGATGCCTAGGGCCAGTGTCACCTTTGGCTATACACACAGATGCATGCAAGGGGCTTGAAAATTCAGTGAAAAATGTTTTCCCACATGCTGGGCAGAGGGAGTGCTTCGGTCATTTGTGGATGAATTTGATCAAAAAATTTAGAGGAGAAGAATTTGGGCGCATGTGGCCAGCAGCAAGATCTTACACTAGACAGACACACAAATATCATCTTGATAAGATAATGGCAGCATGTGATGAGTTTGGTCCATGGCTGAACACCTACCATTCTTTGTTATGGTACAGGTCAGCATTCAACACTGCCATCAAGTGTGACCACATCAACAACAATTTGGCAGAGAGTTTCAACAACAAGGTGAAGGATTTAAAAGATTTGCCTGTGCATGACATGGTTGACCAAATCAGGATCATGCTCATGCGGTTGTGGGAATTGAGAAGAAGGATAGGTGATTGTCTGCAAGGTGATAAGCTTCCAGCAGTGGTACAACAGGTGGTCAATAGGAGCAGATGTCTTTCACATTTGTTTGTTGAAAAATCTTCACCTTGGGGTGCTGAAGTTAGAGATAACAAAACTGGAAGGAGACATGTTGTTAACACTGGATTGCATGATTGCACTTACCTCGAGTGGCAACACACTGGTAAACCATGTGAGCATGCCATTCTCTTCTTAGCATCCCAACCGAAGACAAACATGCACCCATATTTGCATGAATATTATTCGGTAGCAAAATTCAAAGCTGCATATGCTACTCCAATTCCAGCACTAACAGATCAGTCTCAGTGGCCTGAAGTGGACATTGAATTTTCCATTCTTAGCATCCCAACCGAAGATAAACATGCACCCATATTTGCATGAATATTATTCGGTAGCAAAATTCAAAGCTGCATATGCTACTCCAATTCCAGCACTAACAGATCAGTCTCAGTGGCCTGAAGTGGACATTGAATTTTCCCTGTGTCCTCCCTTGACGAAAAGAAAGGCTGGCAGGCCTAAACAGAGTAGATTCAAGGCATGGTTTGAGAAAGGTGGGAGTAGTAAGAAGGGAAATAAAGATGGAAAGCCAAAAAGGGCCCAAAAAGGTAACAAAAACAGATGCAAGTTGTGCCAGGAACTTGGGCACAGAGTGGGATCTGTCAAATGCCGTTACACTCCTGATAAGCCAAAGTATGTTCTTGTTTATTTGTCTGTGTTTTGATTTGGTGCTTTTTTCCAATTACTATATATATATAACATTTTCGCAATGGCCAGGAGGAAGCGAGCAAGTCAGCCCCTTGTTGTTGAACAATGTTGGCCCACAAAAAAAGTAAGAGTCAATGGCGGTAGAAAGAAGAGAAGTGTGCCTCAGCCTGAGCAGAGTGAAGAAAATCCTGCTGCAGTCAACATTCAGACTGAAGAAACTGCTCTCGAGGTTGAAACTGAACCTGAGCGTGTCGAGGTTCAGACTGAAGAAACCCATGTTGAGGTACACACCGAAGAAACTGAAACTGCTGTCAACATTGAGACTGAAGACACTGATCACGAGGGTGTTGGCGAGGTGTTGAAAAGACCAGTGAAAAAAACCAAGATGATCAGTGAACTTGTGTGTGTAGTTGAACCAAAAACAAGAAGTGCTAAGGCGAAGAAGGGCACGCGACGTGGTAGGAAGAGGTAGAACAGAGAACAGTTTTGAAATTTGGGGCATGTAATAATATTTATAACTTGGTGCGTACTGCTAGTCACTATGTATCCCGTATTTCTATTCGAACTTGTTTGTTCGTACCTTGTCTAAACCAGCCAAATAAAATTCAAATTTAAATTCAAATTTGGGCTCAAATTTGAATTAGGGATGGGGTATTGATGTTTTAATGCTATCTAAAGTACCTCAACTGAAATATGTTTGTTTGCTGATCATTCCCAGCCCTTTTGGTAAGTTGAACTCATAGTCATGAAAAGTGTGTCTCAAATGACCTTCAAAGGTAGGGTAAACGGCCTCATATTTAAGCAAGTTTTTTTGCACCTTGTCTAAACCAGACAAATAATTTTTCTACACATCTATTCTACCTATATAGTGTAAATCTAAAGTCTCACTATTTATTGAATTAATTTTCTATTATTTATTTTTTTTTGGAAAAACAAGGTTTAATAGAAAATTATATATAAAACAAGTTTAAAAACATGAAAATGAGAAAAGTAAGTTAAGATCTTTCTTAGTCAATCCAAAATGAAGTTTTGGTGAGGTTTTCACACTTTTCATTTTCAAAACCCCACCTATACTCTCGGGTGCCCACTACTCTCTCCCTTGAACTCCATACTACATTGTTCGAGGAATGACACTTTTATGAAGGATTTTTCGTAAAAATGTATGTAAATCATATTTATATTTTTTTCTCGTTACTATATGACATAATAAGACTATGTGCGCAAGTTTTATATTTTTTTGATTTTTTTGAATTAGTTATGCTCAACCCTAATCAGCCAAAACCCCTCTCAAAACCCCTCAAAACCCCGCACACTACTGGGTCGTCGATCGTTGTGCGTGGACGGTTGAGATCAGGCGCTAGGGTTAGCTACAGTGTATATCGATCCGCATGAGACGCCCTGATTGGTTGAATTGGTGGGGTTTAGATCAGCCCCTCTCATTGGGGCATCAGGACCGTTCATTTGAATCCAACGACAAGAGTTGACGCGGTGCATGGACCAAGCCTACGCAGTGCCCATTCCCATCGTTGCATGCGTGCCCGTGCCCACCCGCAGCATGCATGCTCACCCGCAGAACTGCGCTCGTGCTTGCATGCGGGCCCGCTTGCATGCATGGCCTCGACGTAGCCCTGCTCCGCCACCCCTACGCAGTAAGCTGTCGCATGCCTACCATTACAACCGATGCAGCCCGATGAAGACAACCAAAAAGCCAACGCTGCATGGCGTGCTGTACATGGCATGCTCCTCTTTGAGGACGCAAAACTGGCATGGGGTATCGATGTGGGTATCGATGCAGTTCAAATGGCGTGTTGCCCGTTACAAGATGGGCAAATGAAGGCGTCCATTATTGTCACGTCTCCCTCTAGCCAGGCACTAGCAAGATGTGCAAATTAATGGGCTACGGCATGAATGCACGGGCAGCACACGCAGAGAACCCGGGGCAGGCGTGTCCCCTTGACCCACGACGGCACAGACGCGTGCGTGAACCCGTCCCCCTTGACCCGCGACCGGTGGCACAGAAGGATCGCAGCCCGTTTCCCACGCTCGTGTACACACTTTCATGGGGCGCCACCAAACGCCGCCCGCCCATTAATTCTAGGGCGCCACCAAACGCCGCCCGCCCATCTTCACCGGTGAAACCACGTCGCACTTGGGCTATTTAAGTCGGGCAGTATCGTCTTCCTCTCCCTCCTCATCCACACCCCATCCTCTGCCTCCTCTTCCCTCCTTCTTCCTTCTTCTCCATCAAATCCGATCGAGCCCTCGAGCCACCCCGCGACCATGCAGTACACTGGCCCCACCTACCGCTTCCCCCCAACCACGCCGGAAAGGCTCTACCCGGCCGGAGTGTATGTCGAGAGAACCCTTAGGGTTTGGGCGATCTCGAGGTGGAGGGGCGCAAGGGAGTTAACGGAGTTCTTCCTTGTGGCCGGCTTCCGCCACCTCCCCCGCGGCTATCCTCGGATGTACCATGTTGAGGAGGTCAACCACAACAGCGTTGTGGTTGGGCTCCTCGCCACTTTCACTAACCCTTTCGATGCTTTCCATCTCCCGGGCGAGCGTTTTGGGTAGGTTGTGAGCTCATAGCTTTCACAACCTACAATCTTCACCGACTTCAACGGCATCTTCCCCAACAACGGCGTCATGCACAACATCTTCAAAATATTGGCCAAACCATGGACATGCAACTAGGAGCCCCATGCAAACCCACTATGGACATGGGTGCAACTAGAAAATGCAAACTAATTTACTTCGGGCACTTCATGCAAGCATGCAACTCATTTAGTTCATGGAACAGTAGACATGCATAAAAACAATTAACATTTAGCTTTAGTGCATCAAAAAATTATCCGTCACAAAATTTAGTGCAAGAAAAAGGCAAAATAAAAGGACAAGTAACATTTTATTGGGCCCCATTTTATTTGCCAAAGTTAGAGGTGGGCTGGTGCCCCTACGCGAGTGGGCTGGTCTTGGGCATGGTTATTTTCTCAAGGCCCATTTTCTTACGGCCCAACATCTATTCGGCAGCCCAGTTTTGTTTTTTTACTAGAAACTGAATTTGGGTGTGTACTCTGTTAACTGAAGAACAAAAACAGAGGAAACAGAGCATGAACACTGAATAGGGCCCCTGAGAATATCATTACAATAATTCATGCAAGTTTTGCTTCACACTAATTCAAATTCATCTAACAAATCCCCTGAGACTAGTTGACACACTAACTGAAACTCTAACAAATTCTAGCGATTGATGAACATCAAGTAAAATAAACCCATAGCAATGACACAACCATAAAATGCTCCAACCATCATATTTGCTTGCTGCTTCAAATCGATCAGATGCTTTAGTTGCTTGCCAATTTTCTTCAGTTCACACTTCAGTTCTGCACTGTGCATCATCTGATCGGCTCTGTCCGCCAAATTGGGGGCTTGTTCCACGGCAAGCCGCCCCCCAAAATTAAGCTCTTGGGTTCCGGTTGATCCCTCCAATTTCAACCTTTCAACATAGTCATCGAGCCACTCAAAATGCCCACATTTCTTCAGAACCTGAAAAACAGTGCGCCGAAGGCGCATGAATCCTAGATCCACCACCCAAATCCACCGCCCTAATTCGAGGAAAAAAGAAAGAAATCAGGAGAAAGGAGACCATAGGATTGGTCAAGAACACAGATCTAACCTGCCCCGGCTGTGGCTTGCTCAAGCATTTCACAAACTCGCGCCCACGGTTGCCATTTTCTTCCCTCACACAAGTCAAACGCTTCAGAGGCTCCATGCGCGGGCAATCGGGGCATCTTGTCAACGGCAGTGGACCATACCACGTCCATGATTGGCGGGAGGCCGAAGTCGAGCTAGACATCACTCGGCGGCGGCGCGCTTCGTTGCCGGAGCAGAGGAAGAAGAAGGTGGGAAGGAAAGGGGCAGGGCAAGCAATGGAGGGGGGGGCTGTCTCGGGCTCGTGGCTGGCTCGGGTCGGGGCATGCTTGCGTGGATAAGTTGTGGGTCCCACCCGCATGCGAGCACGGGCATGCTTGCGTGGATAAGTTGTGGGTCCCACCCGCATGCGAGTAACTTTTAGGTCCCGCGTGTCATAACTTGAATCGCTAACCCCTCGTGTTTTTCATTTCATGGTTAAACAGAGCCATGTCGCATTGGAGCTATTGTTTGCCTCCAAAACGTCGCATCGCAGCCATTCATTCCAACAACGTCGCACTCCTTCCAATTCGCATGAAAAACGTCGCACAGGAGCTATTGGCCCAATGTGGAACCAGTATGGCAGTATGAGCTCTTGTAAAATGAGAAGGCGACTCACACTATCTTCTTTGTGAAATCAAATCAAAGGCCTTCTTTACAGTAGTAAAATATCTGGGAGACAATTTCATGAACGATAGACAGATGTGGAGACAAATCAGATTGTATCAATAGGTGCTTATTCGCCTTTACCACACCAGAATAACTGGAGATAATTCCATGAACAATAGACAGATTGTATCAGTGGGTGCTTATTCGCCTTTACCACACCAGAATAACTGGAGATAATTCCATGAACAATAGACAGATTGTATCAGTGGGTGCTTATTCGCCTTTACCACACCAGAATAACTGGAGATAATTCCATGAACAATAGACAGATCTGATGACAAACCAAACTAAGGAACAGAAGTTTACATAGGGACGGGGATGTCTAATTTTGGCCCAGGACGTGAGTTTGTGGAGTGAGGAACCCGCGGGGTATCCCTGCTGCTGCCGCCTCTGGTTGTTCATCTTGGTCGCCTCGCCTTCTGCCACGTCTCCACCTCTGGAGCAGAAGCCTTAAGGACAGATTAGCTCTTTGTTATATACTCCATCTGTCTAAACTAGTGTCAAAGAATGTCTTACACTCCCCCGCAAAAAAAAATGTCTTACACTATGGGACGGAGGGAGTGCAAATTTACAAGCAGATTTTGTGTGGCCATTTATTTTCTCAAATCTAGGTTTTCCTTGTTTCTTTCCAATTTTATAATATATATGGCTAGTCTAAATCACTAAACTGAGCATAGCAGGGTCGTTCATGTGAACGAGGTGGGTTGGTTTCTCTTGATATTTGTCGAGGCGATGAACGAGAAGGTGGTGCGGAACCAGTAGGAGCTCTTGGTATCTTGGAGCATGTACATGGTGCCGCCCTTCTTCCCCTTGGGATGATTTGATTCAGCACCGCTTCGCTTATTTCAGGAGGCATGGTTATCCTGTGGTGCTTAGTCATCCAAGTTATGGACGATGCACAAGTCAACCAATTATCATTGTGTAAGGAGGATAGAAGTAACCATGCATTACTCCAGTTTCTTATCATCTTGGTTCTATATTTGTTGATGGTCTTATCCAGGACGCTATATGGCTACATGGTGCATCATCAAGTGTGTGCTTTGTGCTAATTTTCTTCATTTCTTTTGCTTCCACAACTTCCTTCATTTTTAATGGCGTCCAATGAGGAGGAAAAGACATACATGATCATATTGTCAGAGACGTTATTTTTCTATGGCTCGTAGCAATGCCCGGATATTCTTCTATTTCGTAGCCACCCACGAATTTCAGTCGACATGCCTGAAAATCAAGTTTGGCAGTTGTGGGCACGGACTAGTACTTGCAACGCATGGCCACCCACGAATTCAGTCGACGGACAGCACCGTGCACCATATCCAGCACCACTTATTGTTTTTGAGCCACACGTGTAGGAGTATAAGATACGATGCACCACCCAAACAGTTTTTGAGCCAAGCTAGAGCGTTGTCGTGTCACTCGACCAAAGCCTCATGCACCCCAAAATTGTTTCCTGCTGAGCTCTCGCGTCTGTGTACCCATAGTTACATATACCACCATGGCGAAATGCTGGCTGCTGCTCATCTTATTGGTGCTTATCTTGCCCGCCGCGCGCGCGGCATGGTGCCATCCCGACGACCTCCGCGCGTTGCGGGGCTTTGCCGGGAACCTCAGCGGCGGGGGTGTCCGTCTTCGAGCCGTGTGGCGCGGCACTTCGTGCTGCAGCTGGGAAGGTGTGAGCTGTGATGGCGCCAGCGGCCGTGTCACGGCGCTACGGCTCCCCGGGCATGACCTTGCAGGGCCCATCCCAGGAGCCTCCCTGGCGGGCCTCACGCGGCTAGAGGAGCTTTTTCTCAGCTCCAACTCTTTCACGGGATCACTTCCCGAGGCGCTCTTCGGCCTCGTTGGGCTGCAGAAGCTCTCACTCGAATCCAACGAGCTCACTGGCCAGCTGAGCTCGCGCCTCCACAAGCTTAAGGTCCTCACCTTGCTAGACTTGTCCATCAACCGCTTCTCCGGCCGCCTCCCAGATGACGTGTTCTGCGACCTCACGTCACTAGAGCATTTGGTCATGCACTCCAACAATTTCTTTGGATCATTGCCGCCATCCCTATCGTCACTGTCGTCTCTCCGTGAGCTCAGCCTCCGGAACAACTCCTTGTCTGGTCCGCTTGCCCGTGTCAATTTCTCTGGCATGCCACTTCTTGCTTCGGTCGACTTTGCCGCAAACTACCTCAATGGGTCACTCCCGACTAGCCTCGCGGATTGCAGCGTACTCAAGTCGCTCAGCCTTGCCAGCAACCAACTGGTTGGCACCATTCCATTGTGGATTGGTGAACTTGACCACCTTCACTACCTCGATCTCTCAAATAATTCATTGGTTGGCGAGGTACCCAAGGGATTGACACTGCTTAAGGGTCTCACCGCCGCTGATCATTCACCAGGTATGGCTTTCACTAACATGTCATTTTATGTGAAGTGTAATAGAAGAACACTCCAACAACAAAAACCAAATGTCATAACCGGGACAGACAACTTTGTCAAATCTGGGGAGGGCAATGTTGTATCTGGGAATGACAACACTGTTGTATCCGGTGACAGCAACACCGTATCTGGGAGCGATAATACTGTCACATCTGGGGACAAGAATGTCCTAACTGGTAGCAACCATGTTGTATCTGGGAGCAACAATGTTGTATCTGAAAATGACCATGTCGTAAATGGGAATGGCAATACCGTATCCGGGGGGAACAATAAGGTAACCGGCAACAACAATGTTGTATCTGGGAGTGACCACGTCGTATATGGGAACGACAGAGTCGTAACTGGAGGTTAATGATCTGTTAGTGGGTTGATTATGTCTTCCCTGACAAAGCTCACATGTCCTTGTCCAAGTTCAGTGTGGCCCACAATCACTTATTGGGGCCAATCATAGTTTGTAACTTCATGGATATAGCATACCGTTTCCTACTCAAAATAAAAATTTCCCTGTAATATCTACAAAACTTTTACATAAATGTTGACCTGAACATCAACGATGGCCTGCAACTGATGTAGACCAAGCGTGTTTCCGTATGTACCGCTTTGCATCGTGGATGTCTAGATGTGGCGATTTTCTATCTCCTTCTCTGTGTTGTGTGACGCTTTCTTATTTTTGTTGACTGGGCTATGAATCATATACTCATCAATGTCAAATGTCAATGTTAGATGGAGTAGCAAATTACAACTACTTAATGCCAGCTAGTTGTACACTTATGTAGTGCAAGTTTCAATGTTACACGCATCAATGTCAAATGTTTGGATGAAGGTATTGTTGGAAATATGCCCTGGAGGCGATATTAAATGTATTATTGTATTTCCATGTTCGTAATTAACTTTATATTATGTGCCTTAATTGCATTGACTCTTGAATATGAGATTTGGATGAAACTCATTGCATGTGTGGAAACATAAATAACAATATGATCCCTAGGCATGCCTCTACAAGCTCATGTTGACGATGATCTTGTTTTCCTGATCATGGCCATTGTTACGATACTATGAGAACACCTTGTTATCAGAACAATGGAGTTGGGTAGTTTTATTCCTGCGAGAGGTCACATTATTACTATGTTCTTGGTGTTTTCATATAAAGCGTTAACATTTACTTAGTTCCTTAGACCATGAGATAGTGTATGCTAACATACCGGATGGTTACTTTGGGGTTAGTGAATGTCACTTCGTAACTAGATGTTAATAAAAGTAACTTACGGGTATACCAGAAATGTATGTCTCAGTATCGATAGCTCTAGACTGAGATTTTCTCAAACGATAGAGAGATACTCTATAGGCCCACTCGGTATTACGGTATCATTATCGTCTGGCTAGACACATGTGTTAAGATCACGGGATACCAGAATATAGATATACGAGTAAAGAGAACAAATCGGTAACAAGGATAAATGGTATAGTGATCAAAGCGTCGATGACAAGGATACTGATAATATCTCACCTTGGTTTTGTAAGGTATCGTGAAGCAAAGGGAATGGTATTCGGGAACAAAAGGTTCGCTCGAGAACTTCGTAAATAGGCGAGGGTTATCAAGGATGTCCAGATCCTGGTGCTAGTTGTTAACACGAAAGTGTTCGGTCATGTCCGCTTATTTCCAAACCTGTAGGGTCACACGCTTAACAGGTAGTAATTAATATGAGAACTAAAGTCTAAGAGAACGAGCACGGAACGTGTTTTGGATGGATTCAGAAGTGTTTCGGTTGGTCCCAGAAGGGTTTCAGGAATTCCAGAAAGGTATAACATGTCCGAAAAAGTTTTGGATCTACATATGAAGAGTTTTTGGAAGGTTACAGAGAACTTTATTTTTTGGGGAAGAAGTTCTTCTTGGGCCGACCCAAGAGGGCAGCCCCTAATGGGCCAAAAGGTCCCAAAGTGGGACGCCCGAAAAGAAGGAAAGGGAGGAGGCTGAACCCTCTTTTGGGGGTCGAATCCTACTTGGGGTACAACCCCAATTCGGCCCCCTCCTCCTCCCAACAGGTAATACGACACCTCGTTGCGCCAATTGGCGCAGGGACAAACTACAGCCCAAAAGTCAAGAAAACTATGTGAAACATAAAATGGAGGTCAAGTTAGCTATTTGAAGAGACCAATTATAACCATGGGCGCAAAGACGAACTGCAGCCAAGAGGAAGAAGCAACTAATGGATCTGATTTTTTGGTCAACTATTTCAAGAATGTTTACCGTGAATGGACTGAAAATAGAGGAGCTTCCCATCCATCCCAAGGGGCCAATTTTGAAATAAAGAAAAGAGTATTGTTTCATCCATTGCCCCATCCGTTGCCTCCTTGTGTCTGCAAGGTCTCCTCGCGTCAGGTCATCAGCATGAGCGTGTATCTGTACGAAGTTTCCTGCCACCCCACGATGGTCATTTATTTTCTAGCCTCAATGCTACGACACGATGGTTGTCATTTTATTTTACCTATGTATGAAAAGGGCACTGGACAATTGTCGGGAAGGAGTGCAGTTTAGAAAATCAAATTTCTATTATGGTCATCCTTGAGGCAAATTTGATGGTCTCGAGGATAAGTATCATGGTTTGCACGTTCCAGTGGGACGCATGAAGGCAGGTAAGGTCCAGTCTACTAAAGATAAGTTCCATAAGGGACTTTCTAATTGGATGGAGAAATATGTCTTGAGTGGGACTAATGAAACTCTTATTAAAACGGTTATCAAAGCCTTACCTACTTATGCTATGGGATCTTTAAATTTCTGGTGGGTTATGTGATGAGCTTTCCCAGGTGATCCGTAATTTCTAGTGGAGGGATGACAAGAGCAGGTGGAAAACTCGTTGGTTAGCTTAAGATAAAACCGACAATGCTTATAGGACCCAGAGTTATGGGTTTTCGTGACCTTCGTTCATTTAAACAGGTTCTTTTGGCTAACTAGGCTTGGCATTTGTTGATCAAACCAAAGTATCTATGCGCGAGATTGCTAAACCCGAAATATTACCCTCACATGCATTTACTGGACACAATATTTCCTAAGGCTACCTCATTGTGTGGGGAAGGTATCATATATGTCCTGGAGTTATTGAAGGAAGGTGTTAGGGTCCAGGACGCCAGTAATGTGAATATTTGAAAAGATAATTGGCTTACCTGCAATCCAGGTCTTAAAATTATTGCGAAGTTAAATAGAACAAGATTAAAATTGACGGCTGATCTTTTCTTTCTTAGAACAAGAAGATGAGATGTGAATCTTGTGAGACATTTGTTTTATCCACCTGTTGCCACGAGATTTCTAACCTTCGGATTCCTTATATGGGCGAGGACTTTGTGGCTTCATGTTATGAAAAATAGCGGTTTATTCTCAGTCAACAGTGCCTACAATCTTGCTCTTCTATTAAAGAAACATAATAGGATAATAGGCAATGCAGTGGGGTTGAATGGGGAGAGGAAATTGTGGAATGTCATTTAGAAAGCTAATGTGCCTCAGAATATTGAAGTTTTTGTGTGGCGTGTGTCATCTAATAGTTTGTCCGTCCAAGTTAATATGATGCCTGCCCGTTGTGCTATTTCTGGTACGCTGTTCCATTTGTGGTAATGCTTTTTTGAGATACATTTGCGGTAATGTTGATGAGGATATTTTCCATACTATTGTTTCTTGTACAAGGGCACGAGCTCTACGTATGGCTATTATAGAGATTTGGGAGTTTCCTAAAGAGTAGGTTTTTGTTAACTCTGGTGGTCCAGATTGGTTGTTGGTCTTACTTGATAATGTGAGAAATATTGTGCGATTAGAGGTTTTTATTTTACCGAGAGCCCGACATCTAAAGAACAATGTGATATTTAGGGATGGACGAGGTCCATTTTGCGCTTTTGTTAATTTTCTAGATAGTTATAGGTCCTCTGTTGATGGCTTACATGGCACCTTGCTTGTTGGGTGTAATGGAAAGGGTAAACCAATGATTGCTGAACACCAAACAAGTGCAACCACGCTGGAGGTTCATGATGATTGAATGCCCCCTCAGATGGATTGTGTAAAGATAAATGTGGATGCCAACTTTGTTGTTGAGCATGGCTCAAGTGCATGGTTTGTTGAGAGAGGATCGATCAGTGAGGTCCTTCTTTCCACACAGAATTTCTTGTCGGCCAGCTCTAAAGTGGAAAGAGATAAGCTCCGTACCTGTTTGGCATACTGAGGGAGTCCTGGATTAGGGGGTATTCGGATAGCCGGACTATACCTTCCGCCGGACTCCAGGACTATGAAGATACAAGATTGAAGACTTCGTCCCGTGTCCGGAAGGATCTTTCCTTGGAGTGGAAGGCAAGCTAGGCGTGCGGATATTCAAGATCTCCTACCATTGTAACCGACTCTGTGTAACCCTAACCCTATCCGGTGTCTATATAAACCGGAGGGTTGTAGTCCGTAGGACAACCATCATCATACACAATCATACCATAGGCTAGCTTCTAGGGTTTAGCCTCCTTGATCTCGTGGTAGATCTACTCTTGTACTACCCATATCATCAATATTAATCTAGCAGGAGTAGGGTTTTACCTCCATCGAGAGGGCCCGAACCTGGGTAAAATAAAGTGTCCCTTGTCTCCTGTTACCATCCGACCTTGACGCACAGTTCGGGACCCCCTACCCGAGATCCGCCGGTTTTGACACCGACATTGGTGCTTTCATTGAGAGTTCCTCTGTGCCGTCGCGATCAGTAAGGATGCCTCTTCCCGTCTTTAAAGACGGCGCCATTACAAAAGGAGCCTTGGCTGTCGGCCAAACTCTCCGGCTAGGTGGTTTTCTCGCAACCGCCTGTTCGGCTGTTGCGCCGACGGTGACCTCCCGGGTCATCTAGCAGGAGTAGGGTTTTACCTCCATCGAGAGGGCCCGAACCTGGGTAAAATAAAGTGTCCCTTGTCTCCTGTTACCATCCGACCTTGACGCACAGTTCGGGACCCCCTACCCGAGATCCGCCGGTTTTGACACCGACATTGATGCTTTCATTGAGAGTTCCTCTGTGCCGTCGCGATCAGGAAGGATGCCTCTTCCCGTCTTTAAAGACGGCGCCATTACAAAAGGAGCCTTGGCTGTCGGCCAAACTCTCCGGCTAGGTGGTTTTCTCGCAACCGCCTGTTCGGCTGTTGCGCCCACGGTGACCTCCCGGGTCATCGAAAGCAACCTCCACGTCGGCTCAGAAATCGCCGAGCAATTGGATCCGACGGAGCTCTCTTTTGTAAACGAGATCCTGGATCGCATCGCCGCACTGGGTGTCGCGACAAATTACGACCAGGTTGGGTTTAAACCCGATCTAAGAGAAACTAAGTCTCCCCAAGTCACCCACCACGTTGTTGTGGTGGAGACACAATGCGGCGACCCTTCATCTATCTTAAGGACTAGCTACGTCCGAATTCACGAACCCTCCATGCCGGATATCCGCAGAGGGGAGGATACAATCCAAGACCTGAGCTTAAAATCAGGCAAATCGGAAAACATCCAAGATTCCGGATCTCAGAATCCGGAAGTTCTTCGGCCTCCGAACAATAAACTGGGCGAGGTCTCAGATTCAACGACACCCGCCCGCCCGATCTTAAGCGATCTTTCCCAAATCAGGCAAATGCCCAAAGAAATAGTACATCATTACTGGGCCAGATTCCTCCTGGTTATGAACAGGATAAAGGACTGCCGCGAGAATTTCAATCTTTTGCAGTAACTGCACGGACAAGGGAATACTCAACGCCGTAAGTCGTCGTAATATTACACGCTTTGCTGACTTGGTGTCCATAGTACAAAAATACTGTGCGATGGAAAGTGCTTGGAAAACCGAAATAAATTTTTGGGATAATCCGGCCTTGAATAGCAATCCCGTCCGAATTAAGAGGGCGCACCACAGTAAGGTGCCCGGACTAAATACCAAAAAATCAAAACCCTTTAGAGGGCATGGAACCGTACTGGAAAAGTGGCTAGATGGACCCTGCAAGATTCACAGTGCAGAGGACGCCACCCCAACTCACAGCCTCAGGGCATGTTGAATACTCCGGCAGGTGGCCAAAATTGGCGAGGACCTCCTAATTCCAGAGGTCGAAGGAAACCAGCCCGAGAATTTCAGTTCCGTTCTCACAGTCTTCGAGACTTTCGCATCAAATAACATGCAAAAAAGAACACTCCGCAGCCTCACTGAAGTCTATCAAGTAGCGACAATAAACCCATGGAGTAATACTGCTATCACCTTCAACGCGAATGACGAACCTAAATTTCGAACAACCAGAGCACCAGCCGCATTGGTCCTCAGTCCCATAGTGGACGGCTGTCGCCTCGCAGAGGTACTCATGGACGGAGGCAGCGGATTGAACCTCATTTACGAGGAAACCCTCCAAAAGATGGAAATAGACTGGAACCGCATTGAGCGAAGCAGCACAACCTTTAGAGGAATAATCCCCAGTCAGGAAGCGCGCTGCACCGGAAAGATCACACTAGATGTGGTATTCGGCATGCGGATAATTATAGGTCTGAACAGATCACGTTTCAGGTGGCCCCGTTCAAAAGCGGATATCACGCTATACTAGGACGGGAGGCTTTCACAGTTTTCCAAGCTATACCCCATTACGGGTACATGAAGCTTAAGATGCCTGGGCCAAACGGAATTATCACTCTCGCTAGTGATCCGGACATAGCACTCCGCGCCGAGAACAAGACAGCCGCATTGGCCCTCGAGGCACTATCCGAAACCTTAGCGGCCGAAGAACTGACTGCGCTGCGATCCACGGTCAATAGGGATGATGTGATACTCGATAAGTGATCCAAATCCACATCCTTCAAACCAGCGGACGAAATAGTCAAATTCCAGGTCCACCCAACGGACCCCAATAAAACAGCCTCCATCGGGGCAAGACTGAACCCTGATGTAGGCGCCGCACTGCGAGAGTTCCTACGAGAGAACTGGGACATTTTCGCTTGGCACCCTTCAGACATGCCAGGAATCCCACGCAGGTTGGCCGAACACAGCCTAAATATCCAGAAAGGATTCAAACCTGTCAAACAAGCCCTTCGGCGTTTCTCCGAACCAAAGAGACAGGCTATGGGAGAGGAGCTAGCCAAGTTATTGGAGGCCGGATTCATTAGAGACATAAAACACCTGGACTGGCTAGCAAACCTGGTGATGGTACCAAAAAAGGACAAATCCTGGCGCCTGTGTGTCGATTTCAAAGACCTTAATAAGGCTTGCCCAAAGGATCCTTTCCCCCTCCCTCGAATAGATCAAATCATCGATGCCACTGCAGGACACGATTCGCTGTGCTTCCTCGACGCATACTCCGGTTACCATCAAATCAAGATGGCAGAATCAGACCAAGACGCAACAGCATTCATCACACCATACGGCCCATTCTACTTCAACACAATGCCCTTTGGGCTAAAAAACGCCGGCGCAACATATCAGCGCATGATTCAAACATGTCTGGCAAACCAGATCAGCAAAACAGTGGAGGCGTATGTAGATGATGTGGTCATTAAATCAAGACATTTCGAATCTCTAGTAGACGACTTGAGGCTTACATTCGACAACCTCCGAAAATACGACATTAAGCTCAATCCGGAAAAATGCGTTTTCGGCGCTCCAGCCGGAAAGCTCCTGGGCTTCATTGTATCCGGTAGAGGAATTGAGGCAAACCCAGCCAAAATCTGAGCTTTGTCACAATTGGATGTCCCAAAAGACCTCAAACAAATACAGAAACTCACCGGATGCGTGGCGGCTTTAAGCCGCTTTATCTCCCGCCTGGGAGAAAAGGCATTGCCCCTTTACCGCCTCCTCAGGCGCACCGAACACTTCGAGTGGACAGACGCTGCCACGGCCAGACTCGAGGAAATAAAGGCCATCTTGGCAACAAACCCAGTCCTGGCCGCGCCGAATACTGGCGAACCCATGCTATTGTACATTGCCGCAACTCATCAAGTTGTTAGCGCAGTACTCGTCGTCGAGCGGGCAACGGACGGACACAAACTCCCCCTTCAAAGGCCGGTTTACTACGTGTCCACTGTCCTCACACCATGCAAATCACGGTACCCGCATTACCAAAAGATTGCATACGCGGTGTTTATGGCATCCCAGAAGCTACGACACTACTTTCAAGAGTGTTCTATAACAGTAGCCTCGGAAGTACCACTCAACGATATTATCAACAACCGCGATGCAACGGGCTGGATAGCAAAATGGGCCATAGAGCTCCTCCCGTTCGACATAACCTACAAATCACGGCGAGCCATTAAATCGCAAGTCCTAGCCGACTTCGTCGCCGAATGGACAGAGGCCGAACTCCCTAAAGAGTACGGCACATATTCAAACTGGATCATGCATTTCAACGGCTCCAAAATGTTGGCCGGACTAGGGGCTGGCGTCGTTTTGACGTCCCCTACAGGAGACACAGTCCAATATGTACTCCAAATTATATACACGGACTCCAACAATGCAGCCGAATACGAGGCCCTTCTACATGGTCTCCGGATGGCAGTATCCATGGGCATTCAACGCCTGGAAGTACGCGGGGACTCAAACCTCGCGATATCCCAAATAAATGGCGACTTCGACGCCAAAGACCCAAAAATGGCAGCTTATCGCAATGCCGTCCTAAAAATGTTAGTTCGGTTTGAGGGACTGGAGTTTCACCATATAGCCCGAGAAAATAATCAGGCAGCGGACGTCCTGGCACGCATCGGAGCAAAACGAGATGCAGTGCCCCCCAACATCTTCTTAGAAAGATTATTCAAGCCATCTGTAGCATGGGAGGGGGAACCCTCGGATAACAGTCCGGACACAACCGCACAACCCGACGCCGAACAATCCGACATAATCGGAGGCCCTGCCACCGAAATCACACCTTTAGCCCACGTAATAATGGCGGTCATCGCCCCGTGGACAGAACCATTCCTAGCCTACCTTACTAGGCAGGAACTCCCAGAGGACCAAAACGAGGCACGCTGCATAGTGCGGCGATCTAAATCCTATAAAGTCCACGAGGGAGAGCTATATAAGAAAAGCACTACAGGAGTCCTTCAAAGGTGTATCTCCGAAGAGGAAGGGCGGAGTCTGTTGGCTGAAATTCATGCCGGTCTCGGTGGCCACCACACCGCAGCTCGGTCCCTTGTAAGCAAGGCTTTCCGTACGGGCTTTTATTGGCCGACGGCCCGAGCAGACGCTCATGACTTAGTCAAACGATGCGTCAGTTGCCAGCTCTTTGCAAACCAAAGCCATATGCCGCCCAACGCCCTCCGAACCATCCCCATCACTTGGCCTTTTGCGGTCTGGGGGCTTGATATGGTGGGACCCCTTAAAGGTGGAACCCACAAGAAAAAATACTTGTTGGTCATGGTGGATAGATTCACCAAATGGATAGAAGCCAAGCCTGTTAAGACGGCCGAATCCGGACCTGTGACAGACTTCATATCCGGGGTCGTACACCGTTATGGTGTCCCTCACAGTATCATCACCGATAACGGCACAAACTTCACCTCCGACGAAGTAAAGCTGTGGTGCAAAAATATGGGCATTAAGCTCGACTATGCTTCTGTCTATCACCCACAAACTAACGGTCAGGTCGAACGTGCAAATTGTCTCATCATGAGCGGCATTAAACCCAGACTGGTGCGGTCCCTCAAGGAATCTAATACGCACTGGGTGGAGGAGCTCGACTCCGTACTCTGGGGGCTGCGAACCACGCCGAATCGTACGACCGGATTCACACCATTCTTTATGGTGTACGGCGCAGAGGCAGTTCTGCCCTGCGACATAATTCATGACTCACCTCGAATGCGCATGTACGAAGAAAGAGAAGCCAAGCTTGATCGGCAGGACAACCTGGACGCCTTAGAGGAGGAGCGCGATGTGGCTAAAGCTCGTTCCGCATTTTATCAACAGCAGGCTCAAAGATATCAAAGCAGAGAAGTACGGGCCAAAAATTACAACGTTGGCGAACTAGTTCTACGCCTGCCGGATAAGAAAAAGGACAAACTCAAGCCCAAATGGGAAGGTCCCTTCATAATTGACCAAGTCCTGACTGGTGGAGCGTACCGCCTGCGAGATGCGTCGGATAACCGACTCGAGCCGAACCCATGGAACGCCGCACGCCTCCGAAGATTCTATGCCTAGCGCCGGACTCTGGGTTTGTCTCCTTCCTCTGTCCATTTTTATATATTTTTTCTGTTTTGTCTCCTCCCACTCTTTCCTTTTATAGCCCCTAACGGCTCATCATGTGACGCGCTACCCGCGCTCCTTAAACCTGGGGGCTTCTTTAACAGAAGCTTGTTTATATGGGTTTCACGCCCAACGCATGCGTCAGACTTCCGCATGCACATTTTCTTCACCATTATATGCATCGATATGACTTAAGTTTTGGCCAAGCTGGGTTGCCTGGCTCCTGTGCTTACCCCTACGTTCCCGATTGTTCCGCTAGGCGGTAAAGGGAGCACCTATGCGATTGCTACTGCCGGATAAGCCGGATGTGTACCTCAGACTGGGTGAAGCCGAAAGCTAGCGTTCTTAAGGGAATATTCGGTCGGTGAACTAAAGATGAACCTTTTTTACTTATACATGCCCCCAGATGTTTTCATGCATTTGCAGTCCGGACGTGCACTTCAGGGCACACCACCCCAGCGAAAGGAACCCTTAACGGAACTATTCTCTCTGGAAGATGTTTCTTACTAACCATGTAATATAACATAACTAGTTGGGCACTTGTCTGATAAAGCACTAATGACCCCTACGCCTGGTCTCCATGCATATCTCGGTTCTTATATAACCGTTATGGTATTCGGACACACTCCGGACCGTCAGGTCCCGAGGTCGAAGCGAAAAGGTCGGCAACGACAAACGATCTACAATCCGGCTAGAAGGCATTACACATGTCAATTATAAATTACATAGTCATCCTGACTGATTGTATTCCTCCTCTATACCATCTAACAGGCTGTCTAATTTACAGTCCTGCTGGGAATACTTTGCGGCCAATTCTACCTGGCCATACACTAAGCTCACAGGGATCTCCTTCCCGTCAGGCCCCACCGGTCCGACCTCGGCCATGTGATTGGCGTCAGACTTCGTAAAGCGGGTCTTCACCATGGCCCAGGCCTCCCTAGCGCCCTGCCGGCAGGCCGATATCTTCCACAACCGGAAACGCCGCCGAGCTCCCTTCAACTTCTCCGCAAGTTCTCCAAGGCCCTCAGGTATGGAGTGGGCAGGCCACAAGGCTTGGGCAATACCTCGCATCGCCTGCCGAACTCGTTCGTGCAGTTGAGAGAGTTCGGGAAGAAGATCGCCCGTTGAACCGGGCATCTCCTCTGCAGGACGACCTGTCAGCATACCTACAGACATAACTCTGTTAGTCGTCTTCCTCGCCGAACTCCTTTTTCAAGAGTTCGCTTAAGCACTTACTAAAAATGCCGCGTCGAAGTCGCTGATTCTCCTTATTGGAGTCCGACAGCTGGCCACGAACATCTTTTAGTTCAACATCCAGCCTGGTGTTGGCATCCTGGAGATCATTCTTCTCCCGCCTCACCTTTGTCAGCACGCTTTCACCAGCCTTTAACCGGCGTAGAAGTTGTTGCCTGTCCGGATCGAGTCCGGCGCCATCTGCAATACCATTTGTCAAATTGGCACTTAAATCCGCACAATACTAAATATTCTGGTGTATTGTTTACCTGCAGGGATCTCTTTAGACCCCCCATGATGCCGTTAGTGCGGCCTCTAGTTGGGCCCTGCACCTTTCCAGCTCCTGGGACAGCGCGGTGTTCTTCTCGGTAAGAAACTGCATGTTATATGATTCTCGAATCAGTTATTTCCACTGCTTCAAGTCTCGGGGGCTACTGGCATATCTATATTTACCAAAATTTTCTTACCTGTATGTCTTTTACATACTGCTCCGTGGCTCTGGCTAAACCATTTTGAGCGGCACGGAGGTACGCGTCTGCTGAATTGAAGGCATTTAAAGCCTCCTGGGAGAAACAAGCATCACGAAGAACTGGCCGGCGACGCCTGTGGTTCATGGCACTCTCCACCTCGGAATGGGTGGCAGACAGCCTGTCCGCATCCTCTGATGGAGGAGCGTCCGGTGCGTGCCTTGTGCGGGCCTCCGCTTCCGGGCCGGGCGTTGGAGTCTGGCTGGTGGAGGCGCGATTGGCAACCTCTCCGGATATAGTCCGGCGAGGTCTCTTCGTCCTGAAGATAGCACGAATGTTAATATACCCTGGAGGAGTAAAACACCAGGGAAAAAGAGAGGGTACGCCATACCTTTGCTCTGGCACCTCAGTCCGGACTACGTTCCTTTTTGCCCCACGGGGCCCTGCGGCCCCCCGCCGGCTAGCCGCAGCGGGGTCGGCTTCCCGCCTCGGGAATCTCTCCTACAAAGCATGGTTGCTGTCAGAACAACCAGACCCGTGAAAACAGAACCCCTCTTAAGGGGGTAAAGCTCCGGTATTTGTCACCCGGGAGGCCGGGATTAACCCTGGGTAATCAGCTATAATAGCTACCAAGGTATCGTCCTTGTTTAGCTGATAAAACAATCCATCGATAAACTCCATCGCTAAGTCCGGATCCTCTTCGTAGTCCGGATTGAGGGACCGTTCTGGGTCCTCTGGCTGTGAAGGACGGCTGTTTATGTTTTTCACCTCCTGACGCAGGTCCTGCGTTGAAGTCGTTAGACTGTCTATTTAATCATGGGAATGTAAAATGAACAGGGAAGCACGACTGTCCGCTTACCCAATTCGGAGGACTATACATGGAAAATCCGCCTGCGGGTCGACGTGGAGGAATTCCTCTTCTTCTCCCTTGTACAAAGAGGATAAGATCTTCATTAGAGCGGCAGGCGAGTCCGGCCCTTTACGGCCGTAACGGGTGGCGTCACCTTCCCCGTTGAAATCCCACATGGGGTGGCTTCTGTATTGGAGCGGCTGCACCCCCCGCATAATGCATATGGCCATGACTTTAATCATGGTTAGTCCGGAATGAGCCAGTAGCTTAATCCGGCCCATTAAGTAAAGGACGTCTCTGTCATTCTCTCTCTGAGAGCTCCGAGGGCGCCAGCTCAGGCGTTTCTTCAGGGGAGCGTTGTTAAACTCAGGGAGGCCGGCCCGGATAGGGTCCGGCAGGGGGACGTCGTCTATGTAAAACCATTCTGAAGGCTAGTCCTCGGACGCCTTCTTCGGGGTTCCGGACGGGTATCCGGTCCCGACGATGCGCCATACTTCGGCTCCGCCCACTTGATATATGGACCCCTCTTGGGAACGGGGCACCAGGCAGAATATCTTCTTCCACAGCGCGAAATGAGCCTCGACGCCTAAAAATAGCTCGCAAAGAGCAACAAAGCCCGCGATGTGTAACACGGAGCCGGGCGTAAGGTGGTGCAGCTGGAGGCCATAGAACTCCAGAAGCCCGCGGAGAAATGGATGAATTGGAAATCCCAGTCCCCTTATTAGATAAGGCACCAGGCACACCCGCTCCCCTTTAGAGGGACTAGGTGAGTTCTCCGCTTGTTTTCCGCCTTGATAAGTGATGAGTCCGGCTCGGACCGAGACCATATAGGCTTGAGGGAGAAATCCCTTGGCTTGGAGCGACACTAATTTGCTATGCGGGATGGAACAACTCTCCCAGTCTCTAGGGATAGGACTGGAAGGGCGAGAGGAGGAGCTACGGCAGCTGGCCATGTTAGAATGGATCTTTGCTGGAGACGCTCTGATGATTTCTCGCAGAAGGGGAAGGTGTGGTTTGGATCTGAATCCTCATCCTGTTAAATAGGCGGCTCGTTTATACGGCTAGGGGCTTGGATGTGAAACTACCCTGGCTTTCCGCATTCGTTTGACACGTGGAAGGCGGCCATTATTGGGCGTGAAAGCCAAGGAGCGCTACATTATAAAAATCGGACGTTATACCCGCAGGTACACAAAGTTTGAAGGAGAACCCGCCTTGCAATGCCGAAGACAATCTGCGCGCCGGACTCATCGTCATTGAAGCCTGGTTCGGGGGCTACTGAGGGAGTCCTGGATTAGGGGGTGTTCGGATAGCCGGACTATACCTTCCGCCGGACTCCAGGACTATGAAGATACAAGATTGAAGACTTCGTCCCGTGTCCAGAAGGATCTTTCCTTGGCGTGGAAGGCAAGCTAGGCGTGCGGATATTCAAGATCTCCTACCATTGTAACCGACTCTGTGTAACCCTAACCCTATCCGGTGTCTATATAAACCGGAGGGTTGTAGTCCGTAGGACAACCATCATCATACACAATCATACCATAGGCTAGCTTCTAGGGTTTAGCCTCCTTGATCTCGTGGTAGATCCACTCTTGTACTACCCATATCATCAATATTAATCTAGCAGGAGTAGGGTTTTACCTCCATCGAGAGGGCCCGAACCTGGGTAAAATAAAGTGTCCCTTGTCTCCTGTTACCATCCGACCTTGACGCACAGTTCGGGACCCCCTACCCGAGATCCGCCGGTTTTGACACCGACACATACCTTTACATTGGACTTACCACACACTGTCCCATTGACCAGGGAACTGATTGTTTATTCTTCGTGACAATGCTATGGACATGCCTACCTTGATGGATTTAAGAAAAGTGCTTAGGATCATTCATCTGTTGCACAGTTTGAGCTTGGCTAGGATGAGGTGAGAGGCTAACAATGTTGCCCATCAGATTTGCGAAATTTGTTACGATCTTGGTTGGTTCGGATGGTTTGTTAGTGAATAGTGTTTCGCCCTGCGTGGCGGCTACTGTTTTTTGTTGATTGTAAGACCATTATTTCTGAGTAATATAGGGGTTCTACTCTAAAAAAGAAAAAGGTTTTATCATGCGCATGGGCACGAGCTGGAAGCCAGTGCCGCCATTCCCCAACCATCCCACATGCATGGGAGCTAGTTGGCAGGTTGGGTACGGGAAGGGGAGCGAAGTGGGCGGGACTACGAAGACGCGGAGCACAAATCACGATCGTTCACTCGGCATCCAATGTCAGGGAATGTCAGTGAACGAGAAGCTTACGTCACGGCCGCGGGAACAGCGACCCCAGTACACCTGGCCCATTATTAGCCCATGCGGGTGAAAGCAGTGCCTTACACGGCCAGGGACGGCCTAGATGCACGATCCAACGCCCTAAATCAGTGAAGGTGTGAGAGAGATGAAAATGGGTTCAGTTTTACCGTCCTTAATGACTACTCCCTCCATCCGGAATTACTCGTCGAAGCAATGGACGTATCTAGACGTATTTTCTTCTAGTTATATCAATTTTTATCCATTTTTGCGACAAGTAATTTGGAACAGAGGGGGCGACAAGTGCACAAGAGCAACTTATTTTTAGGTGTGTCCCCGTAAAAAAATAAAAAATCTTTTTTAGTTGCGCACGGGCGCAAGTTGACCATCCACACGCGAGAGAAATGCCCCAACCATCCCACCCGCGCGGGACCCAGGAGTCAGTCGCGCGAGACCATCTTGGGCCGGAAGGCAGCACCTCCATTCCCCTTTCTTGCAGCAGAGGAAAGAAACGCGCCCCGCCGCCTCATCCGCGCCGTCCCTCCGAGATCCGACGGCCCCGATCCACCCTCCCGACCCACTTAACGCCCCCACCCTCCTCCTCCCCCCTCCCCCTATTCCCCACCCTCCGCCCGCCTCCGCCTCCTCCTCCGCATCCCATTCGCCCCCAAATCGGCCGAGTAAACCCTAGCTAAACCCCCCGACCCCCCGCCGCCGGCGAGCGAGCGAGATGAACTTCAAGGGCGCCAGGATGCCGAGCGCGCCGGCGGGCGCGGGCGCGCTGGTCAAGCTCGGGCTGCTCGGCGGCGCCGCGCTCTACCTCGGCAACAAGACCCTCTACAACGTCGAGGGAGGCCACCGGGCCATCGTCTTCAACCGCCTCGAGGGGATCAAGGACAAGGTGCCCGCCGCCCCCTCCCCTCCCGCGGATCCGCGGATCTCGGCCGCGCGCGACGGATTTTGCTTGCACCCTGCTGTTTTCCTGCGCGATTTATCGGGTCCCTTACGCGTTTGATTTCTGGGGCGGGTCCGTGCAGGTCTACCCCGAGGGGACTCACATCGTCATCCCCTGGTTCGAGAGGCCCATCATCTACGACGTCCGCGCGCGACCCAACCTCGTCGAGAGCACCTCCGGGAGCCGGGATCTCCAGATGGTAACTCTCTCCTGCCTCGATCCCTCCCCACCTAGCGCAGATGCCCGATTTACTGCTTATTATCTGTGAGAATCCATGTTTGGGATCGACCAAGGGGTCTGCTTTTAGCTGCCCATGTTGTTGATATTCTGAAAGTGTAGCCTGTATGAGTCTTATTTGTTGATACTCTGCTTGTGTTAAGTGATTAGCTAGCAATTTGGACCAGTGGATGTAGTCTGGTACATGTAAAACGGCCCTGGCATTATCATTTATGAGCATCTTTTGTAACTGTAGCCTGCAACGGGATGGGCACACCAAAAGTGTTCACCAATTTGGATAGGTGGGTGGGGTCTGGTACACGGAATGTGTTTGTCATTTTCATTTCTGGGTCTCCAGTTACCGTGACATCAGCTGTTATGGCATACCTAGCATCAGTGGAGTCAATTTTTATTGACTCATTGGATTTTAATGCAACCTATACTAGCTGACATATGAAATCTTACAGCATTGTATGTAGCCTCTTTCCTCTCTAGTGTCTACTGCTCTGTTATTAAGCATTTTAGTTCATTGCTTTTAATCAATTAGCACGGGTCGCCATTATGTATTGCCTGTCAATAAGCATTTCAACTCATTTTCTTTTAATCTGTTAGATTGTCATTATATATTGCCTGTCAATAATCATTTCAACCTTCAACCTATTTGCAGTACTTTTTTTTTGCTTCATCATTATTTGTTGCCATGTTGATTTAAGACGACTAGCTGATGCTGAGCAAGTTATATCATTTTGATTATGTGAAGTTGTTAGTGTTCATGCACTTCTTTTTGAAAGTAGCATTTGCGCTGCAGTTCCTTGCATGTATTTGATTCCACTTCATAATTTGGACAGGTGAGAATTGGTCTTCGTGTTCTTACACGACCCATGCCAGAGAGACTACCAACTATGTACAGGACCCTGGGGGAGAACTACAATGAGAGAGTGTTGCCTTCAATCATTCATGAAACACTCAAAGCTGTAGTTGCCCAGTACAATGCCAGTCAGCTAATCACACAGAGAGAGGTACAGCTTCACCATGTTTGCTGTGTCTACATGTTTTCCATGCTATAGGAGATAATAGCTGGTCTTACTTGAAATATGTTACTGACTTATCCTTCATGTAATGGCAGGCTGTGAGCAGGGAGATCAGGAAGATTCTGACAGAGAGGGCAAAGAACTTCAACATCGCTCTGGATGATGTGTCCATTACCAGTCTTAGCTTTGGTAAAGAGTTCACTCATGCCATTGAAGCCAAACAGGTTGCTGCTCAGGAAGCTGAGCGTGCCAAGTTCATTGTTGAGAAGGCTGAGCAAGACAAGAAAAGTGCAATTATCAGGGCACAGGTAAGCAAAACGGGACTAGATATTTCTCTTTCGCACTACTAAACCTTCTTATCCTGTTTACTGTTTCAATCATAGTTACTAGAGGCATATTGCAAGTGTTCTTGATGTCTTCATAGATTCATCATATATCGCGTTAAACTTGTTGAGTTTTGGTAGCGCATTTGAGCCAAACACTGGTAGAAATGTACATCCATTTGTTAAGTTTATGGTACATGGTTTCCATATGGCTTCACCTATTTTCAGGCTTCCAGTGGTAGTTAGTAGAGGCATATTGCTAGTGTTGTTTAAGTCTTCATATCATCATATATGTCCCTGCATTTGCTGAGTTTAGGAGCACTTGAGCCTGACTCTAGTAAATTTGTACATTTCATATGATGATTGGATTGCTATGTCCATAGTTTTGTTTTAGACTTCCAGTGGCATGTTATTATGACTGAACGTAGTTTCACACTTCCAGTGGCATGTTCGTATGACTGAACATAGTTTCAGACTTCCGGTGCTATGTTCATATGACTGAATATAGTTTCAGACTTCCAGTGCTATGTTCATATGACTGAATTTAGTGTCAGACTAAACATTTTCTATGTTCCGGTGGTAGTTACTATGGGCATACTGCTAGTGCTGTTTATATCTTAGCTCTGTACATTTCTTTACATTTTTCTGAGTTTGGTGGCACTTGCGTAACACTAGCTGTACATTTGAGTTTGTTTAATTTTAGAGCACCTGATTCAAACGCTGATTGATGCGCCTTTGTGTTTGGTATCTGAACAGGGAGAGGCAAAGAGTGCAGAGCTGATTGGCAATGCCATCGCCAACAACCCTGCTTTCGTGGCGCTCAGGCAGATTGAAGCCGCCAGGGAGATCGCCCACACCATCGCAGCCTCCAACAACAAGGTGTTCCTCGACTCGGGCGACCTGCTGCTTGGGCTCCAGTCGCTCAAGATGCTGAACAACAACAACAAGAAATGAGACCGTCTCCTGTAACGCATGTTGCGGCTGCCGCCAGTCTTGTCTACATTGGAAGAAGAGTACTTTTGAGAGGAACGAACGCTTAGTTTCGCATTCCCGAACCGAAAACAAGAAAGACGCCCTTGCTACTGTGAACCGTTTGTGCACTTTTTCAAGTGAACCTGTCAGCTGCTACCGCTGTGCGTAGCTTATAACGTCTGGGCGGTTATGTGGTGATTATGCTGGCCTTTTCATGTTCATCTCGGCTTGTTTCTTTCATGGTACGCATTTCATTGGATATGTGAATTCTCTAAGCCACCTTGCTTAGTTTGCTTGCGGAACGTCATTGCTTCTGGCGCCTTCTATTTTAGGGCCTGTCCTATGGCTTCTGAAAACTTCTCACGTGCGGGATTGATGGTGGGCCGGCACATGTAGAAGATTGCTTCATGACATGTCACCGGTTTCCCCCTAGGTCGCTTGATGACCCGTTGCGGTTTACCGGGCAAACGTTGACTTACTATGGAAGGTGAATTTACATTAATGAACTAGGTGTGCATATCCAGACATGAAAGGGCTTAGATGGAAAAGAGTTTTCCATGTCCGACCTAATGCTCGATTTAGAATTCTATAACAAAAACAATCCAATTAATCTATCTCACCTATATTATGAAGCAATTAATCTATCTCACCTATATTACGAAGCTAGGGCCTGATTGCGAAGTGAAAAAGAACGAAAATAAATTTCTTTCTTTTTTTGTGGATTCAAAAATGTTCATGGGTTTCAAAAAATTACACAAAGCTTTAAAACATTTCATGATTTTGAGAAAAAAAATGTGAAAAGGTTAATTGAATTTGGAAAACAGTTCACAAAAATTGAAAAAAGTTCTTTAAATTTGAAGGAAGTTCATCAAATTTTAAAAATGTTCATTGATTTTGAAAAATGGGAAAATTTTATAATCAACCGACTGATTTCTTGCGTGGCATCAGCCGCCCGCTCGATTCCACTCGCGCGTGTTCCGTGATTAGAGCGCCGCATGCAGGCTTCTGTGCATGATGCGGGTCCCCACTACTACTTCTACGCGGTACATTTCATTTTTAAATCCTACGCCTAGTACTTTTTGGTGACCATGGTATTGCAACATCCTCTTTGTTGCAAGAAAAATTTATGCAACATTAGGTATGTTTCAAACATCTGTTCCGTTGAAAAAATTCTGCAACATTAGCTTTGTTGCAGAAAAAATTTCTGCAATTTTTTCGGCAACATCATCACAATTGCAAAGTTTTCTGCAACAAGACCATTGTTGCAAAATTTACATCACGTCTTCGCACGAAGTCGCTGTTTCAGCAACAACCAACTTGTTGCAATTTGTGACGCTCACGTGGGAAGATCTAACGGCGTGGGAGGTGAGCTTGTTTCTGCAACACCGCGCTTGTTGCAGAAAGGAGGTGGGAAACGTGGGTGACACATTGGACGGCCAGCAGCGCGTCCATCCAACGGCCAGCCAGGCGGCGGATGTTTCTAATTCATCCACCGGCGGACGCCTAGCAGCCCCCTTGAAAAATAGTTAAAAGAATCTGGAAAATGTTCATCGAATTTGGAAAAATCATTAATTTTGAGAAAAAGTTCATCTAAATTGAAAAAGTTCATTGATTTTGAAAGAAAAGTTCATTGAATTTGAGTTTTTTTATCTAATTTGAAAAAAGTTCATTAATTTTGAAAAAATGTTCGTTAAAGTTGAAAAAATTTCATGCATTTTGAGAAAAGAAGAAAAAGCAATAATAATAAAAATGTAAAGAAAAAAAGAGAATGTAAAGAAATATTAATGAAAAGAAACAGAAAAAGAACGAAAAAACCAAACAAAAACCGGTCAAGGAAAACCCGCAAATGACAAAAGGAAAAGATATCTAGCTGGAAGCTTCCACGAACCGCGGGAAGAATAAATAATAAATAAAATTCTAGGCACAAGTGTTGCGATGTCCCTAATGGTTAGCTTGCTTATATCTGAACATAGCGATCGCGAGTTCGAATCTGTCGCGTGGGCCGGTCCAGCTTCGAAAGGGGGTGTTCGCCTGTTTAGAAAAACGTTTTCACTAGTGCATAAGGAGCAAGAAATGCTGTCAATTTGTTCTTTGCTCTTCGTTTCAAGCAAAAAAAATAGTGAACTGTAGGTTATGCAGTTTGAAAGTAAGATTTATTTGAAGTCATACCTCGTAAAGTTTTACCAATTTTATAGAAAAAACATCTATATTCACAAAATGAAATCAATATCATGCATTATGAAATTAACTTTCATATTGTATAACTCTAGTATTGTACATGTCGATATTTTTTAAATAAATTTGATCAAACTTTACTAAGTTGATTTTAGACCAATCGTTTATGCGAAGTAAGAAGAAATTGAGTGTGTAAGCTATTTGATTTGACGTCTAGGAGATCATAAAACTCTTTTGAATTATATAAGAGAACATGTATGGATCATTCGACCTACAGAGCTTATATTTACTACACTCAGACACTCAGATGGCTTTTTATTTTTGTAGGTGCTTTTTTTTGAGTTTTATTAGGGTTTGTGCCATGCTCAAGAAGAAGAGGAGGCGACGATTTCTTGAAGATGGAATACGGTTCTTCCATACTAGCCCTAGTCCTGGTGATGCTTCCATCATCGTCAGAGGGCGTGTGGAGATGTGTCTCCAACGGATCTCGTGGATCTAATCGGTGTTTGTCTTCAGTGGATCCGCCTGGATCCGGTCTTCGTACGTCTACGTTTGTGTGTATGCACGTTGAACCTTTCAGATCTACGCTTCTTTTCACTGGTGATGGTTGCCATTCTGGTGCGCTGGTTATATGAAGCCTTAGCACGACAACTTCCCGACTGTCTACTACAATAATATTTGCCCGGCTCCGACAAGGAAGGGGCGATGCCCACTCCCGTGTTTGTAATCGTCGCTATGTGGTCTATGGAATTTGATGTAATTTTTATTTTTGGTGATCTTGGCACTACCTTGACAATAGATATAAATTTTTCTCCCAGAAAAATATATTTACTACACTCCTGGCGAGATAAAAAAAATACTAGATCATTAAACAATTGGGCTCGCGTGTCAAGGAGCACCTCGGTTGTTGTTCCCCGATCGACTCTGCTCCAGCGCCCAAGGCGTCCTCCTCCACCCCGCGTACCCACGCGCCGCCGCCAAGCCCCAGAGCACCGCTCGACCTCCTCCACACCATGATCGATCAGGTACTCGAATTCTCGAACACAAACAAGCCCTAGGAGTAGGCTGATGGTGAATTAATTCTAGTCCTAGATGACGACTGCTTTGGATGAGATTTCTCTGCCGCCTCTGACCCATCGTGCTAGGATTGCTCCACTGTTCAATTTGGTTCTGTGATAATCGGCAACGCTGCAAATATGGCTTCTGGGGGAGTCACTCCTAAGATTATAAGGTGCAACGGCCGCCCTGGACTCTCCCAGGCGAAAATATAAGCATGGCCGCCTCTCCTTTTTGGCTATTACCAGTTGTTCATCCAGCCTCTCTTGTTCATAATTTGTCATACAAGCCCATTGAATTTCTTATTATACAAATATTTATCCTCTAATAAGCATGCGCAACCAATTCTTCTCACATGGATAATCTTTTTGTCCTTCTCTGTTTTGCACAGTTAGTGCTTTGAACTACTTTTGAATCCCCCCGCAAAAAAAAGAACTACTTTTGAATTATTATTATTTTGAACAGAGAACTACTTCTGAATTGATGAATACAAGAACTCAGTAACTAAACAGATTCATAATTTCGCAGCACCAAAAGAGGAAGATAGACTCAGCATGCTGACAGATGATATTTTACTGTCCATCTTGGCGAGAGTCGATGTACGCACTGCTGCACGGACAAGTGTGCTGTCTACACAGTGGAGGCGCCTTCCTTGGTTGCTGCCCGAGATCAACATTAATGCCAAAAAATTCCTACCAGTTCCAGGCCAAAACCCTATCGAGGCGAAGGATATGGAGGAAGCAATGGCCTCTCTAACCAAAGCAACCAGGAGTTTCTTGGTTAACCGACATAGAGAAACCAGCATCTTTACTCTGCACCTTAAGATCTACCCAATCAACACTTTCTTGTGCGAAGTCGGCCCACTGGTAAGTGACACAGTAGAGAGTGGTTTGTTGAAAGAATTGGATCTCGCCATTCTTGATAAGATAGATCTTTGGGAGTCAAATTTTGAGGAGGAGGATATGCTACAACGAGCCCAAAATATAGATAATTTCTTCAGTATCTACCCTATTGTGCTCTATTGCCTCACAAGACTCTCTCTATACAATGTACGCATTGACAAATTGGATACGCACCATCTGTTGTTTGAGTCCTGCAAGCAACTTAAGCATCTATGCCTCTCTCGGTGTGATACTGGTGATCACTCTCTGTTTACGATTGACGCACCAAACTCAAAACTCTGTGTTCTAGAACTCACCAATTGTCGTTTTGAGAGACTTGAGCTGGTCTGCCTTCCAAAATTGGAGAAGCTCAGATGGGACACTTGGGTATCTCACAATGTTCCTTTGGCCTTTGATTTTACCCCATCTCTTAGGGAACTAGAATTCTTATATGATGCGGCATTTGGTCAATGTGAATTGAAATTAAACGAGCTTCTACGTGGAACCACTTGCATACATACTCTCACACTGGACTTCGTTGGAGAAAATGTAAGTTGTAGTTTGTTTCTGCCAAGTATACATATTCTTTCCATTTTGTGTTCACGTTGTTACATCTTTCAGAGATACGTTGTATATGTGTTTACCTATGATAGAGAATCAACATAGTACAAGTTATTTGATAATCTCAACACTTTGCTTGAGAATTCTACACTTACTTTTTAATCCTCTGATCAGCTTTGGATTCAACCTGAAATGAAGCAACTCCTTCCTGCATTCAATAAGCTAAGGAAGCTGTCCGTGTGTGGCATATTTGTTGAATTTGACCTTTTATGGATGACAGCTTTTCTTGTGGCGGGACCATGTATCGAAATATTACATATTGAGGTGATGTCTTTTTGTCAATATTTCCCTCTTTAATTATATTGATTTTGTTTCCTCTCAACATTTAGAGCTTACGATAGTTTTTTCACTTTAATTGAAAATGATTTTTTAAAGCTTACATATGTATTGAATTGATCACACAAATACAGGTATGGGAACATACATGTGATTTGGATGAAAAAATCAGACAGTGGTACCCTGAAAGAAGGACTCCTCACTGGGAAATGCACTTTGGTGGCTCCAAGAACTCGCTTTTGAAAGAGCTAGAATTTATTGGCTTTAGGTCACTACAACATCAATTTACGTTTATAAGATCCATTCTAGAGCGAGCCCCCAACTTGCAGAGGATAGTTCTGAAAGGAGGCGAGCAATGCAAATCTTGTGATGCCCTTGATACACCACCTCATCCTTCAAAATTTCCGAAGAAGAATGATGAGCAAGAAATGGTGGTTAAGCGAATCCGAGATAGCATATTCTCACCGCAGATATTTTTTGATGAATAAGAAGATGCTATAAATAGTTAAAGATGGTGTATTTTCTGGCATCATATGGTAGCGAATTTGATTTTATATTTGTGGAAAGATGCAACTAAACACGCATCTCGTGAAGTATATGTAATTAGACTAAGATGGCACGATCGTTTCAAGGAAGCCTGCAAACTCTTTCTTTCTCGTATCTCAGTTTCACTAAACATGATAGCTCAATGCTGTTGGAAATATACCCTAGAGGCAATAATAAATAGGTTATTATTATATTTCCTTGTTCATGATAATCGTTTATTATCCATGCTAGAATTGTATTGATAGGAAACTCAGATACATGTGTGGATACATAGACAACACCATGTCCCTAGTAAGCCTCTAGTTGACTAGCTCGTTGATCAATAGATGGTTACGGTTTCCTGACCATGGACATTGGATGTCATTGATAACGGGATCACATCATTAGAAGAATGATGTGATGGACAAGACCCAATCCTAAGCCTAGCACAAGATCGTGTAGTTCGTATGCTAAAGCTTTTCTAATGTCAAGTATCATTTCCTTAGACCATGAGATTGTGCAACTCCCGGATACCATAGGAATACTTTGGGTGTGCCAAACGTCACAACGTAACTGGGTGACTATAAAGGTACACTACAGGTATCTCCGAAAGTGTCTCTTGGGTTGGCACGAATCGAGACTGGGATTTGTCACTCCGTGTGACGGAGAGGTATCTCTGGGCCCACTCGGTAGGACATCATCATAATGTGCACAATGTGATCAAGGAGTTGATCACGGGATGATGTGTTACGGAACGAGTAAAGAGACTTGCCGGTAACGAGATTGAACAAGGTATCGAGATACCGACGATCGAATCTCGGGCAAGTACTATACCACTAGACAAAGGGAATTGAATACGGGATTGATCGAATCCTCGACATCGTGGTTCATCCGATGAGATCATCGTGGAACATGTGGGAACCAACATGGGTATCCAGATCCCGCTGTTGGTTATTGACCGGAGAACGTCTCGGTCATGTCTGCATGTCTCCCGAACCCGTAGGGTCTACACACTTAAGGTTCGATGACGCTAGGGTTATAAAGGAAGTTTGTATGTGGTTACCGAATGTTGTTCGGAGTCCCGGATGAGATGCCGGACGTCACGAGGAGTTCCGGAATGGTCCGGAGGTAAAGATTTATATATAGGAAGTCCTATTTCGGCCATCGGGACAAGTTTCGGGGTCATCGGTATTGTACCGGGACCACCGGAGGGGTCCCGGGGGCCCACCGGGTGGGGCCACCTATCCCGGAGGGTCCCATGGGCTGAAGTGGGAAGGGATCCAGCCCAAAGTGGGCTGGGGCGCCACTTTCCCCTAGGGCCCATGCGCCTAGTGTGGGGGAAACCCTAAGGGAAGAGTCCCACAAGGGGAAGGCACACCCCTAGGTGCCTTGGGGGGGGGGAGGGAAACCTCCCTTGGCCGCCGCCCCCCCTAGGAGATTGGATCTCCTAGGGCCGGCGCCCCCCCCCTTGGCCCTCCTATATATAGTGGGGGAGATGGAGGACTTCAGACTTGATCCAAGGCGCGACCCCTCCCCTCCCCAACACCTCTCCTCCTCCGTTACGTGCTTGGCGAAGCCCTGCTGGAGTACCACGCTCCTCCATCATCACCACGCCGTTGTGCTGCCACTGGATGGAGTCTTCCTCAACCTCTCCCTCTCTCCTTGCTGGATCAAGGCATGGGAGACGTCACCGGGTTGTACGTGTGTTGAACGCGGAGGTGCCGTCCGTTCGGCACTTGGTCATCGGTGATTTGGATCACGACGAGTACGACTCCATCAACCCCATTCACTTGAACGCTTCCGCTTACCTATCTACAAGGGTATGTAGATGCACTCTCTTTCCCCTCGTTGCTGGTTTCTCCATAGATAGATCTTGGTGACACGTAGGAAAATTTTAAATTTCTGCTACGTTCCCCAACAGTGGCATCATGAGCTAGGTCTATTGCGTAGATTCTATGCACGAGTAGAACACAAAGTAGTTGTGGGCGTTGATTTTGTTCAATATGCTTACCGTTACTAGTCCAATCTTGTTTCGACGGCATTGTGGGATGAAGCTGCCCGGACCAACCTTACATGTACGCTTACGTAAGACCGGTTCCACCGACTGACATGCACTAGTTGCATAAGGTGGCTGGCGGGTGTCTGTCTCTCCCACTTTAGTCGGAACGGATTCGATGAAAAGGGTCCTTATGAAGGGTAAATAGCAATTGGCATATCACGTTGTGGTTTTGCGTAGGTAAGAAACGTTCTTGCTAGAAACCCATAGCAGCCACGTAAAACATGCAAACAACAATTAGAGGACGTCTAACTTGTTTTTGCAGGGTATGCTATGTGATGTGATATGACCAAGAAGAATGTGATGAATGATATGTGATGTATGAGATTGATCATGTTCTTGTAATAGGAATCACGACTTGCATGTCGATGAGTATGACAACCGGCAGGAGTCATAGGAGTTGTCTTTAATTTATTTATGACCTGCGTGTCAACATAAACGTCATATAATTACTTTACTTTATTGCTAACCGTTAGCCATAGTAGTAGAAGTAATAGTTGGCGAGACAACTTCACGAAGACACGATGATGGAGATCATGGTGTCATGCCGGTGACGATGATGATCATGGAGCCCCGAAGATGGAGATCGAAAGGAGCAAAGTGATGATGGCCATATCATGTCACTATTTGATTGCATGTGATGTTTATCATGTTTATACATCTTATTTGCTTAGAACGACGGTAGTAAATAAGATGATCCCTCATTAAAATTTCAAGAAAGTGTTCCCCCTAACTGTGCACCGTTGCGAAAGTTCGTCGTTTCGAAGCACCACGTGATGATCGGGTGTGATAGATTCTTACGTTCACATACAACGGGTGTAAGACAGATTTACACACGCGAAACACTTAGGTTGACTTGACGAGCCTAGCATGTACAGACATGGCCTCGGAACACAAGAGACCGAAAGGTCGAGCATGAGTCGTATGGTAGATACGATCAACATGAAGATGTTCACCGATGATGACTAGTCCGTCTCACGTGATGATCGGACACGGCCTAGTTGACTCGGATCATGTAATCACTTAGATGACTAGAGGGATGTCTATCTGAGTGGGAGTTCATAAGATGAACTTAATTATCCTGAACATAGTCAAAAGATCTTTGCAAATTATGCCGTAAGCTCGCGCTTTAGTTCTACTAGTTAGATACGTTCCTGGAGAAAATATAGTTGAAAGTTGACAGTAGCAATTATGCGGACAGTAGAAGGCTTATGTCCTTAATGCACCGCTCAGTGTGCTGAACCCCAAACGTCGTTTGTGGATGTTGCGAACATCGGACATACACGTTTAGATAACTACGTGATAGTTCGGTAATGTTGAATGGTTTAGAATTGAGGCACCGAAGACATTTTTGAAATATCGCGGAATATATGAGATGTTTCGAGGGCTGAAATTGGGATTTCAGGTTCGTGCCCACGTCAAGAGGTATAAGACCTCCGACGATTTCTTAGCCTGCAAACTAAGGGAGAAAAGCTCAATCGTTGAGCTTGTGCTCAAATTGTCTGAGTACAACAATCACTTGAATCGAGTGGGAGTTGATCTTCCAGATAAGATAGTGATGTTTCTCCAAAGTCATTGCCACCAAGCTGCTAGAGCTTCGTGATGAACTATAAGATATCAGGGATAGATATGATGATCCTTGAAATATTCACGATGTTTGACACCGCGTAAGTAGAAATCAAGAAGGAGCATCAATTGTTGATGGTTAGTGAAACCACTAGTTTCAAGAAGGGCAAGGGCAAGAAGGGATACTTCATGAAACGACAAATCAGCTGCTGCTCTAGTGGAGAAACCCAAGGTTAAACCCAAACCCGAGACTGAGTGCTTCTATAATAAGGGGAACAACCACTGGAGCAGAATTACCCTAGATACTTGGTAGATGAGAAGGCTTTCGATAGAAGTATATTGGATATACATTATGTGAATGTGTACTTTACTAGTACTCCTAGTAGCACCAGGGTATTAGATGCCGGTTCGGTTGCTAAGTGTTAGTAACTCGAAATAAAAGCTACGGAATAAACGGAGACTAGCTAAAGGTGAGCTGACGATATGTGTTGGAAGTGTTTCCAAAGTTGATATGATCAAGCATCGCTCGCTCCCTCTACCATCGAGATTGGTGTTAAACCTAAATAATTGTTATTTGGTGTTTGCGTTGAGCATGAACATGATTGGATTATGTCTATCGCAATACGGTTGTTCATTTAAAGAGAATAATAGTTACTCTGTTTATTTGAATAATACCTTCAATGGTCTTGCACCTAAAATGAATGGTTTATTGAATCTCGATCATAGTGATTCACATGTTCATGCCAAAAGATATAAGATAGTAATGATAGTACCACCTACTTGTGGCACTGCCGTGTAAGTCATATTGGTATAAAACGCATGAAGAAGCTCCATGTTGATGGATCTTTGGACTCACTCATTTTTTAAAAGGATTGAGTAATGTGAACCATGTCTATTGGTATATACGCATGAAGAAACTCCATGCAGATGGACCGTTTGGACTCACTTGGTTTTGAATCATTTGAGATATGCAAATCTTACCACATGGGCAAGATGACTGAAAAAGCCTCGTTTTCAGTAAGATGGAACAAGATAGCAACTTGTTGGAAGTAACACATTTTGATGTGTGCAGTCCAATGAGTGCTGAGGCACACAGTGGACATCGTTATATTCTTACTTCACAGATGATTTAAGTAGATACTGAGTATATTTACTTGATGAAACACAAGTCTGAATTATTGAATGGTTCAAGTAATTTCAGAGTGAAGTTGAAGATCTTCGTGATAAGGGGATAAAATGTCTATGATATGATCATAGAAATGAATATCTGAGTTATGAGTTTGGCACTGTGGAAATTGTTTCACAACTAATACCGCCTGGAACACCATAGTGTGATGGTGTGTCCGAACATCATAGTTGCACCCTATTGGATATGGTGCGTACCATGATGTCTCTTATCGAATTACCACTATCGTTCATGGGTTAGGCATTAGAGACAACCGCACTCACTTTAATAGGGCACCACGTAATTCCGTTGAGACGAAATCGTTTGAACTATGGTTTGGAGAAACCTGAGTTGTCGTTTCTTAAAAGTTTGGGGCTACGACGCTTATGTGAAAAAGTTTCAGGTTGATAAGGTCAAAGCCAAAGCGGATAAAATGCATCTTCATAGGACACCCAAAACAGTTGGGTATACCTCCTAATTCAGATCCGAAAGCAATAGGGATTGTTTCTAGAATCGGGTCCTTTCTCGAGGAAAAGCTTCTCTCGAAAGAATTGAGTGGGAGGAAGATAGAACTTGATAAGGTTGTTGAACCTTTACTTCAGGCAGAGAGTAGCGCAAGCACAGGAAAAATGTTTCTGTGGCCCCTGCCTCAGTTGAAGAGAAAGCTAATGATGATGATCATGGAGCTTCAGATCAAGTTACTATCGAACCTCATAGGTTGACAAGGGTGTGTACAACTTCTAAGTGGTAACCCTGTCTTAAAAGGTCACGTTGTTGGACAACGATGAACCTATGAGCTATGGAGAAGCGATGGTGGGCCCGGATTCCGAAAAATGGCTCGAGGCCATAAAATCCGAGAGAGGATCCATGTATGAAAACAAAGTGTAGACTTTGAAAGAACTACTTGATGGTCGTAAGGCTGTTGGGCACATATGGATTTTAAAAGGAAGACGGACAATGATGGTAAAATGTCACCATTAAGAAAGCTCGACTTGTCGTTAAGGTGTTTCCCGACAAGTTCAAGAAGTTGACTACGATGAGACTTTCTCACTCGTAGCGATGCTAAGAGTCTGTTGGAATTAGCAGGTACTGCATTATTTATGAAATCTTGCAGATGGGATGTCAAAATATTGTTTCCTTGTTCTTGAGGAAAGGTTGTATGTGATACAACCAGAAGATTTTGTCGATCCTGAAAGATGCTAACAAGTATGCAAAGCCCCAGCAATCCTTCTAAGGACTGGAGTAAGCATCTCGGAGTTGGAATGTACACTTTGGTGAGATAATCAAAGATTTTGGGTTTATACAAAGTTTATGAGAAACTTGTATTTTCAAAGAAGTGAGTGGGAGCACTATAGAATTTCTGATGAGTATATGTTGTCGACATATTGATGATCAGAAATAATGTAGAATTTCTGGAAAGCATATAGGGTTATTTGAAAAGTGTTTTTCAATGGAAAACCTGGATTAGGCTGCTTAAACATTGAGCATCAAGATCTATAGGGATAGATCAAAACGCTTAATGGTACTTTCAAATGAGCACATACCTTGACATGATCTTGAAGGTGTTCAAGATGGATCAGTCAAAGAAGGAAGTTCTTGCCTGAGTTGTAAGGTACGAAGTTAAGACTTAAAGCTCGACCACTGCAGAACAGAGAGAAAGGACGAAGGTCGTCCCCTATGCTTAGACATAGGCTCCATAGTATGCTATGCTGTGTACCGCACCTGACATGTGCCTTGCCACATGTCTGGCTAGAGGGTACAAAGGTGATCTAGGAGTAGATCACCAGATAGCGGTCAAGATTATCCTTAGAGGAATAAGGATATGTTTCTCGGTTATGGAGGTGATAAAGAGTTCGATGTAAAGAGTTACGTCGACGCAAGCTTAACACCTATCCGGATAGCTTTGAGTAGAGATGCCGGATACGTATAATGGAGCAACAATTTGGAATAGCTCCAAGTAGAACAGTTATTTGAAATGGCTCCAAATATAGCGTAGAGATTTGCGAAGTACATACGGATCTGAATGTTGGAGACCCGTTGACTAAAACCTCTCTCACAAGCAACATGATCAAACCCAGAACTCATTGAGTGTTAATCACATAGTGATGTGAACTAGATTATGATCTCTAGTAAACTCTTTGGATGTTGGTCACATGGCGATGTGACCTGTGAATGTTAATCACGTGGCGATGTGAACTAGATTATTGACTCTAGTGCAAGTGGGAGACTGTTGGAAATATGCCCTAGAGGCAATAATAAATAGGTTATTATTATATTTCCTTGTTCATGATAATTGTTTATTATCCATGCTAGAATTGTATTGATAGGAAACTCAGATACATGTGTGGATACATAGACAACACCATGTCCCTAGTAAGCCTCTAGTTGACTAGCTCGTTGATCAATAGATGGTTACGGTTTCCTGACCGTGGACATTGGATGTCATTGATAACGGGATCACATCATTAGAAGAATGATGTGATGGACAAGACCCAATCCTAAGCCTAGCACAAGATCGTGTAGTTCGTATGCTAAAGCTTTTCTAATGTCAAGTATCATTTCCTTAGACCATGAGATTGTGCAACTCCCGGATACCGTAGGAATACTTTGGGTGTGCCAAACGTCATAACGTAACTGGGTGGCTATAAAGGTACACTACAGGTATCTCCGAAAGTGTCTGTTGGGTTGGCACGAATCGAGACTGGGATTTGTCACTCCGTGTGACGGAGAGGTATCTTTGGGCCCACTCGGTAGGACATCATCATAATATGCACAATGTGATCAAGGAGTTGATCACGGGATGATGTGTTACGGAATGAATAAAGAGACTTGCCGGTAACGAGATTGAACAAGGTATCGAGATACCGACGATCGAATCTCGGGCAAGTACTATACCACTAGACAAAGGGAATTGAATACGGGATTGATCGAATCCTCGACATCGTGGTTCATCCGATGAGATCATCGTGGAACATGTGGGAACCAACATGGGTATCCAGATCCCGCTGTTGGTTATTGACCGGAGAACGTCTCGGTCATGTCTGCATGTCTCCCGAACCCGTAGGGTCTACACACTTAAGGTTCGATGACGCTAGGGTTATAAAGGAAGTTTGTATGTGGTTACCGAATGTTGTTCGGAGTCCCGGATGAGATGCCGGACGTCACGAGGAGTTCCGGAATGGTCCGGAGGTAAAGATTTATATATAGGAAGTCCTATTTCGGCCATCGGGACAAGTTTCGGGGTCATCGGTATTGTACCGGGACCACCGGAGGGGTCCCGGGGGCCCACCGGGTGGGGCCACCTATCCCGGAGGGTCCCATGGGCTGAAGTGGGAAGGGATCCAGCCCAAAGTGGGCTGGGGCGCCACTTTCCCCTAGGGCCCATGCGCCTAGTGTGGGGGAAACCCTAAGGGAAGAGTCCCACAAGGGGAAGGCACACCCCTAGGTGCCTTGGGGGGGGGGGGAGGGAAACCTCCCTTGGCCGCCGCCCCCCCTAGGAGATTGGATCTCCTAGGGCCGGCGCCCCCCCCCTTGGCCCTCCTATATATAGTGGGGGAGATGGAGGACTTCAGACCTGATCCAAGGCGCGACCCCTCCCCTCCCCAACACCTCTCCTCCTCCGTTACGTGCTTGGCGAAGCCCTGCTGGAGTACCACGCTCCTCCATCATCACCACGCCGTTGTGCTGCCACTGGATGGAGTCTTCCTCAACCTCTCCCTCTCTCCTTGCTGGATCAAGGCATGGGAGACGTCACCGGGTTGTACGTGTGTTGAACGCGGAGGTGCCGTCCGTTCGGCACTTGGTCATCGGTGATTTGGATCACGACGAGTACGACTCCATCAACCCCATTCACTTGAACGCTTCCGCTTACCTATCTACAAGGGTATGTAGATGCACTCTCTTTACCCTCGTTGCTGGTTTCTCCATAGATAGATCTTGGTGACACGTAGGAAAATTTTAAATTTCTGCTACGTTTCCCAACAAATGCCAAAAGGGTTCTTTATTTATTACTCCTTCCGTCCCAAAATTCTTTTCTACGGATGTATCAAGTCACGTTTTAGTATTAGATACATCTGTATCTAGACAAATGTAAAACAACAATTTTGAGACGGAGAGAGTATATGCCAAAAGGGTTCATACACACACCCTCTCGTGAAACACGAAGTTACACATGCCGACACATCAGCATACGACATGGCCGGCCAGCCTCCTGATGGTCGCGGTGACGGTCTAAGGTGGGAATCCATCCTAGATGTCCACTAGCGCCACTCCGGCGCCCTATCTTGGAGCACTAGCTGGTGTGACTTTCGAAAGATTCACCATCAATATGGTGATTGAAACATCACTTCACGTCCGGTGTAAAAACCTTTGCCGGATGTTTATTGGCCAGGCACAACCAGCAGCGACGTATGTGCTTCATTACCTTGTTGAAAGCGCTATATCCTTGTTGATGTGTCAACCTCTAGTGGTTGGTCTCATCAACCTGGATGAAAATCTTTTTCCAGGCCATCTTCGACCAGATTTGGCAACGGTGGCGCAAGAACGTTTATCTCTTCTTGAAGGCATTGTTGCAAAAGCAGTCGACTTAATCACATGTTAATTAACTGTAGTTGCCTATGTTTCGTTGTCTTACATCGACTTTAAATCTTTAGTAAACATGGTTGTGTGCATCACATTGATGTAGAGGCCGGGGGTTTCAACCTCCTTTTCGGGAAATAATACAGGGAACTATCATCCAGGCTGTGGGAATCACAGTGTTCCCTTCGTGGATCAACTCCATGGCCAGGCTTAAGTCCACGGCCAGACCCTCGCAACATACCATCGCCTCCTCCTTTAACGTGCAGATGGAAATAGCCAAGCCCCTTTATCGAAAGGCAAACCGTTTCTATCATCCAACACAGGTTTTCCTATGGAATACCACCATTGTCTTTCTCCAACTTGCCAAATAGTAGGTTTCGGTATAAATAGATCGACAAAAAATTTAAAATTCATGGGGATGTTTGGATAAGTCAAGTCGACTCCTTAGTCCAGCGTGATCGGTTTTACTTACTAAGGAAGATTTAATTTTGTAAAATTGGTGCCACATGCCACACCATGACCGTGAACATGTACTCCAAACAGCGAGTCAATAGAGGGATTTGGAAGCCATATATATTCATGAATCGCCTTCCATCAAACATGCCAAATTGGCCAGAGTGTCATCACAACCCTCACCAGGTCATCGTGTTTCAGCATATGCATCACCGCCGACAGCCATCCTCCACGCATCCAGCTCTTGAATATTGTATAGATGTTCCCAAATCTCCGTTGACACGAGAGCCCAAACACATGTGACCATACTACACTCAATCAATTTGGTCTTCCTGATTGCAACAATTTTCTGGTTGAACACACAAACTCTATCGTTTTCTTAAATTTATATACATGATCTTCACATAAGGTCTTCACATTTTCCCCAAATAATACTGAACCGTAGGTTATGCATGTCACAGCCTAAGCTATTTGATTTGAAATCTAGATGCTCATACAATTTGTTTTTTGAGAATGAGGGGGTATAAACCCCACTAGTTGCTCTATTACTCGCAGGAAGGACATGGAAGTCATACAATGTTTTCATCGAACTGACAAAAACAAGGTAAAAGTGACGGGGTCCTAAACGCGGAGTACCTGACGTAAGGGAGGCAGGCCTCTACATTTGACCAAGGCCCACCAGGCCCAAAGGGCATGGTGGAAACCTAAGAAGACGGAGGCAATGAGCGTGTTCCCCAAGGTAGAGAGCGCGGCCGAACCGATCTGACCTCCCCCTTGTAAACCCTAGGCCTCTCCTGTCTATATAAAGGAAGGCCTAGGTCCTCGTTAAGATCCAATCTAAAAGACTCAACTCTCGGTAGACATCTCAAACACCATTGTAATCGTCTGCACGAGGTATCCCATCACCATTCGAATAACACCACCGTAGGGAATTACTCTTTGGAGGCCCGAACCTGGGTAAATTGTGCGTGCAGACTCCGTCCCGATACTTCTGGTTTCGTCATGAACCCTATCGAGGGACCTAACGTGTATTTGCTCCGCCAGTTGGCGCACCAGGCACGTGCGACGTTGACCGGAGAACGAACCCGGCTTGGAGAATCATTAGAGGTCGGTAATCTTTCGCCAGGCCAATGCCTCACATTCGGCTCTTTTGAGCTGGCCCCTAATGGATCAGGGCGATTCCTTGACATCTCCCCTTCGAGCAAGGATGGGAGTTGGTACTGTTTTTTTTCTTATCAACCTGTCTGTTTCGGGGGAAGTAGTATTAGGGAATGGGAATTAGGAGGGTGTAGGATTTAAATTCCCTTGTTTGATTATTGGATGACAAGGGAATTGATGATGGACCGGTAAAGGGGGTGTTCGTTGCTCCCATCCCGCAAGCTATGGAAACAAGATTCCGACGACTAACTCCCATCCCCAAACCAAACAAGGGATTGGGACTAATAGTCTACTTCCCATGTCTAATCCCTTAGCTAACTCCCACTTCAAAATTCTCATGCCTTTTCCCTCAAACTGCCAAACACACTGTATATAATCGCGCGGGGGAGGTGGGGGACGGGTGGAACTAGAAGTGGGATCGTACGAGGGTTGGGAGGTCGAACCATCACGACGACGACGACGACAGATCCCCTTTAATAGTAGAGATAGAGATAATTTTGTAGGGTTGATCATCCAATGAATTATATATGTGGATTTTAAAAAATACTCGTGTACGTAGTAGAAAGCTTTTTCATATCTGTATGTATGTACTCCCCCGCAAGATAAAAAGGGATCATTGAACAATTGTGAAAAAGCAATAAGTCCAAAGGGTATTGGCTGTTCTCTCGGGTAGGTGACTAGAAACCCTAGCCGCCGCCAGGAGAGTCCCTCCGCCTCGTTCCTCCGGCGGCTCCCCTCCGCCAGCGACCTCGGTCGTCGGTGATGAGGGGGTCGCCGGATCTACGCGTGTGGATCGTGTAGCTTTAGGTTAGGCCCTAGTAGCTTGGTTTTTTCGGTTGTTCATCGTCTTCGTTTGCGCGGTGGCGATGTCAGCGCTGAATAAAGAAGCTTCAGATGTGTCCCCAACGAGGCAATCGGTCCTATGGTTGGGGATGAATTTGGAAACCAGTCTGTTCAAGTAAGGATGATGTGGCAGCGGCGTCACCCTCATGGTGGACCTGTGTCCTCGGGCTCCGATGTTGCGACGACGTTTGCTCCAACGCCGGCGCGAAGCTTGGGAGGTAGTTCAGGAGCGGATGCAGATTGTGGTCTGCATCGATGACATCTGGAAGACGGAACATGCGCTGAGTTCGTGGTTGATGGATGGCAGATATGGTTTCCTCCTTCGTCGCCATAGTCGTGGTGGGGTGCCAGATCTGGAGTTCGATGGCGTGTCCGGGGTGTTGCCCCGGTCTGATTCGTTCAACGGCAGTTACTTCACTTTTGGTGAGCCATCTTGAAGGTCCACAAAGCTACATATCAGTGATGGAGCCGCGTCAAGCTCGGGTGAGTAGGTGATCCGTTATTTGGTCTTTTAGTGGCTGCTGTCGTGCTGTCTGAGGCAGGTGACGGATGTTGGTACCAAGCTTAGAGATGTTCTACTATCTTTTCAGTTTTACCATGTTGGTTTTTAGGTGACTTATATTTTGATTTTTATGATAATGAGACATGTTTATACCATGAAAAAAAAACAGCTCTGAATACGAACAGTTGGGCCCGCATGTCAGGAAAGGACCACGGTCCCCGTTCCCCTTCTCTTCTTCCCCGATCGAGCGCTCAAGGCGTCCACCTCAACCTAGGCACCCACGCGCCGCCGCTTCGTTCGGCGACCTCCCCCCTCTTCGCCCAGAAGACGCAATCCCCACCAAACCTCTAAACCTTAGAGCCGCGCTCCACCTATTAATGATTGACGATGTACTCGATCGCGCCCTAGAATAATGGTGAATTCTAGATCACGATTGCTTTGGGTGAGATTTCTCTGCTCCCACTGACCCATCGTGCTAGGATTGTTCAATTCGGTTCTGGAATAATCGGCGACGCTGCAAAGATGGTTTCTGGGGGAGCCAATCCTAAGATTATGAGGTGCAATGGGGGCACTCGATTCTCCGAGGTAATTTGTTCCTAATTTGTTGTCCAACTAGCGTACAAAGATTAATCCTCTAAGCATGTGTTGTAGAGGCCAGTACAATTTCTTGTTTTAGGAACACGCTAGATACTAACAATCTTTGTCGCATGGATAACCTTTTCTGTTTTATGGAATTTGTGGTCTGAACTACATCTGATTGATGAATATAGCCATTCAGTAACTAAAAGGATACATAATTTCGCAGCAACCAGAAGAGGAAGATAGACTCAGCATGCTGACGGATGATATTTTACTCTCCATCTTGGGGAGAGTCGATCTAAGCACAGCTGCAAGGACGAGCTCGTTGTCTACACGGTGGAGGCGCCTTCCTTGGTTGCTGCCTGAGATCAACATTGATGCCAAAAACTTCCTACCAGTTCCACGCCCCAACCCTATCGAGGCGAAGGACATAGAGGAGGCAATGGCGTCTCTAACCAAGGCAACCAGGAGCTTTTTGGTTAAGCGACATGGAGAATCCAGCATCTCAACTCTGCACCTTAGGATCTACCTGATCAACGCTTCGTTGGGCGAAGTTGGCGCACTGATACGTGACACAGTGGAGAGCGGTTTGTTGAATAAATTGGATCTCGTCGTTCTTGATAAGAAAGAACCTCAGGTGCCAAACTATAAGGAGGAGGATTTGCTACAACGAGCCCAAAAGATACATCAGTTTTTCAGTGCCTACCCTATTGTGCTCCATTGCCTCACAAGGCTCTGTCTATACAATGTACGCATTGACAAATTGGATACACACTATCTGCTATTTGAGTGCTCCAAGCAACTTAAGTATCTGCGCCTCTCTCGGTGTGATACTGGCGCTCACTCTCTGTTTAAGATTGATGCACCAAACTCAAAACTCAGTGTTCTAGAACTCATCTATTGTCGTTTTGAGAGACTTGAGTTGGTCTGTCTTCCAAAACTGGAGAAGCTCATATGGAATACTTGGGTATCTCACGGTGCTCCTTTGGCCTTTGAATTTGTCCCGTCTCTTGGGGAACTAGAATTCTTATGTGCTGCGATGTGTGATCAACCTGAAATTAAATTAAGCGATCTTCTACGTGGAACAACTTGCATACATACTCTCACATTGGATTTCAAAGGAGAAAACGTAAGTTGTAGTTTGCCTCAGCCAAGTATTTATATTCTTTTCCCTTTTTGAATTCGTTATGTTGTTACAACTTCCAGAGATACATTGTATATGTGTTTATCTATGACCGAGAATCAACATAGCAACAAATTATTTGATAATCTCATCACTATGCTTGAGAATTATACACGTAAGTTTTAAATCCTGTGATCAGATTTGGATTCAACCTGAAATGAAGCAACTCCTCCCTGCATTCAATAAGCTAAGGAAGCTATCTGTGCGTGGCATCTTTGTTGAATTCAACCTTGAATGGATGATAGCTTTTCTTGTGGCGGCACCATGTATTGAAATATTACATATTGAGGTGATGTCTTTGGCACTATTTTCCTCCTTAATTATATTGCTTTTGTTTCCTTCTCAACATTTAGATCTTACTATAGCTTTTCACTTTAATGGAAAGTGATTTAATGCTTACATATGTACTGAATTGGTCACACAAATATAGGTATGGGAACATATATGTGATTTGGATGACGAATCCAGATCGTGGTACCCTAAAAGAAGGACTCCTCAGTGGGAAATGCACTTTGATGGCTCCAAGAACTCGCTTTTGAAAGAGTTAGAATTTGTTGGCTTTAGGTCACTAGAACATCAATGCAAGTTTATAAGATCCATTCTGGAGCGAGCTCCCAACTTGCAGAGGATAGTTCTGAAAGGAGACGAGCAATGCAAATATTGTGATGCTCTTGACACGCCACCCCGTCTTTCAAAATTTCCAAAGAAGAATGATGAGCAAGAAATAGTGGTTAAGCAAATTCGGGATGACATATTCTCACCGCAGATATTTTTTGATGAATAAGAAGATTCTATAAATAGTTAAAGATGGCATATTTTCTAGCAAAAATTATTTTATATTTAGGCTGTAATAAACTCCATGTCAGGGTGGTATCATACGGTAGTGAATCCCCAAAATTTCCTGGTGTGAATTTGATTTTATATTTGTGGAAATATGCAACTAAACATGGATCGCGTGAAGTATACACAATTAGACTGAGACGGCATGACCGTTTCGAAGGAAGCCTGCAAACTCTTTTCTTTTTCGTGTCTCAGTTTCACTAGCCACATGATATCTCAATGCCTAGGACCATCAATCTAACTGTAGTTTTCTTTGATTATTAGGCCCAACAGGGTTCATACATACGCCCTCTCGTGAAGCACGAAGTTACACGTGCCGACTCACATCAGCATACGACATGGCCGGCCAGCCTCTTAGTTGTCGTGGTGACGGTCTAAGGTGGGAATCCATCCCAGATGTGCACTAGCGCCACTCTGGCCTAGCTTGAAGCACTAGGCTAGATCAGTGGCGCTAGTGCACATCTGGGATGGATTCATCATCAATATGGTGATTGTAACATCGCTTCACGTTCAGGGTAGAAAGCTTTGTCGAACCGTTTCTATCACCCCCAACACAGGATCTCCCTATGGAATGCCACACTTTTCTTTCTTCATCTCACTAAATAGTACTCCCTCCGTAAAGAAATATAAGAGCTTTTAGATCACTAAAGTAGTGATCTAAACATTCTTATATTTATGTACAGAGGAATTAGGTTTCAGTATGAAAAGAGCACGCAAAAATTTAAAATGTGTAGGGAAGTTCGGACGAGTCGACTTTTTAGTGCGGTGTGATTGGTTTTACTTACTACGGAATATTTACTTTTGTAAAGTCTGTGCCATACCATGACCGCAGCTATGTCGTCAAAATAGCGAGTCGAGATAGGGCTTTGGAAGTCATATTTATGAATTGCCTTCCATCAAACATGTCAAATTGCTCAGAGTGGCATCACCGCCCTCACCAGGTCACCGTGTTTCAATGTATACATCACCACCGACAGCCAGCCTCCATGCATCTCCTTCCGCGCAAGAGTCTATGGTCCAAATACACCTTTATTACATGCAATAAATTTGGTCTTCCTGATTGTAACAAATTCTTGGTTGAACACACAAGCTCTATCGTTTTCTGATATACATGGTCTTCACATTTTTTGTGTGGAAAAGTTTTCACATTTTCCCCAAGTAATACTGAACCGTAGGTTATGCGCTTCACAAGTAACTAAGCTATTTGATTTGAAATCTAGAAGCTCTTATATTTTTTTGAGAATGACAAGGGGTGTAAACCCCACTGGTTGTTATATTACTCGCAGGCAGGACATGGCAGTCATACAATGTTTTTTTTTGGCCAGGAAGTCATACAGTGTTTTCAATGTTTCCATCCAACCCTACAGCTTCAAATGTTTTGGGACCAAAGGAGTACGTACGTATATAATTGTTTCTGCTATACTCATAAAAACAGAATTATCCATTAATCCACATATATATGTTCTCAACAGACAAATCTAGGAAGTACCAGACTTACTCCAGGTAGATCAATTAGTTCATCCAAACAGAATTGTCAATGAGTTCACATATCTAACATAATTACAGTGCATATGACCAGTAACAGTATCCACACTCCATACGGCGTACCCAGAATATGTCAGCCGGTGAGAGGTAGAGAGATGACGACCGGACGGCTGCTACAGACCACAGGGCGTCCACCTCACTGGGATCCAGGGAAGACGAAGACACGTACGTGGACAGCAACTCGTAGCGGCAACCACTGATCGGGTCCCACATCGAGTATCCGAACGACAAGGTGAGGTCTTTATTCTCGAATGCCGGTGGTGCATGTTCTAGTTCTGGGCAGGGCTACCCGCTGTAGCGCTCGCTGAACACTGGACCGACTGCTGGCAGCGCCGGGTGGTCACCGCGGTCATCATCGTCGATGACAATGGGCAGCACTGTCGTTGGACATCTACTGGTCAGTTTGGAGGATGGTGCCCTTATTTTCGCCGCGTGCGCGTGTGTCGTAGTTAACGGTCATGGACGCCCGCTGTTAGGTACTCTCAGGTAGGCAGCTACCAGGATTTACTCAGCATATGGAGGTTTGAATCGAAGTACAGCCACTGGATACAAGCACAAGTGTGCTAAAATGGAAGAAGCAAGAAGAGGAAGGATCAAGAGCCGGGGGATGGGAGAGAAGGAGCCGCCGTGCCGTTTCAGGCCTGATCCTCTGGATAGTTTGCTCATCTTTTCTTCCTCATATATGTAGTCCAAGTGTCTCAACTCGCTCCTGGAAAAACGGATCTCAAGTTCTCAACTCGCTCCCGTGCGGCTCCAGCGAGCCGCACCGGGGCGCTAAAATCCGTCCGCTCGGGGCCTCCTTCGCCTCCTCCCCTCCCCTCGCCGCCGCCGGAAGGGGTCGCCGGGCAAAGCTCGAGCGGCGTTGGCGGCGGCGAGGCCCTAGGATGGCGTGGAGGTGATGGATCTGGTGGTCTCCTGAATTGGTGCCGGGCTGCAGTGAAGGCTCTCGAGAGGGCAGACGGAGGTTGTGCATCGGGAGCAAGCGGGGCAGCGCATGCGGTGTGTTCCAGCCGCGGCAGCTCACCAGATGAATGCATCCTAGTGACGCGGCTGCCAGGCGACGCATGTTCGTCCCCAACGACGGCGCTATGTCCTGTGGTGTGGCCTTGGTCCGTCGCTCGCCTTGCGCTACGTCCACAGCTACGGACCTCGGCAGCAGCCGATCCACACGTGACGGCGCGACGTCGTGGCTTACTGGAGATGGCTGCCTGCCTGGCCTACGATGCCTTGCATGGCTGGGGCCCCAGCATGCCTACAGTAGCCCATGCCCACGGTGGTTGATCTGATCTAGCACTTGGCCTGAAGCGATGCGGCGGCCTACGTCGATCAGTCTTCCTCCGGACAATTTGTCTTCGACGATGAGTTTCACTCTATGTGCGGTGGCTTGATGCAAAGGGTGTGGTTGTGCAACGACGAAGAGGGAACTAACCCATCACATGTGATTCCTGGGATTGTGAAAAAGTGGTGGCGACAATTCATAATTGACTTCAATTGACGGTGCTTCTTGAGTACACGGTCTGGAGCTTCGGGGTGAAAACCCAAGGTCTGACCCATGTTGGTTATACCTAGTAATGACGATGTTTTTGCATCGTTTCCTTGTTGAAGGCACTGCTCAGATTTGCTCAGACTTTTTTCTTCAGGGTGAAAACCTAGAATCTGACTTTTACTGGTTGGATCCGATGACGAAGGCGCTTGAGCGTCGTTTTCTTCATGATTGCCGTTGAAGAATCTCGTTGTCCTTCTATTGTCAAAAGATGGTTGGTGCAGATATGGTCATTGTCATAGGTTGTCGATCACTTTCGTTTTTTTCCTTGCTTTGACATAGCTTTAATCTTGTATGACTTTGCATTTTGCCGGCAAGTTTTTTAGTGTGTGTGCGTTAGTGTTGGTTGTGTGCATCCTAACTATGCAGAGGCCGGGTGTGTGCTCATTTTGTTTGTATCCACTTGATGCTTCATTTTGAGTCAATAAAATTCACCCCTTTGTCGAGGAAATGTAGTCCAAGTGTCACTAGGGCCGGCGGTGGGTTGGGCCTTGGTCTGCTGCTGGGATGCCAAAAGGGAAGGTCGCGCTAACACCCGCATGTCGTCCAGTTCAACAACTTTGCAAGACGGCGAAGTCCAGGCCGCCACCTCTAGCCCGATTTGTCCCATGAGACACGCTAGCCCGCCAGAAGAGCATCATTCGGCCGATTGGCTTCATCTAATAAGCGAGGAAAAAACCTGTTTCGAGATTGCCGAGTGTGTCATCACCAGCATATATAGTCATATAACACTCGTTAATTTGGTCGTCCTGATTGTAACAATTTCCTGGTGGATCAATCAAGCTCTATCACTTTTCACAAAATATACTATATTATTTCATGGTCTTCGCGTTTTTCCAAAACAATAATGAAAATCTACGTTATGTAGGTTATGCAGTTCAAAAGTACCCAGGCTATTTAAATTGAAACCTATAATAAGTTCATAAAAACCGTTTGTGTTTGAATTACATAGCCTTACAGGGTCAAATATGCAAATCAAGTACGTAAAAAGCTTTTAATATTTACTGATGTGAAAAAAAGCTTTTCATATTTACACTCCTCGTAAGATAGAAAAGATAACTGAACAATTGGGCCGACCTCGCTTCTCGTTCCCATCCGTTTCTTCTCCGACCCTGCTTCAGCGCTCAAGGCGTCCTCCTCCACCCACGCGCCGCCGCCTCGTCCAGCGACCACTCCCCTCCTCGCCCACAAGCGCAATTACCCAACCAAACCCTAAACCTTAGAGCCGCGCTCGACGTCCTCCACACCATCACGACTAGATCGCGACTGCTTTGGATGAGATTTCTCTCTGCTTCCCCTGATCAATCCTGCTTGGATCGTTGTAACTGTTCAACTTGGTTCTGGAATAATCGGCAACGCTGCAAAGATGGCTTCCGGGGGAGTCACTCCGAAGATTATGAGGTGCAATGGGCGCACTGAATTCTCCAAGGTAAGAATATAATCATGGCCCCTTCTTGTTTCCGCTATCATCAGTTGTCCGCTGAGCCTCTTTGTTCATAATTTGTTGTCCAACTCCCGTACAAGATTTATCTTATGTAGAATTTCTTAGGGACACACAAAGATACAAACATTTCTTGTCACGTGGACAACCTTTTCTGGTCTTCGCAAATCGCAATTGGTGTTTCGAACTACTTCCGAATTGATAAACATAGACATCCAGTAACTGAATAGATCGTTAATTTCGCAGCAACCAGAGGAGGAAGATCGACTCAGCATGCTGACGGATGATATTTTACTGTGCATCTTGGGGAGAGTCGATCTAAGCACAGCTGCAAGGACGAGCGCATTGTCTACACGGTGGAGGTGCCTTCCTTGGTTGCTGCCCGAGCTCAACATTGATGTCAAAGATTTCTTACCAATTCCATGCAACAACCCTATCGAGGCGCAGGATATGGACAAAGCAATGGTGTCTCTAACCAAGGCAACTAGGAGTTTCTTGGTTAACCGACATGGAGAATCCAGCATCTCTACTCTGCACCTTAAGATCTACCTGATCAACGCTTCCTTGTGCGAAGCTGGCCCACTAGTAGGTGATGCAGTAGAGAGTGGTTTGGTGAAAGATTTGGACCTTGCCATTCTTTACAAGAGAGATTTCTGGGCTTGTAGTGAGGAGGGAATGCTACAGCGAGGCCAAGCAATAGATGGTTTTTTCAGTGCTTATTCTAATGTGCTCCATTGCCTGACAAGGCTCGCTCTATACACTGGACGCTTTGAGAAATTGGACATACACCATGTCCTATTTGAGTGCTGCAAGCAACTGAAGCATCTAGCCCTTTATCATTGTGATATTGGCGCTCACTCTCCGTTTAAGATTGATGCACCCAATTCAAAACTCCTTGTTCTAGAACTCACCTATTGTCGTTTTGAGATAGTTGAGTTCGTCTGCCTTCCGAAACTGGAGAAGCTCACATGTAGCACTTGGGTATCTCGCGATGCTCCTTTGGCCTTTTATTTTGTCCCGTCTCTTGGGGAACTAGTACTCTCATGTGGTGGACGACGTGGCCAACGTGAATTGAAATTAAGTGAGCTTCTACATGGAACCACATGCATACATACTCTCACATTGGATTTCCACGGAGAAAATGTAAGCTGCAGTTTATTGCCATCAAGTATTCACATTCTTTCCGCATTTTGTATTCATTGTGTTGTCACAACTTTCAGAGTTACATCGTATGTGTGTTTATGCATATTAGAGAGCCAACATTTCTTTGATAGTCTCATCAATGTGCTTGTGAACTATTCAATCTTACTTATTTATTTATCGTTTGATCAGCTTTGGATGCAACCTGAGATGAAGCAACTCTGCACCGCATTTAATAAGCTAAGTAAGCTGTCTGTGCGTGGTATCTTTGTTGAGTTTGACATTTTATGGATGACAGCGTTTCTTGTGGCAGCCCCATCTATCGAAATATTACATATTGAGGTGACGCATCTCTCAGTATTTTCCTTGTTATGTTGCCTTTCTTTCGATCGCAATTTTCAGATCTTACTCATTTTTAGCTTATTTTCACTTATTTTTAGCTAAAGCTGTTTAAAACCGAAATCCTTCTAGATATATGTAACAAAGTTTTATCCAAATATAGGTGTGGGAACATGCATGCGATGTGGATGATGAGTTCAGACAACCGGACTTCCTTGATAGAAGGACTCCTGAGTGGGAGACGCACTTTGACGGCTCCAAGAACTGGCATTTGAAGGAGCTAGAATTCACTGGCTTTAGATCACTAGAACAACAATTTATGTTTATAAGATCCTTGCTAGAGCGAGCTCCCAATTTGCAGACGATAATTCTAAAAGGGGATGAGCAATGCGAGTACTGTGATGCCCTTGATACACCACCTCGTCCTTCTAAATTTCCGAAGAAGGGTGAACAAGAAATGGTGGTTAGACGAATTCGAGATGACATATTCTCGCCACGAATAATTTTCGACGTGTAAGGACCTGTAATAAACTAGTCAGGGAAAGCATATCTCAGGCGAAACATATTCGATATCTAAGTAGTAAGAAACCCGAAACATTATTTGTTCCTCCAGGTGTGGCTGGTACCTTTTGCAAAGTTGCTATGCTAGCGAAGCCCCCAAGCTCCTCGTTGTGAAAATGAATTTTCGTTTATTGGACAGATGCAACTAAACTGCTTCATGCGAAATATAATGCACTAGACTAGACCCAACATTATGTGTGTGCCATATTTTGGGTGCTTTTATACGCTAGTTCTTGAATCCTGGATCTCAACTCTGCACCTTTAAGATGCATCTGATGATCAACACTTTGTGCGGAGATGAAGTCGGTCAGTAGAGAATGGTTCGGTGAAAGAGGAGGTTCTGCACCACGAGATCACAAGAGGAGGTTCTGAAACAGGCCTTGTACTACCCACAACCAAACCATTTTGTTTCTCGTGGAGTCGGTTCTGCACCTTTAACATTTTTTTTCTCGTGAATGATTTTGTTTTGCTAAATAAAACAGAACAATACGCAGAGCCGACTCCACGAGAAACACTGCTACTACTCTGTTTCAGTAGCCCGACTTCTCCATTTGATCGATCCTAGATTCATAGTTGTTTTCATAGAAAAAAAGAAGATTTTACTGCTCCTTAACCCAGCATCAAAGCAATGCATTCTGCGCCCGACTCAACCAAAAAAAAAGAGTTCAGCCGTCAAGTGAACAAAAGAGACTGGAACGACTGGGTGAGACTTGCTTGCGCTGCAACTCAAGTGTCTTGTGCTGCATTCAGAGTTGAATGGAATTTCTCCAACATTGACTCTGACCTGACACGTTGCATCAGTCTCGCAGCTATCAGCACAGCCATTGAGTACATTTCCTCCTCATCCCCACCCCAGATTATATCCAGATTATCTCACACATATTTGGCAGGCACATCTAGACAGCAGCAAGATTTCAATACAAGGCTCAGATGGCCCAGCTTTTCATCAACAGTTTGTACAGGGAAAACGGACAACAAAGATCAGCTGAGAAAAAAAAAATGTATCATAGTACAGACCGCACTTCACTGCTAGAAAGGTAAAAATAACCAGTAAATCTCACTGAACCGTGAACCCACTCAAATCTGCATTCCGCAGACCAGCGCTGTTGTCTTGTGTAGAAGCATCATCAAACTCATCCTCCTCCGACAGAGTAGTCAGCTCAGAGAAGACGTGGTGAGAATCCGCAGCTACAGGGGTGTGATCATCATCACAGAAGAATGGCCTGGAAGGCACATGCAGGCCGTCAGTGTCACCTTCGAGCATCTCTATGGCCTCGCTCATCGTCGGCCGATCCTGAGACTTCATCTGGATGCAACATAGCCCAACGAGACAAAGCTTCCTCTCCAACTCGTGCATCTCATCTGCCGCAGATATCTCACCCACTTCTTGTTGCCTTGTTAGCTTGTCGTACACCCAGGACGGGTAGTACGCCTGGCTTGAGTTTGATGCATTCGGATCAGCATTCCGGCGCCCGCCTGCCATTTCCAGTAGCAGCATTCCAAAGCTGTAAACATCAGATTTGCTGGATACCACACCAAAGCTCCGAGATACCATCTCAGGAGCTATGTACCCAATGGTTCCCCGCATAGCGCTCGACGGCACAAAGCTGTCATCCCTTGGGTACAGTTTGGCCAGGCCGAAATCAGCAACTTTGGGAACCAAATTGGTATCGAGAAGAATGTTGTGCGGCTTGATGTCGAAGTGCAAAATCTGCATGTCGCACCCCTGATGCAGGTAGTTGATGCCCCTCGCAATCCCCAAAGCAATCTCATTGAGCTTGTCCCAAGAGAAGCTCCTCTCCGACGAAAAGATGTATTTGTCAAGAGAACCATTAGGCATGTACTCATAGATTAGGGCCCTTCTCATTTCCTCCGAGCAAAACCCCATGAGACGCACCACATTGACGTGGTGGATCCTGCCAATGGTGGAGACCTCACTTATAAAATCTTCTCCGTTGCAATTGGAGCTACCTGCTAGCATCTTAACAGCAACATGGATATCTCCTGGGAGAAGAACACCTTTGTAGACTGAGCCATAGCCCCCTTGGCCCAATTTATCTCTGAAATGCCTTGTTACTGCGGTGATGTCTGTGTAGCTGTACCTGATTGGGCCCACCATTTGTTGCATCCGCAAGAACTTCTCGACTGCATCAATTGTTATCCTTGTTCTCCAGTACTTGTAGGCAAGGAAAGTCAATACCACCAGTGGCGGCAGCATGAACCTGCATAGTACTGCATAGGCAAATTTATGCAGTCCTTAGTAATAAGCTTTGATGATCAACAAACTGCAAATTTCCAATTTTGGGATGATAGAACAAACAGATAAATAAAGGGACTAATAGTTAATCAATAATAAATGGCTGTGAAGTACCAGCAGTTACTGCAATCCACTGGGCAATCCACATGGGAATTGATACATATGCATATTTTCCAACTATACGAGGAAACAAACTTGTTAGCAAAAGATCCAAAATCTTTAACTTGGTATAGCTTCTGGACTTCAGTCGACTGATTAATTCGCTGCAAGACCATGCCAAGGTTCAGAAAGGAAATTCATTAATTATGTAACAATTAGATGATGTAGACCAAGTGTGTGAGCGTGTGTTGGTGCGTGAGAGAAACAGAACAAGCAAGATTTCCAATACTCACCCAATACTGAGCAACGGCAAGGGTCCAAAGCCACAAGTAGTACATCCAAGATCTTGCGGAAAACTAACTGCAAATCCGTTTCTCATGGATTCCACGACATCTCCATAATTTGCATAATATGGTGATCTCTCGCCTTCCAAAATAGTCATAGCCAGGTATCCACAGGAAGGCTTGAGGGCGAAAATGTCAGTGGGATCACCAATCAGCACATAAACAAAAGAGGAGCTCGTGCTGCGGCAAGCAACCGGTAAGTAGGGACTATTGTTCCTGACCTCCTGTGAGCAATTCACGAAGGTAGCAAACATAACTGAGCGAGGGGCCAGTTCATACATGTACTCCGAGCCTTCTAACCTTTGAAGGCCAAAGAGGTAAGGCTGCGGGTTCTGGCGAGGAATAGGGCAGCTGCTGCTCAAGTCCAATTTGGCATCGACAACCAAGAAGGAAGAATTGGCATAATTTATCTCAGTCACAAAGTATGTCCAGCTGTTGATCGTAATGGTAGCCCTGCTATCGGTGCAAGCCAGCTCGTACAATGTAACTCCGCACTCGCCTGGATCACCTCTCCGGCGGAAAGGCTGCCGGACGTCTTGCAGATGGCCGCAAGAAAAAGGAGGACAAGCATGACGACGTCCCTGGATATCAGCTACAAGAACTGCAAGCACACAAAAGAATGTTATGGCCTTCAAGGTAGCAGAACCACGAGCCTCACCAGGAGTTGCCATGGTTCGCTCTTGTTCTGCCTTCTTTCCAAGTCCACTCTTGTAATGCTACGATTCTTTAGTCCTTATGAAAGAAAAAGAAACAAGTGGATAACAGGTGGCAGTCACTTTCCAAAGACATATCAAGGGCACAATTAGTATGCTCTTGCTAACCCAGACGTGTATTCTTTCTCCAAGCCACCAAGGTCAGGTGAAAGCCAGTAAACAGTTTCCGTAACACCCCCAAAAAAAATTGTGCTGTCATCTCAATATCTCATAAGGTGCTACTGAAATGGCATATGAATTAAACTTGACAATCTTTACACAAGATGCACATATTCTGCCACAATATTATAATCCTATCAAGGAAATACACAACAAATTCTGCTTCGAAGAACGGCCAATTCAAATTGTGCCGAACATGGATTTGTGTTTTTTGGGGGATGATAGATTTATCTTTTGAAAATGTCCACATCTGCCTGCACTGCGGCCACATGAACATTACAGCTTGGAAATATTCTCACATAGCAACTATTTCTCGCCCAATCAGTTATTTATTTCCGCAACCCCTCTGGCAGATAAGATGGGACGGGACTGGACTCGAGCAAGTCTACAATCACACTCAGACAGCTATAACACGGCACGAGGCTGCATTGAAAATTGGTATTCTGCGCCTCCGCAGCTTCACCTTCATGTCCTTCTCCGTTACAGCAAACCATGATGAGTAAGTCCAAGTTGTATTCAATTTGAATTTGGAATTTGGTGCCATGATAGATGCATCTTCTGTCCATACCCAGAGTGTGACCACTTGAACATGACAGCTTAGAAATATTTCCACATAGCGACTTTTCCTCACCCAATTGCTTGTTTATTTCCAAACTTGCCCCTTGCTGATGATTGGACTTCAGCAGGTCTACAATCACACTCAGACCACTGTAACATAGCAGGAGGCTGCCTTCACAACCATAATTAACCTTGGGCACAAGGCTGCCAGCTCAACACGAGTAGCTCTGTTAATTTCAGCAATAAGTGCTGATCATTTACATATTCCACTTTGAGGAGAGCATTTTATTACACACAGTTGTATTGTCTTGCTATTGCCATGCCTTCACCTTCACCTTGTTAGATGTGTATACCCCTTTTCGGTTTATCCCCATTGTATAAGGGGTCTCTTGCACTTCACCACACATTTGTATATGTATTGGCCTTTGGCCCTCCTGAGGATACAGTTGCTATTTATCCAACATGGTATCAGATGTTAGGTTCCCCTCTCCTTCGTACGCTGCAACTCCGTGCTAGCTCCTCCCCCGATCCATCCACTGCCAGGTCCGGCTCCCCTCGCCGTGGATCCAGCCACCCCGGCTCTCCTCACGGATCTCCTCGCCGCGGACCCGGCCACCTGCTTCGAGCTCGCGCCCGCAGCCGCCCGTAGCCGTCGTCCCGCGCCGCCCCTGCCTGCTGGCTCCTCTGCCCGCGGCTGCCACTGCTGGCCCCGTGCCACGCACGGCTGCCGTCTCCCAGCCGCGCCAGGCCGCCGCCTGAGCCTCCCAGCCGCGCCTGGCTACCGCCGAGGCCTCCCCGTCGCCGCCTAGCCCCGGGCCGCCGCCTCCCAGCCGCGCCTGGCCGCCGCCGGGGCTGACCTGCGCCCAGCCCGCGCCCCGCTGCCCGCTGGCTTGTGACCGTGCGCCCCGTCGCCCCAGCTCGATCTCCTCTCGATCTCTCCTTCTGGATCGATGCCCTCTTGCCTCGCTCTGCTTCTGGATCGAGAGGCTTGCCTGCTTGCGTTTCGGGCTCGCGTGCGCCTTGGCCCGATCTAGATCGGGTCCCTTCTGTCTGTTGACCAAAAAAAGAAGAAGAAGAAGAAGAAGAAGAAGAGAGATAATGTCATCTTCAGGCTATGTGGCTGTTCCTCGATGCTCTGTGATCTTTGATGGCATCAACTATGCCGAGTTTGCAGGCTTCATGCGCATTCATATGCGTGGTCTTCTTCTGTGGGGTGTTCTTTCTGGCGAGGTCCTCTGTCCGCCCTGCCCTGTTGCGCCCGTGGCCCCAATCCCACCGGTACTGCCGGTCCTTGCTGCTGATGCTTCTCAGGCTGACCGGGATGCTGCCAAGGCTCTGGATGATGCTGCGGTTGATGCTTATGATCAGCAGGTATCCGCTTATTCCGATGCTCTCTCTGTGTACCGGGATGATCTGTCTGCTTACACTCAGTGGTGCAATGATGATGCTCGAGCTGCTGCTGTTCTCACTGCGAGTGTCCTCCCTCAGTTTGCTTCCGAGTTCATGGGACTTGGCACTGTTGCAGCGATGTGGTCTTATCTCTGTCAGCGCTATCAGCCCTCTGGTGATGCTCTCTACCTATCTGTGGTGCGTCAAGAGCACGCACTTCAGCAATGTGACTCTTCTATTGATGAGTTCTATTCACAGTGCTCTACCATCTGGCGCCAGCTTGACTCTCTCCGGACAGTTGTTTGTGGAACCTGTCGTTGCTGTCAGACTACTCGGTCTGATCTGGAGTTTCAGCGGGTCCATGAGTTCTTATCTCGCCTTCGGTCTAAGTTTGAGCCTCGCCGTGCTCACTTGCTTGCTCGTGGTCGTATTCCTATCTCAGAGATACTTGCTGAGCTTCGTGCTGAGGAGACCCGCCTTCGGTCTGCTGGGTTGCTTCTGGTTCCGTCTGTACTGGCCGCTCGGGCTCCTGCCTCGTCTGCTCGCCTCACTGTTCAGCCGCTCCTCCCGGCCAGGTCATCTAGAGTCTGACTGTCGCCAGAAGAAGCGAGACCAGAGGCGCTCCTCCTTCAGCGGGACTCCTGTGTCTTCCTCGACTCCGTCACTCACTGACCAGGACATTGTTCGCCTCAAGCGTCTTCTTGCTTCCTCGGGCTCCTCATCGACTGGCTCCGCTGCTGCTATGACTGCATCCCCTTCCTCACCATCACCAGCATCTACACAGCCAGGTACATCCTCGTGGGTTCTAGATTCTGGAGCCTCCTTTCATATGTCTTCTGATTCTTCGGCGTTGTCTTCTCTCCGACCTCTTGATTCGCCTATTAATGTTCTTACTGCCGATGGCACATCTCTTCTTGTTGCTAGTCGTGGTATTCTTTCCACTCCGTCCTTTTCTGTTCCGAGTGTTTCTCATGTGCCTCGTCTTACCATGAATCTTTTTTCCGCTGCCCAACTTACTGATTCTGGTTGTCGTGTCATTCTTGATACCGACTCTTGCTCCATTCAGGATCGTCGCACCAAGGCTTTGGTTGGTGCTGGCCCTCGGCGCCGTGAGTCAGAGGGCCTTTGGAAGGTTGACTGGCTTTGTGTTCCTTCCGCTGCCACCACTTCTGCCAGCTCCCATGCTCTTGCTGCCTCTTCGTCTGCGTCCTTCCAGCAGTGGCATCATCGCCTTGGCCACATCTGTGGCTCTCGCTTGTCTTCTTTAGTTCGTCAGGGCCTCTTAGGGTCTGTATCTGGAGATGTATCCTTACATTGTAATGGTTGCGGACTTGGCAAACAGACTCAGTTACCTTATCCTACTAGTGAGTCAGTATCTCAACATCCGTTTGACTTAGTTCATTCTGATGTCTGGGGTCCTGCTCCCTTTGATTCGAAAGGTGGTCATCGCTACTATGTTTTGTTTATTGATGATTTCTCTCGCTACACTTGGCTCTACTTCATGAAATCTCGTAGCGAGGTTCTCTCTATATACAAACGTTTTGCTACCATGGTTCACACTCAGTTTGCCACTTCCATTCGTACCTTTCGTGCTGACTCCGCTGGGGAGTATATCTCTCAGCTGTTGCGTGGTTTTCTAGCGGAACAGGGTACACTTGCCCAGTTCTCATGTCCTGGGGCTCATGCTCAGAATGGCGTTGCCGAACGCAAGCATCGTCATTTGCTTGAGACAGCTCGTGCGCTCATGATTGCTGCTTCTCTTCCACCCCATTTTTGGGTTGAGGCTGTTTCCGCATCCACCTATCTCATCAACATTCAGCCCTCGACTGCTCTTCAGGGTGGTATTGCTATGGAGTGTCTCACTGGTCGCTCTCCTGACTACTCAGCTCTTCATATGTTTGGCTGTGTGTGCTATGTTCTTCTTGCCCCCCGAGAACGCACCAAACTGACTGCTCAGTCGGTTGAGTGTATTTTTCTTGGCTACAGTGATGAGCACAAGGGCTATCGCTGTTGGGATCCTGTGGGTCGTCGCTTGCGCATCTCGCGTGATGTGACTTTTGACGAGTCTCGTTCTTACTACCCACGTTCCTCTTCCTCGGTTTTCTCTGTCGACGATCTTTCCTTCCTTCTCCTTCCCGATACGCCCCGCTACGTGCCTCCTGTGTCACCTCTTCCTCCGGCACCTCTCATTCCTTCTCATTCACCACCGACCCCGTCTTCTCCCTCCTCCTCCTCCACCTCCCCACCATCATCTCCAGTCCGTCGTCCTCTCTCCCCGTTTCCTCTCCACTATACTCGTCGATCTCGTACTGAGGATGTCTCCTCTGACGAGCCTTCCACCTCTGCTGCACCTCTCACGCCTCCCCCAGTTCACAACCTCCGTGCTCGGCCTCGCCCCTGCCTGATCGCTACTCTCCTGATCGGTACGGTCTCTCTGTTATTGCTGAGCCCACTTCCTATCAGAGTGCCATGACTCAGCCTGAATGGCAACTTGCGATGGCCGAAGAGCTTGCTGCTCTTGAGCGCTCTAGCACCTGGGATCTGGTTCCCCTTCCTTCCGGTGTCCGTCCCATCACCTGCAAGTGGGTCTAGAAGATTAAGACTCGCTCCGATGGTTCTCTTGAGCGCTACAAAGCTCGTCTTGTGGCCCGTGGTTTTCAGCAGGAGCAGGGGCGCGATTATGATGAGACATTCGCTCCTGTGGCCCACATGACCACTGTTCGCACTCTTCTTGCTGTGGCTTCTGTTCGTCAGTGGTCCATCTCTCAACTTGATGTTCAGAACGCTTTTCTCAATGGTGAGTTGCGTGAGGAGGTGTATATGCAGCCACCACCGGGGTACTATGCTCCTGATGGTATGGTCTGTCGACTTCGCCGCTCCCTATATGGTCTCAAACAGGCCCCTCGCGCCTGGTTTGAGCGCTTTGCCTCTGTGGTAACTGCCGCTGGTTTCTTGCCCGGTCATCATGATCCAGCGTTGTTTGTTCACACGTCTCCTCGTGGTCGGACTCTTCTCCTTCTCTACGTTGATGACATGATCATCACGGTGACGACTCTGATTACATTGCCGTTGTTAAGGCTCGTCTTCGCGACCAGTTTCTCATGACTGATCTTGGTCCACTTCGCTATTTTCTTGGGATTGAGATCTCTTCGACCTCTGATGGCTTCTACATCTCTCAAGAAAAATATATTCAGGATCTTCTTGCTCGCGCTGCTCTCGGTGATGAGCGCACTGCTGTCACTCCCATGGAGCTCAACGTTCAGCTTCGTGCCTCTGATGGTGACCCTCTCCCTAATCCCACTCGCTATCGTCACCTTGTTGGCAGTCTTGTCTATCTTGCTGAGTCAGTTCGTTTCAGCCCCCACCTCTGTCCACTACAGTCATCTCCTCCGTGTTCTACGATATCTTCGTGGCACGATCTCTCAGCGCCTTTTCTTTCCTCACTCCAGCTCTCTTGAGCTCCAGGCCTACTCTGATGCTACCTGGGCTAGTGATCCCTCTGATCGACGCTCACTGTCTGCTTATTGTGTCTTTCTTGGTGGCTCTCTTATTGCCTGGAAGACAAAGAAACAGACTGCAGTTTCTCGCTCGAGTACAGAGGCTGAGTTGCGAGCCATGGCTATGCTAACGGCTGAGGTGATCTGGTTACGATGGCTACTTGAGGATTTTGGTGTGTCTGCCGACTCCTTTATTGTCAGACAGTACTGGTGCTATCAGCATTGCGCGTGACCCGGTGAAGCATGAGCTCACCAAGCACATCGGTGTGGATGCCCACTTTGTGCGTGCTGCTGTGCAGGATCAGACTCTTGCTCTTCACTATGTGCCCTCTGAGTTACAGTTGGCAGACTTCTTCATGAAGGCACAGACTCGAGCGCAGCATAGTTTTCTTCTCTCCAAACTCAGTGTTGTCGACCCACCATGAGTTTGAGGGGGGGGGGGGGTGTTAGATGTGTATACCCCTTTTCGGTTTATCCCCATTGTATAAGGGGTCTCTTGCACTTCACCACACACTTATATATGTATTGGCCTTTGGCCCTCCTGAGAATACAGTTGCTGTTTATCCAACACACCTTTCCATCTCTGCTTCAGTACAGACAGACGACTAATTTCTTTCTATAGCCATCGCCATGGCTTTTCTTCTCAGCCATGGCTACAACTTCAACAGTTTTGGGTGAGCATGATTGATTTTTGTGATGTCATCTCATAAGGTGCTACTGCACTAGCAATGAATTAAACTTGATAATCTTTACACAAGATGCACATATTATGCCACAAAAATTCTAATCCTATCAGGAAATACACAACAAATTCTGCTTTGAAGAACGGCCAATTCAAAGTGTGCCGAAAATGGATTTATAATGTTTTGCCACGATAGTTGTATCTTCTGAAAATGTGCACCCCGCAGTGCAGCCACATGAGTATCACTGCTTGCAAATATTTCCACATAGCAACTTTTGCTCGCCCAATTGCTACTGACAATCCGTCTGGCTGATAAGATAGGACGTGAGTGGACTGGAGCAAGTCTATAATCATACTCAGACAACTGTAACCTTCGTCTTCACGTTCATGTCCATCTCTGTTACAGTAAACCAAGATGAGTAAGTCCAAATCGTATTCAATTTGAATATGGAATTTGGTGGTACCCTGGATGCATCTTTTTTCCACACCCAGAGTGCGACCACTTGAAACATGACAGTTTAGAAACATTTCCGCATAGCAACTTTTCCTCACCCAATTGCTTCTTTATTTCCAAACTTGCCTCTCGTTGATGATTGGACTGCAGCAAGTCTACAGTCACACTCAGACAACTTTACACGGCTGGAGGCTGGCTTCAAAACCAGAATTCTCCTCGGGCACAAGGCTGCCAGCTCAACACGAGTAGATCTGTTAATTTCAGCAACAACCGCCGATCATTTACATCTTCCATTTTAAAGAGATCATTTTCTTACTCATACAAAGAGTTGTAGAGTTGTATTGTCTTGCTATTTCCCTGCCTTCACCTTTACCTTTCCATCTCCGGTTCAGTAGAGATGACTAAATTTCTTTCCATAGCCATCGTCATAGCATTTCTTCTCAGCCATGGAATCGACATGGCCACAGCTTCAACAGTGTGGGGTGACCAAGATTTCTTCAAACAGTGCCCATGGTCCCGGTGCAGCAAAAATGGGCCTGAGATCCGGTTTCCGCTCCAACTTGAATCCAGCAATTCATCATGTGGAGCAACATGCGTGAAGATAGAATGCTCTGGCCAAGACACTGTCCTACTTCACCCACTTCTTGGCCCATTCAATGTCACTGCCATAGATTATAGCCGTGCCGCACTTAGCATCACCCCGCTTGTGCAAGCGTGCCATCAAGTTCAGAAGTTCATCTCGCAAAGTGTACCAGCTAACTCCAGCCATCAGTGTAGTCTCTACGGTGAACCAGGAAAGCTTTTAGGCTGTTCAAGGGAGATTCCACCAATTCACAATTTTATGGCTAGCCCATTCTCCTGCCTTAGCAACGCAACCCACTTCTCATATTTGGTGAATGCTAGACAATACGTGTATGTTCTTCCATTGAACTGCAGAGTCATCTCAGATGTTGTCATTCCGATATTAGGTAGCCCAGACCTTTGGCTGGAAGAAGAGGCCCAGAATTTTTTTGAGATGAAAGTCTACTGGGATATAGGGCCACCATCCGTTGCCTTCAACTGCACACAGTGCGAACAAGATGGGCGACCCTGCGCATTCAGCTCAGAAAGGAATCAGACATTTTGTGTGCCTCATCCTCACGGTATCGTTTCTAACAGAACAAAACCTATTTTATGTCTTAACATAGTTTAATACTTTAAATGCTCTCAGGAATCTGCAGTTTTTATAATTCAGTTATTTACTTCTGCTTGAATCTTGTAACTTCCAGGAGATTCTCTGCTATCACATTTTTCTGAATCAATACAGCATAGCGCAACATAATCTCACAAATTAGACCAACTACCTATAAAGGGAATAATGGCATGTTTCCCCTAGCAACATAGAGTTATACGTTTACAAGTTTCAGAATTGTGCGAAGTCCTAACACTCCAATGGATATGCATATGGCCCAACTTAATTGCTAAGAAAAAGACCCGAAATCGTAGCAATGTAAAATTATGCATGTTCTAGATGTCCTATAGTTTTATCAGATGGTGAGGGCCGGTATGACAGACCGGTGACTATGACGTGAGAAACAGATGCTTTTGTAACCTTTATACACACTACCTTACCCTAATCAATCTCCAGTAATGACTCCCTTTAGTCACCAGAGATAGCACCATGCAAAAAAATCCTTCTCATGTTATATTTTCCAACAGGAATATGGCTTCTGATGATATCAGATGAATGTAAAGACCATTTATCTTTTAAATATATACTAACATTAATAGGATGTTCCTAGAAAACCAAACTTTATCCTATCCCATTGGCCATGTAACAATGTTGGTCTTACATCCTCCTACTCATACAGATATTCTGCCTTCATTTCAAAACAAAGTTATTTTGCCTTTTATGTATTACTAAAAAATCAATGAGATCTTATTGTCCTCTTTTGTATTTGCAGGTTCACATGTCAAAATTATTGCAGGTACTACTTCAATTCAAATTTTCCTTCTGCTACACTTTTTTTTGGAACAAAAAAATGTATCTGCTACACCTACAGATAAATTATTTAGCTATTCTCACTCCTACATTCTCTTATCCCCATTAAATCTGTAAGCTACGGCTTTCTATCATAAGACAATGTACTGATTACCTGTACACTGTATTTATGCAGCTATATCATCAGGGGGTGCCTTTGTTGTTCTTGTGTTGATGGTGGCTACCGCACTTTATCTTTCACTGAAGACGAGATATAACAGAGAGATACATTTGAAGGTTGAAATGTTTCTCAATACACATGGAAAATCAAAAGCCACAAGGTACACTTTCGCTGAAGTTAAGAAGATGGCGAGACGGTTCAAGGTTAACTTAGGACGTGGTGGATATGGAAGTGTATACAAAGGCGAGCTACCAAATGGAGTTCCTGTAGCTGTCAAGATGCTAGAGAACTCTATAGGAGAGGGACAGGAATTCATCAATGAAGTTGCAACTATTGGACTAATCCACCATACAAATATTGTCCGCCTCCTGGGATATTGCTATGAAGGAACAAGACGGGCTCTTATTTATGAATTCATGCCTAACGAGTCACTGGAGAAATACATATTCTCTCGCGACTCTAATATTTTTCAGACTCTCTTAGTACCTGAAAAAATGCTAAATATTGCTTTAGGCATTGCACGAGGAATGGAATATCTACATCAAGGATGCAACCAGCGCATTCTCCACTTTGACATCAAGCCTCACAACATCTTGCTGGACTACAACTTCAATCCGAAGATTTCAGATTTTGGCCTAGCAAAGCTGTGTGCCAGGGACCAAAGCATCATTACATTAACGGCAGCAAGAGGCACAATGGGCTATATTGCACCGGAGCTATATTCCCGGAACTTTGGGGGCATATCCCACAAGTCAGACGTGTACAGCTTCGGCATGCTGGTGTTGGAGATGGTGAGTGGTAGGAGGAACTCAGACCCAAGGACTGAGAGCCAGAACGAGGTATACCTCCCGGAATGCATCTATGAGGAAGTTATCGCTGGCCAGGACTTGGCGCTTACAGGGGGCACGGCAGAAGAAGAGAAAGAAAAGGTTAGAAAACTAGCCACAGTGGCACTGTGGTGCATCCAGTGGAACCCAAAGGATCGTCCCTCGATGACAAAAGTGGTAAACATGTTGACAGGGAGGTTCCAGAATCTACAGATGCCCCCAAGGCCTTATGTCCCATCTGAAAATCATGCTATCCCTTAAAAAACATGGAGAAAAGCATCACCATGATTTTAGTCTACATGTTGGTTGGTATTGGACAGCACAAACATGTACCTTATTTCTATCTTTCTACTCTAGCACCTGTTGTACCAACAATCAGTTGTGACCATGTCATAGTCAAAACATATGTGATTCACATTGAACTTATTCAGTAGTATGGTTGCTTGTCACTGTGCATGTATGCCATAGTTCTATCCTGACAGCTGAGATACAAAAAAAATCAGTCGATTACCTTATATTCTGTAGTTTCAGTGATATGGGAATCCCCCACATCCAATTTTTCTGCAGTACAGTCATCCCCAGGAAGATGAAGGCATGACCTCGTCACTCCGGAATCTACAAAACCAAATTCTCCCGATATAAGAAAATGATTAGGCTGCACATGCTTTGCCTCCCAGAATACACACCTTCCGTCCCTACAGCTTTTGGACCTGTAAATAAGCGACACTGCAGTTTTCTAGACCCGTACCAAAATAAGACAGTATCTTGGTCTGTAAACATGGGATTTATTGCCACATATAATAGTACACAAATTATCAGAGACTTGCCTTAGTTGTGCCCGGGCTGGCATTTCACCGAACACTTGAAGGCCGCACCGCACAGGCAGGGGAGCTGAGCCTCACGATTCCCCTCGACCTCGTGCGTCGGCCGGACCAGGAGGCCTACACCGGGGGTGCCGAGCGTCGACCCGGAGGAGCACTTGGTGCCGGAGATCATGCCGGCAACAACTAGTACTTGAGACGGCAGCGAACGCCTGTGCTGAGAGAGACGGAGAGAGCTCTCTGTGTGTCGGGTCTGTTGCTGCGAGAGCGAGACGGAGCTAGGCGCACTTCAGGAATGCGCCTCCACTACTATAAGGCGTTGTCTCCCGCTGCAATGGGTGTGCAATACGTTACCCTTGAGATCGAGGCCCCCTATGTCCTAGCTACGATACTTAAGAGCATCTACAACCGGATTTTACAAATCCGGCCCCCTAAACACCCGCGGACACGTCTACGAGTACTGATCGAGCACGCCTCAAATCGTGTCGTCCACATCCGTGTCTCTTATATTCAAACCTCTATATCCATACTATATAGCATGCAACGTCCATCACGCCACATAGATCAGTTTCGGACATAAAATTTGCACATTAGTTCTCCAAAAGATCCACCAAAGTTCACGCAAACGACGGACAACTATATATACTACATCTGAAAACTTGAAATAAAATCAACTTCTCCACTTCCGGGCTGACCCTTTCCCCTTCTGGTCGCCGGCATAGCTGTACCCGTCGTCGGCTGGTGGAGGAGCGTCCGATTCGTCAGAGGAGGAGTTGTCATCGTCGGAAGAGGAGGAGCCGACAATGACGAGGCCCTTGAGGCGCTGGACGGGCCGGTCCTGCTGCCGCCTGAGCTTGGCCAACCGAGCCGCGCCTCCTTCGCCTTCTCCAATGCCTCCCGCTCGGACTGCTTGATGGCAAGCCGAAGAGCCTTGGCGTTCTTCCAGGGGAGCCGCCGAGCGTCCATCTCCGCCGTCGTAAGTGACCGGCGGTAGACCCACGTGAGGAGCCGCTGGTCCTCGTCGGGCTCCGCCGGTAACTCACGTCAGTGACAGCCAGATCTCTCCACAACCTCCCTCTTCCTTGCCCGCTGCCTCTCGCGGCGGGCGGTGCGCGCCTCCGACTCCGGCGTGCGGGTCCGGGCCGGCGTGGCGGGCACAAGCACCCACCGCTGCCCACGAGGGGGAGTAGTAGCCGGCGGGGCGAGGGGACTGCGTGGGGAAGCAGCAGCCGGCGGGGCGATGGGACGGCGTGGGGGAGGCGTCGATTGCGCTGGCCGCCTGTCGAAGCTGCCCATGGGCCGGGAGGGGCCGGCGTCTGAGATGCTCCGATGGGGAAGTAGCACTTGCGGCGATGCTGCAGATCCGGAGCTGCCCCCGGTGTCCGCCTTGGACCACTCCAAGGCGATGCGGAGGGCAAGCTCATACTCCGGATCCACCTCGTTGTCAGAGCGACTGCTGGAGCTCGACATTGCGCAGGATTCGATCAAAATTGGTGAGAGGAAAGGAGAGGACGAAGCGAGAGAGGAGAGTGAGTGAGCTAGGGTCTCAGACCGACAAGGCCAATGGGGTTTTTTGTGGGACATCCATGGAATCGGTGATGGGCCGGACTTGTCAGGTGGACGCATCTGGACGTGCCCGGGCCACCCCTATCCGCCCCATATTTGGGTTGGATATGGAGGGTGTCGGTCAGTCCGGGCGTTTGAGGCCCGTTTGAGGCGTCCGTTTGGATCGAAAAAATGTGACCGGACAGTGACCGGGTAGCCCTTTCGTGCGTATGAGACGACTTTAAGAGGTTTGGTTGTAGATGCTCTAACAAAGCAACACTCTATCATGTATGGACTTTTCTTGAGGAAGGATAGTTTTGTCCATTTTCGACTACATGGACTTTTTGAGGTTGCATCGCTGCGGGAGTGCTCATCATTCATGAGGTTGTCCCAATCCATTGGATTGGGGCGTCGCCGGAGTTGGCCCTAGCAGAGGAGGCGGAGATATTTGGGTGAGAGAAGTAAAAAAGATGAGAAGGAAGTGAAGAGTGGGAGTGGACTGAGAGCTACTAGGGTTTATCCGAGAGTGCGGGGACGGTGGTGGGGCAGCGCAGGCCATAGCGGGCCAGGTTATGTGGCAGGCGTACGCATACGCGTTCTGATGTCTTTATATCCACCTTAGATATGGGCTGCATATGAAGAGTGACCGTCAGTCCGGGCATTTAAACTGGATATGGGTAGACCAGTTGGGTGTTTTTTTGGACTGGTAGTGGCTGCGCAGCTTGTCCAAGCGTTTAGGGCGGGTATGGGTCCGGTTTGTGCTATTATGTGGTTCAGAAGTACCTAGGCTATTTGAATCGAAATCTATAAGTTCATAAAAATCGTTTGTTTTTGAATTACATAACCTTACATGGTCGGATATCCGAATCAAATTGTCAATGGAACAACAAGTACAAAGCTTTTCATACCTACACTCCTCGCAATTGAACAATTGGACCCATCTCGCTTCCCCTTGCCCCCCTCTTCTTCTCCAACTCTGCTTCAGCGCTCAAGGCGTCCTCCTCTTCTTCTCTGACTCTCCTTCAGCGCCGCCGCCTCGTCCGGCGACCTCTCCCCTCTTGCCCCACAAGCGCAATTACCCAACCAAACCCTAAACCTTACTGCGGCGCTCGACCTCCCCCACACCATCACGACTAGATCACGGCTGCTTTGGATGAGATTTGTCTGCTTCCCCGGACCCATACTATCGTTCTACTGTTTAACTTGGTTCCTGAATAATCCGCGACGCTGCCAAGATGGTTTCAGGGGGAGTCACTCGTAAGGTAAGAATATGATCATGGCCCCTTCTTCTTTCCGGCTATCATCACTTGTTCGCCGAGCCTCTTTGTTCAAAATTTGTTATCCAACTCCCATACCTACTACTGGATTTATCATCTGTAAATTTCTTAGGAACACACACTGTACAAACTTTTCTTGTCACGAGGACAACCTGTTCTGTTTTTCGCTATTGGTGTTTTGAACTACTTCCGAATTGATGAATACAGACATTCAGTAACTAAATAGATCCATAATTTCGCAGCTGTTGAACATATGTACATGTACGTAGGTCCAGGTCTTGTATGCAGTACCTGTAGTATCTGTCTCCCTCTGTATGTACGTGCATCTTAGGAGACAAGATACCGGTCGCACCCCTTGTACCTATATATATGTGCCCAGTGCACGATCAATCAATTATCGATGCACCAAATCATTCTCTACATGGTATCTATCACAAGTCGATCCTCCGCTTCCGCTAAACCCTAAGCCGCCGCCGCCCCGGGCCGCCGCCGCCGCCGCGATCTCCCGCTGCCGCCGCCGCCGCCCCGCGCCGCCGCCGCCACGCGCGCCTCCTCTCCTGCCCCGCGTGCCTTCTCCCCTCCCCACGCCGCGCCGCTCCTCCCGCCGCGCCGCGCCCTCCTCTACCGCTGCCGCGCCGCTTCCCTAGCCGCGCCGCCACCTCTCCTCCGCGATCCCATCGCCATGTCGTCCAACGCCTCCACCTACTCCAACCCGTTCGCCGTCGACCCTGCTGAGATCCGCGACATCAACATCCATGCCCGCGTTCCCGTGACCCTCGACGCCTCCACCTCCACGTACTTCGCGTGGAAGACGTACTTCACGCTGCTCTTCCGCGAGAACACTCTCGTGGATCACGTGGACGGCACCGTGGACTCCCGCACTATGGCAGACGACGCCGAGTGGACCGCGATCGACGCCACCATCATCCGGTGGTTCTTCACCACCATCTCCAAGGACTTGTTCCACACGGTTGTCAGCGCCGGCGACGACGGCCGCACCCTGTGGGTCAAGCTGAACGGCCTCTTCACCGACAACAAACTTCAGCGCCGCGTTTTTTTGCAGCAGGAATTTTTTGACTGTCACCAGGATGACCAGTCCATTGATGACTACTGCCGCCGCCTGAAGACGTTGGCGGATGAGCTCCGCGACATTGGAGCCAAGGTGGATGACGACCTCCTCCTCAGCACGCTCACCGCCGGCCTCAACGAGGACTTCGGCAACGCCGCCTCCAACCTCACCCTGATGCCGGAGCCCTCCTTCCCCAAGTTTGTGGCGTACTTGAGGTTGGAGGAGCGCCGGATGAAGGGGGTCAAGAAGCATGTGCAGCACCACGCCCTCGCCACCGGCACTTCTCGCGGTGCCCCACCGACCGCCCCACCTGCGCCGCGCCAGCAGCCGCCGCCCCCACCGCCTCCGGGGTACTTCCCCCTCCCGCCCGCGCCTCCCGCCCCTCCCGCTGCCCCCCAGCAGCCGGGTGGCGGGCGCCGCGGCAACCGCCGCGGGGGTGGCCGCGGCAAGCAGCAACAGGCGTCGGGGGGGGGGGGGGCTCCTCGCCAACAGCAGCAGGCGAACCCGCCGTGGTCCTACGGCACCAACCCGTGGACTGGCGTCGTCCACGCGTACTCCATGCCGGTTCCTCGGGCTCCGTCTCCGAGCATCCTTGGGCCCCGCCCAGCCGGCCACCAGGCCCTCTTAGCCGCGCAGAACGCCGCCCCCTACAGCGGCTATGGAGCCCCCCCCCCCCCGCCGGCGCCCGCCTACGGCCCCCCCGGCGTACGGCGCTGCCGCGCCGGCCTACGGGGCCGCGCCTGCCTACGGCGCCGCCGCCGCTCCGGCCTCGGGGCCGCTCCGGGGTACCCTCCATAGGCACCACCGCCGTGGGATCCGGCCCTCCTTGTTGCGCTGCACTCCGCTCCGTCACCAAGCTCCTATGGTGGCGGTGGTGATTGGTACATGGACTCGGGCGCCACTGCTCACATGACTGCTCATCCCGGTAACCTTACCTCTGCCACTCCCGTTCATACTCCCACCCGTATCACCCTTGGTAACGGTTCCTCCCTACCTATTACTCATGTCGGTCATATGTCTTTTCCCTCTACTTCCACTCCTGTGCATATGTCTAATGTTCTTGTTTCTCCTGATTTAGTCACTAATCTTGTCTCCGTTCGTCGTCTTGCTTGTGAGAATCCCGTAACTGTTGAATTTGATGATGTCGGTTTTTCTGTGAAGGACGCCCGTACACGGATGGTGCTCCACCGATGTGATAGCCCGGATGAGCTTTATCCAGTGCATCCCTCCGGCGCCACCACCACTCGTCGCCCCGCCGCCTTCGCCGCCAGTGTCGACCTTTGGCACGCCCGTCTCGGTCATCCCAACTCCACCGTCATGCGTCAGATTCTTCGAAGTTTTTCTTTCTCATGTAATAAAGTCGACGATCACACTTGTGAGGCTTGCCGTCTTGGCAAGCACGTTCGTCTTCCTTTTAGCGAGTCTACAAACATTTCCACCTTTCCGTTTCAGTTATTGCATAGTGATGTTTGGACATCCCCGGTTGCTAGCAACACGGGCTACTTATACTACCTCGTGATATTGGATGATTTTACTCATTATGTGTCGACATTTCCTCTCCGTCACAAGTCCGACGCTCTCGCCACACTCACCGATTTTTATTCCTATGTCACCACACAGTTCGGTCGTCCTATTCTCGCTTTGCAAACTGATAACGGCAAAGAGTTTGACAACGTTGCCGTTCGCAACTTACTTGCGTCCCACGGCACCATCTTTCGCCCCACCTGCCCCTACACATCTCAGCAGAACGATCGCGCCGAGCGCGTCCTTCGCACGCTGAATGACTGTGTCCGCACGTTGCTCTTCCACTCCTACGTGCCAGCTAGGTTTTGGCCTGACGCGCTCGCCACCGCCAGTCTCCTCATTAACATTCGACCCTGTCGTTCCCGCTGGAACTACACCCCTCATCAACTTCTCTTCGGTGCGGTTCCATCTTATGACGGTCTTCGCATCTTCGGGTGTCTCTGTTATCCTAGCACCGCGTCCACCGCTCCTCACAAACTCGCTCTTCGGTCCCTTCCTTGCATCTTCCTTGGCTATCCTCCCAACACCAAAGGTTACCGGTGCTATGATCCAGTCTCCCACCGCGTTTTCACTTCGCGGCATGTGTACTTTGATGAGCTCGTGTTCCCGTTTCAGCAGGTACCATCACCTTCGGAGTCTCCCACGGCGCGGCTCGCCCCTGCTACCACCCCTGGCGAACCGCCCGTCCGCGCCTCGGGTCTGGCCCTGCCCGCGCTCCCCGCGCCGGCGGCCCCGAGCCCTGCGGCCCCAGCCGTGGCCCCTGACGCCGCGGCCCCGTCGCCGCCATCGACGCCGCGGCCTCCTCGGCTCCAGGCGTTGCGGCCCCCGCCGCGGCTCCCGACGCCGCGCCCTCCGCGGCCACCGTCGCCGTCCTCGACGCTGCGGCTCCCGCCGTGGCCTCCACCGCGGCTCCCGCCGCGGCTCCCTTGGCGGCTCCCGTCGCCGCGGCTGCACCTCTCACCGGTGTGGTTACTCGGGCTCGGACTGGGACTTTGCGTCCTAGCACGCGCTACCCATCGGACGCATATGCCTGCGCGGCTTCTACATCGACGCCATCACCGCTCCCCACCTCCGTTCGCGCAGCCCTTCGGGATCCGAACTGGCTTGCTGCGATGCGTGAGGAGTTCGACGCCCTGCAGCGCAACCGTACGTGGCAGCTTGTCCCGCGGCCACCCCGTGCCAATGTCATCACTGGCAAGTGGGTCTTCCGCCATAAGACTCGCTCCGACGGTTCTCTTGAGCGCTACAAGGCGCGTTGGGTGGTGCGCGGCTTTCGCCAGCGCGCCGGCGTGGACTTCACCGACACCTTCGCCCCGGTCGTAAAACCGGGCACGATTCGCGCCGTTCTCCAGCTTGCTGTTTCTCGCGCTTGGCCTGTTCACCAGCTCGACGTGTCTAATGCTTTCTTGCATGGCCATCTCGATGAGCAGGTGTTCTGCCAGCAGCCGACTGGTTTCGTCGACGCCGACCATCCGGACCACGTGTGCTTGCTCTCCCGCTCTCTCTACGGGCTGAAGCAGGCACCTCGAGCCTGGTACCAGCGGATCGCGGCCTTCCTTCAGCAACAGGGGTTCCGGTCCACACGGTCCGATGCCTTCCTATTTGTTTTCCACCAGGGCCGCGCCACCGCGTACCTCCTCTTGTACGTCGATGACATCATCCTGACTGCGTCCTCGCCAGCGCTTCTTCAGCAGGTCACAACTCGCCTTGGTGCCGAGTTCGCCCTCAAGGACTTGGGGGACCTCCACTACTTCCTCGGGATCGAGGTTGTGCGCCGGGCTACTGGCTTCTTCCTGCATCAGCAGAAGTACGCCTACGAGCTCCTGGAACGAGCGGGTATGCTTAATTGCAAGCCCGCTCCCACGCCTGTCGATACGAAGGCTAAGGTGTCCGCCGTCGAGGGCTCTCCGGCGTCCGACGCTCCCTTCTACCGCTCCATCGTCGGTGCGCTTCAGTACCTCACACTGACGCGTCCGGATATTCAGTATGCTGTCCAGCAGGTGTGCCTTCACATGCACGCTCCCCGTGACACCCATTGGGCTCTTGTGAAACGTATACTTCGGTACATACGTGGCACCACAGCCATGGGTCTCACCCTGACGGCCTCGCCAGACACCAGCCTTGTCGCCTACTCCGACGCCGACTGGGCTGGGTGTCCCGACACTCGACGCTCCACCTCCGGCTAGTGCGTCTACCTCGGGCCCTCTCTGATTTCGTGGTCGTCTAAACGACAACCCACGGTCTCACGATCGAGCGCCGAGGCCGAGTATCGCGCTGTGGCTAACGCCGTCGCGGAGTGTTCCTGGCTACGACAGCTACTGCAGGAGTTGCTATGTGAGGTTCCCAAAGCGACGCTTGTCTACTGCGACAACGTCTCTGCGGTGTACCTTGCTGCCAACCCTGTCCATCACCGACGGACGAAGCACATCGAGCTCGACATCCACTTCGTCCGGGAGCACGTCGCCCTTGGTCGTGTTCGTGTTCTACATGTGCCCACCGATCAGCAGTTCACCGATGTGATGACGAAGGGACTTCCCCCATCGACGTTTGAGGGGTTCCGGTCCAGTCTTTGCGTCACTGGCGACGCTTCGACTGCGGGGGGGGGGGGGTGTTGAACATATGTACATGTACGTAGGTCCGGGTCTTGTATGCAGTACCTGTAGTATCTGTCTCCCTCTGTATGTACGTGTATCTTAGGAGACAATATACCGGTCGCACCCCTTGTACCTATATATATATGCCCAGTGCACGATCAATCAATTATCGATGCACCAAATCATCCTCTACAGCAGCAACCAGAGGAGGAAGATCGACTCAGCATGCTGACGGATGACATTTTACTGTCCATCTTGGGGAGAATCGATCTAAGCACAGCTGCCAGGATGAGTGCGTTGTCTACACGGTGGAGGTGCCTTCCTTGGTTGCTGCCAGAGCTCCGCATTGATGCCAAAAATTTCCTATCTGTTCCACACCCGAAGCCTAGCGAGGAGAAGGATATGGATGAAGCAATGGCGTCTCTAACTACGGCAACTCGGAGCTTCCTCGTTAACCGACATGGAGAGTCCAGCATCTCAACTTTGAAACTTAAGATCTACCTGATCAAGAATTTCTTGTGCGAAATCGGTCAACTGGTAGATGATGCAGTTGACAGTGGTTTGTTGAAAGAATTACGTCTCGCTATTCTTGATATTTGGGAGAGGAACTCTGGCGAGGAGGATATGCAACAGCGAGCCCGACAAATAGATGGTTTTTTCAGTGCCTACCCTATTGTGCTCCATTGCCTCACAAGGCTCTCCCTATACAATGTACGCATTGACAAATTGGATGCGCGCCATCTCCTGTTTGATTGCTGCAAGCAACTTGAGCATCTAAGCCTCTTTTGGTGCGATGCTGGTGCTGGTTCCATGTCTAAGATTGATGCACCAAATTCAAAACTCCGTGTTCTCAAAATCATCAATTGTGCTTTTGAGAGACTTGAATTGGTCTGCCTTCCAAAATTAGAGAAGTTCATTTGGGATAATTGGGTGCCTTACTGTGTGCCATGGGCCGCCTTTGGTTTTGTCCCGTTGCTTGGAGAACTGGTACTCTCACGTGATGCGGTATGTGGTCAACGCGAGTTTAAATTAAGCGAGGTTCTACGTGGAACAACTTGCATACATACTCTCTCATTGGATTTCAAAGGGGAAAATGTAAGTGGTTTATTTCTGCCAAGTATTCACATCCTTTCCTACTTGTGTGTTCATTATGTTTGTCATTATTTTCAAAGATAGATTGTATATGTGTTTATCCATGGTCGACAATCAACATAGCTAATTCTTTTTTTATAATAACATCACCCTTCTTGCATATTATACATTATTTTTTATATCCTCTGATCAGCTTTGGGTTCAACCTGAAATGAAGCAACTCCTCCCCGAATTCAGTAAGCTAAGAAAGTTGTCGGTACGTGGTATCTTTGTTGAATTCGACCTTTTATGGACGACAATGTTTCTTGTGGCGGCACCATGCATCGAAATATTACATATTGAGGTGAAGTCTTTTCTCCTTAATTATATTGCATTCCTTTCCTTATCAACATTTAAGGCTTATTGTAGTTCTTCACATATTTTTGAAAGAAACATGTTTAAAATCTACATATGTAATGAATTGGTCACATAAATACAGGTATGGGAACATACATGTGATGTGGAGGACAATTTCAGGCAGCAGTACACTGAAAGAAGAACTCCTCAATGGAAAATGCACATTGACAGCTCCAAAAATTTGCTTTTGAAGGAGCTAGAATTTACTGGATTTAGGTCACTAGAACATCAATTTACATTTATAAGAGCCATGCTAGAGCGAGCTCCCAACTTGCAGCTGGTAGTTCTGAATGGAGACGAGCAATGTGACGACTGTGATGCCCTTGATACACCACAGTGTCCTTCGAAATTTCCAAAGAAGGATGAGCAAGAAATGGTGGTTAGACGAATTCAAGATGGCAAATTCTCGCCGCAGATAGTTTTTGATGAATAAGAAACTGCTAGCAAATAGTTAGGGATGGCATATTTCAGGAAAGCTGTAACCATATATGCTAGTGAAGCTCCCAAAATCCCTGGTGTAAAATTGACTTTATATTTATGGAAACATGCACACCGTGTGAAATCTGATGGCCGGTCTCAGCAATCAGATTGAGAAGGCAGGACCGCTATAAGGCAGCCTGCAAAAATTCCTTTCTCGTGTCTCAATATCCTTATATAACTAAATTCTGAATTGTGATGTCTGTGTAATACATGTTCTAGACTAGCACACATGATTTCTTCGTATATTACTTACTGTATTACTTTAGGCTTTGCACAACTAGCAAGAATTGATGAGAAAAAAGTGTGCAAAGCCTTGGAGGTTGTCTGAAAGTGGTCATCTTCTCATCTTTGATGTCCTGAAGTTTAGATGGCATCCCGGCAAACAAGGCCAGCAAAAAATTGAAAGACCAGTCACGGTTTCCAAAATAATTTCAGCTGATTAATATTGATATAATTCGTTGAGTAATATACATACTCCCTCCGTCACATAATATAAGATGTTTTTGCAAACTAATATAGCTTGCAAAAACATCTTACATTATGGGACGGCCATATATGTTCTCAATCACACTAATCCAGGATGTACCAGATTCTGATAGATATAGCTAGACTGGCTTCATCTAAAGATAAGTTCATAGGCCTGACATAATTGTAGTGCATCATCATCATACTAGTGCATTTCAGTATAAGCTACGTTCAACATCTAGACTCTCATGAATACGGCATCCAGACCCCATCCTGGGTGCCCCAGAATATGTCAGCCGGTGAGAGGTAGAGAGACGACGAGCGGAGGGCCGCCGCCGCTCGCTGGGCGTCCTCCTCGTCGGGGTCCTGGCACGGAGGAGGCAGGTACGTTGACAGCAACTCGTAGCGGCCACCATCGGTCGGGTCCCACGTCGAGTATCCGAAGGGGTTGGTGAGCTCGTTATCCTCGAACGCCAGCTGCGCCTGCGCGGGTTCTGGTTCTGGGCAGGGGAAGCCGCCGTTGCCCTCGCCGAGCCCCGTCGCGACGGCTGGCAGTGACAAGTTGTCGTCGTCGTCGTCGTCGAGGATGACCATGGGCTGCTTCATCGTGCCGCCGCCGTTCTTGGACAGCGGCTGGTCCCTGTGGAGGATGGTGGTCTTAGCCTCGGTCCGTACGCGTGTCCGGCCGTTCATGGGCACCGCCGCTTCGCCGAGCTCAACAACTTGTTCAGATGACGAAGCCGAGGGCACCACGGCGCGCACGATTTGTCCCGCGAGGCATGCCAATGTGCCATTGTCTTCCTGGACGCCTCGCTGCCGCGCGACGGGCCGGTCCGCCGCCTCCCGGAGGTGGGCGGATGCTTTCCTCTTGTGGCCGGGGGCAGACACCATCAACGACTCCGGCGCGGCGGCAGAGTGGACGTCAACGAGGCCGCCGTGGAGGAATGTGGCGTCGGGCTGGCCGGCGATCATTGGGCGGTGGGAGTCAAGCGTGGTGTCGGGGAGGTGTGTGTACCGAGAAGGACGGGAGGGGTAGAGTGCTCCGCCCAGATGATCAGCTTCGCCGGTGTGAACCATCAGGGTCGAGGGGAAAAACCGATCGAATTGGTGTGTCATCGGTGCCCCCGGCCCGCTGTATATCAGCTGGGAGAGGCGCGTGCATCATGGTAATTCCAAGCGGCGTACGAGACGATGCGGAGCCGGATTGAGCCAGACACAAACGCATACGGTATGCGCACGCTAGCTTTTTTCTTCTCCTTTTCTAACAAGGACATACATAATCGGTTTCAGTTTCCGGTTGGGTCGCTGTAGCACTTGGACATTACTCAGCAAGTCCGAAGCCAGCACATGTTGCAACGGGACCCTTCCCTAACCTCCACATCTTCCCTGGATATCATGCATGATCGCCGCCGGGCGGAGACCCCGCCGTCGGGCTGGTCTTCTTCGGTGACGGCGACACCCTCCGCCACCTGAGACCTGACCTTCCTTGCCTTCACCACCTCGCCTCCACCCCCTGCGGCCAGATTGGCGAGCGACCGCGCGCTCCGTGAGCCTCGCCGCGAGGCGGCCTCCAGCTCAGCTCGCTCGCGACCGGCAACCACTCCCGCACCAGCGCCCCATCCAACCATGTTTCTCCACTCGAATGTATTGCAACAAGGACCGCGTTGGAAAAAAGTATCCCTCGTCGTGTTCTTCAACCTGTATACAGCTTCATAAACAGATATTGATACTCCACATGATTTAGACATGACCATAAACAAAGCGTATTGGTACACATGTACATAACTCGAAAAAGAGAAGTTCATTATCGTTAAAAACCTTATCATTTGTGGATAGCCATAGCGACCAAATAACGGCGAGTGCTCCACCGTGAGAAGAATCCCAAATCTGTTACCAATACGATGTAACCAGTTTCCAAATATTTTAGCAACACTACATGAAGAATACATGCCAGAAGCTACTTGCATGACATTAGAAGAACAAATGCTTTATTGTTTCATCATCATGACAAACAACACAACGTGCACTTCCATGTCAATTTCCGCTTAATAAGGTTATCGTTGGTAAGAATGACTCATCGACAAAGATACCATGTAAACATTTTATTCTTAAGCGGTATTTGTAATATTTAATTCTTAACGTCGAGTTTGTTTTATTTACCGGTTTTTAGTTGTTTAGATTTCATCAACAACACGTCTCTGCTGAATCCTAGCAGTTGCCGAGGGCTGTAGCCGGACAGCCTGTGCTTCGGAACTCGGGGAAAGCTTAAGCACTCGCACAGATGGATATCCTGTAGTGGCTAGTGAAGCTCCTGGATTTCGGTGAGAGGTAGAGAGACGACGAGCGGAGAGCCGCCGCGGTCCGCAGGACGTCCTCCTCGTCGAGATCCAGGCACAGCGGGGGCACGTACATCGACAGCAACTCGTAGCGGTCACCGTCAGTTGGGTCCCACGTCGAGTACCGGAAGGGCGTGGTGACCTTGTTTTTCTCTAATGCCACCGGCGTGGGTTTTGATTCTTGTTGTGCTCGCTGAACATTGCGTCGACGGCTGGGAGTGAAGGGTGGTCATCGTGGATGACAATTGTCAGCGCCGTCGTGTCGTCGCCCTTAATGGGCTCCGGCTTGTCGATGTGGAGGATGGCGCTCTTAGCGTCGGCATTGATGCACACCCAGAATCATGATGAACCAGTTCGGGGGATACTAATTCCTAGCGGGGTAAAATACAGACTCGGATTAAGAAGTTGGAATCAAACACAAGATCATGCCATTTAAAATGGAAATGATAAATCATGAATGTTCGAGATTTGACCATGACAAATTCAACATTTTTATGGAAACTTTAGTGACGTGAGAATGTCAAATTTAGTTGACAGGCGCGGCAATTTTCTGGTAAAATATACTGACCACGGAGTTTTCATGGTTGCCAACTAAAATTGTCATACTCGCGTCAATAAAATTGCCATCGAAAATGTTTGATTTGCCATGGTAAAATTCCAAATGTTCGGGCATTATCGGGGTCCTTTAGAAATGGTAATTATACTGTTGATGCTTGAACTTGGCAGATGTTCACTTTAGTGCTTGCAGTTGCGAAATAAACATAAATAGCTTCAAAACTTGGTATGTGCATGCAAATATGGTGCCGTTCCAAAATTTGGCAAGCGCGTGCAAATATGGTGCTAGTCCAGTCCATAGACGTAAAATGTGATGACGTGGCACCGTATTTCGCTTGGCATTGTAAACTTGCATGCGCATACGGTGCTAATCCTATAGACGTAAAATGTGCTAATGTGGCACTGTATTTCGCTTGACATTATAAAACTTGGCATGCCCATGCAAATACAGTGCTAATCGGATCCATAGACGTAAAATACGATGATGGGGCAGTATATTTCGTTTCGCGTGCACATGTGGCATGGGCCAGCATGCAGCGGCCGAACATGATAATTTGCATTAACGTCTCTATGACCAGTGGGATCCATCTGTCAGTACAAAAGAAAAAATTGACATGAAAAATATTGGCCATTGGAACTCAAACCCTTGACGTGAAGCTGTAGCGAGCAAGCGTGCTAGTCACTTCACCCTTCACGTTTTGATGTCTATTGATCATAACATTTTTTTGAGGGTCTATAAACCTTTATTAAGTCACAATGTTTATAGAGATACAGACTAAATCGGGCAAGACACTAAGCCAAACATGGCGCCCAAAACGAAGAGAAGAAGTCGCTTTCGCGAGAGAATGAGCTTCACCATTGTACTCGCGCTTCTCATGAATGACCATTAGTGCTTGAAACCCTTCACATCAATGAATAATATCTCAATAGAATGGTATCGTAGTGGCACGGAGCTGCCGTTTCAATGGCCGCCACAACCTCATTTGTAAACGAACACGCTCGTGCAGCATAATTGGGCTGCAATCAGTGAGGCCCATTTTATAAATGTTAGTTTTTTCCTTTTGTAGAAATTTGTAAAAATATGTAAATTATAACCACTGTATAAAAGTTAGGTTTGAATATTTGTGTGTTATAAATAATATACATACAAAAAAATAACTTACCTAAAAATTATTCATGTAATTTTCAAAAGTATTCATTTTTACTTATAAAAATATTTTATATATAAACCATGTGTGTATTGACATATTTATTAAATACAAACATTTTGAGTATCCACCTATAGAGTATATTTAAAAATGTTTAGTAAATTCAAAAGATTATACAGTCGTGGCCAATATTTCAATTATATGAAATTATGAATATAAGCCATCAATGAAATTTATACACATGTGAAATTTATATGAAAATTATAAATATGGGCGATGAGTAAAAATTATACACAATTTAATATTAATAAATATTTAGTAAATATTTGTGTTCATAATTTTGTTTAATATAAATATAATCCACAAGTGAATATTCATACAAAAATTAATTTTGAAAGTATGAATATTTTAATTATGAAAATATTTTAAACAACAGACTGATGAATTATAAAAATGTGTGTACAATAATTGAAAATTTTGTATTATTATAAATAAAAATATTTTAAATATTTTATATTACATAACATTTTCAAAATAACTAATACTATTAGTTTATATTAATAATTATAAAATAATGCATATATTTTAAAAATTACATGAACATTTTTTAAATATGTTCTCTTATTTTTATGTATATATTTATAACACACGAACATTTGAACTTTATTTTGATTGTTGCGATTATAATTTATATAATTTTCTAGAAAATACTAACAAGTGCAAAATGGCCCGCAATGATTGCTGCACATTTAAACCCCACAAGTTCAGGGCTTACAATAAATAAATCCTTGTTATCCATTGTTAACTTCAAATTTCATTCAGTTAGCTGGCTATCGTGGCCTGCTAACTAGCTCAAATTTGGAGGTTCGAGCCCTATGGGCCACTATTTTTTCCCGCAACAAAAGTGGAAGCCACTTCAAATTTATTTTCCCACCCATATTTTTTCCATCATTTGGAGTTGTGAATCGGAAGTTATGACCATTTTGCTGGAAGTTGTCCAGGCTATCAATGTTGGGCAAGAATCCAAGAAATTTTACAGTAACTCTCCAAGTTGACTGCTTATTCTCTCAAGAAAGCCATGTGAAGTTGTACTTTTTGGACTCTTTTCACACCTGTCTAAAGGGGTTGTCCTAGGTTATAAAAACCCCATCACCGCCATCCTTTTAGGGGCATTTTGTCAATTCTTCCAGCCACAAGCTTATGGAGCAAGGCTGCTAGAGATCCAAGAGATCCTTACTACATTTGAATCTTGTGAGTTCATCCGGATTGGTGAGAAGGAGCATTTGGTATCCGTTAATTCCCGCTCTACGGTTCTGGTTCTGGCTATTTTGTGTTGGTTAGTCCGGGTTTGGGGTTCAGTGATTCTTCGGACTACGGGTTGGAGTACTTGCAACTTCGCTCAGCCTTCCCTGACCTACGGGTCGTATCCAACCTTGATACGTTAAAGATAGTTATCCTAGCTTCTTGCAGCTAGTTATAATCCCTATTTGATCCTACGACATGAAGATCGTGTCACTCTCTTATCAAAGAATCTTTCCATGGGTTTCCGCATCAGATTTCATCGATAATTTCAGTGATTTTACAAGGATGGGATACTAAAGTATGTAATCAGAGAGATCAAAGGGTTGAATCAATCAGTGAATAAAGATTCCTGATTAAGGTATTCATAAAGAAAACGCCAAAGACTTTCGCCTCAAAAATTGTGCTGTAGACATAGCGGCCGTATACCTGTATGATTGACATTGATCACATGGCTGATTCAGCTGACGACGATTAAGAAACTAACGTGTACTTGCGTACACATTCGATGCCTTGGTGTCCTTACCATTTTCTTAGGAGTGACTGGTGTCCTTATCATGCTTCTTACGTTGTAATCTAACTTATCGATGCTCAGCTATCAAAGAGGTGAATCACGCGCTTCAAGAATTGGAGGTAGTTGGGCTTGCAGTTAGAGACTGTTTAGAAATTTTAACTAGTTGGTGGCTAGCGTGACATCCAGCACTAACTAAGGAACAATTGGAAGAATGTCAAATCGGTTGTTCAGTTAACCTATCATTTTGAATGTATTTAATTAAGAGACGAGGTAGTATAGTAGAGCTCGGTCGATCTATTCTGACCTGCGTTGGATGATTAGAACGCGCAAGTCAATCTGTGGAGGTTGCAGCCATGTGCACCTATACGACCGTTGGAACCGCGATCTCATACGTTAACACGACAATCATTCTCATTCTCTCCATCATTGCTCAGCTCATTCATAAGCTAGCTCTCGATTCCTATTTAAGCACCACCATTGTCACAATCATTCCTCACCTCCAAAACCACTCGATCGCCACAACATCTAGCAAGCTAACTGCGAGGGAAGCTCAACCATCTGATCACTCCCTGTTTCTTTCTGGGACTCTCAGCAGAAAGATGGTGGCTGGGATGCGCTTCCTGCAGCTGTTCGCGGTGGTTCTCGCGTTCTCCTTCGTGCCCGCCAAGTCCGGCTACTGGCTCCCGGCCCACGCCACCTTCTACGGCGGCGCCGACGGCTCTGACACAATGGGTAAGCTATACAGCTAATCAAGCTTGCTCCGGCACCATCAATTTGCCAAATAGTATTACTTATCATGCGTGTGTGCATGTCTGACTGTACGGTTTTGCATGTGCAACGTGCAGGTGGCGCATGTGGGTACGAGAACCTGTACAACGCGGGCTACGGGATCAACAATGCCGCGCTGAGCACGGCGCTCTTCAACAATGGCTTATCGTGCGGGCAGTGCTACCTCATCACCTGTGACACCAGCAAGTCGAACATGTGCAAGCCCGGCACGTCCATCACCGTCTCTGCCACCAACTTCTGCCCTCCCAACTGGGCTCTCCCTAGCGACAACGGCGGGTGGTGCAACCCTCCTCGCGTTCACTTTGACATGTCCCAGCCCGCATGGGAGAACCTCGCCATCTACCGCGCCGGCATCGTCCCCGTCCTCTACCAGCAGGTCGCGTGCCAGAGGCAGGGCGGCCTGCGCTTCACCATTAACGGCTTCAACTACTTTGAGCTCGTGCTGGTGACCAACATGGCCGGGAGTGGGTCGGTCAAGAGCATGTCGGTGAAGGGGACCAACACCGCGTGGATCCCAATGTCCCAGAACTGGGGCGCTAACTGGCAGTGCCTAGCGGGGCTGAAAGGACAAGCGCTCAGCTTCGCCATCACCTCCTCCGGAGGCCAGTACAAGGTGTTCCAGGACGTCGTGCCGGCCTGGTGGTTGTTCGGACAGACGTTCTCCACCTGGCAACAGTTCGACTACTAGCTAGTATAAACATTGTACAATTTGTATCCCGATTATCAGTTCGCTTCGTTCAGAGCGAACATGCATGGAACTGTCCAGACGCATACTCATTATCCCATTTTGATTTTTCGGTTCGTTGCGCGTCGAGTGGATGTAGATTTGAATTGTAAAATCTGTAATCCATGACTCCCTCTATGTCTCCTCTATCTGGAAGAATATATACTAAGAGTGGACGTGTGCGCTTTGCTGCGTTGTTTTCTCTCCCTCGTTTCACATTTAAGTTTTGCTTCCATGGTTAAATTTAAGTTCTGTTTTACCTGTCTATATAAAATTATCAGGATAAGTTATCGATGCTGCTAATAGGGTAAACTGATAGAGTTGTATAGTTTAGGAAGCAAAACATATACGATGAAAATTACACCTACTGCCAACAGACTTCAATTTGGCTTGACGAAATACATCTTAATATAAAAATTCTTCATTATTGAAAAATTCTTATACGCTACACTGTGGGTTTATATAATTTCTCATCTTTTCCATTTAGTCAGATTTATCTAATTGCAATTCCCTCCTCATCTCTCTCAAAGATTTGATCAATGTGTTTGTACATTTCCACAATTCTTCTCTGTTCGAAAAGTCCCCCCCCCCCCCCCCCCCCGCGCGCAAAAAAGAAGAAGAAAGTATTGAAGTAGTGAAAAAGTACCCATAAGTGGAAGGTTGCTCCGGTGGTAGGTGATGCTGGCGTCCGAGAGCATCATGGCGACGGTGAAGGTGAAGCAGTACCAGTTGAAGAAGTTGGCAATGTCGCGCCGACCGTCAGCGGTGCGCAAGGTGAACTGGTTGGCCCCGAAGGCCAGGTTGCACGGCTGAATGCCACAAGCGCCTACTAACGAGAAGAGAAGGGCACAAGGAGTGCGGCAAGCTGGGAGTTGGTAGGGCCCTCACACTAATGCCCTTTGGATGTGTTGTACGCCGAGGATGGAGGAAATGGATCGCGACGGAGAGCGTGTGGATAACATGCCGGTGAAGGAGGACATGGTGGCAACCGTGATGGTAGTGCAATGTCTGAGGTAGGTGTTGCAGACGTACGCCCCGAAGATGGTGAAGTTCCTCCTGCCGGAGAAGACATTAAGGTTGGTGGCGGCGCTGACTCTTGGCATGTGGTACACCGTCGTCCGATACGCTAGCATGTTGAACAACGTTCAGATCGATCGTCCCAAGCTTCTCAGACGTCTCATTCCCTGTGATAATCCATATTCTCTTAGTTTTGCTAGTCCAAAATTAATTTCAAAGAAACTAACGGTGTTCATTTTTTATGAAACTAGAAGATAGCCTGCACGTTGCTGCGGTAATCTTGTTAAAATCAATGACTAATTAGGTGCTACATAAACAATTGAAATAAATAAAAATAAATTTAAGTATATTCTTGATTTACACTTTAGAAACTTTAAAAGAATATGAAGCATATAACAAAATGATATAAAAGAGAGAAAATTAGGATGCAGCTAATTCTAAAAACAGTGAAGGGTAAACTATATAATTATGCTCCAATCCAACACATATATACCGCGTCCATGAGAGTACAAAACTTAGTGCAAATGAAATTAACTGATGACTTAACATGCATGAACGGACTATTAACACAAAAGGTGTAAATTATAACTTAGATGCATGACTTGTTGATGTGGCATTGTTGTACAAGTTGAAAAAAATAGGTAGTGGGTTGTAGTTATTTCTTTACTTTCAAATTAATGGGTTATAGTTATTTAGCAATAGAGGAAAAGAGTGGCGCTTAAAAGAACAGAAGAATCAACTATATAGGTATGCTCGAAGCACAGTGTCTATATGAATGCAAAACTAAAAAATTTAATCGATTACTGGCATGCACGGACAGATGATTTGACAACGTGAGATAGAAAGTCTAATGCAAAAAAAATAAGAATTATAACTTACATGCATGGCATGCTGGTGTGGCATGGTTGCATGAATAGGAATAGTATGTTATGATTGTAGTGCATGTCTTGATTTAATGCAATGTGATTTAAAACCTACATAGAATGTACTAATGCATGTTGCATGTTAGAGAATTCTCATGTGTTGATTGGACGGCTGCTAGTGGATCAAACTAGCAAATCCAATGGCTACAATCATTTTAAAGATGTGGAGGCATACATGTTAAGAAGATTAGAAGTAGTGAAGAGCAGTCTCTTAAAGTATGTAGGAGGCAGTTGCTACTTGCAAAAAAAGAAGAATCTAGTGACATCAAATTAAAAATGGAACATAACAGCGCCTGTAGCTCAGTGGATAGAGCGTCCGTTTCCTAAGCGGAAGGCCGTAGGTTCGACCCCTACCTGGCGCGTTTTGTTTTTTTGGCTGTACTGTTTCAAAGCTAATCACCTGGCTTCATTTCTTTTTAGCTGATGATGATTGTCTTCTGCCAAAGCTTTCCAACAAAGCTGGGCGTGAGATTAATGAATTATTGGATTTCCTATACTGTTTGAGTGCTAATTGACTGACTTTGCACATTCTAGCTTGTCTATAGTTTGGCGGACACTGACTTTTACTTTTTGCAGAAAACTTCCGATCCATTCATCAACTGTCAAGGTAGTGCAAAGAACATCAGAAGAAAAAAATACATCCAGGTCCGTTGACCATCTAGCGACGGCTATAAGCACTGGAGCGAGCTGCTGTCTTCGCCCCTCCCTCGTCGGAGCCGGGCAAACCTTTATGCGATCGGGCCCTTTTCTATTTCACAAGCAGTCGCTATCCAGCGACCTACCATATACCTTGCCGTGCACTCGTCCTCTCTGTTGGCCAGCCCACTCCGGCTTTTCCCCCACATATTTCGGAAGGTTCTAAAACCTTCCCAGAATCCGGTTTCTCTTTTTTACTATATTTTTATTGCATTTCCTTTTCCCTTTTAAGTTTTTTTAATCAAAACCGTTATAAAACTCATGCACTTTTCCAATTTTTTCAACATTCTTTAAAATCACACAATATTTTCAGAAATAAGCGGACATTTTTAAAATCCATGAACTTCTTTGGAAAACGGCAATATTTTTCAAATTACTGATTTTCTTAAAATCTAAGAAAATATTTTAAATTCATTACCATCTTTTGTATTTGTAAACAATTGTATAATTGATTAACTTTTTTGAAATTTGTGAAAAAATTAGGAATTTTCGAACATTTTCTGAAAGGAAGAATATTTTATAAATTTCAGAACATATTTTGAAGTTAAAGAATATATATTTGTGAATTTAAATTTTTTAAAATATGAGACATTTATAATATGTGAAAATTTAATAAAATTGTGATTTTTCTTAAATTTTGAACATTTATTTTCGGATTTGGCTTCCTGAACATTTTCTAAATTTGAAATATATATAAAAAAGAAAAAAAAACAAAGTAGCTAAAGAGGAAAAACTAAAAATGAAAATACAAGGAGCTCCTAATCAAAGGGTATCCCTTGCAGGGCTCATGCAAAGTTCACTTTTTTAGCGTGAGAGCACACATGATTTTGTTTTTTAGCGTGAGAGCACACACGTGAGAGCACACAAATGAAAATACAATGATTTTGTTGGTGCGCTCAATCGCTACGCTGCCACATGGCACACTCTGGACATATCTTCGTGATTTTGTTTTTTAAATTTTTGCACGCATTTTTTGATTTTTTTTTTTTGGCTTGGTTTCTTCCAGGTTTTGCGTGAAATATTTTAATTGGTTTTTTTGAAACCATTGTTTTTCCGTGAGAAATATAATTGTGTTTCTCAAAACTTAAAATAATGCAATATGTGCTTCCACGAGAAGCACAGCTATACTTCCTGAAAAGAAAAAGCACATTTGTGTTTCACCGAAAAAAGGGAAAACATAACATGTGCTTCTGCGAGAAGCAGAGTCTATGCTTTCCAAAAGGGAAAAGAAAATGTGCTTTCCCTGAAAAAGGGGAAACCCAACTTGTGTTCTGCTTCCGCGAGGAGCACAACTTTGCTTATGCGAGAAGTACAACCGGTGCTTTTCCGAGAAAAATAAACTAAAAGCACATCCTCTGCTTCCAAAAAGGTGAAAAGGCAATTGTGCTTCTGGGCTTTAGATTTTTCCTTCCAGTTTTTGGTTTTTTTATTCTGGTCTTTTTTTTAGTTTTTCGGTTGGTACTTTCTTTGTTTTTGTTTTTGTTTGGTTTTTTCGTGAAAAACAAAGTTTGTTGAAACCTATTAACATGGGGTTGGCATATTACGCCAATATCAGGAAAGTGGTGGCGACAACGCATGATGACTTTGATTTGATGGCGCTTCTCGAGTATTCGGTCTTGAGTTTTGAGCTGAAAACTCTAGGTCTGACCCTAGTTAGTTATACATGGCAATAGCAGTGTTTTTGCGTCATTACCTTGGTCAATGTATTTCTCGAATTTTCTCGGACTTTATCTTCAAATTGAAAACATAGGATTTGATATTTGGTGGTTGGATACAGTGACGGTAGCACTTGAGCATCATTCCTTTCCTGGAAGCGATGCTCTTAGATAACCTTTCTCCTTGTTTCTGTGATGTCAAGAGATGGTTGGTGGGAATGTTCGCAGTTGAGGTCCGTTGGTCATTGTCTTGATCACGTCAGAGTTTTTCCTTTCTCCTTCTTTTTCCTCCACCTAGGCAGAGCTAGCTTCAGTTTTGTCTGACTTTTGCCTTTGTTGACGTGATTCTTTGTGTATTAGTGTTGGCCATGTACATCCTAGTCATCCGAAGACCATGTATGTGCTAATTTCATTTGTATCTCAAAAATACTCCCTCAATTCCCTTATACAAGGCCACTTCATTTTTCGTGTCAATTAAATTTTGACTTATAATTTTGGTCAACAAAATACTAGTAATTTGTACGTGCTTTGCACGTTAGATTATTACGAGTAATCACAATACTAAATCATTTAAACTAAAACTAAATCGCCTATCTTATGATAAAACTATCATGCAAATTTCGAAAGTACATTTGTGTTTCCGAGTGAGAACTCATGGAAACTTTGTTTTTGCTCTTCGCATCAAACAACAGTAGCACAATGAATTCCTATACGAAGAGTGCTTTAGAAAAATCATACATTTTTTCCAAGAGAAATGTTATTGTTATTGACATGCTTGTGAAATATTTTTAAAATTCAAAATTGAAATATATAGTAAATTAGTTTGGTGCAGTAATTTTCACACCTTTAAATCAGAGGTTTCTTATAAAATCTATTTCCTTTGTGTATCCTCAACCTCACCGTGTGTTAAATAACTTAACATCCTGTTAAGAATAATAAAGTCAAATCAAAATCAAAATTTTCTATAGGTTTTTCGAATATTTCTCTCAGCGACCAGCAATATTGCCATGTGTACACTCTTTTCTTCAGCTGCAAACAAAAATGTGTACAGTCTTTTCTACAGCATCCTACTTCTTTTGAGAAAGTAAAAAATGCTTCCATGCCTGTAGCACTCCGTGAGATGTAAATTGCTCCTGTAGTAGAATAGGCTCCTAGCTTCTACATGCACCTGGTCTAGATAGTTCGAGCCTGTGCATGTAAATACTCGTTGTTGGAATATTTAATTCTTCAGTGCAGCAGACCGCTATGGCTGCAGGCCAACAGCACGTCCGTGAAAACTCTGGAAGATCCAGATTGGCAGCGTTTTGGCGCGCGTCCGTACAACGCGAATCCAGGAAACATCAGCCGCTGGATCAATCGAGTCTCGTATTGATAAACAGTGGAGATTCACCTGGTGTAACAAATCGACGGCTAAGGTTTTTGCTTCTAAAACACGATGAACGGGTACTCCATGTTCAAAAATTGATGTACTATAGTAGTAGAGATATCATCGAAAAGTTCTCTGAAATATGCATCCAATGAAATACTTTTTTTTGGCATACAACTCAAATTTTGTTGGTAAAATCAATGGTCAAAGTTACACATAAAAATATAAAGTGGACTTGTATAAGGGAATGGAGGGAGCATTTCATTTTGAGTGAATGAAATCTAGCCTTAATAAAAAAAACATAGCTCCACATCATTCTAGGTGACACTGTTAATGTAGCCCCGCGATCAAATCATAACTAATTTGCTCTTATCATCTTAAATACTCTTGACTCCTAATAATAACATACGTGAAATCAACAGGAAGTACTTAAATCAACCTCGAATTAATATTGACCTAACTAGAAAAGAAATCACAGAGACACGTGTGGAAGTTCGGTTCCACATCTAACATTTCCGAGTTTTCTTGTAGAAATACTGTGCAAACATAGACGCTCACATATGAGCTGTCAAATCTTGAGATTTATCAAGTCATTATAGACGCCTCATAGGTGACATGAATGTTGTCTCCCATCAAACAAACATTACTAAAAGAGCTGAAATAAATCTAGAAAATTGCAAGCACCAGTGCAGAGTCTCGGACTTGAATCTTGATTGGCTGACTCCACCACAAAGAATGTAACCATCTGAGCTCCCTCACGTCAAGAGTACCATGTGGTTCGACCCCTACCTAGTGCGTATATTGTTTTTTGCGGATTCTTTTATGCCAAAGCTTTTCTACTACTCCCTCGTTCCCATATTCTAAGGCGTATTAGTAGCTAGCACGAAAATTAGCGATGTTTAATTGTGACTTGAACCATCGTACATCCTGATGAGATGTAGGCATCCACGAGAGACCCGGCTAGAGATTTGTTTTTCTTTACAGAAAAATACCGATCATGAGTGGTTGTTGTAATCAGTGGCGGAGCCAGGATTGGCTGACGCCCCAGGCGAGAAATTAAGGGTAAACAATTTTACCCCCCCCCCCCTATCTATTTTCAATGGCAAAAGTCAAGTTATGTGGCATAGCTAATAAAAACCCAAACACAATGTTGAATGGCAGTATTTGTTAAATGACGGTTTAACTAATAAATGATACAAAAGATGGTATCAAATCAAAGGATTGATTGATATGAGCCTCCTATAATTGCATGTTCAATAAAGTAAGACATATGACGCCTCTCCTCCAAGGGTGACTAGGGTTCTTGCCGCTTGTCGGTGGCGACGCCGATCTGCCTCGTCTCTCGTGGCCTTATGTCCATGGGGTGTGGTGGATCCCGACCCTTGATGGTGGGAGGACTCCGTTTTTAATGAATTTCTTTGAATTTTTTGGGTTTATGTCCTGCTCAAGAAGGCGAGATGTCGGCGACTGTCTGAAGATGGAATAAGGTTCTCCCTGCCTAGACTCCATCCTGGTGATGCGTCTATAGCATCATCGGACAGCGTGTGGAGGTGTTTCTCTGGCGGATCTCACATAATTAAGTCGGTGGTTGTCTTCGGTGCGCTTATCTTATAAGACATTAGTACTATCATAATTGAAGATGAATAGATTGAATGTTTTTCTGCAAAAAAATTATAAATTTTGTATTACAAATCGTTGCATTTAGGTAAATATATATATATATATATATATATATATATATATATATATATATATATATATATATATATATATATATAAAGTTAGCAGGTTCAAAAACAAATGCAAAATGTGAATTACTAAATCGGATTCCACATTTATGTTCTCTACAAAACAACAAAACTAAGGAAAACAATATGAAAAGGGAAAACATTAAGAATTAAAAATCATGTTTGAATCAAGCATCAAACAGTTGCAACTAGCAAGAGAAATTGCCCGCAAAAAAAAAAAACTGGCAAGGGAATTTGGGATTTGAAAATAGTGGCAACTGGCAAGAGAAATCTCTTCCTTATAACGAGCCACCTTTCTCGACAAAAGACTCCCATACGCGATGCACTAGCAGCACAGGCCCTTTTCTCGTTTACTTTTTTTGTTATATTGGCCTGGCCAATGGCCCAGCAGAGCGTTAGGAAGTGGGCTGCGCCCCAGGCCAGTTTTTTCATTCTCGCTGGGAAATTTCCCACGCCGGCCTGGCCAATGGCCCAGCAAGAGGGGTAGGAAGTGGGCTGCGCCCCAGGCCAGTTTTTTTCTCTCTCTGATATATAGGCTGGGAAATTTCCCACGCCCCAGGCCATTGCCTGGGCTGCCTGGGGCCCAGATCCGCCCATGGTTGTAATTGAATGAGAGAGAAAAGGGCAGTTGTAGTATAAAATAATGAATTGTTCTAGGAGTGAAAACATTAGTACAGTGGTTTTTCTGAACATTTTTAAAATTTAAATTATATATAAGTTACAAGAAAAGTACAAATGAGTGAATCGATAATACATAGTATGTCTAAATCCATTTTTCAACCACATTGTCCCCTTTTCTGTGGATACGACAAAATGTACCAATGTTTTTGTACACAATTACACTAATAAGGACATCCAAAATCACGGGCTAACCTATTAGTCTATATATAAATGCAAATTTCTTTTGTATTCTTTTTTAAAATTCCAAATTATGTTTTCCCTTTTTGTGCGAATATGCCCTTTCTTGATTTTAAGTGCACTGGTGGTGAAGAATGAAAGGCGGATATACATGGTATGCAGGGTATGGACACATAGCAGCCTTTTTGCCAACTGATTCAGATGGATCTGGTTTTTTTTAGACAATTCAGATGGATCTGGTGGGCAGAGCTGCTAAGCGAGAGCAATTGGTAGTTCCCCTTGCCGGCAGCACCCCCCAACATCCGCGCAAATGAGCCAGCCCAATAACATTCGTTCGGTCGTTCTTTGGCTCTTTCCTCGCTGTAGGTTTTTTTTTCTTTTGTTTTTCTTTCAGGTTTCTTTGTTTCTTTATGATTGTTTTTTCAGCGGTTTTCTTTGTTTCTTTCTTGGGTCTCAATGATTTTGTCTTTTTCCTACGATTTTTTATGGTTCTTTAGTTCCTTTTTTGACTTTCATTTGTTTTTTCCTTTTATTATTATTTTTCCTTTCTTTTTGTCCATTTCTATTTTTTGTTTTTTCTTCATTTCCTCGGTATTCACTGTTTTGACTCTTTTCATTGGTTTTTATTTTTCTTTTTTGATTTTATTTGTTTATTTTTTATTTTCCTTAGTTTACTTTGATTCCCTTTGTTTCATAGGTTACTTTTTTGTTCAACACATTTTTTGTATACATCTGGAACAGTTTTTGTACGCATTGAACCTTTTTCAGTACCTGATTAACATTTTTTTCAAATATAAGGTTTTGATGTCTATGTTCTTTATATACATTGTACACTTATCGTATACATAAGGAACACTTTGTTACACATGTTAACATTTTTAAATACTCCCTCTGTACTGAACTACAAAACCGCCTTATATTATTGTACAGAGGTAGTGATAAGCATTTTATCATATATATGATTAAAAGTCAAATACATGATTAAAAATTCTTAAAAATATTTTTTTTGATGTCTACCTTTTTCATAAACAATATAGAATTTTCGTATACATCAGGAACATTTTTATATTGACATTTTATTTTTTTACTGAAAGATGAATCAATATTTTAAAATACATGTTGTTATGTCAACTTATTTTTATACACGTTGTACAGTTCTCATTTATGATACGAACATTTTATATAAATCTTCAAATATTTACAAATGCATGATTAATAGGTTTATGTCTACTTCTAAATACACATTATATATTTTTTATATGCATTTTCAGTGTACATCAGAAAAAAAATTCTATACTCATTTTAAATTTTGAATGTATGGTAAACATTTTGAAAAATATTATAAATTTTCATATATATATTTAGAATATTTGAAAGTATAAACGAAAGTAAAGAAAGAAAGCAACAAATGAAGAAAAAAATGTGTAAAAAAAGAGAGTGCCTTGAGGCCTGTGCCCCCGCGCCCTTGGCTGATGCAGTCTCGCGCTGGCATTAGGTGACGCATTCATCTGTCTCGCTATAAGCGAGACATATTCGCACCTGGGAGAGGTCCTAATTGGCTCCTTGAGAGCCTGTTCCCATATTGGCCCATAGCACTCGACCTCACCCGCACTAGCTCACCTGGGTATGTCTAAAAGAAAAAACTAGCTCACCTGCATCGACCGATAACATGTTGACCACTGCCATAGACCATTGATTGCTAAACCTCAAACAACTGAATGTTGACTTTTCAAAAGAAGTTTGGGCAATTAAATTTTCTTTGTGGAATTGAAAAATGTTCACGAATTTGAAAAAAAAAATCATTAATTTGAAAAAGGTCATGAATTTAAAAAACATTGTAATCTGAGTGTGGTTCTATGCCTTGGTGTTCTTATCATTTTTATATGAGGGTGATCAGTGTCCTTATCATGCCTCTTGCGCTTTTTTTCGAAAAGGAGGTTATCCCCGGCCTCTGCATCCAAAAGATGCATACGACCCATTTATTAATAAGCAAATAGTTCAACAAAGTCTCCGAATCTCAGAATTCAAAGGGGCTCACAAAGAACTAAAAAAACAAGGCAAAAGGGATAGCCACAACCGGCGGAATAAGGATAGACATGATACTAAACACCTATCGTATTACATGACCGTCATCCAAACCGGTTGAAGATAGCCCGCGCTACCATCTCCCAATGGGTAGACCCAGTAATCATATGCTCCTTGGCATCCGTCGGAGTGAGTAGCGACCACGTACGGATCAACGTAGTGGCCCGGAAGATTACCTGCAAAAAATGAATATTTGTTGTTCTGTTAAAAATCAAATCCTTCCTACAGTTCCAAATAGCCCATAATAACGCACATACTCCTATGCGGATATGTTTCGCAATTTCTGTGTCAACTCCATTTAGCCATGTCCCAAATAACTTGTGTATGCTATTTGGAGGAGCAATGTTAAACGCAATATGAACAGATCGCCATAGTATTTTGGCCATAGGGCATTCAATAAATAGGTGTTTTATAGACTCATCATGATCACAGAAGCTACATCTTCGAGATCCATTCCAGTTACGTTTGGCCAGATTGTCCTCAGTGAGAACAACTTGTTTGTGGATAAACCACATGAACACTTTAATTTTCAAAGGCACTTTGACTTTCCAAATATGCACGGATCGAGGAATAGAACCAGAATTTATAATATCCAGATACATGGATTTTACCGAGAAAACCCCATTCCTGGTTAGTTTCCAATGTATCTGATCCGGCTGTTGAGACAGGTTGACATCCATCAATCTTGTCATCAGATGGAGCCAAGTTTTCCAACGGTTTCCCACTAAAGCCCTTCTGAATTGTATATTTAGAGGATTGGGTTGAAATATTGTTGCAACGTAAACCTCTCTACGATAAACAATATTATAGAGCGAAGAATATTGGGTAGCTAAAGGCGTCTCCCCTAGCCAGGTATCCTCCCAGAATCTCATAGAAGTACCATTTTTTACAATAAATTTTGTCCTGTGGAAGAAAGCTGATTTCACTCTCATCAATCCCTTCCAAAACCGTGAATCAGTTGGTCTGGCCATCACCTGGGCTAATGTTTTCGAATGAAGGTACTTGTTACGCAGAATCTGAGCCCATGTGGCATCAGCCTCTACAAATAGTTTGTACAACCATTTGCTGAGAAAGTATCTGTTTTTCATCTCTAAATTTTCAATGCCAAGACCGCCTTGGTCTTTAGGTCTTTAGACCAGATGCCTCTTGTGTTGTAATCTGATGAGTGTGATTCAAAAAGCATAATTCAACTACCAAAGAGGTGTACGCGCTTCAAGAATTGGAGGGAGTTTTCCCGCAAAAAAAAATTGGACGGAGTTGGGCTTGCAATTAGAGACTGTTTAGAACTTTTAACTAGTTGGTGGCTAGAGTGACATCCAGCACTAACTAAGGAACAATTATATTCTTTTTGACAAACGCTGAATGTAATTAGCTCAAAATGGAGCATCAAGTGATACAAACATAGTGAGTACACACCCGGCCTCAAACATAGCTAGGATGCACACAACCAATACCAACATATACACACAAAAATCACACCGGCGACTTGCAAAGTCAAACATGACCGAAGCTATGCCTTAGTGTAGCAAAAAGAAAAAACTCCAAAGCGATCAAAATAATGATCAACAATCTACAATGGCAACCATATTCGGACCAACCATCACTTGTGATGTCGCCGTCACTTTCCCCGACCCAAGCAACTACATGCATAGTACGGTCTTGACGACGTGAAGTGCCGCCACGCAGTGAAAACCATGCCCTCACAAGTAGAGGGTCAAGCTGCGACAAGAACCACTCGCTGCCAACAAACTCCAAATAACGAAGGTCGCCGTAGCACTTTGCAACGGAGATCAAGGGAGGATAGTCACCGACACGAACAATTATATAAAGTACAAAAATACTCCAGCTTTCGCTTTCAGCTACTCGCCCGTCCAGTTGAACATTGCACATGGTCCGGATGTAGGTTGTCAAAGAAAATTGAACGGCTACTTATATGCATCTTCTTCTGTGGTGCCAAAAGACATAAGTTGGCGAAGCAGAAAAGCCAAAATATGATAAACTTGCACCCTTTCAAATATGTTCAAGTAGAAGTGGCCTCTTGCATGAACAATTGCGCACGTTGAACAAAAGCGGGCTAGTTTAGCTGCTACTTTCTCCATTTACGTACCACGCACCAGCCATAGACATGGTAGACTAGTCCTTGGGAGAATGTCAAATCGGTTGTTCATTTCGAATGTAATTATATTAAAAAAACGAGGTATTAGAGCTCGGCCGTTATGACCTGCGTTGGATGATTAGAATGCGCAAGTCAATCTGTGGAGGTTGCAGCCATGTGCACCTATACGACCGTTGGAACCGCGATCTCATACGTTAACGCGACAATCATTCTCATTCTCTCCATCATTGCTCACCTCATTCATAAGCTAGCTAGATTCCTATTTAAGCACCAACATTGTCCCAATCATTCCTCACCTCCAAACCCACTCGATCGCCACAATATCTAGCAAGCTATCTGCTACAAGAGAAGCCCAACCATCTGATTTCCCCAGCACAAAGATGGCAGCTGGGATGCGCTTAAGCTTCCTGCAGCTTTTCGCTACCGTGCTCGCATTCTGCTTCGCGCCCGCCAAGTCCGGCTACTGGCTCCCGGCCCATGCCACCTTCTACGGCGGCGCCGACGGATCTGACACAATGGGTAAGCTATATAGCTACTCAAGCCTTAACTCCGGCTTGCTCCCACACCATCAAAACATGCCTAATACTATATTTTTACAAAGCTTAAATAGTCCTGCTATAGTTGTTTGTGATGAGTAAGGTGTTGCCGCTATTTGGCATAGCTCGCTATTTAAAATTATGAAAATGCAATGCCTGGTACGCAATGCAATGCGTGTGTGTGCACGTCTGATAGTACTGTTTTGCATGTGTAATGTGCAGGTGGCGCCTGTGGGTATGAGAACTTGTACAACGCGGGGTACGGGATCAACAACGCCGCGCTGAGCACCGCACTGTTCAACAACGGCTTGTCGTGCGGACAATGCTACCTCATCACCTGCGACACCAGCAGGTCGGACATGTGCAAGCCCGGCACGTCCATCACCGTGTCTGCCACAAACTTCTGCCCTCCCAACTGGGCTCTCCCCAGCGACAATGGTGGGTGGTGCAACCCTCCCCGTGTCCACTTCGACATGTCCCAGCCCGCCTGGGAGAACCTCGCCATCTACCGCGCCGGCATCGTCCCCGTCCTCTACCAGCAGGTCGCGTGCCAGAGGCAGGGTGGCCTACGCTTCACCATTAACGGCTTCAATTACTTCGAGCTCGTGCTAGTGACCAACATCGCCATGAGCGGGTCGATTAAGAGCATGTCGGTGAAGGGAACCAACACGGCATGGATCCCCATGTCCCAGAACTGGGGCGCTAACTGGCAGTGCCTAGCCGGGCTGACAGGACAGGCGCTCAGCTTCGCCATCACCTCCTCCGGCGGCCAGCACAAGGTCTTCCAGGACGTGGTACCGGCCTGGTGGCTGTTCGGACAGACCTTCACCACCTGGCAACAGTTCGACTACTAGCTATAACATTGTATAATTTGTACTTACTATTATCAGTTCGCTTCGTTCAGATCGAACAAGCATGGAACTGTCCACACGTATATACATTATCCCCTTTTGATTGTTCAATTTGTTGCCCATCGAGTCAGGGGAGCCAGGGCCAATAGAAGAGATAAAAGGTTGGAGGGGGCCAAATATATAAACCTAAAGCATCTTAAGCTAATAATACTGAAGTGTTTGTAGAAAAAAAGAACTCCTGGGGAGAGCCATGGTCCCTGCTCACCCCCTGGCTCCGTCCCTGCCTCGAGTGGCAGTAGATTTGAGTTGTAAAATCTGTAATCAACGACCACCATGCCATTATGGACTATTTGGCGTGGAATAATATTGGCCCCTTCTATTCACTGAATTTCAGTAATTTCAGTAGACACTGAAATATTACGTTTCAGCCAAAATATTTCAGCAGTTTCAAAACAACACAAGCATTCAAATATTTTTCAAAATATTTTTTCAAATTTTCAAATTTTCAATTGAAATTGAGTGAATATTTCAGTCATTTGACTGAAATGGAAACTGAAATCACTGAATTTCGGTGATTTTGGTTGGTGCTGAAATTTTTCTAAAACTGAAATCGAAAACCATGTCTGGAACAATATATACGAGGAGTGGATGTTCGTGCTTTGCCGCATCATTTTCTCTCAAGCGTTTCAATTTAAGTTTTTCTTCCATGTATAAATTTAAGTTCTATTTTTTGCGGGGGAATTGAAGTTATATTTGACCTATCGATGCAAACAATTTAGGATAGGTTATCAATGATGCAGATAGGGTAAACAAATAGAATTGTATTGTTTAGGAAGCAAAACATTTATGATGAAATTACATGTAGTGCCAACAGACTTCAATTATGTCTTGATGAAATACTTATTAATAAAAATATCTTAATTTCCTAAAAAGTCCCATACACTATAGTACCGCTTTATATAATTTCTCATCTTATTCATTTAGTCATATTCATTTAACTAGAATTCCCTCCTCACCGATTTGATGATTTTCACTAAGGATAATCTTCTAAAGCTAAGATGGTTCGGCAGCCCTTGATGTTGTTTTTGTGCCCAGGATGAGACAATACAACATCTCTTCCTTGACTACCCCCTAGCCAAGATCCTATGGCGCTCAATTCATATAGCCTTTAATATTAACCCTCCCACTAGCATTGCAATGTTGTTTTGGGACATGGCTTATTGGTGTGGAGCCAAATACTACGGGGCGTATTCGGATAGGAATATGTGCATTACTCTAGGCTATATGAAACTACAGAAATGATATGGTCTTTAATAGAAAAAACTTTATTAATTTTTTGCAGGTTATCTTCAGAGCTACTGCTTGGATCCCTACGTGGTCGTTACTCACTCATACGGACCGCAGTGAGCTTTTGGTTACTGAGTGCAACCGGTAGGGGACGGTAGCACGGGATATCTCCAACCGGTTTGGATGGTGATCCACTAAGGCCTTGTACAATGCAAGGTGCTTAGGAGAGGTGCTTGAAGAAATAAACCAGACTTTTCTTAAGCACCGATGCTTATTTGTACAGAGCAAACGCTTAATTAGGCGTCTCTTCTGTAGAAATAGGCACCGGTGCTTCAGAAGAAGCCGGTTTATTTTTCTAAGCACCTCCCTAAACACCTAGCATTGTACAAGGCCTAATAGGATAGGTGTTTAGTCACTGAGTCCTATGATTTGACGGTTGTGGCTTGCTGTTTTTTCAGTTTTGAGGCTGATTTTTGCTCCTTTTGTGAGCTGTACTGAATTGCAGACTTAATTGTACTTAATTTCATTTTAGTAAAATGGATGTATGCATCATGCTGATGCAGGGGCCGGGGGATATCCTTCTTTTCCAAAAAAAAACCTCTCCAAGATTTGATCAAGATATCTGTACGTTTCCACATATCCTCTCTCTTGCAAAAGTTCCAAGCCATAATATAAACAAGTCATATGATGCAAATCCAAACCAAAGAAAGAATGTATTAACATAACCCCGAAGCAAAGGTAGTAATTAAAAATTGAATAAATGGACACGATGAAAGATAAACATGCCACTAGCGCCTGCGACCACGAAGGAGGAGGACACCAAGAGTACGCGATAGCTGGGAGCTGGTGGGACCCTCACACTAACGCCCTTTGGATGCGGTGCACGCCTGAGGGTAGAGGACATGGAACGCGGTGTTCATGGTGAAGATTTACATGCCGATGAAGGAGCGATAGTAGTGTAGCGGCCAAGGTAGGTGTCGCTGACATAGGCGCCAAATACGATGGCGAGGGTGCTGGTGCCAGAGAACACGTTGAGGAGCGTGGCGGCGTTGACGTACGGCATGTGGTACACTATCGTCTTTTTTTTTCATTAGGTACAATAGCATTGTTGGACAAAGTCGCAATCGTCTTAAGCTTCTCGTACGTCTCGTTTCCTGGGATAACAAGTCAATATTCGCTTAGTTTTCCTAGCTAAAATTAAATCCGAAGAAAATAACAGCATTAATATTTTATGATTTCAGTTGTCACTTGCCAACAAATGGCCAGTAGGAATGGATTTGAAAATGGAACATATCAGCGCCTGTAGCTCAGTGGATAGAGCGTCCGTTTCCTAAGCGGAAGGCCGTAGGTTCGACCCCTACCTGGCGCGAATTGTTTTTTCTGGCTGTACTGTTTCAAAGCTAATTACCTGGCTTCATCTCTTTTTAGCTGATGATGATTGTCTTCTGACAAAGCTGAGCGTGAGCCTTCTTCTCTACTCCCTACGTTTCAAAATAGATAACCCAACTTTATATTAAAATAACTCAACTTTATATTAACTTTAATATAAATTAATGAATTGTCTGATTTCCTATACTGTTTAAAGCTAATTACCTGGTTTCAATTCTTTTTAGCTGATTGTCTTCTACCAAAGCTTTCCAACAAAGCTGGGCGTGAGCCTTCTCGCTAGAAATCAATGAATTATTGGATTTTCTATACTGTTTGAGTGCTAATTGACTGACTTTGCACATTCTACCTTGTTATAATTTGGCGGACACTAACTCTTTTTTTTGTCAGAAAACTTTTCTTTAAGTTTTCTGACAAAAAAGAAAAGTATGAAAAAAAAAGCCCTCCCTCCCGGCAAGGACCGGGATCCACCACGCCTCCATGGTACAAAGACAACAGGAGACGAGGTCGATCGGTGGCGGCACCGGCGGGAGGCACGAGAAATCCTAGCAAAAGGGTCCTCTTTTTTCCATGGGAAGAAAGAAAACAAAGAATGTTTATGAACCACTCCAAAATTGACCATGAGATTCTTTCTAACGAAGAATTTTTTTTTGCTAGCATATATTTTCTTGCCTTCAAAGATAAATAAATAAAGTGCTGCAATTCCTGTTTGATTCTACAACTATATTTTTTTTTGCGAGTTGAGTGTACAACATTAATACATGAACTGCAAACCCAACGTCACACCCCTGAAAGAAGGGAAACAGTATAATTTCCCAACACATATGTAAAGTTCGTTTAAAAAAAAGGAGGTGACCACCACACAAAAAGTGCAATTAGCCCAAAAAACTAAGAAGGAAAGCAAAATTGTTGGGACAGTGACCTATTCCTAGGAGAGTGGCGTTTTGGGACCCCGTGGGCGATGGCTTCAAGGAGCCCAATGCTTAAAAAAAAGGAATTTGAATTTAGATGTTCCAAAAACTATAGAAAAATATCCCACTTGCATAGATGTGTTGTACATATATCTATTTTTTATTTAATCCCGTTAACTCATAAGCTGCACGAAAAGGACAAAGGTGTGAATTGCTAATACATAGTTCTTTTCCTCCTTTTGTGGACATGAATTTTGTTACTAATGTTTTTCTTTACATAGTCACATAATATGGGCAGGTAAATCATGAGCAAACCTAATATGTATATGTAATCCCTCCTTGCAACACACGAGCAAATATCTAGTCTATATGTATATGTAATTTTTATTTTTATTTATTTCAAAATTTTAAAATGCCATTTCCTTCTTTTGTGTGTGTATGGATAAGCCCTCTTTTAATTTAAGTGCACTGTTGGTGAACAATGAAGGGGTGTAGACCACGGGACAAATACAAACACAGATGGCCAGCCAGCTAATTTGGATGGATTCTGTGGACACTCATGCGATCGGGTCCTTTCCTATTTCACGCACAGGTCGCTCGATATCGACCTACCATATACCTTGTCGTGCGCTCGTCCTCTCTATCGGCCAGCCCACTCCGGCTTTACCCCCACCTGTTTCAGAAGGTTCTAAAACCTTCCTTGAATCCGGTTTCTCTTTTTTATTATATTTTTATTGCATTTCCTTCTCCTGTTATGTTTTTGCTTTTAATTTTTTTTATCAAAGCCGTTATCAAACTCGTGCACTTTTCCAAATTTGTCATCATTCTTTAAAAACACACAATATTTTCATAAATAAGAGGACATTTTTAAAATTCATGAACTTATTTGGAAATACGGTAATAATTTTCAAATTACTAAAAAAAAAATCTAAGAAATCTTTTAAATTCATGACCATCTTTTGTATTTGTAAAAAAAATGTGAAAATTTGTCTAATTGATTAACATTTTCTGAAATTTGTGAAAAAAAATTAGGATTTTCAAACATTTTCCGAAAGGAGGAATATTTTATAAATTTCAGAACATATTTTGAAGTTGCATAATAAAATAGTTAAAATTTATGAGCCATTTATAATATGTGAAAAAAAAATCTAAAATCGTTTTTTTCTGAAATATAGAACATTTATTGTTGGATTTGGGGTTCCTGAACATTTTTTGAAATTTAAAAATAAATAAAAAGAAACAAAAACAAAATAACTAAAGCCAAAAAAACTAAAAAAAAAACAAGGGGCTCATAATCAAAGGGTATCCCTTGGAGGGCTCCTGCAAAGTTCACTTTTTTTAGCATGAGAGTACGCCAGGTGGTGGGATCAATCATTGCCACATGTCACGCTCTCGACATGTCTTCGAGATTTTGTTTTATAATTTTTTGCATGCATTTTCTGGTTTTATTTTTTTGGCTTTTTTGTTTTTTGCTTGGTTTTTTTCAGGTTTTGGGTGGAATGTTTTACTTGTTTTTTTTTTCCAGAAAGCATCGTTTTCCCAAGAGAAGCATAGTTGTGTTTCTCAAAAGAAAAAAAACGCAATATGTGCTTCCACAAGAAGCACAACTATAATTCCTGAAAAGAAAAAGCACAGTTGTGTTTCACCAGAAAGGGAAATCATAACATGTGCTTCTGCGAGAAGCAGAGTCTATGCTTTCCGAAAGGGAAAAGAAAATGTGCTTTCACTGAAAAAGGGGAAACCCAACATGTGTTCTGCTTCCGCGAGGAACACAACTTTGTTTATGCGAGAAGAACAACCTTTGCTTTGCCGAGAAAAATAAAATAAAAGCACATCCTCTGCTTCCAAAAAAGTGAAAACGCAATTGTGCTTCTGGGCTTTGGTTTCTTCCTTCCGGTTTTTGGTTTTTTCTAGTTTTTTGGTTGCTAATTTTTTTTGTTTTTGTTTTTTCTCCGGTTTTTGTTTGTGAAAAACAAAGTTTGTCGAAACCTATTAACATGGGGTTGGCATATTGCGCCAACATCAGAAAAATGGTGGCAACAACACATGATGACTAAGGGCCTGTTCTGATGTCCTACAGCTTCTCAAAAACTTCTCAGATTCAGCTTCTTGCCTGGCTTCTCGCTTCAGCTGGAGCTGGGAAACCGTTCGGCAGCACATCAGCTTCTCCTTGCGCTACAGTACGCTGGCAGCCCATCTGGTGGGACTGTAGGCCTGTTCGATCCTAACTTGGGCCGGCTGGAAGCGGCCCATTGCGGGAGAGGGGAGCTAGTCGTCCAGATGCTTCTCCTGGCTCGGGAGGGGTTCTCGGGCATCAATGGCATCCGGGTGAGCTTCTCCTTTTCATGGTGTCGATGCTCCTCGCTGACGGTGGGACTAGCATCGGTAAAGACGGGATCCGACGGGAAAAGGACTGGGATGGTCGGATCTGTAGACAGGGGAGAGGATCCGGCCGGCGGCGGGAGAGCGGCCCTGGCGGCCCAACCGGCGGCGGCGGTAGGGTTGAGAGAGAGAACGAGGAGAGGGTTAGCGAACGAGGGAGAGATGAGGGAAAACGATTCGCTCTCGAGGGGTTCGTGCGCCTGTACGTGGAGGTCGAATCGTTCTGGACGATTTGCAGACGATACAGGGCATCCAGCCATCCATGCATGTTCCAAAATTGAACATCGCCGTTGAATCCTCTCGTCGTCCACAGTTCGGCTGGGATCTGTCGTCCGTAGAGTAATTTCGTTTCCTTTGGGGTGGCATAACGATCGTAAATAGGTGGAACTCCAACTTCTTTAAACGCGGAGCTCGACTTTCCTGGCTTCGGCAAATTGCACTACGGACCTTTCAGAATTTTAGCTTCTTGGAGCTAATGCGTTCGGCCCAATTTTCAGTTTGAAGTTTGTGAAGTTAGGGGTTGGAGAGGTTCAGAACAGGTCCTTTGATTTGATGGTGCTTCTCGAGTATTCGGTCTTGAGTTTTGAGGTGAAAACTCTAGGTCTGACCCTAGTTAGTTATACTTGGCAATGACAGTGTTTTTGCGTCGTTACCTTGTTCAAGGCATTTCTTGAATTTTCTTGGACTTTATCTTCAAGTTGAAAACATAGGATTTGATATTTGGTGGTTGGATACAGTGACGGTAGCGCTTTAGCATCATTCCTTGTCTGGAAGCGTTGCTCTTAGATAACCTTTCTCCTTGTTTTTGTGATGTCAAGAGATGGTTGGTGGGGATGGTCTTAGTTGAGGTTCGTTGGTCGTTGTTTTGATCACGTCAGAGTTTTTCCTTTCTTCTTCTTTTTCCTCCACCTAGGCAGAGTTTCAGTTTTGTATGACTTTTGCCTTTGTCGACGTGATTCTTTGTGTATTAGTGTTGGCCATGTACATCCTAGTCATCCGAAGACTTGGTATGTGCTAATTTTGTTTGTATCTCCTTAATAGTCCCTCCATTCCCTTATACAAGGTCACTTCGTTTTTCGTGTCAAAGTTTAACTTATAATTTTGGTCAACAAAATATGGATTGTTTGTCATAAAAAATATATCATCGAAAAGTTCTTTGAAATGTGCATCCAATGAAATACTTTTTGTGGCATACAACTTAATTTGTTGGTAAAATCAATGGTCAAAGTTAGACATAAAAATATAAATTTGACTTGTATAAGGGAACGGAGGGAGTTCATTTTGAGTGAATGAAATCCAGCCTTAATTAAAAAACATAGCTCAACATCATTCTAGGTGACACTGTTAATGTAGCCCCACGATCAAATCATAACGAATTTGCTCTTCCTGTCCTAAAACACTATAGACTCCTAATAATAACATGCATGAAATCAACAGAAAGTACTTAAATTGACATTGAATTAATATTGACATAACTAGAAAAGAAATCACACGGGCACGTGTGGAAGTTCGGTTCCACATCTAACATTTCCGAGTTTTCTTGTAGAAATATCGTGCAAACATAGACGCTCACATCTGAGCTGTCAAATCTTGAGATTGATCAAGTCATCATAGACGCCTCATAAGCATCAGGAATGTTGTCTCCCATCAAACAAACATTACTAAAAAAACCTGAAATAAATCTAGAAAAATGCAAGCACCAGTGCCAAGTCTCGGATTTGAATCTTGATTGACTGGCTCCACCACAAAGAATGTACAATGTGGTACATTGGCCTTATATGTCAGATGGCCACTAGCCACTAGACTCTGTACTGATCTCCTCTTAGCCTCCTCATTAATTTGATCCACCATTCGCAAAAATAAGTAAATAGTAATGATTTGATCCACTTTGCGGTTACATTCCATCAATAGGATCTGCCGTTGTTTTCTTCTTGTACTACAATGCACGTCTAGCTTGTTTCTTCAGTCCTGGCCACACAAAATAATGTGGCACCAAACTTCGCATAGTACCATAAAACCAGGCCTGCATAACACATGCGCATCAACTAGTTCATGACGTCGAGACCATGACGTCGTCGGTTGGTAGGCCGGCCTCTCGATGGGCGACCGAACAATCCATCTCTTCCTAGCTCGGCTGCTATAAATACCCAACCGAATAAGCCATCTTCCGCAGTCAGTCACTTCCAGCGATAAGCAAGCATGAGTTACCTACCTAGCCAGCTCCGGTCCATGGCTAATCACCTGCGTACACGGCTTGACGAGATCTGTGGCCGGCCGGCAATGGCTAAGGTGTTGCCGGCGGTGCTTTCGTCACTTGCTGTTGTGCTTACACTTGGAGCATCAGCTTACATTTGGAGCATCAGCTACTCCAGGCATATGAAGGTCTACGATTTCTACGTAAGTCTACTTCGCATGTTCACATGCCATGCATGCATTTTCATTGATGTATATGTAGCATCTATATATGTCCGCCGTACGTATTTTGATTACGTAAATGAACTACTCCCTCTGTCCCATAATATAAGTCATTTATTGGCAAGTATTAAAAAACGTCTTACATTATAAAACGGAGGGAGTACATAACGAGGGACATATACACATTTTGCAGGTCAAGGAGAACAACTACACAAGGATCTGCGAGCAGAAAAGCATGCTCACCGTGAACGGCCAGTTCCCCGGCCCGACCATCACTGCGCAAAAGGGGGAGGTCTTCATTGTCAACGTCTACAACCAGGGCAATAAACCCATCACCATCCACTGGTAATTAATCATATAAATATAATTAAATAGGCGATCCTCACAAATTAGTTTATCTTAACATGTAGATACTATATATATGTCACATCAACATAAGGAAGCACATGTCACCTGAACATGGAAGCATGCAGGTGCAAATGTTCATCTCAACATGCCACTATGCATGGGAAAAACTATCTGTGCAACTAATTTAAGCAGTAAATAAAACTTTATTCAGTAAATAATTTATAACCGTAATATAATCAACTTTAATAAACCTTTATTTTAAGTTGCAACTCAATTAATCTAAATAGTCATGTTATATACAATCAAATCCTACTGAAATATACTGCAACCAACTTAAGCAGCAACATATGATGTATCATCTAGTTACATTCATCTACTTCCTCCGACCGGGTTTACAAGTCTCCTTTGTATTTTGTTCAAAATTTTGACTATAGATTTAACTAGAAAGAATTAAATTAAATATCACAAAATTTGTATTGATGTATTCGCATTTGAAAGAAGTTTTGAATGATATTATTTTTACTACATAAAATTTATGGCCAAAGTATGACACAAAACACAAGGGGGCCGGTCTAGTAAACCCAAACGGAGGGAGTGCATTGTGTTCATCTACACATTGACATGCATATGTAACCAATGGGTACGTTCAAATGATTTGCAGGCATGGCGTGGACCAACCGCGAAACCCCTGGCACGATGGCCCAGAGTTCATAACGCAGTGTCCCATCAAGCCCGGTGCAAACTTCACCTACACCGTCGTCCTATCTGAGGAGGAGGGCACACTCTGGTGGCATGCGCACACCGAGTTTGATCGTGCTAGTGTCCATGGAGCCATTATCATCCACCCCAAGCACGGCACTGACTATCCCTTCAAGAAGCCGCACAAGGACATACCCATCATCCTCGGTGTGTACACGTTGAATGTTACAGTTTCTTGCAATCGTGTATATATATTTATGATAGACGCAAAATATGTGGCGCACGGGATTTTGATACCTATGCATGCAGGTGAGTGGTGGAAGGCCAACGTGAGTCATATTTTGGAGGAGGCCCTACGTACCGGCAGTGGCATTAATATCTCGGATGCGACAACTATTAACGGCCAACCTGGAGACCTATTCCCGTGCTCCGAGGAGAACACTTTCAAAGTGCCCGTGAAGAGCGGCAAGACGTACCTGCTACGGATCATCAACGCCGGACTCACCAACGATCTTTTCTTCGGCGTCGCCGAGCACCTTCTCACTATTGTCGGCACCGACGGCCGCTACTTAAAGCCATTCACTGTCGAGAACATCATGATTTCGCCTGGACAGACAATGGATGCACTCCTCCAGGCTGACCGTTCACCCAATAGCAGCTACTACATGGCGTCGAGGACATTCGCATCAAGAACCAACTTGGTGTACAACAACAGCACTGCCACGGCCATCCTGGAATACATGGACGCGCCGCCCATTGCACGATCGGAACCATACTTCCCCAACCTTCCAGCAAGCGACAACATAACTGCGGCAACAGAGTACACGTCCCAGCTTCGGTCCCTAGCCAGCAAGGACCACCCGGTGGATGTGCCGACACATGTCGACGAGCACATGCTCATCACCTTAGCCACAAACATTCTCCCATGTCAATCATGTGAAAATGGCAACCGCCTCGCGGCAAGCCTCAACAATGTCAGTTTTGACAACCCTCAAACCGATATCCTCGACGCGTACTATTACTCTATCACAGGTGTCTTCGAGAAAGACTTCCCCAAAAAACCACCATTCTTCTTCAACTTCACCAACGACAGCTATTCCAAGGAGTTCAGGCTCACAAAGGCCGGCACCAAGGTGAAAGTACTGAATTATAGTTCCGTCGTGGAGGTGGTGTTCCAGGACACGGCCATGAGCAACGAGACCCACCCCATGCACCTGCACGGCTTCGCCTTTTTTGTTGTCGGGAGGGGCGTTGGGAACTTTGACAAGACCAAGGACCCATCCAAGTACAACTTGGTCGACCCACCATACCAGAATACGGTCACGGTGCCTAAGCTTGGGTGGACCGCGATTCGCTTCCGTGCTACAAACCCTGGTAATAAGCCATTTTAACATTCAGGCTGTGAATTATACTAACATAATTCTTTTTTTTTTTGGAACAAGACTTTTAACCGAGCTTAATTTCTGCTTTTATTTTGATTGGTTAGGCGTGTGGTTCATGCATTGCCACTTCGACCGCCATACGGTGTGGGGGATGAGCACTGTGTTCATCGTGAAGGAAGGCAACACTCCTGAATCCAAAATGAGGCCTCGTCCTGATAACATGCCTAAGTGCCACATAAGCAGTGATGACATTGGCCAGTACAACCGAGAAAGTATTACATTTATCGAATGATTTACTTGTTTAATTATTCCGTATCATTGTTGTTTTAACCAAGGTGTGCAATAAGTGGGTCAACTGAATTCATAGTACTTAGTGGAAAATGTCTTTATTTTTATTTTTATTTTTGCGGGGGGAGAATGTCTTTATTTTGCCTTCATACTTCTTCTTTTTTGCGGTGTTTATTTTTTCCTTCATTCAGCTGAGAGAAAAATGTCTTATATCTATGGTTTTGTTTGTCATTCGATCTATAAATTTAATCAGTGATATGTTTTGTTACGTACTATCGATGGTATGTGCCTGCATGGAAATGACATATCTGTAACCCAATAACTACAATGGATACACATGTACATACGTGACAAAACAAATGAGCTGCCGTAGCTCGTGTGCCGTGGACGTGTTGCAATAAAAGTGGAAAGTCACTGCTGGTGAAGGGGCATGGCATCACACATGAACGCAAGACGCAACATGTGTGTGGGGTGCTAGGGCTAAAAGGCTGTGGGTTCAAGGGCTGTTGAATTATCATACTGTATAATTTTGCACAAGTGTAAAGTGAACTTGTGACGTAGGTTTGCAAATAGGACTGGCTTATTTAATTGGGTGATCTTATTATGGCTAGTTATGACGTAATGATGATATGTGCGCCTAGGCTCTGTGTGTTCCTCGTTATCGACGTTTGGTGGTCTATCCGTGGTACTAGTAAGTCAAAAATCAATGACTCGATCATGGACGGTACGTAATTATGGTGTTCATTGCTTCTGGATGGAAAGAAACTTCTCGATTAACGATATTTGACAAGCTTGTGCTGATACCATGAAAATATATTTCATATGGAATTTAATGGTATTTGACTTTTTTTAACCGGACATAAGCTCAGGTGCGATTTTTCCGTAGGGGCACCCTAGGCACATGCCTATGCTAGACCATGTCGATTTCCTGCACTTTTACAAGCAGTCGAGCGCGAGCCGTCAGAATCGCCATGATCTCTGAAAACGTGCATGAATATGCTAGAAAATGCATCAGCTTCACAAACTGGGTTTGTTTGAACATTTTATTTCCTTTTGGGCTTACTCACGCCAAACCAGGACCATAGGACGCCATAGGCCCATCCATTAATTGATGATTATCATCAGAATATCCAAGATCAAGTGAAAAGAGCATATGTGTTAAAGCGTCCAACCCAACCAATTGTGAATTTTGATCATAAAAGAAACTGATAAACCAAAGTAAATTTTAGTTACGACGTGCTCAGGCTTTGGCAATTTGTTAGCTCCGCCACTGCATATACCTGTTTGACCTCATAACATAAATACTACTTCTCTGACACCGCCATAGAGATTATAGGAAGCAGGAAAGGGGTAAAGACCGAATTCAACGGACTATCAGGAAACCCACAACACGTTCTCACAATCCGCAGACCTAAAACCTAATAGGAGGGAAATAACCATCCTAGCATAACAATGTTAACAACATTATATCCAAGTCAGCCAGGCCCCAAGAAAACAAACACCGAAGAAAAGAGAAACATATCCATGTTCGATGACTCCAATCCATCAAACGACATCCGATCTGATCCTAGACACATCGCAAATCCTCATGATATTGATAGCATTTGGCTTCAGCAACATCGCACTCCTCTTACGTGCTCCAGCGTCTTCGGCCCAAGTCATAGCCCAAGTAATTCATAGAAGCAAGCCTAGTTGTAAAATATTTCCACCCCATGTTTTATCTATCTATCTTTTTATTTCTATTCTGTTATGTATACTAAAAGCACAATATCTTTCTATTTCTATTCTATTATATATACTAAAAGCACAAAAGAGGTTTTTCCTTGGAGGCACCACATTGATCCACATTATCAAAACTATCCTGACAGTAAGATATGTAATTCATGGTTATGATCTAACCAAATAGTTACGGTCATATGGTATTCCCTTCTATGGATTCACATTTGAGTTTGTAATCCAAACGTGCATATCAAGACAGATGGTCTTGCGCTAGGACGTACGTGCTAGGGCGTTGCCAAGCTGTCTATATCAATGTATGGACTCTCCTATTTGGGTTATAGGCGTGGCATTTGTGGGTTGAACATACATCAAACGATCCGAAGCTACCACCCACACTTAGAAACTCGACAATGGGGAATTCCTTCACGTCCCACCATCGAGAGTCGGGGACATCGCCGACTCGCCCGCATGACGTATGAGGAGCATACACGAGGTATAGCAAACCCAAATCATACACTATATGCACACGCTTTAGAAGCCACCATCACCATTGAACTATTGACCCATCTCTAGGAAAGAGATGCGCGTCATGATTGCCGTCGATGCTACCACGACACCAAACAATGCCACCACCCTGCAGACGTTCATCATCACACATCCTCCGCCTAACCGCCGCTGCGCCACGCCGTCGAGACTCATTGTCCTCCATGCAGTAGATGCCATGCCGCTCCACCTTGGGCACAATGTCATGCAGGTCCGGTCGTTCAGGATGACACCCTCGGGAGGAGTAACGACGCAAGATCAATGTCGTCGTCCCACAGGCCTTGGCCCGACGATGTGACCGGAGAGCCGAGGAGGGCGAAGAGCTCTACGGCGACCCCCGGCCCCTCCTAGGAAGAAACCGACATCCACAAATGCCGCGGCACTGACATTCTCTTGGAGCAAATCTTCTACCAAACCCTCGCGCTGCCGAACAAATGCCAGAAGACCGTAAGTAAATGACGACAAAGAGAGCGAAGCCCATTTCGAAATAATCTTTCTCTAAGTTGCTTGATCCATATTCAAACATTGATCTGGTTACGGAGTATGATTTCGGGTGCTTTGAGTGTTTAGTTCCTTTCGCTGTTTATGTTGAACGGTTGATGGATGTTGGGTCCAGGCTAGTGAATATGATCAGAATGGTTGGGAGTTGGGCGGTGGGGGTGGGAATTGAAGGGATACTGGTTCTTGTTGTATGGTGAGCCATGTTTGGCGCGAAAAGGACATCAAGTACATTGAAAGAAATAGGTTTTTAAGGGCATAAACAAGATTACATAAAGAGGAGGAAAATGTGTACTTTTCATAATGAAGATACTGATGTCCAACCAATGAAAAAAGAAGAGATAAATGAAAACCCACTCGGCAAAGGCGTGCAATGTCGGGTGCCATGTGGCAGAACTCCGCATACGTCCAATTTTGCAAATGTCATCATTTTGCCGGTGTTTTCTTGATGTCTTGCTTGATCCATGTTCAAACTATGATTTACTATGGTGCTTTGAGTATTTGGTGTCCTTTCGCTGTGTACAAAGAACGGTTGATGGCTGGTCCAGCCTAATTAATATGATCAGAAATGTTGGGAGTTGGACTGATATAGGTGCTTGTTGTATGGCGAGCCATTTTTAACACACAAAAAAGACATCGAATATATTGAAAGAGACAGGTTTTAAGAACATGTACATGTAACATGGTTAAATAAAGAGCAACGCTAAACATACGTAATTCATTGTCGTGATTAACGTAGATGCTTAGATGGGGTCTTCTGATTGGGTTTAGAGTGGTTTGATCATTGTTTCGTAGGTGTCCTATTTTCGTTAAATAATTAAATAGGACGGAGAACACTTTCACTTGAAAACAGAAATAAATAAAAAATACGAAAACAAACAGACAGGAAAATGAGAATAATAGGTGTACTCCACACCTCTCTCACCGTATCGGCATGGCGTAGCTACCTCTAATCCTCATAATTAGAAGCCGAGTGTGGTTCTAATCTCTTTCTTCTAGTTCATCCTCCGCTCTAAATCTGTTGTGCTTGGCGAAGCCCTGTGGAAATAGTTTCACCACCACCGTCACCACGCAGTCATGCTGTCGAAACTCATCTACTACTTCGCCCCTCTTACTGGATCAAGAAGGCAATGACGTCATCGAGCTGAACGTGTGTTGAACGCGGAGGTGTCGTACGTTCGGTGCTTCATCGGAACAGATAATGAAGGTGTACGACTACATCAACCGCGTCGATAAGCGCTTCCGCTTAACGATCTACAAGGGTATGTAGATGTTCTCCCCCTCTCGTAGCTATGCATCTTCATGGATAGATCTAGCATGTGCGTAGATTTTTTTCATGCGACGTCTCCCAACAGAAACCGCGCGGCCGTCGAAGCCGGCTCCGTCACCACTTGGCTCGATGCACGGCCGCACCAGTCCATGATCTACATCAGTAAGACTCTCCTTGAGAGTCTTATTTCATATGTTCCAAATGCCCACTTTAAGTCCCTATAAGTCCCTCCTGTTTGGTTTAGATGGGACATATAAAAACCTTTTTAAGTCCCTCAATCAATAAATCCCTGGAAACAAACACCCTCTGAGCTCCTCCAAGCGCAGCCGGGCATCAACCCCATCCTCGGACAAGCTAGCACGACCCTATAGGGCTACGCGCTACCACTTGACATGAGTGGTAAGCTATTTCAAAAACAATGAACAATAGAAAAAAATAGGGCTACGCGCTCCTTTGCCCCGCCCCTTATCTTTGAAGACTACGTGCCCTCAAGTACACAACTTCGCACTAAAAAATTCCATAGGCGGCCGAGGAGCATAACACATCAGGTGCACTGCTTGGCTCAACCAGGTGAGACCTACCCAAGAAGTTGCGCACCTGTGAGGCACTGTTAAAGGCCCAACAGGAGCAGGTGGACACGCTGGTAAACAGCACGGAGGCGCAGCCGTGCGATAGGGAACTACTGGGGTTATAAAACCCGACTATAACGACCCTGTTTAACTCCTCTTTCTTTTCTTTTTTTACAATGTATCTTTGAAAGTTTTCTTTGATACAGCTCGGCATGCACGGCTCAACCCTATAATAAATCAAAAGAAAACAAACCCTTCGCAGTCACCACGAGTATGCTTGTGCTATTTTGTGTCGCTTCTTGCCTTGGAGCCAAAGATAACTCTCGCCATGCACACTCCTTTTTAATGTACTCGGCTATGGACCGGGGCTTGGATTTAATCCCGCGCTTGCATAATAGTCCGAATAGTTTATTAGGTGTCTCGGATGTTGCATTATATGGATCCATTTCGAACCATGATTTTGATCAATAGTTGGGTTGTCCAGCTCATGCGTTTACCTGTTATAGTTTCGCCCTGTTCGGCGAAGAGTGTAACGGGAGAACCGCCGCAATTGTGTTTCCAACTCAAATGGTTAAGCGCCTCAGTGGAGAAAGCCGAAACTGACTATCTTGATAAGCGTAAACTGGTCGGGGATCGGACGACTGTGTCAAACATGAGATCGTTGGAGATCTTGAATGTCAAACGAGGGGCATTTCTTATATAAGCCAAAGTCCGTTGTGGTCTATACCTCGGTTATAGCCAACCACTTCACACACCGGTGGCTATTTATTAGCTTCCACCGTCAAGCTCCTATGACTAAGTGAAAATTATAAAGCCCATTATAGTCTGATTGCTTAGCCTCCATAAGCATGAACCGCCTTAAAAGGAACTGAGATGTCGGCTAAGGGTTATTTTCCTATGAAATCACCCCTTGTATTTTGTACAAAGGTGGTCGAAGTCGACGACCGGCCATTTTTAGTATTAAATGGCCGCACAGTCAAAAAATAAAGAACATCATAACATAAAACCGAGCTCATTTAATCTTCACCCCAAAAGCTTGTTCATTTTTACACAATTAAAACTTGGGCATTCCAAAGTACAAGCTAGAAAAATAAGGTGTCCTTGCCACAACGTCGCTTGGTCATCTTGGCGCCGTCCATCACCTCGGCCATATACTCCTCTGGCGTCCGTGCCTTTCCCTACGGCGGGCCCGAAGCCATCAACCCCGCATCAATGGAAGGGTAATGGGTCTTCACGCAAGCATACGCCGGCTGGGCACCTTCCAGGCATGCGGACCGCTTCTAGCGCAGAACTTGGGGTCCGGCATCTTGAAGTCGGGCCTCTTGAAGAAGCTGGTCGGCAGCGGATCCGTGGGCCAGAGATGACACAAAGGTCCTCCATGTCCGGCCTCGCCATACGGTAGAGCTACATCAACTACTTCATCTGATCATTGATCAGTGGCGGATGCGACGGCGACCGGAATTGCTGCCGGTACGCCCTCTCCATGGCATGGCCCTCTTGAGGGGCGAAGTGGCGGCCCGCGTCCGATGTGCTTCGCGGCAGCTCCCGTTACAACTCACGGGCATGTTTACGTTTGGAGCATGTATTTTTTTTCCTCCCTTTACAACGCACCGGCATGTTTCTGAAGGAATGCTGAGCTGCGACCTGCGGGTTCACCATCCACGGTCGACAATGCTTGTCAAATTAAGAGATGGGGTCAGGTCAGGGACCCCCGGCTCACACCACTCATCATGGAAGAACGCTTCTAGCATCAAAGCCGTGGGCAGCAGTATTAGTGGGTGGCCATCGCCGTCCACCGTCCGTCGTTTTGTGAATATGCATGCCTGTAATCGCGGCATCCCCGCACCATCGTCGAACCAATAATTATCTTGATGTGGCCGATGTAGCAGCAGTGTCCCCTGTCTACTGTTCAGCGTCCAGGGAACCAATTGCACGTCTGGATCGTCTTCTCCATCCAACGCTAGCATGTGGCCGTGATTTCTTGGTGCACGTCTGGATCGTCCTCTTTTCCAGCATACAACAAGTAAATTAGACGCTACACCTCGGCGCGGCCATGGCACAGCCGCTACACTTCGTCCTGGTGCCGCTCCTCGCGCCGGGCCACGTGATCCCCATGCTTGACCTGGCACGCCTCATCGCCGGCCGCGGCGGCACGCGCGTCACCGTAGTCCTGACGCCCGTCACCGCCGCGCGCAACAGAGCCGTCCTGGAGCACGCTCTCCGCGAGGGGCTCGCCGTCGACGTGGCCGAGCTCCAGTTCCCACGGCCTGCTCTGGGGTTGCCCGAGGGGTGCGAGAGCCACGACATGCTCACGGAGCCCTCCCACATCATGCTCTTCTATGAAGCGGTGTGGCTGCTCGCCGGGCCGCTGGAGACGTACCTCCGGGCGCTGCCACGGCGGCCGGACTGCCTCGTCGCCGACACATGCAACCCGTGGACGGCCGACGTCGCGCGCCGGCTTGACATTCCACGGTTTGTGTTCCACGGCCCCTCAGCGTTCTTCCTCCTGGCGCACCATAGCCTGGCCAAGCACGGCGTGCACGACAACGACAGCGTCGCCGGCGACTTGGAGCAGTTCGAGGTGCCCGATTTTCCCGTGCGCGCCGTCACCACCAAGGCGACGTCGCTTGGGTTCTTCCAGTTTCCTGGGATGGAGAAGGAAAGGCGTGACACGCTGCGCGCCGAGGCCACCGCCGACGGCTTCGTCTTCAACACCTGCACGGCTTTCGAGAGCGCGTACATCAAGGGATACGGTGCGGAGCTCGACCGGAAGGTGTGGGCGGTCGGACCGCTCTGCCTTCTGGACTCCGACGCGGAGACGACGGCCGGAAGAGGCAACCGCGCGGCCGTCGACGCCGGCTCGGTCGCCACTTGGCTCGACGCGCGGCCGCACCAGTCCGTGCTCTACGTCAGCTTCGGCAGCATGGCCCGCCTCTTGCCGTCGCAGCTCGCCGAGCTTGCCGCCGGCCTGGAAACGTCAAATCGGCTCTTCATCTGGGTGATTAGGGACTGGGAGACCGACGACCTCGACGCCGGGTTCGACGAGCGCGTGCAGGGCCGCGGGCTTGTCATCCGCGGGTGGGCGCCGCAGGTGAGCATCCTGTCGCACCCGGCGGTGGGCGGCTTTCTGACGCACTGTGGGTGGAACTCCACATTGGAGTCCCTCTCCCACGGCGTGCCGCTCCTGACATGGCCCCACATCGCCGACCAGTTCTTGAACGAGACGCTGGTCGTGGACGTGTTCGGCGCCGGCGTCCGCGTCGGCATTAAGGTGCCGGCCATACACGTGTTCCTGAACCCCGAGGTCCATGCGAAACAGGTGGGGAGAGACGACATCACCAGGGCACTGACAGAGCTGATGGATGAGGGGGCGGGAATACGGACGGCGGCGAAGAAGCTTGCGACGATTGCAAGGGAGGCGATGGCGGAGGGCGGGTCGTCGGACCGGGATGTGGCGGATATGGTTCGCCATGTCGGGGACCTCGCGCACAGGAAGGAGAAGGACGTGCCCGAGCTTGGAAACAATGATAAGACGGATGGTCAAGCCAAACATTCCGCTGCAGGATAATGAAGACATGTACTAGTCCCTCCGACCGGAATTATTTATCGAAGAAATAAATGTATTTATTTTAGTTTTAAATACTACGTCGATCCATTTTATTTATTCGTATGACAAGTAGTAATGCTCCACGCACGGGCATGGCAGATTGTGGTTGCCAAATCGGGGGGGGGGGGGGGCTGATTTAGTTAGTTGGAAGAAGTCCGTAATGTCTCTGTAAAGATCCGTGAATCTAGCAACTTTGCATGAGTAGCACGGGTAGCTCTAATTAGTCAACTAGGACCAACTAGAACTAGAACAACTAGAGGAGGCTCAAAAACTTGTGTTCTAGGGGCTAGCCTTGCTCCTTTATTTATATATTGAGCCCTAGGGTCGTAACTTGGAGAGGAGTCCTCCCCAAAGTCGGTTTGGAACACAAATATGAGGCCGTCTCGGACTCCAGGGCTAAACGCATGGTTCCCGACGTTTCCGTAGACGCCACGGACTCCGGCGCCTATCCCAGGGGTAGACGCCATGAACCCTGGCGTCTAGCCCCTGCCTTCCATACAATTCCATTGTGCACCGACCTAAAGCCTCGTGAGCTTTACCCCTTGGCCCAACCAAAGTGTCCTCGCACCAGAAATTTTCTGGAAACATCTGAAACCCTTTCGCTGAATCCCGGAACCCGTCCGGAGACCAAATACTACCATCCTATATATCAATCTTTACCTCCGAAGCTCCTCGTCATGTCTGTGATCTCATCCGGGACTTCGAACAACATTCGGTCACCAACATACATAACTCATATAATACTATATCGTCAATGAACGTTAAGTGTGTGGACCCTACGGGTTCAAGAGACATGACCAGGATGCTTCTCCGGTCAATAGCCAATAGCGGGACCTGGATGCCCATATTGGTTCCTGCATATTCTACGAAGATCTTTATCGGTCAAACCTTTATGATAACATACGTAGTTCCCTTTGTCCGTCGGTATGTTGCTTGCCCGATATTCGATCGTCGGTATCTCCACACCTAGTTCGGTCTCGTTACCGACAAGTCTCTCTTTACTCGTTCCGTAATACATCATCTTGTAACTAACTCCTTAGTCACTTTGGTTGCAAGCTTCTTGTGATTATGTATTACCGAGAGGGCCCAGAGATACCTTTCCATCATACGGAATGACAAATCCAAATCTCGATCCATGCCAACTCAACAGACACCTTCAGATATACCTGTAGAGCATTGATATGTCTCCAACGTATCTATAATTTTTGATTGTTCCATGTTGTTATATTATCATTCTTGGATGTTTTACAATCATTTTATAGAAACTTTATATCATTTTTTGCGACTAACCTATTGACATAGTGCCCAATGCCAGTTGATGTTTTTTGCTTGTTTTTTACTTCGCAGAATATCAGTACCAAGCGGAGTCCGAACGCAACGTAACTTTTTGGAGAATTTTTTTGGACCAGAAGACATCCAGTGGGCCAAAGAAGTACCAGAGGGGAGCCCCGAGGGGGCACAACCCACCAGGGCATGCCTGGGGCCCAGGCACACCTAGATGGGTTTTGCCCACCTCGATGGCCTCCCACACCGCCTCTTCTCCCTATAAATACCCAAATATTCCAGAAACCCTAGGGGAGTCGACGAAACACAATTCCAGCCGCTGCAAGTTCCAGAACCACGAGATCCAATCTAGACACCATCACGGAGGGGTTCATGCTACTTCTTGAGATTGCGTTGGTTTTTCCCTTGAAGAGGAAAGGGTGATGCAGCAAAGTTGAGATAAGTATTTCCCTCGTTAGAGAACCAAGGTATCAATCCAGTAGGACATAACGCACAAATCACCAATACCTGCACAAACAACCAAACAACTTGCACCCAACGCGCTAAAGGGGTTGTCAATCCCTTCACAGTTACTTGCAAAAGTGAGATCTGATAGAGATAGATGAAACTAAATAAAAGCACTAGTAGAAAAAGGGCCATTTGTCCTGGTTCGTAAGGGCCATTTGTCCCGGTTGTTGAACCGGGACTAAAGTGTCGTTATTAATACGCTAGGTCTTTAGTCCCGGTTCTTACATGAACCGGGGCAGATGGGCCTCCACGTGGCCGGTGCGGCGAGCTCAGACAGGATGCCCTTTGGTCCCGGTTGGTGGCACCAACCGGGACCAATAGGCGTCCACGCGTCAGCAGCTGGCAGGAGCTGAGGTTTTTTTGAAAGGGAGTGGTTTAGGGGTTTTGGGGGGTTAATTTAGGTGTTTCATATATTGTGTTAGCTAGCTAATTAATAGAGAGAAGTGTCCTCTCTTATCTCCATGCTTGGTCGACGCTACATATTATACGTATAGAGAGGACTCGACACGCTAGCTAGTAAGCAAATGAAGGAAACAGAAGATCGTCACGAACATATGCATACAGAGAGAAGTGATATCGACCACCGTACCTCTCCTTCTCCGAGAGATTGGTCGAACAACAAGTTCTTGTATATCTATCCGACGCTACTGGCTACATATATACAATATAATTATCTCTTACAATATAATCTCCTAATTATATATGAACTCAGGGTCCACATAGTATTCTCCGTGTTTATCGATCACGTGGTCAAGAAAGAATGCCGCCAATTCCTCTTGAATTGCTCGCATACGATCTGGTGGTAGGAGTTCATCCCGCATCCGAAACATCTACTTTGCAGAAGGGGGTCAATACACACACACACACACACACACACACACACACATATATATATATATACATATATATATATGAATAAATGAAACTCAACACAAATGATGGTAATAAAATAAAATTGTGAATATTATTATTTACACACTTCATATTGTTTGTCAGAGTAGCCCCGCTCACAGGTCGTGTGGTGGATGGACTCGCAAACGTAGTATCCACAGTAATTATTTCCGGCTTCTTATCACAACCACTTTACAAAAAATAGAGGTCAATCAAACTGATAAGCAAACATGCTATAAATGGTATTGATGAAACTAGCACTTGAATCACTAGGAGATGCGCGGAACATACTAGTAGTACTTACTTTCGGGTGTCTAAATTGCAGCTTCTCCCGGAGCTTTTGAGGTGAGTTTTGTCCAAACCCTGCCAGACAAAGAAAACAATTACTTGATATCAGGAAATAAACAAAGTTGCCGATATGGTGCGATAATGATTGATTTAACTTACTTCTCGAGCATTTCAGTCATGTCCGCATACTCCTGGGGATCTTTTCGTCTCGAGTCTAAGACGGTTACTAGTCCCTGCTCAAGCTTAATCTCTAGGAGAATATAGTGGAACCCGTGCACGCATGCATAACTCATTAACCTGGACTAATAAGGGAAACCAAATATGCACAAGACAGTAACACTCACTTGAAGTTGTAAGGAAAGAGTATTATATCTTTGTTTTCATTTATGACCAACGATCGTAGCAAGTTGGCCTCGATCTCTCTGGCCTTAAATTCAACCGTATATGCATCTATGAGATTTGTGTTAATGAACCCAATATTACCGATTTGTCTTCTTTTCAATTCGGCGATCTTCAATCTGCATAATATAGTGAGGATAATTATAAATACATGCAATGAAAGAGCTGACCTATATATAGAGACTTAATGACAAAAGTAGTACTTCGAGACAGTAGCAAGTGACCGTTAATTTATCGAGGGCATGTTGATTGAAAAACTGGAAGAACTCCTCAAATGGAACATTCAACAGTTCAATTCCAACGAGGTCATGCTCCTTTTTAACTCTCAGCGTCAAAATATTCCTCCCCCGAGACTCTCTGCAGGTTTTCATGTACCAATCATGGAATCTTCGCATCATCGTTGTTAGAGATCTTTCATCTTTGACGAGAGGCTTCCCGTGCTCGTATATGTGTTCGTCCACCTCCAAAAAATCATAATGTACATCATCGGGCAGGTAATCTCCAAGATTGGTATAACCGGGCACCATCCTCGGATCATTAGCGACGATATCGCTAGACACCTTGAGGGGGGGCATGATTGGTTCGCTTGTTCTCTGAGTTGGGCAATTTTTTTCCCAGCTCGTCGTTCTTTTAACCTTTGATAGCTGATAGTACTTCTCGACCGCCCCGCTTAGATAAATGACCTTTCAATAATGCGCTCATAGTTGCCTTTCGGCGGAGACTTTGGTGGTTTCGTCAGGGCAGCCAGAGTGCGCTTCGCTTTCACCAGATCTACCTTCTCGTCCGGAGGTGGATGTTTCTTTGCTTTCACCCCTTCAAAGAAGTTCGTCACTTCGGCTTGCATGATCTTCGCGTTTTCCTCCGGGGTCCTCTCGTATGGTAACTTCTCTGGAGTCTTCAGAGAAGGACCGAATCTGTATTGCCTCCCGCCTCTGGCTGTACTGCTAGATGCCGGAGCAGACGGAGTGGCTGCGGCTGTCTTCTTTCCTTTCTTACGAGGTGGAGGAGAAGGACTACGACGCGCCGGAGCAGCCAGAGCGGCGGCGGGTCTCTTCCGCCCTTGCTAACGAGGCGGAGAAGGAGGAGGCTGGCTGCTCGGGCGAGCCGGCGCAGGCGGAGAAGGAGGCGGAGTGCCGCCACGCGCCGGAGAAAGAGGCTGAGTGCCTTGATCACTCGCCGGAGGAGGAGGCGGAGTGCCCTGACTCGCCGGAGGAGGAGGAGGAGGCGGAGGCGTCCAGTTCGGAAGGTTGATGAGCTCCGTACGCCATAGGCATGGAGTCTTCAGACAAGAACCCAGCCGAGTCTCCCCTTCACCCGTAGGGTGGTCAAGCTCGAGGTCCTCAAATCCGTCTGTTATTCATCCACCATCACCTTAGCATATCCTTCTGGAATCGGCCGGCAGTGGTAGGTTGTGCCAGGTTCAGGAGGTAAAACAGAGCCAACAGCCGCCTTGACTTTCATCCATTGCGTCATAAGGTGGCAATGTTGAGACTCCGTGATAGCATCCACGGGGTAGCTAGCAGGAGCCGTGAAGACAGGCTCCAGCTGAAGCTGCTCGACGGAAGCCACACTACTTCTCTGCTGAGATGGCGGGGAAGCTTCAGGGGAAGCTTCGGCAGGTCGTTTGCTGTGATTTGCTTCTCGTTCCTCTATCGCTTGTACCCTTGCGTGCAGCGCCTGCAGTTGGGTATGCTCCACTTTCTTCCTCCTCTCCTGGCATTTGTAACCGCCTGCGTTCGGAAACCCAGCCTTCCACGGAACGGAGCCTGGTGTGCCTCGTGTCCGTCCAGGGTGCTCAGGATTCCCGAGGGCCATTGTGAGCTCATCATTCTTCTCTCTGTCTGGAATGAACGTCCCTTGCTGCGCTGCCTCGATATACTCCTGAAGCCTCGTGACGGGTATTCACAGTTGCTCGTTCGTCCAAACGCACTTCCCTGATACAGGGTCCAAGGTTCCGCCAACCCCGAAGAATCAAGTCCGGCAACGGTCTGGCCAGTTCAATGTCTCTGGTTTGACCCCTTTGTCAATCAGGTCATTCTCAGCCTTGGCCCACAACGGTCGGGCTTTGAGGTAGCCACCTGACCCCGTGCGATGGTGATGCTTCTTCTTCGCAGAATTTTTCTTGTTTGTCGCTGACATCTTCTTACTCTTGCCCGATGTCTTGTGAGCCACAAATCCGGGCCAATGATCTCTGATCTTCTCATACCGGCCGGTGAATTCTAGTGTCTTTTCTTTGTCGACAAACGATGTTTTCAGCTCATTCTTCCCCCTCCTGAATAGTTCTGCCATCTTCTTAAGAGCATGAGACTTGATCAATTGCTCTTTAACTGGCTTCTCCAGATCCTCCTCTGGCGGTAGGGTGAAATTTTCCTTCAGCGCGGTCCAAAGATCATTTTTCTGCATATCGTCGACATAGGACACCTCAGGGTCTTCATTCTTAGGCTTTAACCATTGGTGGATACTGATCCGGATCTTGTCCCTAACAAGAACCCCGCACTGAGCAGCAAATGCTTCCTTTGTCCGGATGGGTTCAATCGGCATGCCATCGCACGCGATTGCTGTGATCTCAAACCTTTCATCCGAGCGCAAATTTTTCTTCGGGCCTCGTCTCTTTACCGAAGTTGTGCTCGATCCAGAGGGCTAGAAAAAAGAAGAAATACGAGAGTTAATTAATATGTGTACATATACCAAAACAATTAATGAATGCATCAATTAGCTAGTCAGCATAGGCTTAACTAATATATATACCTGTCGGACTCGGTTCGGTCACCGGAGCCGTCATCACGGTCTCCTTCTTGCATCGGCATTGGGTTACCGGAGCCGTCATCACGGTCTCCTTCTTGCACCGACATTGGGTCACCAGAGCCATCATAATCATAGCCTGCTTCTTCACCCTGTCCTTCCAGACCATCGGTGTCATTGAGAAACGACAAGACGGCATAATTTCCTTGTGCGATTATGTCCCCCAACACCGCTTCTGTTGCTTCGTCTCGGGAGTGCTCCATAGTTTCTGCAAATATTTACAACATGGCAATTATTATTCAAACATGACAGATGGATATATTAGTGGCAAACGTAGAACTAGCTAGCTAATCACAATAAGGAATCATATTAGTGGCCTCGACGCTGCTTCTCTAGGCTTTGGGGTGGCCTCGGCAATGCTTCAAGGGTTTGTCGGGTAGGGGCGCGGCGGGACGGGGTAGGAGACCGATATCGTTTTTTTCTAGGGTTTGGGTGTCCTCGAGAGTTTTGGTCGAGCGAGAGGGCTGGGGGGTGCTCACTTTTCTAAAAATCTAACTTTTGCATATATGAACATATATACACAGAGAACATACATACATATATACACTTTTCTAAACATGAAGCAGGTGGATATATTAGTGGCAAACGTAGACCTAGCTTCTCCCGGGTTTGGGGTGGCCTCGGCAACGCTTCACGTTTGTCTAGCTAGTGTCAAAGGATTCAACAAAACCCCTCGGCGTTCCTCAACCCTTGACCCCTCGATGATCCTCGCCCCTAGAACCATCGACGACCCTCGACCCTCTGCCCTAGTTCACGACCCTCGATCACTCGGCGATCCTCGACACCCTCATTCCCGATAAAAAAGAAGAAGAAAAAAAGAGGAGAAGAAGAAGGAATAGAGGAGTAGAAGAAAAAATAGATTTCCACTCCTCTATTCCTTCTTCTTCTCCTCTTATTTTTCTTCTTCTTCCTCTTCTTATTTTTTCCGACGTCCCCCCTCATGTCATGTCCGATGCCGCCCCCGCCTCATTTAATGTCCGAACTCGATCCCCCCTCACTTTAACAAAGAACTACCTTACAAAAATACTTGCTTTGCCACGGGTGCTCGATCGGTGCGACGTGGACTCGGTGGAAATACTTTATGAAAATGCGGTGGTGGTCGGGTCGGGCGGTTTTCTTTTCCTTCTTCATTTTTTCCTTTGTTTCTTTTCTTATATGTTTGTTTTCGTTTTCACTCTACACTTTTGTACATAAAAAAAATAAAGTTTCTATACAAAAGTGCACAATTTTTATGAACAAATTACAACATCTAAATTAACTACACATCTAAATAAATATAACTACACATCTGAAATTTTCCTAATCTTAAAACTAAACTAAACATAAACTAAAATAATCTAAAAAACATGTACAAACATCTAAAAATAGCATCTAAAAACATCTAAAATCTAATAGCACGACGCAGGGGCGGATGGGCAGGCGCCAGCGCCGGCGGGGTAGGACAGGGGCGCGGGACGGGGGAGGGTCGCGGGAGTAGGCTGGTGCTCACAGGGGGCGGCGGGGCACGGTGGGCGGCGCGTCGGGGCCGGCAGGGGCGCGAGGGTCGACGCCGTCATCGGGGCAAAGGGCGTCAGCGGCGGCGGCGACGATGTTGAGCAGCCTGACGACGTTGGTGGCGGCGGCGACGACGAGTTGAGCAGCCTGACGGCGTCGGTGGCGGCGGCGACGGCAAGGTGGAGCTGGGGCGGCGACGGCGAGGAGGAGCAGGGGCGTTGGGGGAGAAGAAGTGGTGAATTTCGTTGAAACTGCTAAGTGTTTTCTTATATACCCAGGGCATTGGTACCGGTCTGTGGCACCAACTGGGACCAATGCCCCCTTTAGTCCCGGTTGGTGCCACCAACCGGCACCAAAGGTCTCTTTTCAGCAGCTCAAAGGGCGGGAAGCAGAGGCCTGAATCCTGGCACATTGATGGGTTTCTAGTCGTATTCAGGCCGTGGTAGCCCAGTAGGTGGCAATTTTTTTATGTTTTCCTTGTTCTTTTGTTTTCTTTTTTGCTTTATTTATTTTGTTTTGTTTCTACTTACAACAAAATACTTATTTATTTTATTTTATTTTGTTTCTAATTACTTATTGATTTTATTTTATGATAATTCTTTTTTGCTATTAAAGTTTCTAACAAAAAAATTCTTTATGAAAATTATTTTTGCATTTAATGATTCTGAACAGAAAATACTTTGATAATTTTAGTTGCATCAATTTTATATAATTTTAGTTTCAATAATACTAGAGGTTGCTTATAATATTTTGAACAGAAAATACTTTGATAATTTTAGTTTCATAAATTTTATTTATGTTATTAAAGTTTATTTTATTTTATTTTGTTTCTACTTATATTTTTTATTAAAGTTTATATTATTTTGGTTCTAATTACTTATTTATTTTATTTTATGATAATTCTTTTTGCTATTAAAGTTTGTAACAAAAAAGTTGTTTATGAAAATTCTTTTTGCTTATATTATTTATTTTATTGTATGATTATTTTGAGCTATAAGACCCTGAAATTCGTCTGTTACAAAGGGATTTCATTTTTTTGAACTTACTTGAACTCCAGACTTTTTCCTTGTTCAAAATGCACCATTCAAAGTCACATCATCAATATTCAACCCTTTCTGACTTCATTTGTTATTTTTCATGCATTTATTGATCATTTCATCCACATAGCATGTGCAAGAAAGCAGAGAGGGTTACGGCAAAAACTGGATGCACTTCGTGTATAAAACGGACAATCTCTTTCGAAGTATCGGGGTTCCATACGGAAACTCGTCTATTACAAAGGGATTTCATTTTTTTGAAATTATTTGAACTCCATAGTTTTCTGTGTTCAAAATGCACCATTCAAAGCCACATAATCAATTTTCAACCCTTTCTGACTTCATTTGTTATTTTTCATGCATTTACTGATTATTTTGAGCTATAAGACCATGAAATTTAAAAGCATTTTCAAATGAACTCTGAAAAGGTTGAAAGTTGGCATGGTATCATCATTTCATCCACATAGCATGTGCAAGAAAGTAGAGAGGGTTACGGCAAAAACTGGATGCACTTCGTGTATAAAACGGACAATCTCTTTCGAAGTATCACGGTTTCATACGGAAACTCGTCTGTTACAAAGGGATTTCATTTTTTTTTGAACTTATTTGAACTCCAGACTTTTTCTACATCATGTCATCATTCTTATTGCATTACTTCGTTCCTCCATGAACTTAATACACTAAATGCATGCTGGATAGCGGTCGATGTGTGGAGTAATAGTAGTAGATGCAGGCAGGAGTCGGTCTACTAATCTTGGACGTGATGCCTATATAATGATCATTGCCTGAATATCGTCATAATTATTTAATGTTCTATGAATTGCCCAACAGTAATTTGTTACCCACCATATGCTATTTTCTTGAGAGAAGACACAAGTAAAATCTATGGCCCTCGGGTTTATTCTTTACCATATTGGCTTTGAGAACTTTTTTTATTCGCTTATATTTTCAGATCTATTATTCCAAAAACCCAAAAATACCTTGGTGCGCTTTTTTTGTTACTTATTTTTTTCGCGTTTTATCGAGATCTATTTTATCCAATCTATCATAATTTTTATCGCGTCAACTTGGCCATATCTGGCGCCGTTACCCTAGAGGGATTGACAACCCGTCATAAGCGTCGGGTTGCAAGTATTTGTTCTTTGTGTGCAGGTACCGTTTACATAATGTTTCTTGGTTCTCCTACTGGATTGATACCTTAGTTTCATAACTGAGGGAAATACCTACCGTAGTTGTGCTGCATCGTCCTTTCCTCTTTGGGGAAATACCAGCGTAGTTCAAGCGACAACAAACACCTTTATGATCACCCAGTTATGAATTGATGTTTGATATACACAAGGCATTCCTCCGGAGTCCGGGAGTTGCATGATCTCATGGTCGAAGGAACATGTATTTGACATTAAGAAAGCAGTAGCAATAAACTGAATGATCATATGCTATGCGAATGAATGGGTCTTGTCCATCACATCATTCTCCTAATGATGTGATCCCGTTATCAAACGACAACTCATGTCTATGGTCAGGAAACCTTAACCATCTTTTGATCAACGAGCTAGTCTAGTAGGGGCTTACTAGGGACTTGGTATTTGTTTATGTATCCACAGATGTATTTAAGTTTCCGGTCAATACAATTATAACATGAATAATAAACCTTTATCATGATTAAAGAAATATAATAATAACCACTATATTATTGTCTCTAGGGCATATTTTCAATAGTTTTCTCTTCCGGTCTCCGCCTAGGAGTCCAGAAGGCAGAGCGGTCCGACCGCCCACACCTTCCATTCGAGCGCCTCTCCATATCCCTTGACATCCAGTGTGTTATGCATTTCCCTCTCCAGCCCACGAAACTGGAAGAACCCAAGCGACGTGGCCTTGCTTGTGACAACGCGCACGGGAAAAGCGGGCACCTAGAACCGCTCGAAGTCGCTGGCTACGCTGTTATTGTCGTGCACGCCGTGCTTGGCCGGGCTATGCTGCACTAGGAGGAAGAATGCTGAGGGGCCGTGGAACACAAACCATGGAATGTCAAGCCGGCATGCTACGTCAGCCGTTAGTGGGTTGCAAGTGTTGGCGATGAGGCAGTCCGGCCGTCGTGGCAGCGCCTGGAGATACGTCTCCAGCGGCCTGGCGAGCAGCCACGCGGCTTTGTAGAAGAGCGTGAACTGGGATAGCTGCATGACCATGTCGTGGCTCTCACACCCCTCGGGTAACCCCAACACCACCCCCGGGAACTGGAGCTCGGCCACGTTCACCGCGAGCCCCTCGCGGAAAGCGTGCTCTAGGACGGCCCTGTTGCGCACGGCAGCGACCGACATGAGGACCACAGTGATGTGCATGCCGCCGCGGCCGGCGATGAGGTGCGTCAGGTCGAGCACAGGGATCACATGGCCCAGCGCAAGGAGCGACACCAGGACGAACTATAGCGGCTGTGCCATGGCCACGCCGGCCCGTATGTACAACAAGCCAACATGAAGAACTGGAAGTACACCGCGTAGCCAAGAAAAATAATCATGAAAAGAGAAGGCGTGCCCGCGTCGCTCCCAGGGGCGGCTCGGGCGAACCCTAGTGCTGCCACCACCACCACCCTACACCTGCCCCTCCCCTCATCGCCGATGGGCAACATCGGTGGGAAAAGCCCGCGGGGCGGCCGGCGACGGCGGGCCTTCTCCTCTCGCATGGGGAGATCCCCTGCTGGCGTGGCGCGTCATGAAGGAAATATGCCTGAGAGGCCATAATAAAGTTGTTATTTATATTACCTTATATCATGATAAATGTTTATTATTCATGCTAGAATTGTATTAACGGAAAACTTAGTATTTGTGTGAATACATAGACAAACAGAGTGTCCCTAGTATGCCTCTACTTGACTAGCTCGTTAGTCAAAGATGGTTAAGTTTCCTAGCCATAGACATGTGTGGTCATTTGATGAACGGGATCACATCATTAGATAATAATGTGATGGACAAGACCCATCCGTTAGCTTAGCACTATGATCATTTAGTATATTGTTATTGCTTCCTTCATGACTTATACATGTTCCTATGACTATGAGATTATGCAACTCCTGAATACCGGAGGAACACTTAGTGTGCTATCAAACGTCACAACGTAACTTGGTGATTATAAAGATGCTCTATAGGTGTCTCCGATGGTGTTTGTTTAGTTGGCATAGATCCAGATTAGGATTTGTCACTCCGATTGTCGAAGAGATATCTCTGGGCCCTCTCGGTAATGCACATCACTATAAGCCTTGCAAGCAATGTGACTAATGAGTTAGTTTTGGGATGATGCATTACGGAACGAGTAAAGAGACTTGCCGATAACGAGATTGAACTAGGTATGATGATACCGACGATCGAATCTCGGGCACATAACATACTGATGACAAAGGGAACAACGTATGTTGTTATGCGGTTTGACCGATAAAGATCTTAATAGAATATGTAGGAGCCAATATGAGCATCCAAGTTCCGCTATTGGTTATTGACCGGAAATGAGTCTCGGCCATGTCTACATAGTTCTCGAACCCATAGGGTCCACACGCTTAACGTTCGATGACGATTGGTATTATGAGTTTATGTGATTTGATGTACTGAAGGTTGTTCGGAGTCTCGATGAGATCACGGACATGACGAGGAGTCTCGAAATTGTTGAGACATAAAGATTGATATATTGGACTTTGTTGTTCGGACAATGGAAGTGTTTCGGATAAAACCGGAGTGCCGGAGGGTTATCGGTACCCCCCCGGGAAGTTAATGGGCCACCATGGGCCTTAGAGGAGAGAGAGCCAGAAAGGAGATGGCGCCCCCCCAGTCTGAATTGGAGAAGGGGTGGGGGCGGCGCCCCCCCTTCCTTCTCTCCCCTTCCTCCTTCCTTCCCCTCCTTGTTGGACTAGGAAAGGGGGGAACCTACTCCTAGTAGGAGTAGGATTCCCCCACCCTTGGGCGCGCCCCTTGAGGCCGGCCGGCCCCTCCTCCCCTCCATTATATACGGGGGAGGGGCACCCCATATACACACGAGTTGATCTTTTAGCCATGTGCGGTGCCCCCCTCCACAAAAACATGCCTCGGTCATATCGTCGTAGAGCTTAGGCGAAGCCCTGCGCCGGTAACTTCATCATCACCATCACCACGCCATCGTGCTGACGAAACTCTACCTCGGCCTCAACTAGATTAAGAGTTCGAGTGACATCACTGAGCTGAACGTGTGGAGATTGCGGAGGTGCCGTGCGTTCGGTACTTGGATCGGTTGGATCGCGAAGACGTTCAACTACATCAACCGCGCTACTAAACGCTTCCACTTTCGGTCTACGAGGGTATGTGGACACACTCTCCCCGCTCATTCCTATGCTTCTCCTAGATAGATCTTGCGTGATCGTAGATTTTTTTTGAAATACTACGTTCCCCAACAGTGGCATCCGAGCCAGGTCTATGCGTAGATGTTATATGCACGAGTAGAACACAATGAATTGTGGGCGATAATAGTCATACCGTTTACCAGCAACGTCTTACTTTGATTCGACGGTATTGTTGGATGAAGCGGCCCGGACCGGAATTACTTGACTGCGTTCACGAGACTAGTTCTACCGACGTGCTTCGCACACAGGTGGCTAGCGGGTGTCTGTTTCTCAAACTTTAGTTGAATCGAGTTTGACTACGCCCGGTCCTTGTTGAAGGTTAAAACAACACACTTGATGAAAAATCGTTGTGGTTTTGATGTGTAGGTAAGAACGGTTCTTGCTAGAAGCCCGTAGGAGCCATGTAAAACTTGCAACAACAAAGTAGAGGACGTCTAACTTGTTTTTGCAGGGCATGTTGTGATGTGATATGGCCAAGACGTGACGAGATATAAATTGTTGTATGAGATGATCATGTTTTGTTAAAGTTATCGGCAACTGGCAGAAGCCTTATGGTTGTCTTTTATTGCATAAGATGCAAGCGCCATATAATTGCTTTACTTTATCGCTATGCGATAGCAATAGTTGCAAAAGCAATAGTTGGCAAGATGACCATGTGACGACATGTTGATAGCGATCAAGATGATGGAGATCATAGTGTCATGCTGGTGACGATGGAGATCATGACGGTACTTTGGAGATGGAGCTCAAAGGCACATGATGATGATGGCCATATCATGTCACATATTTTGATTGCATATGTTGTTCATCTTTTATGCATCTTATTTTGCTTAGTACGACGACATCATTATGAGATGATCCCTTACTAAAATTTCAAGGTATAAGTGTCCTCCCTGAGTATGCACCGTTGCGACAGTTCTTCGTGACGAGACACCACGTGATGATCGGGTGTGATAAGCTCTACGTTCACATACAACGGGTGCAAGCCAGTTTTGCACACGCAGAATACTCGGGTTAAACTTGATGAGCCTGGCATATGCAGATATGGCCTCGGAACACTGAGACCGAAAGGTCGAGCGTGAATCATATAGTAGATATGATAAACATAGTGATGTTCACCATTGAAAACTACTCCATCTCACGTGATGATCGGACATGGTTTAGTTGATTTGGATCACGTGGTCATTTAGATGACAAGAGGGATGTCTATCTAAGTGGGAGTTCTTAAGTAATATGATTAATTGAACTTTAATTTATCATGAACTTAGTCCTGATAGTATTTGCATATATCTATGTTATAGATCAATAGCTCGCGTATAGCTTCCCCGTTTTATTTTTGATATGTTCCTAGAGAAAAATAAGTTGAAAGATGATAGTAGCAATGATGCGGACTGGGTCCGTGATCTGAGGATTATCCTCATTGCTGCATAGAAGAATTATGTCCTTGATGCACCGCTAGGTGACAGAACTATTGCAGGAGTAGATGCAGAGATTATGAATGTTTGACAAGCTCGGTATGATGACTACTTGATAGTTTAGTGCACCATGCTTTACGGCTTAGAACTGGGACTTCAAAAATGTTTTGAAATGTCACGGAGCATATGAGATGTTCCAAGAGCTGAAATTGGTATTTCAGACTCATGCCTGATACGTCTCCAACGTATCTATAATTTTTTATTGTTACATGCTATATTATATTCTGTTTTGGACATTATTGGGATTTATTATACACTTTTATATTATTTTTGGGACTAACCTATTAACTGGAGGCTCAGCCCAGAATTGTTATTTTTTGCCTATTTCAGAGTTTCGCAGAAAAAGAATATCAAAAGGAGTCCAAACGGAATGAAACCTTCGGGAACGTGATCCAGAGGACTTGGACCCTACGTCAAGACATCAACCAGGAGGGCACGAGGTAGGGGGCGCACCTACCCCCCTGGGCGCACCCTCCACCCTCGTGGGCCCCCTGTTGCTCCACCGACGTACTCCTTCCTATATATACCTACGTACCCCCAAACTACCAGATACAGAGCCAAAAACCTAATTCCACCGCCGCAACCTTCTGTACCCGTGAGATCCCATCTTGGGGCCTGTTCCGGAGCTCCGCCGGAGGGGGCATCGATCACGGAGGGCTTCTACATCAACACCATAGCCTCTTCGATGATGTGTGAGTAGTTTACCTCAGACCTTCGGGTCCATAGTTATTAGCTAGATGGCTTCTTCTCTCTTTTTGGATCTCAATACAATGTTCTCCCCCTCTCTCGTGGAGATCTATTTGACGTAATCTTCTTTTGCAGTGTGTTTGTTGAGACCGATGAATTGTGGATTTATGATCAAGATTATCTATGAACAATATTTGAATCTTCTCTGAATTCTTTTATGTATGATTGGTTATCTTTGCAAGTCTCTTCGAATTATCAGTTTGGTTTGGCCTACTAGATTGATCTTTCTTGCAATGGGAGAAGTGCTTAGCTTTGGGTTCAATCTTGCGGTATCCTTTCCCAGTGACAGTAGGGGCGGCAAGGCACATATTGTATTGTTGCCATCGAGGATAACAAGATGGGGTTTACATCATATTTCATGAGTTTATCCCTCTACATCATGTCATCTTGCTTAAAGCGTTACTCTATTCTTATGAACTTAATACTCTAGATGCATGCTGGATAGAGGTCAATGTGTGGAGTAATAGTAGTAGATGCAGGCAGGAGTCGGTCTACTTGTCTCGAACGTGATGCCTATATACATGATCATACCTAGATATTCTCAGAACTATGCTCAATTCTGTCAATTGCTCAATAGTAATTTGTTCACCCACCGTAAATACTTATACTCTTGAGAGAAGCCACTAGTGAAACCTCTGGCCCCGGGTCTATCTTCCATCATATTATTCTTCCAACACTTAGTTATTTTTATTGCCTTTTATTTTACTTTTCATCTTTATCATAAAAATACCAAAACTATTATATTATCATATCTATCAGATCTCACTCTCGTAAGTGACCATGTAGGGATTGACAACCCCTTATCACGTTGGTTGCGAGGATTTATTTGTTTGTGTAGGTGCGAGGGACTCGTGCGTGGCCTCCTACTGGATTGATACCTTGGTTCTCAAAAACTGAGGGAAATACTTACGCTACTTTGCTGCATCACCCTTTCCTCTTCAAGGGAAAACCAACGCAGTGCTCAAGAGGTAGCAATGCCCGAGTCGAGAGGTATGAGACCTCTGACAATTACTTTGCCTACAAGATGGAGGAGAATAGCTCAACCGGTGAGAATGTGCTCAGAATGTCTGAGTACTACAGTCGCTTGAATCAAGTGGGAGTTAATCTTCCAGATAAGATAGTGATTGACAGAGTTCTCTAGTAACTATCACGAAGTTACTGGAACTTCGTGATGAACTACAATATGCAAGGGATGACAAAAATGATTCCCCGAGCCGTTCGCGATGCTGAAATCAGCGAAGGTAGAAATCAAGAAAAGCATCAAGTGTTGATGGTTGACAAGACCACTAGTTTCAAGTAAAAGTGCAAAGGAAAGAAGGGGAACTTCAAGAAGAATGGCAGGCAAGTTGCCACTCCCATGAAGAATCCCAAAGCTAGACCTAAGCCTGAGACTAAGTGCTTCTACTTCAAAGGGACTGGTCACTGGAAGCGGTACTGCCCCAAGTATTTGGTGGATAAGAAGGATGGCAAAGTGAACAAAAGTATATATGATATACATGTTATTGATGTGTACTTTACTAGTGTTCATAGTAACCCCTAGGTATTTGATACTGGTTCAGTTGCTATGATTAGTAACTTGAAACATGAGTTACAAAATAAACAGAGACTAGTTGAGGGCGAGGTGACAATGTGTGTTGGAAGTGATTTCAAGGTTGATAAGATCACCATCGCACACTCCCTTTACCTTCGGGATTAGTGTTGAACCTAAAATAAATGTTATTTGGTGTTTGCGTTGAGCATTAATATGATTAGATCATGTTTATTGCAATACGGTTATTCATTTAAGTCAGAGAATAATTGTTGCTCTGTTTATATGAATAAAACCTTATGTGGTCATACACCCAAGGTGAATGGTTTACTGAATCTCGATCACAGTGATACACATAATATTTATGCCAAAAGATACAAAGTTCATAATGACAGTGCAACTTATTTTGTGGCACTGCTGTTTAGGTCATATTGGTGTAAAGCGCACGAAGAAACTCCATGCTGATGGGCTTTTGGAATCACTTCATTATGAATCACTTGATGCTTGCAAACCATGCTTCATATGCAAGATGACTAAGACTCCGTTCTCCGGAACAATAGAGCGAGCCACTAACTTATTGGAAATAATACATACTGATGTATGCGGTCCGATGAGTGTTGAGGCTCGCGGCGGGCATCGTTATTTTCTGACCTTCACAGATTATTTAAGCAGATATGTGTATATCTACTTAATGAAAACACAAGTCTAAAACATTTGAAAAGTTCAAAGAAATTCAGAGTAAAGCGGAGAATCATCGTAACAAGAAAATAAAGTTTCTACGATCTGATCGCGGAGGCGAATATTTGAGTTACAAGTTTGGCCTTCAATTAAAACAATGTGGAATAGTTTCACAAAATCATGCCAGCTGGAACACCATAGCATAATGGTGTGTCTGAACATCGTAACCGTACTTTATTAGATATGGTGCGATTTATGATGTCTCTTACCGATTTACCAGTATCGTTTTGGGGTTATGCATTAGAGATAGCTGCATTCACGTTAAATAGGGCACCATCTAAATCCGTTGAGACGACGCCATATGAACTATGGTTTAGCAAGAAACCTAAGCTGTCGTTTCTTAAAGTTTGGGGCTGTGATGCTTATGTGAAAAAGCTTCAACCTGATAAGCTCGAACCCAAATAGGAGAAATGCATCTTCATAGGATACCCAAAAGAAACGGTTGGATACACCTTCTATCACAGATCCGAAGGTGAAAGGATCGATATAGTTGACTAGAGGGGGGGTGAATAGGCAACTAACAATTTTTAGCTTTTCTTTAACAATTTAAATTTTGCATCAAACTAGGTTGTCTAGATATGCAACTAAGTGAGCAACCTATATGATGCAACAACGATAAGAACACAAGCAAGCAAGAGATACAACACAAATAAGCTTGCACAAGTAAAGGCACGAGATAACCCAGAGTGGAGCCGGTGGAGACGAGGATGTGTTGCCGAAGTTCCTTCCCTTTGAGGGGAAGTACGTCTCAGTTGGAGCGGTGTGGAGGCACAATGCTCCCCAAGAAGCCACTAGGGCCACCGTATTCTCCTCACGCCCTCACACAATGCGAGATGCCGTGAATCCACTATTGGTGCCCTTGGAGGCGGCGACCGAACCTTTACAAACAAGGTTGGGGCAATCTCCACAACTCAATTGGAGGCTCCCAACGACACCACGAAGCTTCACCACAATGGACTATGGCTCCGCGGTGACCTCAACCGTCTAGGGTGGTCAAATACCCAAGAGTAACAAGATCCGCAAGGGATTAGTGGGGGGAATCAAATTTCTCTGGGTGGAAGTGTAGATTGGGGCCTTCTCAACCACTCCCGAGCAAATCAACAAATTTGATTGGCTAGGGAGTGAGATCGGGCGAAAATGGAGCTTGGAGCAACAATGGAGCTTAGGGTAGGAAGAGGTGGTCAACTAGAGGTAGGAGACACCCCTTTTATAGCTATGGACGAAATCCAACCGTTATCCACTTAACCAGCCCGTGACACGCGGTACTACCCCTCCAGAGACGCGGTACTACCACAAGGCCACGCGGTATTACCGTCGGCGACCATGGTACTACCGCGGCAGGAGCGGGGGCTAGAGCATGCCTGACAGAGTGCAGTACTACCGCGGGCGCGGTACTACCGCTCCCCCTTGCGGTACTACCGCAAGGCAGGAAAGCCCTAGCCTGGGAAGGGCGCGGATGAATAAAATTACATCTGTGCCTACTTCCGCTGGAAAACAATCGATGCAAAAATCCGACACGGTACTACCGCTGGATAGCGTCACTACCGCATGGCAGCTGGATCAGGCCGCGCACGGTACTACCGCGCCCGAAGCACGATACTACCGCGGAGGCGCGGATGTAAAAAATTACATCCGCCCCTACTACCGCAAAGCAGCGGTACTTGGCCTGGGGGCAACAGTACTACTGGTCCAGAAGAGCGGTACTACCGTGGGCTCCCACGGTACTACTGCGCCTGTGGCATGGTACTACCGCAGGTGCCTGCGGTACTACTGCTCCAAGGAGCAGTACTACCGCAAGCACAGCAACAACAGCCAGGATAATCGCATAGAGGATAAATAGGGGATGCTCCAAAGTGCAAGGGAAATGTGGAGACAAGGAAGGAAACATGTACGTGATGATTCCACCCAAACCTTTCCGACGCGGACCCCGTCTTAATAGTACGGTTTTCCTATGACTCAAATCCACCAAAAAGAAACGTAGAAAAACGCCATCTTCAAAAGTCTTCGAGGGGCACCTAACCATCTTGTGCCTAGCGATAAAGCGTCTGAGAAACTCAAGGCACACGATTAGTCCACAAATGCATTGTCATCCATCACCAAAACACCTTAGGGATAAATATGCCCTTACAATCTCCCCCTTTTTGGTGGATTGATGACAATACGGGATTTGCACAATGGGAAATAAACTTGAGTAGAGGCAAACCCCTCCTCTCTAAAATATAGACGGGCTCCCCCTAGATGTGTGCAATCTAGATGGGTGCTTTGGACTGCGCAGCACACAAACTAGAATCAACACTCCCCCTATATTTTAGAGACAAGGCATATCTACCAATAGTAAAGCTAACATCTAAACAAGAGCATAAAACATAGGTAGCACAATATAACATAAGCTCACTAAGATAGGATAAAGTGCATATGTCTTACACCATATAAAGGATAAATCTCAAACCAAACCAAAGCAAACGAAACGAGGTTCAAACGAGAAAGCAAACACAATGAACACAACGACACACGACACGCAAGCACGGGCAAATCCCTACACTCTCTCCCCCTTTGGCATCGAGACGCCAAAAAGGCAGAGAGGACACCTACACACAAGGGGTGGCTCAAGCAGAGAAGTCATCCCAACGCTCCCCGTCAGACTCTGCGGCAGGGATGTCCTCCTCGATGTCCTCGTCAGAATCAGTCCACTTGAAGCCTTGCTTCGTCATCCACTCGGCCTCCAGGGTGATGACCTCCTCAGAACCGCCAGAAACGTCCTCTCCAAAGACCTTCATAATCTTCTTGTCGCGGCGGCGACTCTCCTTGGACGCCACGTGAGTCATGTACTGCCCCTTGGCTTGCATGCAGAAAAGAGTCTTCATCTTGTCCTTCAGCTTCTTGGCCCACAAGGGCTCAGAGGAACTATGGGAAGACCCAGCAGCACGGCCCTCAGCAACATCCTCTGCTCCAGCCTCCTCCTCACCAACAGTCCTCCTAGCAGCAGACGCCTCAGCACGAGTAGTAGTGTTGGCCCAGTTGGGTTTGACACGGAGACTAATGGAATCATGCCGAATCCAGTCCGGAGCAAGGAACTCATCACCAGGGTACAGCTTCTCCCAAGTCCTGGAGATCAACAGAAACAAGTATGGTCCATAGATAGGCACCTTGCGGTTGAACACCGCAAACCGAAGCTCACACCACATGATGTGTGAGACATCAAGAGGATGAGTCTAAGACACCCGAGCCTCCTCGCACATGAGCATCATATCCACCATATAGGCATGTACCTTGTCCTTGTCGCCGATGCGCGGGAACAGAGAGTTGCGGAAGATGCGATACATGATATCCAGAAAGGAGTTCAGCACCCAAGACGACTTGCCATTGGGAAGCACCTTCTCAACATAGTACTGCTGGAGCTTGTTCTTGTTAGCGGACTCGGGATTGGCATGGGGACGAACACCAACAGGTGTGTTGAGCCCATCACAGATCCATGAACTCCTTCCAGGTAGCGGTCAACTGACGGCCATTGGTCATCCACGTCATCCTCTGCTCCTCCCCAGGATGAAAGTACACAGAGGCAAAGAACTGACAAACAAGCTCAGGGTCAAAGTCCAGATGGAAGGAGATCACATGTTCAATACCAAACTGCTCCACCATGTCCAGAGCCTCTCCAAAGTACTCATGAAACTTGTCCTTCCTCATGTGATGCATGTCTATCCACTTGACCTCCACGTAGGTATTCTGCTTGTTCTTGATGCCATCCATATATGTGAGAGTCTGCTGCTTGGTCCAAAACAACTCACAGCCTCTGATGGTAGCACGAGGATTCACATACGGGTTGATCTGCCTGAGACGAATGAACTCAGAAAGGGGTATCTCGTCCATGCCCTTAGTGGGTTCCTTGTTCTTGCTAGCGGTGGTCTTGACATGACGCTTGGGGGCATTGGAGACCTCTCGGGCTTCACCTTGATTGCGCAAACGCTTGGAGCCAATGTCACGATTGGGATTGGAACGGCGAGAGCCACCACCTGAGACACAAAGCGCAAATACACACGACAAGCAAAAAGGATCGATGCAAAGACCACGGTAAAGCAAAAGAAACACGTAGGAAGCATACGTGGTAATTGCCATGAGAGAGATTGGACCCAACGGTAGTACTGCCAAGGTGCTGCGGTACTAAAATTTTAGTACCGCCCCAAGTCGCGGTAGTACCGTGTGCCATCACGGTAGTACCGTGTCTGGGAGCGGTAGTAAGATCGTAGTGCCGCAGCTCGTGCGGTAGTACCGCACCGGCCGGGCGGTAGTACCGGACAAGCGGTAGTACCGCACATGTGGCACGGTAGTACCACACCGCGTCAGATCCGAACAAGATTTTGAATCTGAGAAGAACCGCGAAACCACGGCGGTACTACGGTTGATGAAATCTATCACAAGACAACATATCAAGTATAATCCCTACACAATACTACTCTCCTACATCCTACTCTTGCAAAGATTTAGCCTAAAATCTCAAGAACACATGCATCTCCCCCAAAACCTAGAGGCAAAGAAAACAACCAAAAGAGAGAGGGGTTTGGGGAAAGACCTTGTTCCATGGCAAGAGCACGTGGTGGGGAACGATCCCACTGGTCGGAATCGAAGGAGACCAGCTGGAGGCGGAGATCCGGCGAGGGACTCTGGCCCCGTTCTTGAGCGAGAGAGAGAGAGAGAAAGAGAGAGAGAGAGAGAGAGAGAGAGAGAGAGAGAGAGAGAGAGAGAGAGAGGAAGTGGGGAAAACTGACGAATCAGTATGGGGGAGTTAGAACTCCCCCTGCCCGTCCTTATCCCCCACGCGTATGCGACAGCGTGGTAGTACCGCACATCATCGCGGTAGTACCGCTTGGGCTGAAGTACCGCACCAAAGCGGTAGTACCGCTCTTCCAGGCGGTAGTAAAAAATTACTGCCGCACTGGGGCGGTAGTACCGTGCTCTCCAATCATGGTAGTACCGTAGCAGGCTGCGGTAGTATCGTGAGCTCAAGAAAAACAGGTTTCTAACACACGAAAAAGAGTTCTTCGCAAGGAAACTTTGATCACAAGAGACACCACAAGAACACTCTCAACACAAAGGCAGACAGGCAAATGACAACAAGAAACAACCTCGCGACACCACCTCTCCAAGGAGAGGGCGGTGGCCGGAGCCACCTATGTTTGAGTCAATTGGTATGGCACCGCGAAGAATTATCCTTGGTCCCATGACGAAAACTCGTCTTTGAATCACAAGTACCATAAAAAATGGCTAATGCGAAAGAGTTGATCGATTTATGCATAATGGGGGGAGGGAGAGTTCATTGAGAGAACAACACTCCCCCTATGTTCATGCCTACACCTAAACAAGACAACAAGTTGAGTATGGTGGGGTGTGCAAGGGTTCAAGCAACATTGCTCGAATCAATGATATTAGGCTCATGCCTTAACTCGCGAAATCTTGCTTCATCCAAAGGCTTCGTGAAGATATCTGCAAGGTTATCATGAGTGTTGATGTAGTTGAGCTCGATCTCTCCTCGCCTAATGTGATCCCGGATGAAGTGATACCGAATCTCAATATGCTTCGTCTTGAAGTGTTGCACCGGGTTGAGAGAAATCTTGATGGCACTTTCATTGTCACACCAAAGAGGCACTTTGTCACAAATGACACCGTAATCCTTTAAAGTTTGCCTCATCCATGAGAGTTGTGCACAACAACTAGCGGCCGCTACATACTCCGCTTCGGTGGAAGAGAGAGACACAGAACTTTGCTTTTTAGAAGACCAATTTACCAAAGAGCAATCAAGGAATTGGCACCCTCCGGAAGTGGACTTCCTATCCACTTTGTCTCCCGCCCAATCGGAATCCGAATATCCTACAAGCTTGAAGTTTGCTCCTCTTGGGTACCACAAGCCAAAGTTTGGGGTATGAGCCAAATATCGAAAGATTCGCTTGACCGCCACAAAGTGGCTTTCATTAGGTGCGGCTTGAAACCGTGCACAAATTCCCACACTCAACATGACATCCGGTCTAGATGCACAAAGGTAAATCAAGGATCCAATCGTGGAACGATATACCTTTTGATCCACTGCTTTACCATTGGGATCAATGTTAAGTTGGCATTTGGTGGGCATTGGAGTGGAAGCCGGATTGACTTCACTTAGCTTGAATCTCTTGAGCATGTCTTGAGTGTATTTAGCTTGGTTGATGATGGTACCTTCTCTCCTTTGCTTCACTTCGAAACCGAGAAAGAATTTCAACTCTCCCATGGAAGACATCTTGAACTTTGAGGTAATTAGTGCGGCGAATTCCTCATTGAAAGCTTTGTTAGGGGAACCAAAGATAATGTCATCAACATATAGTTGGCACACAAACAAATCCCCTTTGACCTTCTTAGGAAAAAGAGTGGGATCGATTAGCCCAACTTCAAACCCACGATCTTGTAGCAACTCGGTAAGGTGGTCATACCACGCACGTGGGGCTTGTTTAAGGCCATAGAGTGCCTTATCGAGTTGATACACATGATTGGGAAAGTAGGGATCCTCGAACCCGGGGGGTTGTTTAAGGCCATAGAGTGCCTTATCCATTTGTTGCTACTTAAAGTTGTGATGAGAAGCATAAGAAATCAACAAACGAATGGATTCAAGACGAGCAACGGGAGCAAAGGTTTCACCGTAGTCGATACCCTCGACTTGGGAGTAGCCTTGTGCCACCAATCTTGCCTTGTTGCGAATGATGGTCCCATGAGCATCTTGCTTGTTCTTGAAAATCCACTTGGTCCCAATGACATTGTGGTTCCCCGTTGGCCTTGGCACCAACCTCCACACCTTGTTGTACTCGAAGTTGTTGAGTTCTTCATGCATGGCATTAAGCCAATCCGAATCTTTGAGTGCTTCATATACCTTCTGGGGTTCAACACAAGAGACAAACACGTGATGTTCACAATAGTTTGCCAATTGTCTACGAGTGCTTACCCCCTTTTGAATGCTTCCAAGTACATTCTTCATGAGATGACCCTTGGTGGAGAGCTTGGAAGCAATCTTGGCGGCACGACGCTCTAATTCCTCCTCGGTGGTGAGTTGAGGAGCGGTCACTTGATCATCTTGAGCGCCGTCTTGAGCTTGTTCTTGATCTTGAACTTGCTCGGGGGAGAGAACTTGACCTTGGGCATCACTTGGTGTGTCAACATCGTCTTGAGCATGATATTGCACTTGGTCTTGTTCATGAGGTTGAGGGCCTTCACTTTGTTCTTCGGAAGCGTGTGGGCCTTGGGTTGGTGATGGCTCCACTTGAGTGGAGCATTGTCCTTCTCCTTCGGCCACAAGGGGTTCCTCAATGGGTAGGATAAAACCCACACCCATTCTTCTTAGGGCTTGAGGAGGAATTTCATCACCTACATCACAAGTGCCACTTTGCTCCACTTGGGAGCTGTTATTCTCATCAAACTCTACGTTACACGCCTCCTCAATAAGTCCCGTGGATTTATTGAGGACATGGTAAGCATGAGAGTTTGTAGCATAACCAACAAATATGCCCTCATAAGCTCTAGCCTCAAATTTAGACAACCGAACACCTTTCTTGAGAATGAAACACTTACACCCGAACACCTGAAAGTACTTGAGGTTGGGCTTGTTACCGATGAGTATCTCATATGGAGTCTTGTTCAAGCCCTTGCGGAGGTAGAGCCGATTGGATGCATGACATGCGGTGTTGATGGCTTCGGCCCAAAAGTTGTATGGAGACTTGAACTCCGCCATCATGGTCCTTGCCGCATCCATCAACGTCCGGTTCTTCCTCTCCGCAACACCGTTTTGTTGAGGGGTGTAAGGTGCGGAATATTGATGCTTGATCCCCTCATCACTAAGAAACTCATCCAAGGTGTAATTTTTGAACTCAGTGCCGTTGTCACTTCTAATAGTCAAGATCTTTGCATTGTGTTGACATTGGGCTTCATTCGCAAAGTCAATGACGGTTTGTTGGGTCTCGCTCTTCCTCTTGAAGAAATACACCCAAGTATATCTTGAGTAATCATCCACAATCACCAAGCAATACTTTCTACCCCCAAGACTATCAAAGGATGGAGGCCCAAAGAGATCCAAGTGAAGGAGCTCCAAAAGCCTCTTCGAGTAGATGATAGTCGTGGGAGGGTGAGCCTTCTCATGAAGCTTTCCTTTGATACAAGCACTGCAAGCACGATCTTTGGCAAAGCTAACATTCGTTAGTCCACGGACATGGTCCCCCTTGAGAACACTTTGCAAAGGTCTCATATTGACATGGGCTAAACGGCGATGCCAAAGCCATCCCACGTCAACTTTAGCCATTAGGCATGTCACGGTCTTAGTGGGTCGCTCCAAAAAGTTAATCACATATAGACCATTCTCGACATGCCCAACAAAGGCTACTTTAAGAGTCTTGCTCCACAAGAGGGCCACGGTATAAATATCAAAGAAAGTGGCAAAGCCCATGATTGCAAGTTGACGAACGGAAAGTAAATTGTATGCAAGGGACTCTACAAGCATGACCTTCTCGATCGTGAGATCATGAGAAATGATAACCTTGCCGAGTCCCAATACCTTAGAAGACGAGGCATCACCCCACTCGACATTGGCGGGGATAGATGGAATCTTGTGCACGTCCACCACCAAGTCCTTGCTTCCGGTCATATGATTTGTAGCTCCACTATCGAGCAACCATGATCCGCCACCAGAAGCAAACACCTACAAGAGATCAATGCTTGGTTTTAGGTACCCATTTTGTAATGGGTCCTTTGATGTTAGTAACAAGGGTCTTAGGAACCCAAATAGACCATTCAATGTATTCATGAGAAGAACCAACAAATTTGACATAAACATGCCCATCACTAGCACGGCATAACACATAAGAAGGATTGAAGTCACCGGCTTTGTTGGGAGGGGTGGCATTGCCCTTCTTGACACCGCCACCCTTCGCATTGTTCTTCTTCTCCTTGGAAGCACCCGCTCCCTCCTTCACAAAAGTTTGCTTGAGAGGAGGAGGTCGTTTGGTCTTGTCATTCTTCTTCTGGTTCTTGGGCTTGGGTGCGAACCCAATCCCCTCCTTGGCCACAACTTCCTTTTGATTGCTCAAAAGGTCGTTGAGGTTCTTCTCACCTTGTATGCATGTAACAAGGCCTTTCTCAAGTTGCTCCTTCAGCTTAGCATTCTCCTCAACAAGATGCACATGCTCACAACAAGGGTTAGTAGCATTTGCGTTATCAATCAACACCATATGAGGAAAAGTGGCTTTCTCCTTGGTTAGCTTCACTTGGAGTTGATCATGAGACTCTTTGAGGCTAGCATGAACACCCTTCAAGACTTTGTGAGCCTTGTCGAGAATGTCAGACTCCTCTTTGAGTCTAGCAAGATCAACCCCAAGCTTTGCCTTCTCGGAGCTTAGCACACGAGAAACAACAAGAGCATGATCAAGATCTTTCTTTAATTTAGCATGATCATCGTTGTATGACTCCTCAAGATCCAAACGAAGACCATGCTCTTCCTCAAGAGCATTGGAAATATCCGAAATCTCATCGGCATAGTCACGACTATGCCCCTCCATCTTAGAGATGGTATCTTCGTGAGCCTCGATCATGTCATTGGCTTCACCAAGTTGTTCCAAGAGAGCAACAAAGTGCTTCTTGGATTTACCCTTGAGTTTACCCATAAAGGCCTCAAACTCATTCTCCTCCACATTAGTTCCCTCATGTTCATCAATGCTATCCGTCGAAGAAGGATGATTGATGATGGTAGTTTTGATGTTGGGGATTACCTTGTTGGTGGCCTTAGTCATGAGGCACTTGGCGGCGATGCTTTCATTGGGTGAGTCAAAGAGAGACACCCTTGGAGTCATCGCAATGGCAATGGAGGCCATGGCAACCGACTCACCATCATCATCTTCATTGTATTCTTCTTGTACCACCAATGCCTTGGGAGGAGTCTTCTTGGTGAAGTTGCTCTTGTTGGGGAATGACTTGGCCTTGTCCTTATGGATGAGCTTGCCACCGTTGTCTTCCCTCTTCTCATAAGGGCACTCCGCAACAAAGTGACTCACGTTGCCACAATTGAAGCAAGTCCTCACGCGTTACTTGCCCTTTGCGCCACTTGAGTTGTTCTTGTTGAAGTTGGGCCTTGAGTTCTTCTTGCTCTAAAATTTCCTTGAAGCAATGGCCATGTGTTCATGATAGGCATACTTCGTATCTTCAAGGTTGCTCTCCTCTTCTTCCTCTTCTTCCTCTTCTTCGACACAAACCTTGGTCTTCAATGCAAGGTTGGGCTTCTTTCCTCTTTGATAGCAAAGAACCGCATTGTCGGCGTTCTTGTCCAATATGATCATAGCCACAAACTCATCTAACACCTCACTTGAGGACAAGGTGTGGAAGTACGGCCTTTAACGAATGACGGAGGACATGGCTTTGTGGTAGGGCATCATTGCCTTGAGGAACTTGCGCTTGATCCAATTGTCATCCATGTCCTTACTTCCATGATCTCGGAGTGAGACCGCGAGTTTGGTGACTCTCCGATAAAGCTCACAAGGTTCTTCATCTTCTTTCATTGCAAACTCATCGGCTTCATCTTGCACCACTTCATAGTTGGAACGTTGAATGCTTGCGCTTCCCCGATAGAGGGAAACCACTTTGTGCCAAGCATCTTTGGCCAAGGAGTAGGGCCGGAGATGAGGGAGGTCTTCGGGAGGGGTTGCTTCTTGGATGATGAAGAGAGCATTCTCATTGAATTGATCATCCACGGCTTCTCTAGGAGTGAAGTTGCTTTGATCATGCGGATAAAAACCTCCTTCAATGATTCTCCAAAGGTTAGTGTTCAGATGATTTAAATGACGCTTAAAATGATATATCCAAGAATCAAAATCCTCCTTTTTGTCAATCTTGGGGGGAGGACCGGCATGATTCAAGTGAGTAGAAGGAATCGGTCCACCATAAACGGGTGGAGGTTGCACATGGGCAAACATGTCGGTGCCATTCTTACCACTAGACAAAGGGGCTTTCTCACTAGTAGCTCCCCCCTTGTCGGGGTTAGCATCCGTCACCGTGTTGGTGGGATCACCCACTTTCGACGGTGCGGTGGAAAGTTTAAGCCCTTCTAAGAATTCCTTAAACATGTCTTTGACCTCGGTCGTCATGGAGGTTTTCAATGTGTCCAACGCCACATTGAATTCCTCACGTGAGATCGAGTTACCCCCATCTCCCGTAGACGATATCGGATTCGCACCGGAGTGCTCCCCCACATCGTCTTCGACGTCAACCATACTCTTCAGATGGTAAAGTCCTTAAAAAGAGACGAGGCTCTGATACAAATTGAAAGGATCGATATAGTTGACTAGAGGGGCGGTGAATAGGCAACTAACAATTTTTAGCTTTTGTTTAACAATTTAAACTTTGCATCAAAGTAGGTTGTCTAGATATGCAACTAGGTGAGCAACCTATATGATGCAACACCGATAAGAACACAAGCAAGCAAGAGATACAACACAAATAAGCTTGCACAAGTAAAGGCATGAGATAACCAAGAGTGGAGCCGGTGGAGACGAGGATGTGTTGCCGAAGTTCCTTCCCTTTGAGGGGAAGTACGTCTCCGTTGGAGCGGTGTGGAGGCACAATGCTCCCCAAGAAGCCACTAGGGCCACCGTATTCTCCTCACGCCCTCACACAATGCGAGATGCCGTGAATCCACTATTGGTGCCCTTGGAGGCGGCGACGGAACCTATACAAACAAGGTTGGGGCAATCTCCACAACTTAATTGGAGGCTCCCAACGACACCACGAAGCTTCACCACAATGGACTATGGCTCCGCGGTGACCTCAACCGTCTAGGGTGCTCAAACACCCAAGAGTAACAAGATCTGCAAGGGATTAGTGGGGGGAATCAAATTTCTCTTGGTGGAAGTGTAGATCGGGGCCTTCTCAACCACTCTCGAGCAAATCAACAAGTTTGATTGGCTAGGGACTGAGATCGGGCAAAAATGGAGCTTGGAGCAACAATGGAGCTTAGGGTAGGAAGAGGTGGTCAACTAGAGGTAGGAGACACCCCTTTTATAGCTATGGACGAAATCCGATTGTTATCCACTTAACCAGTCCGCGACACGCGATACTACCGCTCCAGAGACGCGGTACTACCGCAAGGCCACGTGGTACTACCGTGGGCGACCACGGTACTACCGCGGCAGCAGCGGGGGCTAGAGCATGCCTGACAGAGTGCAGTACTACCGCAAGCGCGGTACTACCGCTCCCCCTTGCGGTACTACCGCAAGGCAGGAAAGCCCTAGCCTGGGAAGGGCGCGGATGAATAAAATTACATCCATGCCTACTTCCGCTGGAAAACAATCGATGCAAAAATCCGACACGGTACTACCGCTGGGTAGCGGTACTACCGCATGGCAGCTGGATCAGGCTGCGCACGGTACTACCACGCCCGAAGCATGGTACTACCGCGGAGGCGCGGATGTAAAAAATTACATCCGCCCCTACTACCGCAAAGCAGCGGTACTTGGCCTGGGGGCCATAGTACTACGGCTCCAGAAGAGCGGTACTACCGTGGGCTCCCGTGGTACTACCGCGCCTGTGGCACGGTACTACCGCAGGTGCCTGCGGTACTACTGCTCCAAGGAGCAGTACTACCGCAAGCACAACAACAGCAGCTAGGACAATCACATAGAGGATAAACAGGGGATGCTCCAAAGTGCAAGGGAAAGGTGGAGATAAGGAAGGAAACGTGTACGTGATGATTCCACCCAAACCTTTCCGATGCGGACCCCCTCTTAATAGTACGGCTTTCCTACGACTCAAATCCACCAAAAAGAAACGTAGAAAAAAGTCATCTTCAAAAGTCTTCGAGGGGCACCAAACCGTCTTGTGCCTAGCGATAAAGCGTCTGAGAAACTCAAGGCACACGAATAGTGGTCATCAATCACCAAAACACCTTAGGGATAAATATGCCCTTACAGAAGGCAAGATATTTGTTGCTAAGAGTGGGTCCTTTCTAGAGAAGGAGTTTCTCTCGAAATAAGTGAGTGGGAGGAAAGTAGAACTTGATGAGGTAATTGTACCTTCTCTCGAATTGGAAATTAGCTCATCACTGAAATCAGTTCCAGTGATGCCTACACCAATTAGTGAGGAAGTTAATGATGATGATCATGAAACTTCAGATCAAGTTACTACCAAACCTCGTAGGTCAACCAGAGTACGATCCGCACCAGAGTGGTACGGTAATCCTGTTCCGGAAGTCATGTTACTAGACCATGATGAACCTACGAACTATGAGGAAGCGATGATGAGCCCAGATTCCGCGAAATGGCTTGAGGCCATGAAATCTGAGATGGGATCCATGTATGAGAACAAAGTATGGACTTTGATTGACTTGCCTGATGATCAGTGAGCCATTGTGAATAAATGGATCTTCAAGAGGAAGACGGACGCTGATAGTAGTGTTACTATCTACAAAGCTCGAATTGTCGCAAAAAGGTTTTTGAAAAAGTTCAAGGTGTTGACTATGATAAGATTTTCTCACTCATAGCGATGCTTAAGTCTGTCTGAATCATGTTATAAATTGCCACATTTTATGAAATCTGGCAAATGGATGTCAAAACTACATTCCTTAATGGATTTCTTAAAGAAGAGTTGTATATGATGCAACAAGAAGGTTTTGTCAATCCTAAAGGTGCTAACAAAGTGTACAAGCTCCAGCGATCCATCTATGGACTGGTGCAAGCATCTCGGAGTTGGAATATACGCTTTGATAAGGTGATCAAAGCATATGGTTTTATACAGACTTTTGGTGAAGCCTGTATTTACAAGGAAGTGAGTGGGAGCACTACAGCCTTTCTGATAAGTATATGTGAATGACATATTGTTGATTAGAAATGATGTAGAATTTTCTGGAAAAGCATAAAGGAGTGCTTTGAAAGGAGTTTTTCAAAGAAAGACCTCGGTGAAGCTACTTACATATTGAGCATATAGAGATAGATCAAGATGCTTGATAAGATTTTTCAATGAGAACATACCTTGACAAGATTTTGAAATAGTTCAAAATGGAACAGTCAAAGAAGGAGTTCTTGCCTGTATTGCAAGGTGTGAAGTTGAGTAAGACTCAAAACCTGACCACGGCAAAAAATAGAAAGAGAATGAAAGTCATTCCCTATGTCCCAGTCATAGGTTCTATAAAGTATTCTATGCTGTGTACCAGGCCTATTGTGTACCACCATGTGTTTGGCAAGAGGGTACAATAGTGATCCAGGAGTGGATCACTGGACAGCGGTCAAAATTATCCTCACTTACCTAAGAGGACTAAGGAAATATTTCTCGGTTATGGAGGTGATAAAGAGTTCATCGTAAAGAGTTACGTCGATGCAAGCTTTTACACAGATCCGGATGACTCTGAGTCTCAATCTGGATACATATTGAAAGTGGGAGCGATTAGCTAGAGTAGCTCCATGCAGAGCATTGTAGACATAGAAAATTTGCAAAATACATACGGCTCTGAATGTGATAGACCCGTTGACTAAACTTCTCTCATAATCAAAACAAGATCAGACATTAGTACTCTTTGGTTGTTAATCACATAGTGATGTAAACTAGATTGTTGACTCTAGTAAACCCTTTTGGTGTTAGTCACATGGCGATGTGAACTAATCATATAAAGTAGAGAACTATTGGTGTTAAATCACATGACGATGTGAACTAGATTATTGACTCTAGTGCAAGTGGGAGACTGAAGGAAATATACCCTAGAGGCAAGTTGTTATTTATATTACCTTAAATCATGATAAATGTTTATTATTCATGCTAGAATTTTATTAACCGGAAACTTAGTACATGTGTGAATACATAGACAAATAGAGTGTCCCTAGTATGCCTCTACTTGACTAGCTCGTTAATCAAAGATGGTTAAGTTTCCTAGCCATAGACATGTGTTGTCATTTGATGAATGTGATCACATCATTAGAGAATGATGTGATGGACAAGACCCATCCGTTAACTTAGCACTATGATCGTTTAGTTTATTGCTATTGCTTTCTTCATGACTTATACATGTTCCTATGACTATGAGATTATGCAAATCCCGAATACTGGAGGAACACTTAGTGTGCTATCAAACGTCACAACGTAACTGGGTGATTATAAAGATGCTCTACAGGTGTCTTCGATGGTGTTTGTTGAGTTGGCAAAGATCGATATTAGGATTTGTCACTCCGATTGTCGGAGGGGTATCTCTGGGCCCTCTCGGTAATGCACATCACTATAAGCCTTGCAAGCAATGTGACTAATGAGTTAGTTGCGGGATGATGCATTACGGAACGAGTAAACAGACTTGCCGGTAACGATATTGAACTAGGTATGATGATACCGACGATCGAATCTCGGGCAAGTAACATACCGATGACAAAGGGAACAATGTATGTTGTTATGCGGTTTGACCGATAAAGATCTTCGTAGAATATGTAGGAGCCAATATGAGCATCCAGGTTCCACTATTTGTTATTGACCGCAGATGAGTCTCGGTCATGTCTACATAGTTCTCGAACCCGTAGGGTCCGCACGCTTAACGTTCGATGACGATTTGTATTATGAGTTTATGTGATTTGATGTACCGAAGGTTTTTCGGAGTCCCGGATGAGATCAGGGACATGACAAGGAGTCTCGAAATGGTCGAGACATAAAGATTGATATATTGGACCATGTTGTTCGGACACCAGAAGTGTTCCAAAGAGTTTCGGATAAAACCGAAGTGCTAGAGGGTTACCGAACCCCCCCCCCCCCGGATGTTAATCGGCCACCATGGGCCTTAGAGGAGAGAGGGCCAGCCAGGAGGTGGTGCGTGGCCCCCAGTCCGAATTGGACAAGGGGTGGGGACGGCGCCCCGCTCTTTCTTTCTCTCCCCTTCCTCCTTCCTTCCCCTCCTTGTTGAACTAGGAAAGGGGGGAACCTACTCCTAGTAGGAGTAGGATCCCCCCCTTGGGCGCGCCCCTTGAGGCCGACCGGCCCCCTCCTCCCCTCCTTTATATACGGGGAGGGGGGCACCCCATAGACACACAAGTTGATCTTTTAGCCGTGTGCAGTGCCCCCCTCCACAGAAACACACCTCGGTCATATCGTGGTAGTGCTTAGGCGAAGCCCTACACTGGTAACTTCATCATCATCGTCACCACGCCGTCGTGCTGACAAAACTCTCCCTCGGCCTCAACTAGATCAAGAGTTCGAGGGACGTCACCGAGCTGAATGTGTGCAGATCGCGGAGGTGCCGTGTGTTCGGTACTTGGATCGGTTGGATCGCGAAGACGTTCGACTACATCAACCGGGTTACTAAACGCTTCCGCTTTCGGTCTATGAGGGTACATGGACACACTCTCCCCGCTCGTTGCTATGCTTCTCCTAGATAGATCTTGCGTGATCGTAGGAATTTTTTTGAAATACTACGTTCCCCAACACGCCAGCCCTGGACGAGGCGCCCGGGCGGCGGCGAGCGGACGTCGGGGTGGCGGCCCCGAGACCTGGCGGTGGTGTGCCAGCTTCTAGGTCTATTGGGGTGATGAACCACAAGTATAGGAGACTAATTGTAGTCCTTTCGATAAGTTAGAGTGTCAAACCCAACGAGGAGCAGAAGGAAACGACAAGTGGTTTTCAGCGAGGTATTTTCTGCAAGCACTGAAATTATCGGTAACAGATTGTTTGATAGTCAGATAATTTGTAACAAGTGACAAGTAACAGAAGTAGCAATAGGTGCAGCATGGTAGCCCAATCCTTTTTGTTGCAAAGGACATGCCGGAACGGTCACTTACAATAAACAAAACGTTCTTGAGGACACACGGGAATTTCATAATTTGATATGTGGGTGGACCAGTGCTTGGGTGATGTTCTTACTTGAACAACCCTCCCACTTATGATTAACCCCTCTCGCAAGCATCCGCAACTACGAATGAAGAATTAAGATAAATGCAACTATAGCATTAAACATATGGATCAAAATCAACCCCTTACGGAATAACGCATAAACTAGAGTTTAAGCCTCTGTCACTCTAGCAACCCATCGTCTAATTACTACTCCACAATGCATTCCCTTAGGCCCAAAGATGGTGAAGTCTCATGTAGTTGACGTTCACATAACACCACTAAGGGAATCACAACATACACATCATCAAAATATCGAACGAATACCAAATTCACATGATTACTTATGACAAGACTTCTCCCATGTCCTCAAGAACAAAAGCAACTACTCATAAATCATATTCATGTTCGAGATCAGAGGGGTATTAAATAGCATAATGGATCTGAACATATAATCTTCCACAAAATAAACCAACTAGCATAAACTACAAGATGTAATCAACACTATTAGTCACCCACAAGTACCCGTTTGAGGTTTTGATACAAAGATTGAACACAAAGATGAACTAGGGTTTGAGATGAGATGGTGCTGGTGTAGATGTTGATGAAGATTGATCCTCGCACGATGAGAGGGTTGTTGGTGATGACGATGGCTTCGATTTCCCCCTCCCGGAGGGAAGTATCCCTGGTGGAATCACTCCGCCGGAGAGCAAAAGTACTCTTGCCCAAGTTCCGCCCCGAGACGGCGGTGCTCCGTCCCGAAAGTCATGTCCTTATTTTTTAGGGAAAATGGGCTTGTATACTAGAAGATGGGCACCGGAAGCTGGCCAAGGGCCCCACTACCCACCAGGGCGCGCCTTGGTGCCTGGTGGGCACCTGGGTGGCCCGCACTGGTACTTCTTTTCCTAATAATTTTTATTTATTCCAAAATAAATCTCTGTGAAATTTCAGCTCATTTGGAGATGTGTAGAATAGGTATCTCTGACGTAGCTTTTTCAGGTCCAGAATTCCAGCTGCCCGCAATCTCCCTCTTCATGTAACCTTGCATATTAAGAGAGAAGGCATTATAATTGCTCCACAAAGTGTTATAATGATTAAAAACACTATAAATAACAGTAGAAAAACATGATGCAAAATGGAAGAATCATGGGGCAGCGCGGCAGCCGTATTTGATAGTGCTCGATGGCTCGGATTTGGCATCATGGCCATGGGTTGGGCGGCTTAGTGGTGGTCCGGTGGAGCGTGAGCGGCATGGGGGGCGGGGATCCCGTCGGTGCTCTAGGCTGGTTTGGTGGGGCGGCTACCCCAGGCTGCGGTGGACTGCCTCCTCTTCCGGGGGTGGAGGCGCAACAAGGTGGATGGCCTGGCATCATGGCTGGTTGTGTTGCGGTCTCCTGGCAACGCTGCATTCCCTGGCCGTGAGGGCGACGAGGTTGTAGCGGGGGAATGCAAGCCCTGGTCTTCTTCGACCAAGGCTGCAGTGGACTCGCCGGTTGGCAGCGCAACGACATCCAGCTCCTCCCTCTCCACGCTGATGCCCCAAGGTGGTAGTTTCCCTCCCTTCCAGTTTGCTGCGCTCCGGAATTTGATGGACATGGCTAAGGAGAAATCCGGCACGGCTGCAGGCAATGACGACGCTTGTGGGCGCCGTCTCCTCCCTGGGGGCGTTGTCATGGCATGTTCATCCCATGTTTTGAAGCTGGGAGAAACCCTAGGCTCTGTTTGTCAGGCCAGGCAGTGGTGGCATCTCAGCGCCGTTCCCTTCTTGGAGGCGCTACCTAGGTGTTCTTGGTGCATTTGGAGGAGCAGCTAGTGGGTTGCCTCACCTGCTTCAGCAATGAGGCTTGGGGTGCCAAGTTGTCATGCGCGGGGTGTTGGTATTGCTATGGTCATGAGCATCTGGGGCGCTATGTGCTCCATCATTGACACCTGTTCGACGACGTCTTCTCTGAGTCAAGCTAACTCCCACTGTCCGCTCGCCGATCCTCTAGGCACCAAGGGTGGAGAGTGCGTTAAGCTAGTTTGAATAGGTGTTTTTGTCATGTTTTGAGATGTTTGGTATAGGGGGACGCGGCCTATGTGCTCTGTGTCCATCCTCTTCGCCATTATTGGCTTGAGTATGGTCAAGGTGGGTTAGTTACCGGTGTTGTCACGGTGGATGTGGGGCCTAACCTCTAGGAGTAGCACGTGCCGAAAGGCATTGTATCAGCCGTTTTGGCTCTTCTTCTTTAATATATAGTACATATACGCTCATGTGCATTCGAGAAAAGAAATAGGATCACGACCACATCTAGCGTTGGATCGAGATCGGGACATACAATTGGACGCTGAAAAGTAGGGGAGAATATCATACGGAAACCAATATTCAATGAAAACTTCGTTGGACCCATATTTTAAAATTTTAGAAAATCTAAAAAAAGGGATGTTAAGAGAATTATGTTTTACTGCCATGCAAAAATTCAAGTTAAAACACATTACGAGATGTAAGGTATGAAAAAGACAAATTCAGTGTTGAATACCTGACATCTCGTAATGTGTTTTAACTTGAAATTTTGCATGGCAATAAAACATCATTCTCTTAACATCCCTTTATTTTTTCAGATTTTTTCAAAACTTCAAAACATCATTTTCTCGTGGTTTTCATGGGTTTCTATCGAATGCTGGTTTCCGTATGATGATCTCCCAAAAAGTACAGGGTGGACACTGCTGCTACATCGGCTACAACAAGATAATTATTGGTTGAACGATGGTGAGGGGATGCCGATTACAGGCATCATCCTTCACAAACGGCGGATGGTGGACGGCGATGGCCACCCACTAACAAAACTAGTAGTTGTCCACAGCTCCGATGCCAGAAGCCTTCCTCTCTGGCGAGTGCTGATGCGGTGGTCCCTCACCTTACTCCAACCCTTAATTTCACAAGCTACGTTGACCGTGGATGGTGAAGGTGCAGCACGCAAGATGACAGGCACCACTCGCTTCTGCTCATCATTCATTCACTGCATATTCAGCATCTGCTACGTTGGTGTCGAGGTGTGGCGGTGGTCTCTATTGCCGCGTGTGGTTGAGGTTCAAGCGAGAGGCGGGCTTCGTCAACCGGTTCAAGGAGAGGGTGTGGCTGCTCCCTACTCGGGGTGAAAGCCTTGCTCGAGCTCTGCCAGAGTCAACAACGGCGACGCCGATTGGTGTTGCTTACCTTCTCACTACTAGAAAAAGGGCTATTAATGGCGCACCTAATTTGGTCATTAATGGCGCATTAGTGGTGCGCCATTAGTAGCACGCCATTAGTAATACTTACTGATGGCGCATCACTGGTGCACCATTAGTATCTGGTATACTAATGGCGCACCACTGGTGCGCCATTAGTATAGGGCACGGTGCGCCATTAGTATGCCTCCCAGGGCCATATATAGCCAGGTGCTTTGGTATACTAATGGCGCACCACAGGGTGATGCGCCATTAGTAACCTTGCCATACTAATGGCGCATTTCTTAAAGATGCACCATTAGTATCCTCTGAAATACTAATGACGCACTGTTATGTGATACGCCATTAGTATGAATATTATGTTTTTTTTTAATTTTTTAATTTTCTGTTTTTTTCACAGGTTACAAAATGTATAATTGGACAAAATATAAACAACACACATCAACAACAGATTCATCGAATACAATAGAAGATTAGTCTCTGAATACATTTCATCATATTAGTCTCCAAATACAATTCATCACATTAGTCTCCGAATTGAAAAGACCGAACAAAGATAGAACATTATATTACAAGTCTCGAGACCGCGAGTAGCGAGTTTGTCTTCACATTACAAGTCGATATCGATCATCTAAACTACCATCACATAGAAGAGAGCTGCGGTCATCACGATGAAACTCGTCTTCATCCGGTTCCTCCAACGGTCCCTCCCCTCTCGTGCTAGATAGCGGGCGTATCTAGATTCGGCCTCGGCCCTAGTGGTGTCCCCTTTGTAACTGTTTCCGCTGAATCGGTGAACCTGTCTCCGACACTCCTCCCAGTCGTCGTAGACTCCGGGAACCTTACCCTTGTACACGACATACGACGGCATCGCTATGCACTAGCGAAACGAAACGTTAGTACCAATTCACAGACAATACATAAGCAATATATAAGTATGCAACAGAACGATCGGAAGAGAAAAGCAAGACATTAATAGCATCAATTACATCTAAGTTGAACGACTCTCGAAACCAAAGAGACATACTACAAGTTCATTAAAGTTTAATTACAACATGAGTCAATCGATGTTTCAGAACTAGACACATCATCACTGCTTTCGACTCGACTCAAGGGACCGGAGCGTGGATGAAGCCGCCGTCTATCATGGGAGTCATGAAATTACGGGCGTTGTCAGCCTGCATTTGTAGCATTCCGTCTATCTCACTGTTGGACGGTTGATTTCTGAGGTAGAACTGCCCCGAGGTACGAAGGACATCTTGATGGATGATTTCCGCAAACTCCGACTGGATGCGAAAGAATTCTTGTCTGATGTCCGCGTCCTGGATTGCCGACACGCTCGCAGCCCAATCTTTGAGTTTACTCGGTAGCAGAAGTTGATGATGGTCCCGTACGATCGCCCGCATGTGATGGATGGCGTAGTAGGCACCCTTCTGACCGCCAGGCAGCTGCTTGATGCAGCAAAACGTCGTATTGTGGGAGAACACGTGCTTGCCGTACTTACGAATAGGCCTGTTGAAGGTGCCTCCAGATTGGGCGTAGCCGGGGAGAACATCATCAAGAACCTTCTTGACATTTGTGTAGTCTACGTTCGACTGACGGTCCGGGTCGAAATACGTGGCCATGGAATATTTGGGGCTTAGGAGGATGAGCATGCAATGTGTGTCACTGCAGAAAACACGGAATGTTAAAAGAAAAACGATCGAAATCTAAGAATTCGTATGTTACGGGGCGGTTGAGGGGAGGACTTACTCGGGAAAGTAAGGCACGAGGAAGTTATCCTTATCTGGGTTTGCCAGAATGACGCCTTCGAGGTAAGAACTCGCGACTTGCCGGTCCCCAGCGCTGCCCAAGATCTTGGCACGCATGTAGAAGGGGTCGACTATCACGATGTCCGGGGTCTTGTCGCGAATTATCCGCATCTCCATACTCAGCGAAAATAGCCGAACGAAGGTGTAGTGCAGCGGATGAAGATTCAACATAGCGTGGATGTCATCAAACCGCAGGACGATCGTACCCCCGATGTAGTTATCCACAAAGCCCTTGCCCTCTGGCACCTTGGCCACGAAAACCGGGTATGCCACATCCTTCTCTCTGAGACGCCGCTTCTCCAAAGAAAGAACACTGTCATGCAGACTCCGCATAGCACCGGCTGCAACATCGAGCATATTTCTCGGTAGCATCGGCCTACCCGCCACATGCACCCTCCTCATTAAATCCTCAGGTGAAGGTGGCCCGTCCTGAGCACGGATCGTACTCGGTGCCGGCTGGCCCGCACCCTTGTTAGTCTTTCTTTTGCGTGCCTTCTTCTTCTCCTGTAATGGGACCGAGTTCTGCTCACAGACCGCCTTCTTGAGTGTGTTGGGGCTGAGAATATTTCGCACCTCGCCTATCTGAGGCTCGGTGAAGTCGGCAGCTGGAGGCGTCTCCTGAGAGCTGAACGGCAGACGACGCCTGTTGCAACTTGGCTTCTCCGCGGTACCAGCTAGATCGCGCACGTCTTTTGTTGGGTTGGGTTCTTGAGAAGGAGGCCCCATGAAGTCGCCATCGTACCCATGATCGGCAAAGTACCGATCGACGTTGGCAAATGTATCGTCGTCGTCGTCGTTCTGATCCTGTGCCATATGCATGTTTGGATCCAGTGGCATAGGGATGTCCGGCACCGTTGCGGCGGTCTTGCCATGGGGCCGACATGGCGCCGGCACGACTGGCGGTGTTGTCTTTGGGGTGGTGTCCCCCGCCCCCAAACGAATCTGGCTCTTCGGCCAAAGCAGGGGCCAGCTCAGGCAGGCGCTGAGGGTCATCACGTCATCATCGTCGGCCCCGACGGGTCGAATCGGAGGTAACAACTCGTCGCAGCCTGGCAGCACCCGAACCAGTTGAACCCTAAACAAGTTGGGTGGCATCTGGGTACCGTGGAACAAGGGGTTGCCCGGTTAAACAATTTTGCCCTTGGCGACATTGACCAACTCATTGTTCACGAAGTGCAAGAGAGTGCACGGAACGTCGGCGGCGCCCTGCGAAAACATGTAGGGCGTCAGGGATGCCCAGTCAAAGGCAAGGAGATGAAGTCCTCGGCCGAGAAAGGCTTAATTAGTTACCGTGATGATGGCGTCGAGCTTGGCTGATGTTGAGCCACCGCCAACGGCGGGCGTGCAGTTGACGGAGGGGCCGCTTGCTGCAGAGGTGCCGGCCGGCGTACACCCGGGTGCATTAAGCTCCCGTGCCGGCGTCGGAGACACCAATGCCGCCTCCGTTGGAGACACCAATGGCCCCGCCATCGCGTTCTGCGAGTTGCTGGCCGTGAAGCTAGGAATCGGGGGCGGCCCCTGTTGGCCGCCCGCAATCCACGCACTCAACCCCTGGATCAAGGTAGGCACAATGGCGGTGATCGTCGCTCCGAGTTGTTGTTGCACTTGCTCTTGGACAATCTCCGGAATCCGCGCCACCTGTGCCTTGAGTTCTTGAACCTCGCGCGCCTGGCTTTCCGAGCTGGTCTTTTTCTCCTTTCGTCCACCAGTGTTATAGTATGACCCCCATTTTGTCGACAAGCCTTTGCCGTCCACACGACCAGCTGACATCGGCTTACTGAGCTTATCCTTGTTCTTCATTACATTCAACGCCCTATTTAGAGTGGTATCCCAAGGGTTGCTCTTAGTCGACCCCGCGCTACTGCTTTCTGTCGCCTGCGGAAGGAATGTGAACCATTTAGAAATTTGGCTTCATTAATTAGAATGCAACCATATGGAGCTAATTACACGGGGGTGTATTCCTTACCAGAACAAGCTCAAGCGCCCTGGTCTTCGGATCCGTGGTAAGCTCCTTTGTTTTCGGGTCCTTCTTGTACCGGGCCCTGACATAGTTCCTGGTCTGCTTGTCACCGTATTTATCGAAGAGGGGCGGTAGGCCTTGCTCGGCACGGTCCGCCTCCTCCTTGTCCCATATAGGCTCCGCCACTCTATAACAGCCGGGACCGAGTGTGTGTTCCCCTAAGTTCAGCTCCCGCATTTCTTTCCCCCACTGACTTGATTGGGAGTGTGCGGTGCTCGAGCAATTGATCTTGAAGTCGTTGTAGTCATCTTCGGTGATCGAAGGATTTTTCTCCTTGATCTTCTCATAACTGTCACCTTTCTCGATCATTCTCTTCACATTGCTTTTCCAAGTAGACAGGGCCTTGCTCATCTTCGTGAGGGCAGCATTGTTCACTTTATTCCCTTTGAGGCTTGTGTTTTCAAATTCAGCGGGGAACTTGTATCGTTCGTGCAGCTTCGTGAAGAGGAGGTTGCGCAAATTCCCTCGGTCAGGATGCCTCAGGTTCTCGGTGTTGATCGAGACGGTGCTCCAGAGAATGCACCCGAGCTGAAGCGAGTACCCCTTGACTATTCGTGCGGGCGCCGTTGGATTCCCGTCGGAGTCCACTTCAGTAACTTCCTCCTTGAGGGTGCGGAGCACGGTCGGGCGCCGGTCCTTCCGTTGCCTCTTCTGGCTGCCATCTGTGCGTGGGCCGCCATCATTAGTGGTGGCATCCTCGGCGGCACCATCAGTGGTGGCATCAGTGGGGTCATCCTCGGCGGCACCATCAGTGGTCTCAGGATCGGTGGGGAAGGCGGTGTCCTCATACAAGTGAGGTTGTTCCTCCATCTCCTGGAACAGCTCCCAGAATGCCTTGCCGCCCGAACCCCCGGCCTCATCGTTGTGGGCCATGTTTCTCTCTAAATAGAAACAAAGTTTGGTCAAAAAGTTGGTTATTATCAAGGAACAAGATCATGGTCTCATCATTTAGGGTTTGTCGACACCGAGGCATCCTAAAATCTAAGCTTTTATCATTGAGGGTTTTTCGACGCCAAGGCACCCTAAAAGCCTAAGCTTTCATCATTTCGGTTTTTATCGACACCGAGGCACCCTAAAAGCCATGCATTAGTCACAAGTACGCCGGGGCACTTGATCCTACTTAATTAACTACTAAGATACCCCGGCCCATGCATTAGTCACAAGTACCCCATATGTCCTATTTTTAGCAAAGTCATGCTAAAATTCACGGAAAATTTCAGCATGACCTTTGCTGAAAATAGGACATATGGAGTACCCGAATTTGCCGGAACGGAAGTTAATCAACATTCCGGCAAACTCAAGGGCCTCTTGGGGTACCTGCAAAACCATTATCCCAGGTGGACAAGGCATTGTGCTACTTGCTTAAATCTCTGTCCAATGAGCCATGGGAACATGATAATAAAGCATATTCATCAATATTAGCCAAAACTTGAACTGATAAAAACAAGTCAAGAGATATCTACAATAAGCATTTGTGCAGAATCTTTCAGTCTGCATGAAAAATGTATTTATGTTTAAACTACTTGTCCTAGTCACAATTTATAGCCTGATTTTTAATAGTGAAAGTCCTTCCGAAGTTCTAATGCAAAGTTCTGTAGAAAAATAATATAGGAGGAAAAACAAGGTCCTGGCACAAAGTTACTTTGGAGTTTGATTATGCAAAAATAATAACGAAAATGAATACTATCTCAAGATTTCATTCATCAGTATTGTGGTAATAAACTGACATTGTTACTCACAGTTTCATCAAACAAAAAATCATTGGTAAACTTAATAGGTCATGAACATTAAAATTTAATTCATGTGATGGAAAGTAATTTCTTTCTTTCTTGGTGAATCCTTAAACAGAGAACCAAAGTTGCATGCAGATTAAATCAACATTAGCGCATTTCTCTGTTTCAAACCCCAACTGAAGTCATATGCTGTCTTGAAGCATAGTAAGTACTAAGTAAACTAGTGGAACTTTCACTTACCAGTTGGCCCTTCACCCCCTTTAAGCAAAGGGTATTGCTCAAAATCTCTACCAGGCCGATGAACGTCAAACACTCTGATTGCTTTGTTGTATCCAGCAAAAAGCCTACATACCACCATATCCATGTTGAGTAAAGCATAAGCAGTAAAAAAGATTGTGCTTCAGTGTGGTTGCAAACTTGCATGGCCATCACAATTTCAGCATTTTTCTATTTGTAACACAAAAGCAGATCAGATGGTTGAGTTCACTGTAAAATCATTATCCCAGGTGGTGCACATTTATGCATACAAAATACCGTTACCCACTAATAAGAGTGAAAGCAGCAAAAATACTGTAAAAATTCTTTAAAATCGTGCATTGCAGTCAAACTGAACCGTTTCTCCCAGCTACAAAACAATAAAACTAGTTGGGAACCTAAAGGCAACAACATTACTACAAACTTATCAAAGAGAAACTTGACTATTGGCCTGCATGTTACAATGTTCTTTGTAGTCTGTGTTGCAACCCTGAACCAGAGGTAGCAGACAACTTGAGCCAACTGCTCGTCCGGGTCGAGATAACGCTAACAGTGCTAGGCTGAATGTTCGTGTGCAAGTAAAGTGCGACAGAAGAGCGTGAATCCGCAGAGAATGGCAAACGGCGACACTGTCTCCGTCTACGAATTTGCCGCGACGCCATCGGGCCATGGACTGCGGCGCTGGTTAGGCACGCGCACTGACCAGTCATGTAGCGGTTCTGCCGAGAAACCAAGTGAGCAAACACTCGCAGTGCCGGCCGGCTGCAGCTTGGCGAAGGAGGTGTTGGGAGAAATGCCATTCACGGTCAGACAGTAGTAGTACACACGGCAGCGCTACGGCAGCAGTAACCAGGACGGAATGGGGCGCTCCCGGGATGGGGAGGGGGTGCAAGTACCTGGCCGAAGGACGCGGAGACGGCCTCGAGCCCGTCGCCGGAGCGGAGGTCGGCGCGGAAGGCGCGGACGACGGGGAGCGCGTCGAGCAGCGGCCGATCCCGTTCGGAGGGCGCGGGGGCGGCGGGGGTGGAGTCCCGCAGGGAGAGCGGCGCCGACGTCGGGGCCTCAGGCGGCGGTGGGCGCAGGGGCAAGGCGGCGGGGCGGCGTCGAGGCGGCGGGGCAGCGGCGTCGGGAGAGGAGAGGGGAAGGGGATCAAGGGCGAGGGCGAGGGAGAGAGAGGGGATAGGTGTGGGCCCAGGAGGCAGTATGGATGGGGGCACAATACTAATGGCGCACCACCCCTCGGTGCGCCATAAGTATATACATGCTAATGGCGCACCTCGACCTGGTGCGCCATTAGTATTTTTTTTTCCGCTCGAGCCAACAGGTTATCTCACACCTGACCTTATCCACATCAACTCCCCTCTACTAGCTCGACTGGTCAGTTGCCTGTTCTCACACCAGGAGGTCCTGGGTTCGATTCCCAGGCTCCACAAATGTTTTTTTATGCATTTAAAATGCTGTTTGATACTTATTTGTGTTTAAATATGTTCAAACTTGTTTAAATCATAACAATAATTTTTTTTATAAGACAGTAATAATTTTAAAAGGGGGGTCGGTGGCGGCGGTTGAGTAGGGGAGGGGTGCGGGGGGTCGGCGGCGGCGGTTGAGTAGGGGAATCGAGGGTGCGGGGGGTCGGCGGCGGCGGCCGGTGGACCGGGGGGTGCTCGGCGGTGAGGGGGACCGGATCTGGCGAGGTGGGATAGCGATCGAGATGGAGGGGGATCGAGATCGAGTGTCCATGAAATTTAAAAATATTCATGATAGTTTAAAAAGTGCCCATGAAATACAATCGAGAAATGAAGGCTACGATTTAAATACAATCGATCTTAGCTAGCTATCTGTTAACAATCTTCTTGCCCTTCTTTTTCGCAAATGGAGTTCTTCTGTGGAACGGACGTCCTTTAGGTAGGGTGGTCCTGCTTCTTCTTGTGGTGTATGCTGCTACTTCATCATCGTCGTCATGTTCGATCCTCGGGTCGCCGTACTTGTCGAAGTCTTGCTCATTGGCTACTCCATCCATTCCGATGATCTTCCTTTTGCCTCTCCTCACGACAACACGACTGGTCTTTGACGGGTCGGTAATGAAGAAGCATTGGTCCACTTGGGAAGCCAGTACCCATGGCTCATTTTTCGCGGTGACGTTTGCGCCCGCGGTCTTGGATTTGGCTTCGGGTATAACCATGGTGGTGAAATACCGGTCTTCTTTTAGGACGCTCTTGGCCCATCTGACACGGAACATCGGGACCTTCTCTCCAGCGTAGCTCAGCTCCCAGATCTCCTCGATCCTTCCGTAGTATCTTTCCTTGTCGTTACCGGTGTAGGATTCCATCGTTACCCCGGAGTTCTGATAACCATCGCTCTTCATGTCCTTGGCCTCGGTGTAGAATGTGTAGCCGTTGATATCGTACGCCTCATAGGTCATCAGGTTGTGCTCGGCGCCCTGTGACAAGGCGAATATGAGTTGTTCTTCCGTGGAAGAATCCTCATGTAAAGGGTAAGACAGAAGCTTCTGCTTGAACCAACGCGTGAAACATGAGTTGTGCTCTTTGAGTATATCTCCGTCCGTCCTCTGTTGGCCTCGGTCATTGTACGTCTTCTTAATAAAGGTTTTGTGCTCTACCACCCAAGGATCGACCACGTCTATGTGTTGTAGCGCGACTAGGTTTGCTCTTTCAAAGTCGGCGAGTCGACCCTCGAAGTCGACATGCATTTCGCAGCGACCCTCACGGTGACCCCATCCAGCGAGCCTGCCGAGGTGCCTGTTGACGGGCAGACCAACGGGGTTCTCGATGCCTAGATAATTCGTGCAGTACGAGATGCACTCTTCGGTCAGAAAGCCCCTGGCTATGCTTCCCTATGGACGTGACATGTTGCGAACGTATCCTTTGATGACACCATTCATCCTTTCGAACGGCATCATGCTGTGCAGGAACGTCGGCCCGAGTTGGATGATATCCTACACTATATGGACCAGCAGATGCACCATAACGTCGAAGAATGCGGGCGGGAAGTACATCTCAAGCTCGCATAGTATCACCACGATCTCTTTCTGTAGCCTTCTGAGTTGCCTCACGCCAATCGACTTCCGAGAGATGACGTCGAAGAAGTTGCATAGGCCAAATAGCGTTTCACGGACGTGCGCGTCCAGGATCCCACGGATTGCAACTGGAAGTATCTGCGTCATCAGCACGTGACAGTCGTGAGACTTCATCCCGCTGAACTTCTGCTTCGCTGGGTCTAGGTATCTGCTTATCTTCCCCGCGTAACCGTAAGGAAGTTTTACTCCTAGGAGGCAGGTGAAAAACTGCTCGATCTCCTCCTGACTTAGAGTGAAGCACGCGGGAGGGTAGTCATTTCCGGTCTTCTTGGCCTTTTTGCCTTTGCGACAACTTTATGTGTCCTGCTTCGCCTCATCATCATCATCATCATAATCATATATAGCGTGAAGCTCCTGCCTGATGCCCATTGATTTCAAGTCTGCCCTTGCTTTCGGCCCATCTTTGGTCCTCTCTGGCATGTTGAGCAGGGTACCAAGCAGACTCTCGCACACGTTCTTCGTGATATGCATGACATCAAGGCTGTGAGGCACACGGTGGATCTTCCGGTACGGCAAGTCCCAGAAAACAGACCTCGTTTTCCATACCTTCAGCAGCGGCTCTGGCGCCTTTCGCTTTTTTCCCGGCTCTGGCGCCTTTTGCTTCTTTCCCGGCAGTGGGCAGTCTTTCCAATTTTTCAACAACTTGTCTATTTCCTCGCCGCTCCTCGTACACTGGCGTTTTCGGGGTTCGGTTTCACCATCGAACAGATCCTTGCGTTTCCTCCACGGGTCATCGTCACGAAGCCACCTTCGATGTCCCATGAACACGGTTTTCGAAGACCCGGGATCTCTATCTAGCTGGCGATACGTTGTGTCATCCATGCACCGTACGCATCCAGAAAATCCGTGGACTACCTGCCCCGCGAGATATCCGTAACCGAGATAGTCGTGCACCGTCGTGAGCAGTGCGGCTCTCATAGGGAAATATTCTTTCTCTGCGGCGTCCCACATATTGGCTGGCGTTTTCCACAGCGTGTCTAGCTCCTCCTTCAGCAGCCCCAGATACATATTGATGTCATTCCCTGGTTGTTTCGGCCCTTCAATTAGCATACTCATGTGAATGTACTTCCTCTTCATGCACAACCAGGGGGGAAGGTTGTACATCCACACAAACACAGGCCAGGTGCTATGTGTGCTTCTCTGGCTGCCAAATGGATTGACTCCATCGGTGCTCGCGCCCAGCACGATGTTCCTTGGATCCTTCCCAAATTCTGGGTATTCAAAATTCAACGCTTGCCACTGGCTCGCATCCTTAGGGTGACTTAGCATCTTATCTTTTTTATCTATCTCCGGATCATTTGCGTCATCTTCTCGCTTCTTCTCCTCCCTATCCGCGTGCCAACGCAGGAGCTTTGCTACCTTAGGATCCGCGAAATACCGCTGCAGACGAGGAGTGATCGGAAAGTACCGCACCACTTTTCGAGGAGCTTTCTTCCTCTTCTTGTATCGAGTGACGCCGCACATCGGACATATGGTAGACTCCGCGTGCTCGTCCCGATAAATGATGCAATTGTTCATGCAGACATGGTATTTCACGTGTGGTAAATCCAGAGGACACACGATTTTCTTCGCCTCCTCCAAACTGGTCGGGCACTTGTTCCCCTTTGGAAGACGTTCGTGCCAGAATGACATGTTCTCGTCGAAGCATGCGTCGGTTATTTTGTGTTTTACCTTTATCTCCAGAGCCATGAGCGTTACTTTCAGGCGGGTATCCTCGGGCCTGCATCCTTCATACAATGGAGTAACCGCGTCTAACTCAAGTTGATCCACCTTGGCTTTCTCTCGGGCGGCAGCTCTTGCGTTATCCGTCTGCTTGAGAAGCAGCTCTTGAATATAAGGGTCCTGCACCCAGCCCATCGATGGTCCACCGTCGTATGCTCCACCGGCATCATCATCTTCATGATCATGCCCGTCGTCTACTCCGGTGCCATCTTCCTCATCATCATGTCCTGCATCTTCTACATGATGACTGTGTACAGCATCACCGTCGTGATCATCTCCTGGGGATTCTTCGTCTTCTCGCCCGCCCGAGCCGCGGTGGTTGCCTTGCTGCCCTTCCTCATTTCTTGCCCGGCCCCCATGGACGACTTCGTAGTCATCTTCATCACCTTGCCACCGATAGCCATCCATGAAACCACGCAAAAGCAGGTGGTCCCGCACCTGCCCGGAATCCGGGTCCGCAATAAGGCTCTCCAGGTTGCATCTTCGACACGGACATCTTATCTCCGTCTCGTTCTTTTGAAGCATCTCGGCCTTCGCGGACCTCAAAAACCTATTCACGATGCCTTCGGTCATCGTGCGGACCATGGTTGCCTGCGGGGTAGAGCAAAACGATATTTTAGAACCAAGAAAAAATTTGGCATGACTTTCCCTAAAAATAGGACCAAAAAGAATGCTTAATGCCAAAATTATCGCCGAAACGGAAATGAATCAACATTCCGGCAAAATATTGGCAACTATCGCATTTCAAATACCGGTACACCTCCAAACACAAACACATATGCAACACCACAAACATATGCAACACCACGAACATACATAGATCTAGCTAGGCCATAAAAAGTGCATGTGCAAATTGTTGTAGGGAGAACAACATAAATATAGCTTCCCCCCTTACTTACCTATCAAAACAAGGTAATTTAACCACTTAATTTCAATGAATCTATGGTGGAAATGAGGTAAAAAAGAGGAGGCACCCGAGACAAGGAGGAGGTGGAGAGAATGGAGTGGGGAGAAAGTGAGTGTGGGTAGGAGAGGCTGCCCAAAATATCTTGTTGCTGCCCACTTACTAATGGCGCACCAGCAGTAAATGCGCCATTAGTAATCCAGGTTACTAATGGCGCACCCCTATCTGATGCGCCATTAGTAGTTTTGCGGAAAAAAAAAGAAAAAAATCATACTAATGGCGCACTCTCCAACGGTGCGCCATTAGTAAATATAATTAAAAAACAGCATTAGTGACGCACTCTGGTACTAGTGCGCAATTACTAGTTACAACTAGTAATGGCGCACCGTGCCAGGATGCGTCATTAGTATGTTTGGACATACGAGCTAGTTCAAAAAAAAATTAGGATACTAATGGCGCACCATAGGCAAGGTGCGCCATTAGTACTTTCAACACTAATGGCGTACCAGATTGTGGTGCGCCATTAATATATACTAATGGATATACTAATGGCGCACCACCTATCTGGTGCGCCATTAGTGTCAATCCCACCTATAGCCCTTTTTCTAGTAGTGTCTTGGAGGTGTCGTGGTTTGAGGGCCTCTGCCCTCCTATCTCGAGCTCCGGGAGAATCGCTTGTTTCGGGTCTTCTTGGAATAAGCGATAATGGCGCTTTCGGTGCCGTGGACTTTCCTGAAGGCATCGCCTTAGAGTTGTATGGGTTTGCGGATTCCGCTGCTTGATGCAGGCATGCCAGGGCGACAAACCTGCGGTCCTGAACATTTTTTAAACGCGTGATTTGTTTTATGTCACAAACAATTTTTTGAATGTATCAACATTTTGAAAAACTTGTGCAATTTTTTTTTATGTGTGCTGAATATTTTTTTAATATTTAAGTAAATTGTTTTTTGGGATATACGTATTAAGAATATTTTGTAAATATAAACAAAAGAAAAAATGACTGAAACACAACTACCTAACAAGCCCAAACAATCCTATTGGGACCACCCACTATAGCCTCGTTTGGGGCGAGGCTATCCTACGAGTGCTAATTCTCGCCTACTGTGAAACCTATTGTAGCCTCGGTTCTGGCGCAGGGGCTTGTTCATTTTTAGTAGGCCAGCCCGTTAAAACAGTATGAGAAGCTTCTATAGACCGGTGTAGAATGGTATTAGAACCTTCCACCATTTTTTGTTTCTTTTTTTAGTTTTTTCGCTTTTCGTTTTTTACTTTTTCCTTTTTTTATTCTTGTTGCCTTTTTGTGTTGGTTTTCAATGGTTTTATTTTGGGTTTTGGTTTTCTGCATTTCTTTACCCTTTTTCATTTTTCCTTTTGTTTCAACACTTGTTTACTTTTTTCAAACGTGTTGCACATTTTCTTATATCCCTGAAACTTTTTTATACATGCTCAACATTTTTTCAACTACACGCTTACCAGTTAAAAAGATTATATGTTCTGACACCTACTATTTTCATACGCATTGTGCATTTTTGTATGCATAGAAAACATTTTGTATACAAGTCCAACAGTTTTAAAATGCATGATTAACATTTTCTCAAATATATGTATTTGAATTTATTTTGAATATTTATTAAATATTTTTTAAATAAATGTGGACATATTTTTGAATGATAAGAAACTTTTTGTTCAACTAAGTAAATATATTTTTTACACTGTAAAATTTTTCTAAAGGTCATAAACACATCTCTGAAACACATGAGCATTTTTCTTGAAAATGTCACATACATATTTCTGAATGGCAGGAAACATTTTAGAACTATGAAACATTTCTTTTCATTGTACAAACATTTTTTTAAAATGTCACGTACATGTTTTGGAAACATTGGATTTTAAAATGGCATGATTTTTATTTTTTTATCGACATTTTCGAATAGTTGGGTGCACATATTTTTAATTCTGCGTTAATATTTGTTTTGAATGTGTGATTAATAGTATTTTAAATTTACTTAATATTTGTTTCCACTTCAGAAATATAAGTAAAGGTAATAAATTAAAAAATGTGTCCAATGAGATTCAGCCATTTCATAGAATGGAGTTATATCAATTGAGTGTGGTTCTGTAAAATAATCTCTTAACCATTTAGTTTTGTAATAGTTTGCACATCCTTTTATTTTAGGGGAAGGGAGGCTGCACCCTCCAATTTCATGCAAAGGAATCAACTGGTCTTGTTTTACAAACTACATACTACTACAGCTAAAAATTCCATAGATAAATAACCAGGCTTACTTAACTGGGATATGAAGATCCACAGCGAAACAATATCATATAGATTGCATGTCCTATGAATTTTTTTGTACATTTATTTATTTGTCTGGTGGTCAACGTTGGATTGGATGGAACCTGAAATGAAGCACCTCATCAACCTAAGGGGGCTGTCCATACTTGGCATCTTTGTATGGACGTCGCTCCTTCTTCTTGAGGCAGCCCCCTCAGTTGAAATATTGCAAATTCAGATGAGTCTTTTTTTTTTTGAGTAACTCAAATTCAGATGAGTCGTGTCGTGTCTGTCTCGTCGAAATCACGAGTTGAGGAGTACTCGTTTTAAAGATCACTCCAACTCCCCTGGTTGCGACAAGTGGCGCACATGCAGCGCGTCACTTGTCACAACCTGGAAGTTTTCCTTTTTTTCGTAGATCCGTTTATTCAAAACGTTTTATCTCTCAAACCATGCGTCCAAATCTCGAACCTCTTTCACCGTAGGATTCCTCGTGTCGGGATCTTCAAAACTAGATCCCATGTTGATAGGTTTTGATGAACTTTTTTTCACGAAAAAAACCGGACGAAAAAACCGAACCGGGAGCATGGGTTTTTTCCCTTTCCGAAAGAGGCACGCCCGTGCCTCTCACGAAATCACAACCGTGCCTCTCGCGGAAGCAAAACCGTGACTCTCGCGGAAGGAAAAAAAAGAGAAAACGCGTTTTTTCGGTTGCCGAGGAGGCACGGCCGTGACTCTCGCGAAAGCACAACCGTGCCTCTCGCGGAAGCAAAACCATGACTCTGGCGAAAGAAAGAAAACAGAAAACGTGTTTTAGAAAATATTTCGTTCCACTCAAAAAAAATATGTGGCATATAAAAGATCATATGTTTTGAAAATATATTTGTGACATTTCTAAACTTGTACATACAATGTAAAAATATTGTTCCCATCATTGTCCAAAAATGTACATACCTTTACAAAAAGGACATGACTAACTTACAAATGAAATAGATCTGAACGGTTTCTTTTTTCCTTCCTAACTAATCACTCATCTAATTCTACTTTTACCACTAGCTAATCATTTTTGTGACGGAGGAAGAGCATGCAGCCTGTGTTCACTCCGATACCATGCATGCATACAAACTAGATGATGTTAGCAAAAATTCTTTCTATGTCAAAACTTTAAAATATTTAGCTCAAACCATTGCTTGGACTCATGTTCAACTTCTGATTTACTATGGTGCTTTGAGTATTTGGTGTCCTTTCGCTGTGTACATAGAACGGTTGATAGCTGGTCCAGCCTAATTAATATGATCATAACGGTTGGGAGTTGGGTAGTGGGAGTTGAAAATTAGTACAAAGTTGGGTCATCTATTTTGAAACGGAGGGAGTAGCTGCTTGTTGCACGGCGAGCCATTTTCCACACAAAAAGACATCGAATATATTGAAAGAGAAAGGTTTTAAGAACATATACATGGTTAAATAAAGAGCAATGCCACACATACGTAATACAGTGTAGGTGATTAACATATATGGCTAGGTGGGGTCTTCTGATTGGGTTTAGGGTGGTTTCATAATTGTTTAGTAGGTGTTGTATTTTTATTAAATAATTAAATAGGATGGAGAAAGTGACTTTCACTTGAAAATAGAAATAAAAAAATACCGAAATAAACAGAGAGGAAAAGGAGAATAATCGGTGTACTCCACACCTCTCTCACCATATCGTCATGTTATTCATGTCTAGTACTCTCTCCGTATGAAATAACTTGTCATAAAGATAAATAGATAAATAAAATGGATGTATTATTTAGAACTAAAATACGTTTAGATATACTCCCTCCGTCTAGGTGAGTAAGTCATCTTAGGTTGTGCACCGTGACCAAGGAGGAAGGGAAAACTAGAGAACTTAATGTTTATTTGTTAATTAATAGCATTGCATGTAATGAACTAACCACTGCATGTCGTGTCTGGTAGTCTCAAGTCATTAAAATCATGCACACCCCACATATCTTATTGGTTGATATGTCAAGAAACAAGAAACGAGGTAGAAGTTAATGCACCGTGCCTAAGTGTTTTGGGATTATTTGGTTTCGTAAGATGGCTTGGATACGTTTTAGTCTCATGACTAAGAGGGTGCTTGGATACGTTTTAGTCCCATGACTAAAAGTAGTGGGACTAAAACTTGCTAGCCTCACCCATGCTTGGATCCAAATACTAAAAAGACTAAAATCAAGTTATTGAGCATTTATTATCCTCCAAACCATCCAATCAAGAACTCGCATGTGTTAAAGTAGAGGAATTAAATGAGGAGAGACAGGGCTAATACATATTTTAGTAGGTTTCTTATGACTAAAAAGTTTTAGCCTCAATAGTTCTAGTCTCTCTTTAGTCAGGGGTGCTTGGAACTTTAGCCTCTAAAAAAGACTATTTTTAGTCAGACTAAAAATAGTCCCTTGAATCCAAGCACCCTTTAAAAGTAGTGGGACTAAAACTTACTAGCCTCACCCATGCTTGGATCCAAATCCTAAAGAGACTAAAATCAAGTTATTGAGCATTTATTATCCTCCAAACCATCCAATCCAGAACTCGCATGTGTTAAAGTAGAGGAATTAAATGAGGAGAGAGAGGACTAATACATATTTTAATAGGAGGGTGTTTGGATCACTAGTGACTAGAGACTAGAGACTAGTAGTAGTCACTTTTAGTCAGTAAACCTCCAAACACCCCTGACTACTGGGTGACTAAAACTAGTTTAGAGGGTGTTTGGATACTCTCTAGTCATGTGACTAGTAGTAGTCAGAGTAGAAGTTTTTAGTTAGGCCCCGTTTGGAAGGTGACTACTACTAGTCAGCATTAAATGTTTTAGTATTAAATGTTTGAAAGGCAACACCAATTAGAGGAGAGAGAGGGGGGCTTTAGTCAGTAAAAGTCAGGGGTGTTTGGAGGTTTACTGACTAAAGGTGACTACTACTAGTCTCTAGTCACTTTTAGTTGGGGGTGGGGTGACTAGGGACTAAACTAGTTTTAGTCACCCAGTAGTCAGGGGTGTTTGGAGGTTTACTGACTAAAAGTGACTACTACTAGTCTCTAGTCTCTAGTCATTAGTGATCCAAACACCCTCTTAGTCCCTAGTCACCCCACCCCCAACTAAAAATGACTAGAGACTAGTAGTAGTCACCTTTAGTCAGTAAACCTCCAAACACCCCTGACTTTTACTGACTAAAGTCCCCCTCTCTCTCCTCTAATTGGTGTTGCCTTCCAAACATTTAATACTGAAACATTCAATGCTGACTAGTAGTAGTCACCTTCCAAACAGGGCCTGACTAAAAACTTCTAGTCTGACTACTACTAGTCACATGACTAGAGAGTATCCAAACACCCTCTAAAGTTCCAAGCACCCCTGACTAAAGAGAGGCTAGGACTAGTCTTGAGGCTAAAATTTTTTAGTCATAGGAAACATACTAAAATGTGTATTAGCCCTCTCTCTCCTCATTTAATTCCTCTACTTTAACACATGCAAGTTCCGGATTGGATGGTTTGGAGGATAATAAATGCTCAATAACTTGATTTTAGTCTCTTTAGTATTTGGATCCAAGCATGGATGAGGCTAGCAAGTTTTAGTCCCACTACTTTTAGTCATGGGACTAAAACGTATCCAAGCACCCTCTAGGTTTTCTATGACTAAAAAATTTTAGCCTCAAGATTAGCCCTAGTCTCTCTTTAGTCAGGGGTGCTTGAAACTTTAGCCTCTACTAGTAAAAATGCCCGTGCGTTGCAACGGAAGAAAAAAATCACACCTCTAATTCAATGAAAAAACTCACACCACCAATCCAAGAAGTACGTCTCAAAACCCCCACTTGTCAATTCCAAGTTCCTCGCAAAAAAAAGACCATCACACGAGACACATGTCATTGAAAGGAAATGTTTGAAACTGAAAAATCTATTCTCCTTGAGCTGGATGTGAGGGCCGCCCTTCACAAGCTACACCATGCATCTGGTCTGACGCATCGCATTGCAACCGCAGTGAGAAACCGTTATCAACACGAGCGGGGTGTTGTCAGCTCGCGTCATTGGGATATGAATGCTCCAGCATTGACGGAGTAGAGTCCGTCTAGTGCTCGCACTCAGCAACATTTACACCAGCTCTAGCTAAAAGATGAGCACACATATGTGTTACTCTGCATCAAACGAACTCCACCTGAATATTACTCGCACACATCTCCTTAATTTCCTGAACAAAAGGGATAACATGATATCTCTCAAACCCACACACTGATATTTTTTTACTACCTCCGCACAGTCAAGCTCAATAATCATGTTCAAAAAAGTGGCCATGAGAAGTAACAAATTTGTTCCAGCTCCCTACATGCCTCTTTGACATAAATACAGTCCCAAAAACAGTGATAAAAGATTCTCCTGAAGCAATACAAACAGCTTACCAGATCTTTACTCTTTCGCCTCTTAAGCTCATCTCCAACAGCAATACTCCAAAGAGAAATAAACCAAAAATAGATTTTTACACACCATGGTAGCATCATATCCATCCACACACACATAACGCTAACATCAGACACAAACATGAGAGAGAGAGGAGATGAGACAGCAAGGCCAGCACACGAGAGCGGTGTCGCTACCGCCAGAGGGTTGCGGTCGCCAGCAGGAGCAGAAGGGTAGGGGTGCTGCTATGGCCTCAAGGCGAGGCAGATGCAGATGGGTACGTCGTGGGCTCATGGCAGACCACAAACAATTAGTCAAGAAAGATAGTATTGAAATTTTGCAAGCCAATAAACATTTTTTCAGTGTCTCACAAAAAGAAATCACATTTTTTGAATTATTTTCCATTTTTTATTTATTTTATTGTTCACCCAAGCTCACAGGACCTTGGGTGTAGAACAACACTTTCGATATAATGCTCACATCTTAATATACTATAGTCGTTGATAAAACTACAATAAATCAGTCTAATTGAAAATATAAATTCTGCACATGAATTAGTCCAAACAGTCACAAAAACAAATTTTAACAGATGAGTTTTTTAGTTCTCATGTACCCATAAGAAGTGGCTAAGGTTAATGAAGTCCTTGTGGTGTTAGCCTGTTATTTGCACTGACAAAGAGCCTGATCGTGGTGATGGTGGTGATGATCTACTCCTAAAATCTGGAAACAAGATGGAATTGAAGACAGAGTTGTGGCCAGCTTTCGTATGTTCAGGTACTGCTTTATATCCCTACAATTTCAGTTCGCCTACTATGATCGTAATGGTTGTTTTCTGCTTTATGCACATTATATATTTTATTTTATGCACTAAAGAATGCAATAAGGGAAAAAATTGCAGTCCCGGGCCAAAACTAAACAACAAGATGACAGTTTTGCTCGTGTGAGGCCTTGTTGTAAAGAAAATACTACACGGTAAGCTGAACCTGCGGTAGTTCAGTAGAGCTTCCCTGATATTGCAGCCGTCGAGCTCGCCTTCAAAATCATCCACCCTGAACGATTTGCCGATGTACGCCGTCGGTTTCGCCAGCATCTAAATACCACAGTGGTACCTGGGGACATCCCAACCACAGCTCTCGAGTGTCTGTTCATCGCACGAAACCAGAGAAAGACAACAAAAAGGATAGCACGAATGTCAAATACTGAATTTCTCTGAACTACCAACCTTTATCTCTGAACTAAGGTTTGGGAGGTATGTCAGGGACTAACCTTCGTCAGTTTGTTGGCGTGATGAGATTAGAGAAATGTTGATCCCTCTTGTTCTTCAGAACCAACAGCTTCCTATAAGTGCATTTCAAAGTGCTATGTGGTCGACTTGGGCTTGTGAAAATATCCTCCTTTTCGAAGAAAAAAAAGTACTTGTGAAATATGTCGACTTGGTCTTGTGAAAATATCCTCCTTTTTAAAGAAAAAAAATTACTTGTGAAATATGTTCGACCAAGGAAAGGTCATATAAGCAAATGCTATAATAAAAAAATTACCTGTTCCGCAAAATCCAGCCATCTCTGTTGTGGAACTCCAGACCAGAGAAGGTGTCTATCACTACCCAAGCTCCATGCTCAGCACAAACAGAAATCATATCTTTTATCTCACCCTCACCGTACAGGAAAAAACAAAAGGGTTAACTGTAGGGCCAGAAATATCCAATCGCTGATATGCTTTCTCATTCTTGTATGCATTATCCAGAGCTGCTGGTAGGGCGCTCGGCTCAATCTTGAAGCTTGAACCTACATTTGCTCAAATCGTCAATGTTTTCGCATTCTTGGCGCCCATGGGGAATAGAAGGTGCCTTGTTCCAGCATAAGGCAAAGGACAAGCTTGTTCAAAATACTTCAGCACAACATTGGAGCTTGTCAGGTAAGACCACTCTAGTTGCTCTGAAATATCTAGGAACAATCAGGAACCCATCTTCGGTTGTACTGGGCATCCTGTGAATGGCAACACTCATTTAGTTCAACACCAGTCAATGAAAAAAATTAAGGAGCAGCATAAAAAATGAACCAAAATGTTACAAAATGATTTAAAAACATAAGGCCCAAATCAGGAATGGTCATTGTGAATTGGCTCAGAGAATGTGAACCATATAACCAGCAAAGTGCTATATATAACAGTATAACCGAAGATTATCACAAAATTCGTTAACTGTCAACCTCTACCGGCACAGTTGTGCCCATTCAAAATATCATCAAATTTGAGTGTTACATAATATTTCAGCAGCACTACATGAAAGTTGAAAGAATCATGAGCCGAGACCTGAGCAAGTTAGGTGCGAGCTTTAGTGTTGAAGTATCTTTGTGCATAGTACTATGATACATTACACAGAGGTGAAAATTAAATTTAACAAACACGGTAATCACTAAGCTGCCATTGTCAGCAAAGTTACCAATAGCATGCATGGACACCATGCTTAAATGGAAACCTTACTTGATGAGGACCTGAAGTGCTACATTCTTCATGCTATTAAGACATTGGAGGAATTAGGAATATATACTACATTATACACCTGTCAATATCTGTCGGCATATAATTATACCACATCCAACAAAAAGAGCCTGCTATCGAGCAAAAGGAACCGGTAACAAATGATGGAATCGTGCTTGTTTCAGCACTACAGCTGGTATTGTTGGCCCTGAACCAAGTCCATATAAATACCCCTTAGCATAGAAATTACGATGTATATGTGCGAACACAAATACATATAATTAGGCTACTTCTGGATAATTATTGTTTCCGCATAGAAATTGAGAAATTGAGATTTGTTTAGAAATCAGAATATGTGCAAAACCCCAGCAGTGAAATAACACGACATACTGAGACATACCTTAATCATCATTCAAAATGCATGCCAATGAATATCTTATAAAATTTGAGAAATATATTATAGACTTGTAACAATAGTTTATGTTGCTCTTTGCCACTGGAAACAACTTAAATTTCTTCAGATTATCTCAAGATAAAGACAAACTTAAACAAGAAAACATGATTTGCAAGATTAGGGACTATTGGGATTATCAGATATAGCCAATGATAGAAAAACATTTGGCTTCAGATATTCAGGTGAGCAATCGAAAACAAATACAGACAACTATATTGAGCATGAATGGTAGAGTCACCATAGGAATGTCTAGTCTTTGTGCCTTAGAAGCGAAACATGGATGCATACATCATTTGGCTTCAGATATTTAGTTGAGCAATCAAAAACAAACACGGACAACTTTATTGACCATAAATGGTAGTCAACATAGGAATGTCCAGTCTGGTGCCTTAGGAATTAGAAGAACCTCCTTCGCCTCCACCTGAGACGCCTTTGGCACCTGCACGCACACAAACAATAGAGACATGAAAACCAATCATCCTACACTTCAAGAGCATGCCAAAATTCAGAATCAGCATGCCACGCACGGGCTCGCCAGGAATAGAGTGGACTTAACAAAAGAATGGAAACTGAACCGAGTGTGCGCACGCTCAGATTTATATTGGATTCCAAATTATGTGTCATTTTTCATGTTTGCATTTCAGTGCAACGCTTACAATCAAGATGCTTCTACTATTCATCATGATTTCACATGAATCTTTGTGACAGTTGTGTTTGACTTCTATTGAAACATCCGATGGCTGAAACATTGAGTAAGGAAAGAGTGATGAAAATTCGAAAAGTAGAGACGATTACGCCCCATGACCAAAAGAATAACAATTTTTTCAGGAAGGTTCAACCAGATCGAAACTGGAATAATCAACAGAGAAATTGAAACTGAAACCAAGGTGCTTATCAACTAAGCAGAACCAAGAATATCTTCCAATCAACAAGATTCGGGAAACCGAGGCAGACATGAGCATTTTAGAGGACCTGAAACAACATGCACTTTACAAGAAAAATTGGACTGGTCTCTCATGTCTGATATTATAGTATAGATTGATTGACGCTCTTGCCTAACATGCTGAATTCTGCACATGAAAACGCATCACCTCGAGGGTCAATTCTAGACATGAAAATTAACGCGATGTATTGGATTTGGAGGATGATTGACGCTCAGGTCTGGTGTGCATACATGGCTGAATCAAATGTTGGACTTGGCCGGTGTCTACTCGGCTCACGGTGCTTGTTAACAGGGGTCAAGTGGAAGCATACCTCTGGTGCAGACGCCGCAGGCGACATTGGACTGCTCGACGGATGTTTGTGTACCTCCGGCGAACTCGAAGCTTCTTCCTCCTGCGAACGTGAGACAGGTGATGCCCCTGACATGGACTTAAATCGGTGTGTGTCCCATGCCTTTCTGTAGTTGCAGTGTCCCGTGTTATGTGTCTTGACTGTCATATCTGAAACTGATGAGAATTTTGTGTGCAATCAATTAGGTGATGATATGAAGACTACTGTACCCACTCAACAATTGGAAAAGCGGGCCATGGATCTTCAGAAAGAAGAGCAAAACAAGCTGGTTGAGGACCAGTGTCAGGAAGATGCAGCAGAAACTGCACCGGTTTCCTCTGACGAGCAAGATGGTAGCACTGAAGAAATAGAAGAAGAGGCCATGGATCCTCATAACGTGTTAACAGGGGTCAAAGCTGTTTGCCCAGGAGCTGCTGAATGGGTTCGCCGGCTGCGTGCTGAAAGACGTGGCCGAGATGGCTGACGATTCAGTTCAGCGACATTGGCAGCGAGGCGAGCCTCCTGCTCTCGTCGAGCTGCTCGGCAAGGACGCCGTCCTCGGTGAGCTCGAGGGCGAGGACCGCCGCGCCACCGCTAGCGCCCGCGGCGAACGCGCGCTTTAGGAGGAGGTGGAGGACGAAGACGACGCTGGACCCGTGGCCGCCGGCGGCGACGCCGGTTGTCGCACGGAGAGGCGAGATCGAGGAGGAGGCCGGGGTTGTGGAGGACGGCTGCGCGGCCTGGCTGGGGCCTCCGAGTGGCGCGACGGGCGCTGCTGGTGGTCGCCGGCGACGGCGGGTGGCGAGGGGCTGCCGGAGCGGTGCAAGGAGGCGCGAGGCGTGGGCACAGGAGCTCGGGCGCGAACGCGCCTCTCCGCGCCGTCCATCCTCCCGGCGAGCGCCCTCCATCCTTCCGCGCGAGGCACGGCGGCGCTGGCGCACGACGGGATGGGCGAAGTCGCCGACGCAGGACAATGGATAAGGCGAAGGGGAGGAGTGCGGACTGAATTGAAATGACTATAGGGTTTTTTCTGTAAAAGTAAAACGTTTTCTCAGAGTGTCACTAAAACAAGGACTGCGGGTTGATTTCAGGTAAACCGAGGGGCTTTTTTGCAAAACAGCAACGACGGACGACCAGAAACAATCGCTGGTTTATTAGTAGGTAAAGAAAAGAGACTATTTTTAGCCCTTAGATCCAAGCACCCTAGACGGAGGGAGTATCATTTTTCGACAAATAATTTCAAACGGAGGCAGTAGTACATGTCTTAATTATCCTACAGCGGAATGTTTGACTTTACCATCTGTCTTCTCGTTGTTTCCAAGCTCGGGCACGCCCTTCTCCTTCCTCTGCGCGAGGTCCCCGACATGGCGAACCATATCCGCCACATCCCGGTCCGACGACCCGCCCTCCGCCATCGCCTCCCTTGCCATCGTCGCGAGCTTCTTCGCCGTCGTTCGTATTTCCGCCCCGTCCTCCATCAGCTCCCTCAACGCTTTCTTGATGTCATCTCTCACGACCTGTTTCGCATATAGCTCGGGGTTCATGAACACGTGCATGGTCGGCACCTTAACGCCGATGCGGACGCCGGCGCCGAGCACGTCCACGACCAGCGCCTCGTTCAAGAACTGGTCGGCGATGTGGGGCCATGTCAGCAGCGGCACGCCGTGAGAGAGCGACTCCAACGTGGAGTTCCACCCGCAGTGCGTCAGAAAGCCGCCCACCGCCGGGTGCGACAGGATGCTCATCTGCGGCGCCCACCCACGGATGACAAGTCCGCGGCCCGCCACGCGCTCCTCGAACCCCGCGTCGAGGTCGTCGGTCTCCCTAGTCACCCAGATGAACGGGCGATTCGACGACTCCAGGCCGGCGGCGAGCTCCGCGGCCTGCGAAGGGTGGAGGCGAGCCAAGCTGCCGAAGCTGACGTAGAGCACGGACTGGTGCGGCCGCGCGTCGAGCCAGGTGGCGACCGAGCCGGCGTCGACGGCCGCGCGGTTGCCTCTTCCGGTCGTCGTCTCCGCGTCGGAGTCCAGAAGGCAGAGCGGTCCGACCGCCCACACCTTCCGGTCGAGCGCCTCTCCGTATCCCTTGATGTATGCGCTCTCGATGGCCGCGCACGTGTTGAAGACGAAGCCGTCGGCGGTGGCTTCGGCGTCCAGCGTGTCACGCCTTTCCTTCTCCAGCCCAGGAAACTGGAAGAAGCCAAGCGACGTGGCCTTGCTGGTGACGACGCGCACCGGAAAGTCGGGCACCTCGAACCGCTCGAACTCGCCGGCGACGCCGTCGTGCACGCCGTGCCTGGCCAGGCTATGCTGCGCCAGGAGGAAGAACGCCGACGGGCCGTGGAACACGAACCGTGGGATGTCAAGCCGGCGCGCGACGTCGGCCGTCCACGGGTTGCAAGTGTCGGCGACGAGGCAGTCCGGCCGCCGTGGCAGCGCCCGGAGGTACGTCTCCAGCGGCCCGGCGAGCAGCCAGACGGCCTCATAGAAGAGCGTGAAGTGGGACAGGTCGGTGACCATGTCGTGGCTCTCGCACCCCTCGGGCAACCCCAGCGCCGGCCCCGGGAACTGCAGCTCGGCCACGTCGACGGCGAGCCCCTCGCGGAGCGCGTGCTCCAGGACGGCCCTGTTGCGCGCGGCACTGACGGGCGTGAGGACCACGGTGACGCGCGCGCCGCCGCGGCCGGCGATGAGGCGCGCGAGGTCGAGCACCGGGATGACGTGGCCCGGCGCGAGGAGCGGCACCAGGACGAAGTGCAGCGGCTGTACTGCCATGGCCGCGCCGAGCGCCGTACAGGTCAACACGAAGTAGAGGATAATTTACTTGTTGTATGCCGGACGGCCAAGACAAATAGAATCACGAGCACAGCTAGCGTTGGATCGAGATGCAGACGTACAATTGGTTCCCTGGACGCTGAAAAGTAGACAGTGGACACGGCTGCTACATCGGCCACAGCAAGATAATTATTGGTTGGACGATGGTGAGGTGATGTCGTTTACAGGCATGCATCCTTCACAAACGACGGACGGTGGACGGCGATGGCCGGACATCTTCAAGATGGACCCGTAAGAACAACTCCAACGGCCGACCCAAACGGACTGCCTTTTTTACGCTTTTTGTCCGTTTAGGTCAGCCGCCCGCCCGCCGTCCGCTCTCTTTCAGTTTTGGGTCGGTAGTGCGCCCAACGGGCCGACTCATTTCATGACCGCGCGTGTTTAAGATCATGCCATCGCCCTGGTATTGGCGCTCCAGCGCGTGGGAAAGGTTCGCGCGCGCGGGAGAAAGCGGCCTAGCGCGCGCTGGTTTTGGCGCTCTAGCGCGCGGGAAAGGTTCGCGCGTGTGCCGCGGCCGGCGCTCGTTATAAAGAAGGCGCTCCCTTCACACTCTGTCCGTCTCCCAGTCTCGCCGCCTCTGCGCCACCATGTCGATCCGCCGCCTGGGCGCTTCGGATTTTCGCGGAGTCCGCGAGCGCTGCTCCGGCGTCTTCTCCTCCGAGATCTGGTTTCGCGAGAAACTTCTCATCCTCGGCACCTTTGACACCGCAGAGGAGGCGGCCCGCGCACACGACGCGGCGGCGTGGCGCCTCCGGAGGCCTTGTCGGGATATGAATTTTCCCAACGTGTCGAGTCAGCGGGCGCAGGATCTGGCGCCTCTCCCGCGGCTTTTCACCGACGAGGATCGTCGTCCACCGGAGGCGGCAGCGTCGCCTCACCATCACAGAGAATGACGTGGAAGCCTTGGTGGTGTGGCGCGGAGACTCCCCGCAGGACATCGTCGACGAGCGCCAGTTCTACAAGCAATTGAGGTTGGAGAGGGACGCGAGGAGGAGGGAGCGAGCCGCCTATCAGGAGGACAAGCGTTCGCGGAAGTAGGCAGCTCAATTGAAACTGAAGCTACGAGAAACGTCGGGTTGGAACTTTGAAGACGAGCAGCTTGTTGACGCCTACATTCAGACGTCGGAGGAGGACATTACCGAGTCGGAGTCAGAAAGCGATGAGTAGTGGTCTTTTTCTTTTATCTGTGTACGTTAAAACTATCTATGTATCCAATTTAATCTAAAAACATGGCCGCCCGCGGCGGCGACGTAGCAGGCGGGCAAGTGTGTGAATCCAATGTGCCACCGACCAGTGGGCCCGGCGAGGAAAGAGGGCGAGCGCGCACGTCCATCTTGTGTCCGCGCCGACGCCAATCAGGCTCAAAATGGGCCAGGAATGGTCGGCAGGCGGACGAAAACGGACGCGCGTCCGTTTGGGTCGGCGCGTTGGGCCGGCTTTTTTGTCCGTGCCGACCCAAACGGACGGCCGCGGACGAAACGGGTCACCCCATTGGAGTTGCTCTGTTTCTCTAAGAGCAACTCCAATGGGGTGACCCATTTCGTCCGCCGCCGTCCGTTTAGATCGGCGCGGACACAAAAAGCGCCCAACGTGCCGACACAAACGAACGCACGTCCGCTTTTTGTCCGCGGGCGACCCATTCCCGGCTCATTTTTGAGCCGGATTTGCGTCAACGCGGACACATTACGGACGCGCGCACACTCGCCTTCTCCTCTCCCCGGGCCTGCTGGTCGGTGGCACATAGGCCTCCTCACTCACCCCCCATCCAACAACAACCCTCGCCCGCCTCCTTCGTCGCCAGCGGCCGTTGTTCCGTGGCTCCATTCCGGACCACCTTCCCGCGTTGAATCGCAAATGAAAGAGCGGGCATTTCCTTCTTTGGAAGGACTACTTTGATACAACAAACCCGTTGTTCAAACATCAAAAATTCCGCCGCCGTTTCCGTATGAGTAGGCATCTTTTTAACCGTATTAGAGAGGGGGTGGTCGACTATACTATTTTATTCGGTTTGTAAAACTGCACTATTTATTCGGTTTGTAAAACTGCACTATTTATTCGGTTTTTATTTGTATTCGGCTTGTAAAAGTATACTATTTTATTCGGTTTAAACTATGTTATTTGACAATATGTTTGAATGCAATCATCAATGTAAAATTGGGCGGCCAGCCGGCCACGCCGGCACATATGAGTCGGCGCGTTGGGCGCGCTACCAACCCATATCAAAAACAGGGCGGACGCCGGGTGGGCGGCCAACCCAAACGGACAAAGAGCGGACGAAATCGCCGTTCGTTTGGGTCGCCTCATTGGAGTTGCTCTAAACGTCCGGACCGTGGAAGTCATTCAACGCCGACCTGTATTGGTATGCGGGATGGTCTGGACGCGATTTCTTTGGCAAATTGGAGACAAAAAGTGTGGGAGGTTTGCGGGAGTCCGGACACCCGAAACGTAGGACTCCGACACGCCCGGCTCACCCAAACCCCCCTCCCGACCCCTCCCCCCAGGTGCTGGATCCTCTCGCCTCGCCTGCATCCCCTCCCGCACCGGATCCGCTCGCCTCGGTTGGATCCCCTCAAGGCCTGGATCCGCTCGCGTCGCTTGCATGCCCTCCCGTGTCGGATCCGCTCGCCTCGGCTGGACCCCGTCAAGCGCTGGATCCGCTCGCGTCGCTTGCATCCCCTCCGGCGCCGGATCCGCTCGCCTCGGCTGGACCCCCTCAAACGCTGGATCCGCTGGCGTCGCTTGCATCCCCTCCCGCGCCGGATCCGCTCGCCTCGGCTGGACCCCCTCAAGCGTTGGATCCGCTCGCGTCGCTTGCATCCCCTCCCACGCCGGATCCGCTCGCGTCGGTTGGATCCCCTCAAGCATTGGATCCGCTCGCGTTGCTTGCATCCCCTCTCGCGTCGGATCCCCTCAAGCACTGGATCCGTTCGCCTCAGCTGCATCCGCTCCCGCGCCGGATTTGCTCGCCTTGGCTACATCTCGTCAAGCGCTGCATCCGCTCGCCTCGGCTGCATCCCCTCCCGCGTCGGAACCCCTCGTGCGCATCGCCTCAGCTTCAACCGCTCCTCTGGCGGATCCCCTCGCATGCCTCGCCTCGGCTTGATAGCTTTTTTTAGGCTGCCTCGGCTTGATAGCTGGATCGAAGCATACCGCCTGGGTCCTTTGAATTGGGCGCCTCAGCTGGGTCCCCTTGAGCGATGGGCTTGCATGATAGCCCCATTAAGCGCAATCAACCACATGTCTTAAAAAAGTAACGAGAGCAGCAGCTCATTAGGACAGATGGCCCAGGTCGAGGTAAACTCAATGAAATGAAGACCTAACGGCCATAGGCAATTCAGACGCGAAATCTGATGGCCGAAATCGTTGATGGCCGGTGCAGTTTTACTGTCCTAAATAAATTGTAGCCTTTGACCTGGCGCGGGGGCTTGTTCGGTTTTAGGCCGCGTTCGGCTCCTCTCCGCTCCCTCCACTCCGCTCCGGAGCGGACGAGCCTCTAGCTCATTTTTACGGAGCGGGCTAAACTGAGCTCCACAAATGCGCGGAGTCGGAGCGGTTGAGATGGATTCCGAACACGGCCTTAGTAGGCCAGCCCATTAAAATGGTATTAGAAGGTTCTTTAGACCAGTATTAGAACCTACCACTGTTTTTTTTGGGTCTGTTTTATCAGTTTTTTTGTTTTCTTCTTTTACTTTTTATTTTTGTTGCCTTTTTGTGTCGGTCCTCAATGGTTTTATTTTGGGTTTTTGTTTTCTGCATTTCTTTACATTTTTTTCATTTTGTCTTTTGTTACAACACATGTTTACTTTTTTCAAACATGTTGCACATTTTTCTTATATACCTGAAACTTTTTTATACATGCATAACATTTTTGCAACTACATGGTGACCATTTCAAAGGTAATATGTTTTGATGCCTACTATTTTCCTACACGTTGTGCATTCTTGTATACATAGAAAACATTTTGTATACAAGTATAACAGTTTTTAAATGCATGATTAACATTTTCTTAAATATATGTATTTGAACTTTTTTTTGAATGTATTAAATATTTTTTCAAATAAATGTCGACGTATTTTTGAATGATTTGAAATTTTATCTTCAACTAAGTATTTTTTTTACATTGTACAATTTTTTTTAAAAAGGTCATAAACACAATTCTAAAACACATGAGCATTGTTTTTGAAAAATGTCACATACCTTTTTCCGAATGGAAAGAAGCATTTTTAGAATTACGCAAACATTTATTTTAATCATCTAAACATTTTTTATGTCACATACATCTTTTGGAAACATTGGATTTCAAATGTCATGATTTTCAATTTTTATCGACATTTTCTAAAAGTTGTGTGCACACATTTTTAACGCTGTGTTAACATTTATTTAAAATGTGCAATTAATGGTATTTGAAATTTATCTAATTTTTTTCCACTTCAGAAATATAAGTAAAAGTAATAAATTTAAAAATGTGTCCGGTGAGATTCAGTCATTTCCTAGAATGGAGTTATCAATTGAAATGTGGTTCTGTCAAACAATTTCTTAACCATGTAGCTTTGTGATAGTTTGTACATCCTTTTTTAGTGAAAGAGAGGCCGCCCCCTCCGATTTCGTAAAAATGATTTTATACTATGGGACGGAGGGAGTACATACTACTACAGCTAAAAAATCCATAGAAAAGTAACCAGGCCTACATAACTGGGATATTAAGATCCATAGTGCAAACCATATCATATAGATTGCACATCCTATGAAATTTATTCTACATTTATTTATTTATTTATCTCGTGGTCAACGTTGGATTGGATACAACCTGAAATGAAGCAACACAACTCGGCACTCATCAACCTAAGGGGGATGTCCATACTTGGCATGTTTATATGAATGTCGCTCCTTCTTCAGGCAGCCCCCTCAGTTGAAATATTGCAAATTCAGGTGAGTCGTGTCGGGGCTGTCTCATAATGTTTTGCCAGGTCAAGTACGTTTTACCGTTTCGAAATATTACTGCCATTGAGTTAGTAAAAAACTATGCTACTCCATGCGATCCATATTACTTGTCACTGCTTTAGTAAAACTTTAATACTAAAGTTGTACTAAAGCAACGACAAGTAATATAGACCGGAGGGAGTATTTTTGTTTTCATTCTCAAAAACTATGCTACTCCATGCGATCCATATTACTTGTCACTGCTTTAGTAAAATTTCAGCGACAAGTAATATAGATAGTAGGGAGTATTTTTGTTTCCATTCTCTACGTTAAACAAGGGAAATGTTGCTGAACCCGAAAAACGAAACTATGTGTCAATATCTATAAAATTAATGCTAGTGCAAATCCAGGTACGGTAAGATAGGAGGGACCATATATGCAACATCGACGGCCAAGACATGCTACGTGCCTTCCCTTAAAGGATGAGCCCTCAGTGGGACACGGACTTCTACGGCTCCAAGAACTTGCTACCGAGAGAGATCCAAATCATTTCCTTTAGGCAGGTAAAGTAGCAGCTGGCATTCATAATGGTCGTGCTGGTGCGAGCACTCAACTTGCAGAAATGAGTTCTGAGAGATGAGATGTGTGTGGAGTTCGACGCCCTAGGGTTGCTGCCTTGTTGCTCTTCGGAGCGCGTTTCGCAGAGAGCAAGGCTGAGAAGGAAGTATTCAGACGAGTTGGAGATGGCATGGTCTTCTCAGGGCAAGTGGTTCTGATGATTGTAAGAAGTTGTAGTAGCTACCTTGTTGTTTTAGATCATTGTATGAAGGAGTTATCTTTAGGGAATGAAGGGGAACACGACGTGTGTTCAGTGCTGCTCAATGATATCTGGCCAATTTCAATCTCCCGGTCTAGGGACGAAGAGTGGTTTGTGTGTCAAAAAATATAGGCACATCCAAATCCTTTAGTCTAGCCTAAGGCGATGGCGAGCTTTTGGTTACGGGTGCCACTGATGGGAGAAGGTAGCAGGAATTATTTTCAATCGATTTGGATGGCGAGCTAATAACAGGCTAGGTGTATAGGCATCATAGCCTGTTGCTATTTTCGCTGGTTGTGGCAACTTCTAATTTCCTTTTTTTGTTGGGCTCCGTTTGTGAACCAGATTTGAATCTCATACTATTTTCACACTTCACTTAATAATATGGCGGCATGCATCACGTTGATGCAGAGGCTGGGGGTTATTCTCCTTTTTTTTTAAAGAGCCTAAGGCGATGGCCGAAGGGAGGGGATATGTCCTGCCAGGGCTATTTAATCGTCCATACAGTATTATAAAATCGCATCTAGCTAACGTCCATAGGTATAGGCCGACGCATTAGGGCATTTTGCTTGCTGGATTTGTTCGCTCGATCGCTGCATTCATTCACTCACTCGGTTTTCTCCAGCTTTGTTTTTCTTCTGCTTGTTCGGTTTTTCTTTTTCCCCTTTAATTTTTTATTTTTTCTCAGTTTTCTTGGTATTCACAATGTCCCAATCTTTTGCATTCGTTTCCTTGCTATTCTTTCTTTTTTGCTTTCGTTCCCCGGTATTCTTCGTTTATTTTTTGTTTTCTTTGAGTTTTTTATATTTTATACACATGTCTACTTTTTCCATACACATTTTACATTTTTTATACAACAAGAACATTTTTATACAATTTTTATATTTTTAAATACATGATTAATAATTTTTAAAATATATCTTTTAATTTCTACTTTTTTCATACACAATGTATATTTTCCTTATACACATGAACATTCTTTATGCATGTTAAATATTTTCCAAATACATGATTAACTTCTTTTAACATATATGTTTTGATATATACCTTTTCATACACATTTATATTTTTAATATACACTTACACATTCTTATGCATGTTAATTTTTTAAAAATATATGATTAACATTTTTCTCAAACACATAGTTTTAAGCTTTTATTTGGATATGTTTACACGGTTTTAAAATACACGTTCAATTTTTTTTGAATGATATCAACAGTTTCCTAAGCTATGCTAACGAATGTTTTACGGTGTGTTAACATTTATAAATACATGGTTAACCCATTTTCAAATATATATTTTGAAGTCTAATATTCTTTATACACATTGTAATCCCACCATCCTATAATATAAGATGTTATTACAACCAATATGTTAGTATATCTGTTGTAATAACATCTTACATATGGGATAGAGAGAGTACATTTTTTGTATGCATTAAAAACATATTATATGCACTTTGAAAAAAATTCACATCCATGATTAATGTTTTTATTAGAACTTTCTATTTTTTCTAATATGTGTTAAATATTTTTTAAAGTCATGTTTTGTATTTTCTTAATTATTTTATGTTTTGAAAATATGAACAAAAGAAACAAACTAACTTGCACGCTTCTATTTCTTTTTTGGAGTATCCTGAAATCAGCATTCTACTGGTAGCGAGTGGCAGTCCATCTGGCCCATGTACGAGGGGATGCTGCTTGGGGGCCACATAATACGCATGTTTTTGTGGCGCTTGGCAATACACTCTCTTCCTACTGAAGACGTGAGATCACATCGAAACATGTCCACCACTAGCTCTTGTGGATTATGCGGTTCTCAGGATTTGTGGATACATTCACTTCTCGAGTGCTCTATGTCAAGATGTGTGTGGGCATTAGAGGAAGATGAGATCGTTGATCAAATGATAGCTACGACAGAACCAAATGCGAAACAGTGGATCTTCACACTCATTGCTAGCTTACCACATGATAGATTGGTTCGCATGCATGGTGGTCACCTTGTGGGCAATATGGACGACAAGGCACAAAATTATTCATGAAGGAATCACGCAAAGCCTGCAGGCAAACACACTCATTTGTGGACAGATTCATTTCAGAGCTTCAAATGATCCATGCAACACCCCAGGCGATCTTGCGAGGAGCCCCTCCGGCAGTTGGACCAGTACATGCAAGACCCTCGGCATGTTTTGCCAAGATTCATGTTGATGGGGCAATGTTTCGCAACCATGGTGGATCGGCGGCTGCGGTTTGCGGAGACGAAGCTGGTAATTACTTGGGAAGCTCAGCATTGGTTATTGATGGCCAGACTGATCTTGCAACGCTGGAGGCCATCGCTTGTCGGGAGTCGCTAAAGCTGGTAGACGATCTTCTCCTTTAAAATTTCATTGTCTCCTCAGATTGCAAGCAAGTGGTGAACAACATACATAAGGGTTGCCGGGGTCCATATGGATCGGTAATCACATAAATCAAACTCCGAGCTTCTACTTTTTTCATGTAATTTCATTTTGAAAGTCGAGCCGTCAATGGTGAGGCTCATAGTTTAGCTAAGCACTTGCTCAATCTCGGTTCGGGACGCCACGTGTGGTTCGCCAACCCCCATGATCCGACTTGTATCCCTCATCATGTGGACTATCATCGATAAAGCTTAGCTTTGCCCTAGAAAAAACATAACTGCGCCCGACATGTCCCACCCGTTGGAGATGCAGCGAGCGCTCGCTTCTAGCGACGGGATAGTAGCCCGGTTTATTTCCTTTTGTCTTCTTTTTTTAATTTTTATTTTTTAAAAATATTCAAATTCAAAATTACTATACTTAGATTATTTTCAGATTGAACTATTAAAAGAAATTGTTCCTACAACTCATAAAATTGTTCGTCACATTAAAAACCCTATCCTAATCCATCAAAAAAGTTTATGACATTAAAAAAAACCGATTATACAATATAAATAAATGTTCACATAATTTTAGAAAATATTTTGTCCCATTCAGAAAATGTATGTGGCATATAAAAAAATCCATACGTTTCGAAAATATGTTTTTGACATTTCTAAATATGTACATACAATGTACAAATTATTTTCCTCATAATGTTAAAAAAATGTTCATACCTTTAAAAAACTTACGTTTGATTTGTAAAAGTACTCAAACGTTTCAAAAAAAATGGTCACATTTTACAAAATGCATATGCTAAGTAAGAAATGTTCACAAAAAATTTGAAAAATGATTCATACCATTCAAAAAAAACTGTATTTTAAAATAAATTAACATGTATTCGAAAACATGTTCAAAAATGTATTTTAGAAAATTGATTGTCTTGTATTTGAAAAATGTTCAATGTGCATAAACAAATTTTCCACGTTTATATAAGGAAATGTAAAATGAGTATTAGAAAAAGTATACATCTATTTGAAAATTTAGAAAAGTAAAAGAAAAAAGGAATAGAAACAAGAAGATCAAATAAACAATTTCAGAAAACCTTATGAGAAGTGTAAAGAAAAAGACATAAAAGCAAAACAAATAAAACAACCAGAACCTTACCGAAAGTTCCCAAAGCCGAGACCCTCTTCCACTATTTGTGCCACAACCTGCTAAAGAAACACCAGAGGCGAGAACTACGTGTGACTCGCGGAACGCGATATACAGATTTAGCAATGGCTTTTTTTAGTGGTAGACGTAGCGATGGCTGAAGGCAGCCATCCTCTCCCTCTTCCTCCACAGTTCTCGATCTCATGGAAGGTCGGTCGTCAGTCGCCCAGGTGTATCATATGCCCCGCGTAACGCTATCCTGCTATATGGGCTAGTCTAGAGTTTCCTTCCCACCGGTTTGAGCAGATTCTATATGCTTCCCTGAAATGGTTTTTTAAATATCCTTTTTCTCTTTTGACTTTTTTGTGTTCTTATTTTTTCTTCTTTATTTTATGTTTTTATTATTCTTTCTATTATTACGTTGTGAACATTTTTTAAAATTTTGAAACATTTCTTGAAATCTGAGAATATTTATCATATCTGTGAACCTTTTTTAAATTTCAGGAATAAACGCAGATTCGTAAACTTTTCTTAATTTCGATTTTTTTATTTTGTGAACAGTATTTAAATCAGCATGTTTTTTTCATTTTGCAAACATTTTTTAAGTCACAAACATTTTTTTAATTCATGGAAAATTTGAAATTTGTGGCTATTCTTTGATTTAACATTTTAGGATTTTTTGAACATTTTTTGAATTTTTTGAATGTTTATATAGTTCACGAACAATTCTCCAAATTCAGAAACAATTTTTTTTATAGATATCGAATTTCAAACTGAAAGGATGAGCCATCGGTGGGAGATGGACTTCCGCGGCTCCAAGAACCAGCTGCTGAGAGAGCTCCAGGTCATTTGTTTTAGGCCGCCAAAGCAGCAGCTGGTGTTCATAAAGGCCGTGCTGGGGGAGCACCGAAACCTGCAAAAAATAGTTCTTTTTTTTTTAAACGGACAAAAAAAAAGTTCTGATAGACGAGTAGTGCAAAGAGTTTGACGCCTCAGACTACCGCCTTGTTCCTTTGAGGGTTGTGTTTTCCCAAAGAGCAAGGATGGGCAGGAAGCGGTGGTCAGGCGAGTTCAGACGGTGTGGTCTTCATAGGCCAAGTGGTTTTTGATGATTGTAAGAAGCTGTAGTAGGTACCTAGTCGTTGCAGATGGCTTGTTCAGGTCAGAGGCAATTGATATGATGTCTTTATGAAGCTGTAAGAACTAGAAAACAATATCTCTGAATCATTTTTGGACATGTTCATAGAGCAGTTACAACTGAAATATGCAGTTGATCTACTGGCATAATTACCTGTCTACTCATTGAACGAATAAAGTAAAGAAGAAGCACCGTTGGGCATGATTTGGACAATATCCACAACAAAACCTCAAATAATATTTATGCCGCCGACGAACTTGTGCAATGACGTTGATTCAATACGTATATGTCCATAGGTCTGCGAAATATTTGTTCTTTATCCAATCTTTGATTAGGGAAGGAGACATTCGCAAGTACTGACGGTTTCATTACGGGGAAGCTCATGGTCTTCCTGTCGATCTATTATTCAGCTTTGTATATATTCTTTCATAGCTAAACAGGTGGAAGATCCATCCAATCTAGTTATGTGACTCAAAAAATATCTGAATTTGACATCTTTAACTTATATACCACAATTTCTAAAGCGCGCCATACTTTCTTGTCTCGGGGTAAATACCAGTCCAAAGGAACCGATATACTGATCCATCAATGAATCAAAGTACGAGGTGAGCGCATCATAGTTAGTAGCAAGATTGATAAATAATCATGGTCACCTCAAGCAAGACTATGAGATTCCACGAACTAACACTAAACATTTCTTTAGGATACACTAATGCTAAAAACAATACTGATATATAGCTCATGACACGCTTTGTGCAGATACATAGTACTACTACGTACATGCAAAGTAACGGGGCAACTACTAAGTTGCATCATTTCTACACGGATGCACGCATTCTGAATATGAAAGTATTAGTTCCTCACCAGGACTTGTACATCTGGAATATAAAAGTCGATTAGGAGAGCAGGTGTCTTTCTGCACCTAAGTCAAACATCATCTCTACACGTTGTCTTCTTTTTTTTAGAGTAGGATGATGAAGGTTTCTTGCGGGCAAAGGGCACGACTATGTTAAATAATTGGATCATCATAGTTTCTTGTGGGCAAAGCGCAAGACTATGTCTCTGCAAGACATTGGTCGGGATGATCACGGCTTTGCTCATTAAGATGACACATTTGTTGGGATGATTAAGGCTTTGCTCACTAAGACAATGTGTTGACGAAGGATTACTCTATGTGATTTATGTAATACAAAATCACAATTCTTATCGGTAGGTGACTTTGAAAACAAATCTATCCACTAGCACCTATCAATCATTTTAACCCTCCACCCCACCCCCACCTTGCGAGAAATTGGTGCGTTGATGACATCACACACAGTTAGAATAACAAGCTGTTTCGACCATGTGTGATGTCAAAGAATCACACGTAGTTGGAAATTAGTGGCTGTTTATCCGGAGAAGCCGTACAGGAGGGGGTTCATCACATAAGGTCGGACAAGAAGACTTGCGTCATACGGAGCTGCTGGAAGGGCAAGCTGATGTCATACGGAGGCTGACTAATTCTTATTAATTCGGTTCTCACGAGTATGCCCATGTTTCTCCTCTCCTTTTTTGAGGTTCCTGTTGGAGTCCGGAAGAGGCTAGACTTTTATCGATCACGCTTCTTCGGCAGAGTGATGAGCTAAAACGAAAGTACAGACTTGCTAAATGGGATATAATCTGTAGGCCGAAAGACCAAGGGGGTCTAGGTATTGAAAATCTGGAGGTGAAGAACATATGTCTTCTTAGCAAGTGGTTGTTTAAGCTTTCTGTCGAGACGGAGGCCACTTGGGCTCACATCTTACTAACAAGTACCTCCACTCTAGAACCTTGTCCCAGGTGACAGTGAGGCCGACTGACTCGCCTTTTTTGGAAAGGATTGATGAGAGTTAAATCACTCTTCTTCAATAGGACAAGATTCATAGTTGGAAACGGTACCGCTAGGAGATTCTGGGAGGATACATGGCTAGGGGAGACACCCCTAGCACTTCAATATCCTTCTCTGTATAGCATTATTCAGCATAGAGACGCTTACGTTGCAACAGTACCGCAGTATACTCCACTCAACATTCATTTTCGGAGGACGCTAGTAGGAAGCCATTGGGAAGCCTGGCTCAATCTTGTGAGAAGATTGATGGATGTTCGGTTGTCTCAGTAGCCCGATTAGTTATGCTGAAAACTAACTAAGAATGAAGAGTTTTCGGTTAAATCCATGTACTTGGATGTTATCAACTCTAGCGCGATCCCCCGAGCGAAACATGGTTGGAAAGTCAAAGTACCTTTGAAAATCAAAGTGTTTATGTGGTTTGTACATAAACAAGTTATCTTAACCAAGAACAATTTGCCAAAATGCAATTGGACAAGTTCTACGAGATGTAGCTTTTATGACCAACATGAATCAATCAAACACCTCTTTCTTGATTTCCTTCTGGTAAAAATTATGTGGCGGATGGTTCACATAGCATTTAATATTACTCCTCCAAATTCCATCACCATGTTATTTGGGACGTAGCTTGATGGGATAGATTCGACACAGCGAGATACATTCGTGTACGAGTATGTGCTTTAGTCCCGACCCTCTGGAACCGGGACTAAATGCCTGTTTTCTACTAGTGTTACTACCCTAGAAACGGTATGAGGTGTCAATCCTTGACATCACTATCAGTACCACTGCTACACATAGTTGATGCTCTAAGCCGAATATAAATCTCTTATCACTTTTGACGCACTAGCTCCGCTCAAGAATCCTTGAAGACTCGATTTGAGCTGTATGTATTGTTGTATACTCCCTCCCTTACAGCAACTCCCATATCTCCACATTATCAATTTGACTAACGTAATGACGAATACATAATAGAAGGAATATATTAGAAACATCTTATGAATACAAACTCAATAATATACTTTTGAAGCATACAACACATGTTTTGTTTATGATTGATAAAAGTAGAAATATGTGTGTACCTTATTATAAACCAAAAGAGAAAGAGTAACTTGTAGGTCGAGGAGACGTCCTAATCACATAAGCACGAATAATGTTTGACCTATTGTATTTGTTCGGCATGCGTGTAGAGGACACCTGCTATGTTAAATCCGCATCGATGCTCCTTCCAGCTATATGCCATGCTGTGGAAATAAAGACATGCACGTAAGTTAGTTGGCCAGTTACTTTTGCATGCGCTGTATATCTGGACAAAGAACAGCTTTATTGTGGGCAGTTTGGAACTGCAGAAATTATTTGGTCTTTTAACAGAACAACAAATATTCATTTTTTGCAGGTTATCTTCCGAGCCACTACGTTGATCCGTATGTGATTGCTACTCACTCCGATGGAGGCTAGGGAGCGTTTGGTAACTGGATCTACCCGATGAAAGATGATAGCACGGGATATTTTCAACCGGTTTGGATGGCGGTCATGTAATAGGATATGCATTTAGTGTTCCTATCTTTTTATGCCAGCCGGTTGTGGCTTTTCTATTACTGTTTTGCTCTTCGTGAGCTTTTTTGTTTTTTGTTTGAGACGTGAAGACTTATGTTGGACCTTTTGCTTATTAATAATCATGGCCGTATGCATCGTTCTGATGCAGAGGCTGGGGCGAACCCCCCTTTTTGAAAAAAAAAGAAGACTTGTGTTCAATTTCTTTGCCACAATTATTTAGACTGAAAACATAAGTGATGGTTTGTAAAACCATGTGCGATGCACGTTTTCAACCATGCGCAATGACCTGATCTGTACTACTGAGTAGTGATATACCAGCTCCATGCACTCATATATAAACCACATAACATCTTTATTCTTCATTGACCGTACTATTTCATAGCACCACCGTAGGATTTACCATGTGAACAGCTTAAACATACGGGAAAACATGCATGCATGAGATTAAACGAACAAAAAATTGAACATACTACACGTAGTTGCTAGTTCGTCATCCGAACACTGACATTGCTACGCCGGCGGCGCCACTCGTCGGGGAGCTACTGAGCGAACTCAGTTAGCTGCTCCGCATTGGTGCCCCTGCCAGGGACCTCACATTCCGACCGGTCTCTAGGTCCATCCGGGATACCTTCTTCCCGATAAGTTCATTCACAATCTCCACCAGCTTATCCAAGTTAGCTTTGGAGAGTCGTCGATCAAGCTCCTGCTCCGCTTAATTGATGAGTCATCCTGCACTTTCATGTACAACAATCATTCATTTACCAATGTTTTAAATAGCGGGCTATGGAAAATAGCGGCGAGCCTCCAAATCAGCTATAGCAGGCTAAAGCGGGCTATTTGTGAAGGCGACTATTTAACGGCACCCTGCTGAAAAGGCTATAGCGGACTATAGCGAAGCTATAGCCGGCTATTTAAAACTATGATTACCATAGCAAATAATATGGCTGTGTATTCTCCATATAATTTAGCACAATAGGGCACTCATTGTTAAGTTTTTGTTTTTTTGGTAGGTACCTGGATGCGCAGGTATTGGTGGAAGGAGCCAAGGGCGGCAAAGAGGACGGAGAGGTGGATGTCGACCATGTCCCAACTATAGCTGCATTGAACATGTCTAGTATGGTTAGCCCTTGAGGATCCAATTTAGGATGCCCCACTTGGCGGTGTCCTTGGCACTGTACTTGGCTTTAGGGTTCGAAGACATCCTGCAGCCGATGGAGATGACCATGTACGACTTCCCAAGCAAGCCGCGGTTCTCGGCCATGATGATGTCCTCCACAACTAGGCTCATCATGCATAGTGTCTATAGCAGTCATGCATGTGAGATATCGAGTTAGGTGGGCCCAATCGAGTTATGTACCAGTGAGCTTAAGTAGGTAGCTACAAGCAATGTTGTTGGCGGCAATGCCACCTTCCATGAGGTTGAAGGCCCTTGTGTCACCATAGGCATGCATGCATGTTGAGTTAGTTAGTTGCTTACTTTTGTCAGAATATTTTGGGCGACTCGTCGATAGAACTTCGCCAGGTCCTTCTTGCGTGCTATTGAACCAAAGCACACGTTGACTCCCAGAGGCGAGGCAAGACCATCCGTCACCGTAGCTCATTGCACAGGAAAGATTTGAAGAATCACTTGGGTATGTTGAAGGAGATGTATGACTACATCAAGGACCATGCTCGACTCACCTGAGATGGTACCACCTATCGGATCCTTCCACGAAAGCAGCACTTTGCACCCACAATCCCAAGTACAAACACCGCAACCCCTAGCACCGACAACACAACCTGAAGAAGCAACATTGCAGGACCAAGAAAAGGTGTTGAAATCTTAAGGCGTCGCCTTGTAGAAACTTGATATTGTAATTGACCATATGGTTCAACCTACCATCTATTTATGTTTTCTTCCACTTGTGTTTTCTGCCATGGATGGTTATAACTTGTGTTTTTCTATGTTATCATTGGATGACTATCAAATTAACTTAGAGGAAATGTCTATGAAATCTACAGACTGTGGCTTCCTGGTGATTCTAACTTCAAAGGTTGCGAGTGTTCAGCGGCGGCAAGGTAAATATGCATCTACATTTTATATCACCCATAAATGTTTAGAAAATGTGACAATGTGCACGAAATGAGGTTCTTCAATAGGTATGCAGTTTACTCTTAGAATATCTATGACTTCTCTAGTACCATAATTCCCAAGCCATGCCATCTTATCTTGACTCCGGGTATATATATACCAGTTCGACGCAAACCATATAGAGTTCATAAGTAGCTTTCCATGATTCCATCAGCGAATCAAAGTATGATGTGAGCGTATCATGGTTAGTAACAAGAGTGATTAATTAGTTATGGTCACCTTGAGCAAGACAAGTAGATTCCACGGGATAATAGTAAACATATTATTGGTAGTTCATAACGGGCTTTTTGCAGAGACATAGTTACGTGCCAGACAACTACTAACTGACGTCATATGTGTATGGAAGCACGTATTGATGATTCCTCTAACGCGGCATGTACAACTGGAATATCAAAATTTGGATTAGGATAGCAAGTATCCCTAGCTCTGCACGCAAGTCAAACCAATACAAGGGACAAACCTGATCACTGCTCGTTGTATTTATTTATTTTAAAAAGGATGATGGAGCCATGGAGGTTTCTTGTGGGCAAAGGGCGTGACAATGAGAAGTTCCTTGTGCTCGAATCGTCGTGTTTTTTTGTGGGCAAAGCGCATGACTATGCCTCTGCAAGACATTTATCAGGATTTTTCTTCTTCTTTTTATTTTTTTAAAAGAGGTTGGAACATCCGGCCTCTACATCATTGTGATGCACACATCCATCTATATTAAAGTTGATGTAAGGCAATGAAACATTTGTGAGGATGATCATGGCTTTGCTCATTCAAAAAACGCTTCGAATAAGGATTACTCATGTAGTTTATGTAATACCAAATCACAACTACTCCCTCCATCCGAAAATACTTGTCATTAAAATGGACAAAAAAGAATGTATCTAGAACTAAAATATATCTAGATACATCCCCTTTTATTCATTTTGGTGACAAGTATTTTCGGACGGAGGGAGTATTAGAGTAAGTGACTTTCAAAACAAATCTGGTAGTGATATACCAGCTCCATGCATACACATATATATAACACATATTAACACCTTAATTCTTCCTTGCACAAGACTATACTCCCTCCCTCCATTTCAAAATATAATGTTAATCTTTTTTTTTAAAAAAGTTAACCTTTCTATGTTTGACCAAGTTTATAGGAAGATATCAACATCTACATCAGTAAGTCACGGAGAATTTTGATAGATAGACCTAATACCTGATTTGTTGCATTTAATTACCTATCATATAAAATCACAGTTATTATTAGTTAGTGACATTGAAAACAAATGTAGTAGCGATAATAATTCCATGCATTCATATGAACCACATAACAACACCTTCATCAATTCTTCTGTAATATGCACAAAACTATGTTATAGCACCAGCGTATAGTAGGATTTACTATATGAACATATAAACCATAATGGAAAACATGCATGCATATACATGCACCAAATTAGACGAACAAAAAAAATGAACACACTAGGTCTGTGCAGTTGCTAGTTCGTTGTGACGGCGACGCCTCTCATGGGAGAGCTGCTTTGCAAACTTGGCTAGTTGCTCCGCATTGGTGCCTGCTTCGGGTACCTCCACATTCAGGCCTGTCTCTAGGTCCACCTGAGATAACTTCTTCCCGAGAAGCTCATTCCCAATCTCCACCAACTTATCCAAGTTAGCTTTGGAGCAGTCGTCGATCGAGCCTGCGCTTCCGCTCAGTTGATCATACTGCATTTGGATGTACAACAACCATTCATTACTTACCATAACAGTATTGTTGTGTACATCAATTGATGCAGAGGCTGGGAGTACTCTCTTTAAATTACCACAATAGGCCACTCATTGTTATGTTTTCTTTTTTGGGTATAATAGGTAGGTGGGTAGGTACCTGGATACGCAGGTACTGATGGGAGGAGCCGAGGGCGGCGGAGAGGACGGAGAGGTGGATGTCGACCATGTCGCCGGTAGCCGCGTTGAACATGTCGAGGATCGGGACGGTGCCGCCCTTGAGGATCCAGTTCAGGATGCCCCACTTGGCGGTGTCCTTAGCACTATACTTGCCTTTGGGATTCAAAGACGTCCCGCAGCCGATGGAGATGACCATGTATGACTTCTCGAGCAAGTCACCGTTCCCAGCCACGATGATGTCCTCCGCCACATGGCTCATCGCGCATAGTGTCTACAGTAGTCATGCACGTGAGATATCGAGTCAGTTGGGCCTACCAGGCGACCAATTGAGTTGTGACTTGTGAGTACTTGGTGAACTTAAGTAGTTACAGGGTTGTTGGCGGCGACGCCGCCGTCGATGAGGTTGAAGGCCCGTGTGCCGCCCTTGCCATCTTCGGTCTCAAAGTAATGCGCCGGGAAGAAGGTGGGTGCGGCGGAGGTGCCAATGGCGATGTCTGACAGGAGCGCGTTCTTCGCTGGCTGGTTCTTCAGCTGATCAATCATGCATGCACATATGATTAGTTGATTATTGGTTACTAGGTAGGTAGTACCATACCATGCATGCATCACATGGGCACCTGGAAGCTGGAGAAGATGGTTGGTTGCAGGTGGGCGATATCGAAGGCTGGGATGACCACGCTGGTGAGAGCTCCGTCCAGCTTCGTTTCGCCGAGGTGCCGACGGAGGAGCGACTGAAGGTACTTGTCGTTGTACTTGGGCCCGGTCACCATCCCCAGAGCTGTGCCGATCTTGGAGAAGATTGAGTCCCTGCACCTTGGCAATTAACTCCAAGAATCGATGAAATTACGATGTCGTAAACTAAGAAAATGATGATCCATATATGCTGGTATGTGTATATAGTGATATACATATGAATGCATGCGTAGTTAGTTAGTTGCATCCGCACTTCTGTGGGAAGATTTTGGGCGACTCGTCGATGTAGAACTTTGCCAGATCCTTGGCATCGAACAGCGGCCGTCCATCCTTGTCCGGCGCCGTGAGCATCACCGTCAAGAGGCCACCGGTGCTGGTGCCGGCGACCACGTCGAAGTAATCCGCGATCCGAGCATCCGGCCCGTCCAGTTTCTACACGCAACACATTACACATGCAATGATATGAATGAGAAGCTAGCATGTACACATATATATACTTGATATATGACAGGATGGATCGATGAACATATCAAAGTGGAGTATCTTGCCTGGAGCTCCTTTTCAAGGAAGGCGAGGACGGTGGCCGGGATGATCCCTCTCACGCCGCCGCCATCGATGCTCAGGATTGTAACCAGCTTACTCACCGTGTCACCTCCTGCAGAAGAACTACTACTTGCCATTGATTTGGAGTTTGGTAACACGTACGACCCAAGCTAGCTACGAAAACTCAAGAACAGAATGAGGCAAACTAAGGATTTGGCTAGAAAGAACAAACTTGTTATATAGACAGGTCTGGACAACTCATAAATTAACTATGAAGCAACAAATATTAACTGGCTCTCCCTCAAGTGCAGGGTGTAATTGCAAAGTCAGACATAAAAAAGGACAGAACACAACTAATCCTCATATTATATATAGTATGACCCCACCGGTTCCTTGTGCTCAAGAACATATCACAAAGTCAGATCCCCTCTACCCCCACCCCACCCCCAATCCTTTTTAACCTAATCAATTCTTATAGTTGTGCGTTTTGTATCAACTAGGTAGATACATTACCAAGAGCCAATAAACAATCCTTTTCCTAAAAAATATTCACATAATAATTCCTTTCTTCACATGTACTTGTGCGTGCATGAGTTTCGTTTTAGAATAGGATTTTGTTGCTCAATGGATTTTATGCATACACAAGTATTTCAATCTGTTGTATGGGAAATGCTAAAAATAAAATTTTGTTGCATTTGCATGTCATTTTGAGAAGAAACATGGGTGCTTCACAGTTCGTAGTGGAAGCTCCCCTTGCAAATTCATTACACGAGAGAGGCCATGTTCGGATGGATAAGATGCCTCAAAAAATGAAGGTCTTTCTTCGGTAGTTGGCAAATGGTTCCTTTCAACTGCTGGTAGCTTGACAAGAAACCAACGCCGAGTCAACCCCTGGATACATGTTTATATATATGTCATTATCAGAGGGATGTGCAGACCATGTGTACAATCCTTTGCCTCATTGGTGAACTCTGAGGATCTGGCTCGACATTTTCATAGGCCTATTTTAACTCAAGCCTTTGCACACCACAATGAACTTCAGGAGTTGGTTTTGCAGCGTAGTAACCCTCAAGTGCAGGACAAATGGATGCACAAAGTAAAAAAAAACATTGGACACACCTCCAACATATTTCTTGGCTACTTCTCCATGATAGAGCCAATACCAGAAACCTCTTGAAAAGAACATCCATGCACCTTAATGAGAGAACTGAAGAAACTTCAATGCATCTCTTCTGCGATTACTCCTTTTCTCATGTTTTTTGGACTAGCACTCTTCCTACCAAAGAAAGAGGTACTTCCCTCTATGATGAGGAAATCCTTGCGTCACCAAAATCTACCTAACAACATTGTCTTGGACATAATTATCTTGGGCTGCTGGAACATTTGGAATCAAGGAAATGGTAAGATTTTTAGAAGGGAAGCTCAAAGTGTAAATTCACGGAAGTACATGCTCAAGCAAGATCACACCCTCCTAGAACACATGATCAAGAGCAAATTTGTGGATACATTAAAGGATTGGGTGCGTACGCATCGATGCTGTTATCAGATACATAAATTCATATTTCATCATGACCCCAAGAGCAGGAATAGGACAATATGTTCTTTTGGAATCTTTTTCCTATGTACATATTTGTACCTGTCTTATATAATTGATGAAAATACCATAGAAAATTTGTTGTATGGTGTGAGGTTATAAAAAGAATAGAAGACGATAATGTGGCTCTTGTATGCATGTGGCATGATAGAAATTCTAAAATTATTTAAAAAGGCTTTAGCAAAGTTTAGTCTTACCTTGTTAAGCCAAGGCAGTTGCTAACCAGTTAAGAGCAATTGTACCAGAGGTTTTATATCAGCCCGAACTTCATAATAATACCCCATATGGCATTTTTGGCCAAAACATTTAGTCTAGCAAATTTGTTGTCCCGCGTTTCATCGACATAAATTTTTAAGTGCGCTGCAAAAACCTCCCTACAGCCTCCATATTGGAGGTTGGAGAGGCAAAATATAACTCCCGCTGTCCACCAAAATTCTGACGACGGAGACCTTCCAGGACGTGCACACCCTTCTGCCGCCGCCCAAATAGCCTCGCAGCCGCCGTTTGCTATAACCTCTGGTCCTTGAATTGCTGCCATTTGGCACTAAGCCGCCGATGCACCGTTCTAGGACCTACCACACCTCGCTGTAGCCCCACACCTGCTTCCCATCGTCCATCCGACCACCGCCATGGCTGCACCACAAGAGCTGGATGCGGGCATGTATATGTCGCCATTTTTTCCTTCCTCGGCTAGTTGAGGAGGTCAACATCATGCGCAGAACATCTACAACTCCATCACCTGCGCCGGTCATGCCACATTTCGCCCGTGAGATTTCATTGTGTTCAACGACTTGCCCCAATGAATATTTGCCCCAAATTTGTTCATATTTTTATTGATCAAGCTCCTCATAGATCCATTTAGATGACATACAATCCAAATTTATGTAGATTCCGTCAATGGAAGAGGAATTTTTTCCCGATGATTTATCATCGTCTTCAGATGACTCCGATAATGATTTGTTGGATGACGAATAGGAGAAGGTTTTCTTGACGGTTGCTCAATGGATGATAAGAAGAGGGACATGAAAGCCAATGAACCGTTCATCACGCAACGGAGGAATGTCATGGGTCTGCTAGCTTTTTCTTGTTTATAGAAGGTGACCGTGACAGTTTGGATGATCAGATACGGCACTCGTGATGAGTATCCTTGAATGGCCGAAGATACAATCATAAAGTTCATGTAAGTGTTCGCCAATGTTGTGATAAGGATTGTATAACTAGTTTGGGAGGACAGGATGAGGATTTTAGCATCTAATGAAATAAGAGACTTGGCTTGGGATGGTTGAGAACATTGACTGTCTGCATTGGAGGTGGAAATATTGCTTTGTAGAATGCTATGGCATCACCTATCATTGCTAAGATTGTACTATTATTTTGGAAGCGATTTACTCCGAGGATTTGACATTGCTAATTTGGCTTGCCTGGCTCTCACAGTGACATCAATGTCTTACAGAGTTCTCAGCTTTTTGCTAGTCTAGCATGTGGTGAAGCTCCGTCATGCAACTTCAAAGTGAATGGTCGTGAGTATTACCAAGGCTACTATAAAGCCAATGACATATATCTAGGTCAACTTTTGTAAAGAAAATTTTCAATCCTCAAGGTAAGAAAAATAAGCAATTCGCAAAGTGTTAAGAAGCATCAAGTAAGGGCATTGAGAGACTATTTGAAGTGTTACAAGCTCAGGTTTCAATCCATGAATGCGACCTAGCCCTTTAGTTCGGTTGAATTCATCCTGTAACGATGGTTGCGTCAATGTCGTAGCTGTGGGCGTTGTGAAACTCATGGCCGACGACGATTTCGTCCACACCCGACAGCCTCGAGACCACTGTTGGATGCAAATCGAGCCCATCTAGCTGTATAACCCACACGCGCATCTAGCCGATGCCTATACCGCATTATGGTGAGTCACCAGTACGATTTGATGTCGCCGGCGACTAAACACTGGTCTAACCATCTATTAGGGGTTAAGCACCCTGCTAATTACCCCCTAGTGTATGACAGGTGGGCCCCGTCTTCCAATTAAATCAGTTTAACCCTTCGGCTTAGGATTAGTATTAATCCATTGGCCCCACTTGTCATTTTTACTGTTCAGAATAAGCTTTGATCGGCCCCTCATGTATGTGACTGTGTCTAGCTATGTGGCGAGTAACAAAAATATTTATGTGATTTTAATAAATCAGAAAATAATTTATGAATTTCAGAAAAATGCTATAAAGTTTGAAAATCCATAGAAATTAAACCGCGGAGAGGCTAAAGGTGACAATGAGAGGATTCATGATCCTGCTCCTTTTTTGAACAAGCATAAATGGCAAAGACCAGGACTTATTGTACGATAAAGCGTGCACTCAGAGTCCACCCCGTAAGTATTTCAAGTGCCTCGTATTTTATTCTAAGAGAGCAACCTCATATTTTATTATTGCTAGTGTGCTCTCCTTATCGCCCTGATAATATATAAATATTCTTACTTTTTTTTCTGCGCTGGTTTCTTATCCAGCTACATAACAGTTGAAAGGAACTCGTACCATTTTTTTCGTTTGACTATACCTTTCCTGGCATAGCTATGATTTGGGATTCTAGAAGGAAAAAAAGTAATTTTTGAAGCAAGCACCTTAATTTTGATATCAACCGTTGCCACAATCACCTTAAAGTTATAATGTATGCACTCCAAGACGACGCTGGACAGACTATATGCAAAGAATGGAATGATTACTTAACGGAAGTACTGCGCATACAATGATTTGGACTCCGATGCTGGCATGATGAGCAATCGGATCATCTAGCTTAAACTAAAAACGTGATGGATGACTAGCTGAGCATCTCCAACAGACGCATAAAAACTGCTCCGTGTGCTAAAATTTGGATTTTTTGGGCGCCGGACAGCTCCGGCAGAAGCTGTAAAACAGTGCACACGCAAAAAAGCGCTATCAGAAGCTGCAAATTTGGGGCACCGGATTGCGCACGCTTCATAATTTGCACTGCATGTTTTTTCGGGCGCGCGGTTTGGTGCATCTGGTAAACCAATGTTGGGTCCGGCGCGCTAAAAGTGCTAGAGTGGCGCACTAAAACTATTTTAGCGCTCAAAACTTTTATGCGCCTGTTGGAGATGCTCTGATGTTAGGTGTCGCGCAAAGATTGGATCAATCAAACATTGCCATACCGCAGTCCATTATATAATTATTTATTTAACTACTCTTTTTTTTTGAAAAGGGGAGCATTTTATGGATTCCTCATAATGTATCTATGTAGTTCATACAGAGACAACAGTTCGAACTCCTATGAGTGTGCATTTGGGCTCCCGGGTTCCCTAGAGCTCCAAATTTTCAAAAATCATATTTGTAATTTTCAAAAGAAAAATCTTAAAAATATGCACGTAAGTAGAGATGTGCAATTCATGTTTGTAAAATTCCCATGTTGAAGTGCGTTTTGATGCGAACCACACGAAACGAACATGAACTTTTATAGCGAGCAGTGCAAGTGCTAGACCGTGATTTTCCTTGAACATATTCCATCATGGAACTTTACAAACATGCAATATACATCACTATTTACACGTGTGGCTTTTCAGAATTTTCTGAAATATCAAGATCTGATTTTTGAGTTTTTCCGAATTTGGGCTTCCATGGAGCCGGGATCCAAAAGCAATTTCCAAACACCCAGCCTCTAACTACATCCATGTTCACAACAATAAGAATTGCCGACAAGTCTTCAACTCCATTGTATTAAAAAGGATCGGAGAGAGAGAAAGGATCTGAATTTGTAATATTCTTTTGTGCACAAGGAACTAGTGGGGTCATATACTACACTATTATGAATTCTGGATTAGCTGGTTTTGTCCCTTTTGACGTCTGACTTTGTAATTAGCCCCTGCAGTTGAGGGAGCCAACTAGTGGTGTTGCTTCTTAATTAGTAATTTATGGGAACGTTGTTTCGTTGTCTACATAACAAGTTCATCCTTTCTAATAAATCCATATTCTCTGCCACCTTCTGTTCTTGAGCTTTCGTAGCAAGCTTGGGCTCGTGCTAGCAAACTCCAAACTGATGGCAGGTGGTAGTTCTGCTGCAGAAGATGACAAGTCGAAGGTGGTGACCATCCTTAGCATCGATGGCGGCGGCGTGAGAGGGATCATCCCGGCCACCGTCCTCGCCTTCCTCGAAGAGGAGCTCCAGGTAACACACTTCGATATACGTTCATCATCGATCTTGTCATCAAGTATATGTATACACAATACACATGCTTGTGGATGGAGTATAAGAGTATATCACCGCGCGCATGAGTTGTGTGTAGAAACTGGACGGGCCGGATGCTAGGATCGCGGACTACTTCGATGTCGTCGCCGGCACGAGCACGGGAGGCCTCTTGACGGTGATGCTCGCGGCGCCGGACAAGGATGGCCGGCCGCTGTTCGACGCCAAGGATCTGGCAAAGTTCTACATCGAAGAGTCGCCCAAGATCTTCCCACAGAAGTAACTCACCAACTGAGATGCATGCATACTTTGTATATGTCGTCCATTTCTTTACTACACGCAAGTTCAACGTCGATCGTCATCTGGATTATTGCGTGGGAAGCTGCAGGGGCTCCATCTTCTCCAAGATCGGCTCGGCTCTGGCTCTGGCGACGGGGCCCAAGTACGACGGCAAGTACCTCCATTCGCTGCTCCGTCGGCACCTCGGCGACACGAAGCTGGACGGGGCTCTGACCCATGTGGTCATCCCGGCATTCGATATCGCGTACCTGCAACCCACCATCTTCTCCAGCTTCCAGGTATCCATGTGGTGCATGCACATGGTGAACTACCTAGTAGTAGTAGTTAAGTAATTGACTAAGCTTGTGTGCATGATTGATCAGTTGGAGAACCAGCCCGCCAAGAACGCGCTCCTGTCAGACATCGCCATCGGCACCTCCGCCGCACCTACCTTCTTCCCGGCGCACTACTTCGAGACCAACGATGGCAAGGGCGGCACGAGGGCCTTCAACCTCATCGACGGCGCCGTGGCCGCCAACAACCCTGTATGTTGCCAACTAATTGACCTTGCCGCCGCATTCACAATACGTATACACAATAATCTCACCCATGGACTGTATATGCATGCTGCAGACTCTATTGGCGATGAACCAGGTGGCGGAGCACATGGTCCTCGCCGGGCAGCAGCCGGCGGGCAAGTCATACATAGTCATCTCCATCGGCTGCGGGACATCATCGCTCCCAAAACTCAAGTACAGCGCCAAGGATGCCGCCAAGTGGGGCATCTTGAGCTGGCTCATCAAGGACGGCTCCGTCCCCATCCTCGACATGTTCAACGCCGGCAGCGCCGACATGGTCGACTTCCACCTCTCCGTCCTCTCCGCCGTCCTCGGCTCCTCCCACCAGTACCTGCGCATCCAGGTGCTTGCACACCTACCATATTACCATACTACTATTACACCAAAAACATAAAAAGAGGATAGCGAAAAGTCCATTATGCACCCGAGCTCATATGCTCCCGCATGAACAGTAAAATCGAAAAAAATTCAAAAAATTTCAATTTTTTTTAGAGAAACATTGACAAAAGTTCTAAGTGCCTGCAAAAATTCATCATGAAATCACATTCCTGTAAGGCGTGGCAAAAAAACAAATTCAGTGCTTCAAAATGCGTTTGAAAGTAGCTTTTTCAGAGTACTATTTTTGTTTTTTTGCCACGCCTTCTAGGAATGTAATTTCATGACGAATTTTTGCAGGCACTTGGAACTTTTGTCAATGTTTCTCCCAAAAAAAATTTGGAATTTTTTGAATTTTTTTATTTTTTTTTCGATTTTACTGTTCATGCGGGAGCATATGAGCTCGGGTGCAGATTAGCCGCGTCCAGAGGATAGTCCTTATTTTCGGCATCGATTGATACATGTAGCCATCCATCATCTGTTGTAGTAATGACTCAACCAATGACTCAATGATCCATTGTAAACGCAAGTGCAGTATGATAAACTGAGCGGGAGTGCGGGCTCGATCGACGACTGCTCCAAGGCCAACTTGGATAAGTTGGTGAAGATTGGTGAGGAGCTGCTCAGCGAGAAGGTGTCCGGGGTGGACCTGGAGACCGGCCGGAATGTGGAGGTGCCCGGCGGGGGCACCAACGCCGAGGAGCTAGCCAAGTACGCAAAGCAGCTCTCCGACGAGCGGCGCAGACGCCGCAAAAATTAATATGTGCCTGCTCGAACCAAACTAGCAACTGCATGCTAGTTAATGTGTGTGTTTAAGTTCACTTTTACGTTTAGTTTGGGACTTCAATTTGTTTGATTTATGTCGTTCATAAATTCTATGGTGCTGTTGTAATAGTCTTGTGAAAAAATCATTGGCACAAATAATATTATGATATTAATATGTGGTTTATGTGACGTGGAAATGATATCACTAGATTCGTTTTCAAAAGTCACCTAATGACAATTGTGATTTTGCGTTACATATATAAACCATGTTAACTGAAGTTTCATGGCCATTGTTAGAGTTAACGAAATCTAGTGCGTCGTATATCACAAACCACAAATGCTATTTCTACCTAATATTTTGACGAAACTTCTACGCACAAACAAGGTGGAGCTCTGCAACCACCTCAGCACAGAGTGAGTCTGGTGCTGCTCTAATACACTGCATGGTTTTTCAAATCTTGGGCACGGTGTGAGGTGTCAACCCTCAACACCGATGCGCCCAGTGCACATAATTCACGCTCTATATAGGATCTAAACCTCTTAATTAATGTACTTGCCTTTTGTGCACTAGTTTGCTCAAGAATCCTTGATCATTCGCTTTTGAGTCGCATGTATCGGTGTATGCAACCTCTCTGTTCTGGTTTGTATGCTTGCGACTTGCGAGTATCCATAAATATTGTCAATTTAATCAACGTGTTAGAAGTTATATCTTATAACAACATACCATTAGAAACTTTTTTGTATATGAATTCAATTGGTGTGATTTTTAGGACATATATTTCATACTGGGTTAGCAAAACAGTCCCTTCGGATGTATTATAAAAGGTAGAGAAAGAGCAACTTGTAAGCCAAGGAGGCTTCGCAATGACATAAGCAAGGATAATGTTTGACTTGCATGCAGAGGGACACATGCTATCCTTATCCACATCGATCTTCATACTATTCCAACTATACATGTCCTGGAGAGGAATCAATACGTGCATCCATATGCAAATAGTGTCTGTTAGTAGTAGTTGACCCGTTACTTTTCCATACACTATATGTCTGCACACACACACACACACACACACACACACACACACACACACACACACATCAATACTAAACAGGTGAAATATTATCATCTTACTAAACGAGTATATTTACTATCAATACTAAACGAGTATATTTACTATCAACGCGTGAAATATTATTGTCTTAGTCAACATGACCATAGAACTGGCATCTCTATATTTGTTTCCAAAAGTCACTTATTAAATGATAATTGTGATTCTACATTGCATATAAAAATCATGTTAATCAAAGTAATTCATGGTCAAAGTGTGTACCCATTCGACCTCCTCACGCGACGGCCCAGATAATTAGAGTTTCTTCGCCTCTCATCTGTGCCGCTGCTGGTCTGCCTCATCTCTGGTGGCCTTAGGGCGCGCCATGGAGGCGTGGTGGACCTTGGACCTTACCAATAGGAGGGTTCCTATTCCATTTTTTAGATGTTTTTTGAGATCGATAAGGATCTGTGTTGCGGCTGCTTGAAGATGGTATAAGGTCCTCCCCACCTAGCCCGCATTACCGACGATGCATCTAGCATCGTCGGAGGGCATGCGAAGGTATGCCTCTTAAGGATGACATGGAATTCAGTCAGTGGATCTCCGTGCATCCAGACTTCGTTCGTGTGTCTATAGGTTGGATCCTTCTGATCTACACTTCTCTTCATCGATGACGATTGGTGTTCTGGTGCGCTGGTCCTGTGCGGTCTTAGTATGACAACTTCTCGACTATCTACTACAATATTGCATGGCTTCGGTGAGGGAGGGGCAATGATGGCAATGTGCCTTTAGCTCGCTCCAATGGTTGTATACTTCGGTAGGGGTCTATGGACCTAGATGTAATTTTGTTGTTTCTGTTGTTCGCTATACTGCCATGACAGATGATGAATAAATTGGAAGCTTTCCCGCAAAACAAGTGTTGTCAAGTTAACAAAATCTGGTACGCCCAGAGAATATGAACAATTAAATATTGTTTCTTTGGCTAAGCACAAACATAAATTTTTGGTGTTTGGGGAGATATTGTGAATTTTTTATTAGCAAGTGAGACCCCATTTGATTTTAAGAGAGGTACTGCTGCAAGATTCTTACACTAGTAGAAAAGAGGGCTTTGGTCACAGCTCAATATACACATTAGTCCCGGTTGCATTACGGACCGGGACAAATGTGAGCATTAGTCCCGGTTCGAGCGGCTAAAGGCATTAGTCCCGGTTCAAATGAGACCTTTAGTCCCGGTTTGAGACACGAACCGGGACTAAAGGGTGCAATGCCCTTTAGTCCCGGTTCGTATCTCAAACCAGGACTAAAGGGGTTCGTGTCTCAAACTCTACCCCCCCCCTCCCGTGTATCGCCATTTCAGTTTTGAAAAAAAAAGAAAATGATAAAAACTTCAAAAAAATAAAATCCTTCGAGATGTAGTTATATTACTACATCTACTAGTTAGGAAAATTAAAAAACATAAATTTGGACATGTTTCGCAAAAAAAGTGTTAAGAAAAAGTAAAACGGCTATAACTTTTGCATACGATGTCGGAAAAAAAGTATAATATATCAAAATGTTCAGCACAAAAATCCGCATCCGATTCTGCCGGCCATAGGCCAATTTAGAAAATTTTAGAATCCTCAAATTCTAAAAGGGAAAAAGTTATGCTCAAATTTCAGTTTTTTTGAATTTTGGTTAACTGTGATCAAACTACTTATTCAAGAAGTATTAGTGTTACTAACTAATTATTCAAGAATATTAGTGTTACTAAATAATTATTCAAGAATATTAGTGTTACTAAATAATTATTTCAGTTTTTTTGAATTTTGGTCAAATCTAGTCAAACTATGGTCGAACTATGGTCAAACTACTTATTCAAGAAATATTAGTGTTACTAAATAATTATTGTTTTTTAGAATAATAGTTTCAAACTCACACAGTGAAACGTGTGACTTCATGCTCAAGTTAAACTCCTGAGGGTTAATAGGATTGACATCTTACTATTGTCAGGAAAACAACAAGTGCAGACTTGGAAACTAGGGGGAATAGAACTTGGAAGTTAAGCGTGCTCAGGCAAGTTAGACGATTTGGAATGATGAGGGGTGATTGGAGATTACATTGTAAAATAATTCAGAAATTTGAAAATTGAGATTTTTTTAAAAAATCAATTTTTTCGTAAAATTTCCTTTAGTCTCGGTTGGTGTTATAAAGGTGGAGTTTCAAACAGCGGCCATGTGGAGGACCTTTAGTCTCGGTTTGTAACAGAACCCGGACTAAGGGGAGGGGGGGGATGGCTTTAGTCCCGACCCTCTGGAACCGGGCCTAAATGCCTGTTTTCTACTAGTGTTACTACCCTAGAAACGGTATGAGGTGTCAATCCTTGACATCACTATCAGTACCACTGCTACACATAGTTGATGCTCTAAGCCGAATATAAATCTCTTATCACTTTTGACGCACTAGCTCCGCTCAAGAATCCTTGAAGACTCGATTTGAGCTGTATGTATTGTTGTATACTCCCTCCCTTACAGCAACTCCCATATCTCCACATTATCAATTTGACTAACGTAATGACGAATACACAATAGAAGGAATATATTAGAAACATCTTATGAATACAAACTCAATAATATACTTTTGAAGCATACAACACATGTTTTGTTTATGATTGACAAAAGTAGAAATATGTGTGTACCTTATTATAAACCAAAAGAGAAAGAGTAACTTGTAGGTCGAGGAGACGTCCTAATCACATAAGCAGGAATAATGTTTGACCTATTGTATTTGTTCGGCATGCGTGTAGAGGACACCTGCTATGTTAAATCCGCATCGATGCTCCTTCCAGCTATATGCCATGCTGTGGAAATAAAGACATGCACGTAAGTTAGTTGGCCAGTTACTTTTGCATGCGCTGTATATCTGGACAAAGAACAGCTACATTAGTGTCTTGCTCAACCTGACAATCATAGTTAACCTTTCTTGCTACAAATAGCGTCATTGATATTGACTGCTCTACCACGTGGAAAGCTACTTAGGAATTCTATATCGGTTGCTTTGAACTGGTATACACCAGGAGATAAGATGGTGTGGCTCAGATATTTTAGTAGAGAAGTCACAGATGTTCTAAGAGGAGTAAATTGCAGACACATCACATGCACATATGGACTTGTACATATTCGAATATTTCCATAGACAATCATGTACACATTCATCGCCGAAATAAATGTAGATGTGTATTTATCTTGTTGTCACCAAGCACTTGCAACCTTCATACGTTAGAAGCCCCGGTAGGACATTTTTCAAAAAGGAGGATAACCCCCGGCCTCTGCATCAAGCGATGAACACAACTATCTTTTATTCAACAGTGTGACAAAATAAATACACGAATCAACTCAAAGTCACCATTCAGACGATCTATATCGATACACACGGCGAGCCGAGAGCACCAGCTGGTCTAGCAGACCTTCGGCGTGCACCACATGCGCACGCTCCAGGATCCGTCGTCGCCATCTTTTGTCATCCCAAGTTCAGAAGATATCATGCCTTGACTTTGCCAGGCCTAACTGTCGTCGACGTCACCACGACACCAGACAACAACACCTCACTGCGCGCGTCCATCAACACAAATCAAATGCCGAGACCCTGTTGCGCCACGACCCGCCGTCACCTACACAGTAAATCCACACCGCACCTCCTAATCCAGCTTGCCGCCAACGCCAACCGAACGCTATCCACCAGCCAACTATCCCCCAAGGAGGCGCCTTCAAGAAAGGTATGACGCCGAAGGTGCCGTCACTGCCCACCGCAGTTAGTTTCACCCCATAAGAGAACTGTGTGGTGGAGGTAGAAGCAGATCTGACAAACATCTTCATAGATAAAAGATGAAACCCACAAGTGTCACGCTGTCGTGGCCAAGCAGTGCCGTCTAGGGATTTCTCCTGATCTGAATCACCACCTCCAGCTCCAACCACATCGAGGACCGGCAAGTACCGCGACCCAAAACCGTAAGGTGGAGCACAACGCCGCCTCCTGGCCCATCATCCCGACGGAGGGGCAGCCGCCGCTGTGAGCAAAACAACCGTTCTGGGGCCCTTGCATCGTAGATCACATCATAGCTGAGCGCGGCGTACCCATGTTGTCACCGCAGCACCGCCGGGTAAAGCCCTTCCAGGAAGCCATGTCATGGCCGCGGGATGCAAGATCCCCGCCATCCCCTTCACCGGCGGTGCATGGGCTTACCCGCCGGCCACCTCTAGGGACGTCAAGCGAAGAGGGGAGAATGGAGGAGTGGGAGGGGCTAGGGTTATCGCCCCCGGTCGCCCTGGAGGCAACGCGAGGAGCACCTCTCTGTTTCGCGAGGAGCGCCCCTTCTATTTCCTGCATGTAATGTGGACTGAAAATTTGGTTCAATACCGGGTAGGATGTAGCCTTTAGATTCCGTAGACATTTCATTTGAAGTAATTTGATAGTCATTCAACAATGACATAAGAAAACACAAGTTATAGCCATCGACAACAAAAGAAAACACAATTGAAAGGAAAACAAGTTATACGATAAGCTGGAATAAATGGTTGATCAGCCATCGACGACAAAGGAAAACGCAAGTGAAAGAAAAACAACTTGTATGATATGCCGGAATAAATGGTTGACCACAATACTGAGTTTGTAAACGCTTGATGCTCTTAGAATTTCAACACCTTTTCTTGGTCCTTTCATCGTCGGTTCTTGTACCTTTGGCACCGCTTCTTCAGGTTGTGTCACGGGTGCTAGGGGTTGCCGTGCTGGTGTTGATGCAGTCTAGTACTTGTACTCTATAATCCCACATATCAATATACACTAGTAACAAGGGCGTAGGCATGTGTAGACCTTTGCCTTTCTTGTCTCCCCCATGTCTAGTGCCTTGCAAGTTTTGTAGTACCATTTTAAGATCGGCAATAAATTAATCTTCAACCGTTGGCACCTACCATGGGACCCGATTGGATTTCATCCATGACTCCATTCACCACCCTTGAGCTCATGCCAATCCTCATCTTCACCAGTAGCGGTTTCTGTTTTGACTTCAACCCCTCACTGGAAGGGGTGGCAAGATTGCTCCCTGATGGCATTAAGGCGGCACACTTTCAGAAGGAGTGGGCGCCAAAGAAGCCGTGGCTAAACCAGGCTCTACCTGCTCTCAAGGCGGGAAAATAGTGTGGACAATGACGTTCTCTCCGTCATCCAAGCAAATAGTGCCTTGATGCCGTGATAAGTAGCGGTAATTCGAGAGTGGACTCCAATATCACTGGCATGCATGAAGTGCTTGCAAGATGTTTTTATTTTCATTTAGAAATTTGCACCAACCTATACTCTTCCTCTATATCGAATGACCCCATTATGCAATGAATATTTGCTACTCATGTCACTGCTCAGGACTGCCAATTCAGATAGTTGTATCACCGTCCGACAAAATCAGCATTGTGACAGGGCTTGTGGCCAACCGTAAGTATATGCGCACACTTATACTCTTATTGCAGGTTATTGAATTCATGCACCAGCCAACTCATCCAAAAGTTCAAACTGATGGAGGGAGGCGGGCAATAGGCCGCAAAATCGTTTATTTAATACTGCGTTGGTAGGGTCTTGAACTCAATACCTCTTGGCTTGGATACCATATTGAATTCATGCACCGGCCAACTCATTCAAAAGTCTGAACTGATGGAGGGAGACAGGCAATATATTTCAACACAGGTGTTACCGTCGCGCCGCACGCCCGGTTTACTATTGGGCCAGAGAAATAAATCGCCCAAGTAGCATACAACTCAGACCGCTAACTGAATCACCTGGAATAATAAAACATGTTCCATAATTCAGTTCAAAGTGTTCAACCCTCTCCGAAAAACAGCGTTGTACCATTCATGAAAAAAGTGCGCCCCCTATCGCAACAAATATGCTCATGGAGCAAACTCAAAAAGTTCCGTGTATACAGAAAAAACATTCATGCATATAAAAATATGTTCATGTCTTAAATATCTTGTATAAAATATATGTGCAAAGTTGACCTATATTGAGATAAAACGTGTCCATGTACCTAAAAGTGTTTGTTTATTTTTAAAATATATGAGCAAAGTTGACCTATATTGATATA